>OZ022519.1:32376002-32998283 GCA_963989415.1 Cerceris ruficornis
GGGAACATCCCGGTGGAAGATAAATTAACGGTAATCGCATCTAAAAAGACGTCAAAACTTGCTCGTCATCCGTAATAAATTTCGTACGACAGCCCGATAATAAATGTGAAACGTAAATTATACCTCATTACTATAAGCGCCTTTTAACGCAGTGTAGAATTTTTAAATGCAAACGTTATCTCACTACATACTTCCGATAACATAATCTCCTGGAAGTATAATGAAAACAAATTGAAAACATTGAACTTGCAAATTGTCTTTCTTCATGTTTCCATTTATAATTTATTCATTATTACCTGCATTACGTTATCTGGAATTGGTTGCCTGTAATGTTCCCACTCTAAGAGTTGATTTATCGTTAAATTCTGCGGAGTCGATGTACCTTTTAAAACAATCTGATATTCTCGCGTATCTTCAACGTTCGATGCTTCGCGAACTTTTACCTCTCTTTCTTTACCATTGCAAGAGCATTTCATGAGGTCATGCGTCAAGCAATCTGTATCTGCTGCCAATGTAAATAAATCCTACAATACATATCGTCATTATGGATAATGGAAAATAAATTGCACTTGTGGAAATATGATAAAGGTACCTTTAACTCGGTGTTAGATAATTTGAAGGAAGCAATGCCATCTAAATTTACGACTGTATCGCTCAAACCTGACTTACTAATTTGCCTTTGAAAGATCTTCTCTTCGATTGTGCCCGTTGTCAGTAATCTGCGAATTTACGTGTACAGAATTATATCTTAAATACCATTTGTAGTCGAATGGCTTTAAAAATTCCAAACGCTCGCACCGATATATATAAACAGGCTTCTTTTGACCTTCTCTCCAAATTCTTGCCATAGCTTGAGCATCGGACGCTGGATTCCAATCGGAATCAAATAATACGAGTCTAGATGCTCCTGGTAAATTTAATCCAACTCCTCCAGCTTTTGCGCTTAATAGAAACACTTCTAAAATAGTTATTTAATGAAACTGGATATCGTCTTCAAAAGAGAAATAACTATTTTTAAATAGTTTAACGTATACTAACTGCTACCATCAGTCTTTGTGTTAAATTGCTCGACTATTTTCAATCTCATATTACTTGGAGTGCTTCCATCCAATCTAAGGAACTTTATGTTCTCCGTATCACAAATTGTTTGAAATAAGTTAAGCGTTTGAGTATAGTACGATATTAACACTAATTTTTCATCCGTTTCCTTCAAGTTCCTCATCAACGTTTGTACGATTGTCATTTTTCCACAGTACCGAGAAGCTTTAGCGGAAAAACCATTTCTCCCGTTTCTCCGGTCAGGGATTTTGCTGGTATCTATTGAATTATCGGGGAGAAAGTCGTTTTTCTCGCTATCGAATAACTCCGGATGATTACAGATCTTTTTTAGGGCTACTATGACTTTCAAAGGAGAAATAACGTTGTTTGATATTTCAAATTTTTCAAACCAAGCATTCGTGACTAGGGCATACAAATTTTCTTGTTCGTCCGATAAACGACAAAATACGGTGATTTCGTGTTTCGATGGTAAATATTTATTAATTGTCTCTTGCGTTCGACGCAATATGAAAGATTTAGTTCGTTCCTGGAGTTCTTTTGCTCGTTCCGTTCCTAAGGCTACAACGCTATCAGCCGCGTTAGGGCATCGTGATGCAACAATAGGATGTTCATAATACTGCTTGTAATCATTGTTTGTGCCCAATATACCTGGATTTACAAAATCAACTAGCGAAAAGAACTCTTGCAAGTCGTTTTGTATAGGAGTCCCGGTTAAGAGGATTTTCCGCTTACAGTTTATGTTTCTTAAAAACTATAAACACAAAATTACGAAATAAATTACGAAATTACGAAAAATGAGTCACTGGTTGAAAATAAATTAAATTCCAAGATATTATGTAAGATACCTTAGCTGCTTTTATATCGTTGTTCTTTAATCTGTGACCTTCGTCGCACGCGATCAAGTCAAAAGTTATTTGCTCGATATCTTCTTGATATCTCACGACCATGTCGTAACTAATAATCATAACAGAATTGTTTGGGTGTTTTTTAAAATCTTTCGGTTTATTTTTAGTATTCACCACATACGGAGAAATTTTGTGGCTTCCCAACCAGCGGATAAATTCTTTCTTCCAATTGCTGCACAAACTGCTAGGGGCAATGATCAATACATGCTTCAATATAGGCTTTCCATATGGTCCTTTTTTTAACAATGTCCATACAATTGTGATGCATTGTAATGTTTTACCGAGGCCCATTTCATCCGCAAGAATCGTACCAAAATAATCTGGCACTTTCATACCCATGATACACTCGTACAGAAATACAACGCCGTAACGTTGATGCGATCTAAGTGCATTTGCCAAACACGGATCTACCAAAACTTCTTGCTCTTTCTTTGGAACATCTTGTTCCGACCATTCCCTGACTGTACTTAAGCAAGGCATTACCAAAGGTTTGTATGTTAACGCGAGTCCTGTGATTTCATTACAAATTTTAATTATACCAAGTGTATTATAAACGTGAGAAGTAATGCGTTATAATTTATAAAAATTACATTTTCCACATATTATTGTTATACTAAACCTTTATTTAACGATCTAAAAGGGATAGACATAGTGGCATCGGTTGTTTTCATTTTTTTTAGTGGCGGCTCATCTACAGTTTTTTTGGAAGTACTTATCGATACACTCTTAGCAGATAATACTTTATCAACAATCTGCAAATATAACTCGGAATAATGTTCAGCCCCAGAAACTTATTGTGCTTAGCTTTACCTCGATTTCCTTATTTCCTATGTGCATCCTAAAGCCCTCTATCAGATTATCTGGATTAACATTTTTCGTATGTATAACATTGCCATCTGTGTCCTACCAGACAATATTGTTAAAATGCATTATTTGTTTAATTCTGCCATACAATTACTGTACACATCATATTTAACAAGTTTACATATATATTAAATGCGCTAAATGTAAGTACAGCTTAAATGAACACCTTTAGGACTGCACGGGTTCCCTCAACTTCCAAAGTTCCATCATCATCCCATTTCTTATGTTTCCTCGTAGATTGCTTTCCAATCACGACATTAAAAATACTGATTAAAGGATGAGAATACGTAAATTAATTATACACTTGCAATAAACTAATAAATAGATGAATAAAAATACGTAAAATTATACATTTTATCGGTGGTAACTGTAGTGGAAGAGCAATTCTCTTCAACGTCATTTTCGATGTTATTAGTTGGTTCGATCGGATCATCATTTGTCGTTATATTGTCGATAGAATTATTATTCGCATTTTTAAATAATTTAAGAATTTTCGAGGTACTCCTAACAGGCGCACAGGTATTGTTTTTCGAAGATCCAACGACATGATTTTGTACGTCACTCGATTCGGTACTTGTTGATTCTCGTACAAAAACAGACTTAAAACCTTTGATTTGTTTATTTCTATACATAGTTAGCATAAATATAGATAACAGAAAGTAAGGGAAAAGGCGTGGAACTTGTTACTAAAGGTCTAATATAATAGGTATACAATAAACGAATAAATTGTTTAAGATAAAATATACCGGGAGATATGAGCAGGTCCAAGCTTAAATATTCTTGAATGGACTAAAGTTTCAAAAAATGTTTCAAGCTAACCTTGATAGGAGGCGGTAGTGTCACCGAATGTAGTGACCTCTATTCAATGTTCGAAAACCGTGTATAATCACTTTTTAAAACAATATCAACCGCGTTCTATATCAATAAAGTCGAAACATAAAGCTAGAATAGGATTATTAATGTTGTAGATGATAAAAGTAACGCATAAATGTCACAATAGATTCTAAATGCTTCTAATTGTGCAGTTATTTTACGATGGCCACTAAATTTGTAATTAACATTGCAAAATGAATATGTACGGAACAATAATGTAAAACTACGTAGTAGATAAGACAGTATTATTGTTTGGGAATTGGACAATTTTCTCTTTCTCTCTTCGGACTTGGAGCTGTCAAGACGTATCCGCTGTGAGTGTCGGTATTTTACATTTTTCTCGTATACCGATCGCTAAAGAACAGTTCTCCTGTTTATCTACTACATGAATGTCCTTCTGCCGTTCGTTATCTATCAATTTTGACAATAATAATAACGAATTTAGTAAAAATGTTGAAATAACTGCGACGCAATTGATAGCATTCCGACCTCATGCGACATTTACGCGCCATTTTTCTCGTCTACGCATTGATACTCGTACTACAGCTTCGAATTTCGACTTTAGCGATGAAGAATGCTTATTACACCAAAGTATTACACCGTAGTATGTAAGTAAGTGTTTTATTTTCTTCGTATGTTTGTGATATTTTCTTACAATTGAAAATATTCGGAAGACTGCAACCTTCCGTGCAACTTTCACTGAATCTGATCAGTGTTTGTGTGGAATTTGCGGTTGTTTATGATTATTCGAATTTCCTTCACTTATTCGTGGCACTCTGCCGAAGTAGTGGCGCCTCAGTCATTTTCGAAAATTTCTCTCGTTCGGTTGTGAAAGCCTGTGCTCCCGCATTTGGCTCGTTTTTTTATGAGAAATTTTTGAAAACTGTAATCCAATTGTACTCTTAGTTAGTCATTAGTGTATTGTGCGTCTAAATATAACACCAAATCGTCGAAACATTGTTTCTTTACGACGATAAGTGGGAAAATGTGTATACATATTAATCAATTAATATAAAACATTTCTTGAAATGTTGGTAACACTGCTCTCAATTAAGCTTGGAACCCCTGCTTAGAACCCTTAAAACTGTTAAGGGACCGAGTTCGATTCCCTTGCCATAGACTCTGGGGAATTTTCTCCGTGTATTATGTTTATAACGTAACCTCTATGATTCAAAATAATTCGGCATTCACTTTAAACTGCTAACCTTCGGAAACATGATTGTAGTAAAGTTAATAATGTAAAATAATAAGCGGAGGACAAATACCCGTTTTTACTGCAATTCGTTGTACGATTATTTTACATAGTAAGTGAAAAACAATAAAGTACAAGATAACATATATATATATAAAATATGTAATTCAACCTATACAATAACGTCATTACGCAGCCGCCATTTTTTCAATTGGTCTATTATTTATTGCCATACAATGATTATGCTATGAAACTTGTTAAAGTTTCAAATATATCGTAAACGTACATCCAATTGTTATAAAAAAGGAAGTAGAGTATTGTAAAAAGGATAGAAAAACATAAAACAATTGTGAATAATATTTAACTTATTGTTTAGCATATTTAAGTGAATAGCCGAATATGAGTATAATTTTTTCCACCAATGAGGGGTGGATCATATCTCACTTGCATTACCTCAATGATATTTATAAAATTGTTAAAAATGATCACACACACTGCAGCTTAAAGTGTGACGAAACATTATTCAAAATAAATTCGCAATACTTGCGTCAAAATCAAATTCCTCATTCCATTCAGGATGACGGTATCGTATTACAAAGTAAAGGTCGAAAAAGAAAGCGATCGAAACTTCAGCCCCAAGGAGATATAGCAGAGGTACGCAGAGCGTATTGAAAAAAAAATAATGTTATATTCTTTATCATATAGTGAAAGATAATTCTTTCATTACTATCTATTTTGTAGATAAATCGTGTTAAAGAAACATTTGAAAAAATTCTTTCTTTAGCAAAAATGGAAGGATTATTTTCTTGCAATGTCACGTGTGATAATAATGAAGCTGCACGTCTTGCATCACAGAAATTTTATCAGGACACATTTCATAACGAGGAGGAAAACTTCTATGGCTGTAACGACATGGATGTAGCTATAATATCGGAGGCAAAATGCAGAAAATATGTTTTCCCAAAGAAATGTAGCTTTTACTGTTACGACGTACAAGAAATTACAAAGAAGATAGAACTAAACAATCAATACGATTTTGTACTGTTGGATCCTCCTTGGTGGAACAAGTCCATAAGAAGGAAAAAATCCAAATATGTAGAAGCTAGGTGATCTTGTATGGTTCAGTATAAGCCAGTAAAAAAAAGCAAAGTCTCTGAACATTTTAATGAGAACAAGCACTTTGATACTAGTATAAGTTTTCCTTGTTCTCAGTTTCGCGAGCATATGGGTAAATAAGATTTTAGATGCAACTTATCGTCAATAAAGATTTTTCGTCGAACGATATCAATCACTGCTCTCTCTTGTTGCTTCAAATAGTTCAATACCATCTTGATTTTAGTTTGTTTCAACTAACTTTTCTGTAAATCATGGTATTCTTCAAAGTTATTTGCTATAACTAGCATATATTGGAGAATACGCATTTTTTTTACATATGAACATTTCTATCAAACAGTTACAAAATGATGTACAACGAAGAATTAGCTAAAATACCGGTCGGAAAATTATTACGTTCCAATGGAATTGTAGCAGTATGGTGCACAAACGCTCCGACTCATTTGCATAGCATTTTTAACGATTTGTTTCCCTCTTGGGGTGTCACGTACAGAGCAAAATGGTATTGGATGAAAGTAAGTTCAAAAAGATATGCGTCGATCAACTATACTCGTAATCGGTAGGATTTAACACGATTCGACATTTTAGGTCACTCAAACGGGAGAACCAATATGTAATTTTAATTCGATCCCTGGAAAACGACCTTACGAATTGTTACTATTAGGAACTTTGCCGAATTGTAATGAAATAACCATTCCCGATGGAAAATTGTTAATAAGCGTGCCAAGCGCCGTACATTCTCACAAGCCTCCGCTTACAGGTAATATTTATATCAAATTCAAGAAGAAAGTATCGTTGAAGTATGCAGGACAAATGGTAAATATTCATTTCTAGAAATTGTAAAAGAGTACCTTCCAAACGAGCCAAAGTGCTTAGAAATCTTTGCAAGGTACTTACTTCCCGGATGGACAAGTTGGGGCTTTGAGGTACTAAAGTTTCAACATTTATCATTGTACACAATTATAGAAGAAGCGAAAGGTGTCCAAAGTAGCGCTAATATAAATGTAAATGGACAGTAACTGGCATCAGATTTTAATTATAAAATATTACATTCATCTTCTTAAAATTCATATAACACGCGTTTCTTCCTCACTGCGTTACAATTATTTTATTCGTATGCTCGTCCAATAATAATATCAATTGAGACCAGAAGTAAAGAAATATTTTGATTTTCTTTCGTTGTAATACTGTTGCGATAATCGAATCGCATTATTTAGAAGTACCATTTACATGCTCGTTAACGCCATTCTTTATCGAAGTGCGATAACCATGGGGATTCATCGTTTGCCACCTCCAAAAATCTTCACCTACGTTATAAATATTCATTAGAAACTCGTTAAAATATAAGAAATATTGTGAAAGATAGTACAGAGCCTTACACATTTGTTCCACGTTACATTTGGTTCTCCAACCCAATTCTTTTTCCGCCAAGTCTGTGTTTGCATACATAGACACAATGTCTCCTTCTCTCTTATCCTTTATAACATATGGCACAGTCGTACCCGTAACGTTTTCAAATGTTTTAATCAATTCAAGCACAGAGACACCTTTGCCGGTACCTAAATTGTAAATCTTTAGCCTGGAGTGCTGTCTATGCAAAGCATTCAAAGCTGCCACATGCCCCGCGGCAAGGTCCATGACATGAATATAATCGCGTATACCTAACATGTATGAAATCGTTAAACATATTTAATAAATGATTAAATAGGATGCAACGTAATCGTATATAATATACGAGTTATTCATATACGGTAATAGATGTTAGAAAATCTTTATCCACCTGTACCATCCTTTGTAGGGTAATCACCACCAAATATAACGAGTTCAGGCTTATGCCTTAAGGCAACTTGTGCGATATAAGGCATTAAATTTGTAAACGGTTTTGTAGGATCTTCTCCTATCAAGCCGCTTGAATGAGCGCCTACTGGATTGAAGTATCTTAAAGATATTATGTTCCAATTCTGTTGAACGAAAGTAAATAGCTTTACGCGTATTGTTTGAGTTCAGTTTTCGGTTAGCTATTTGTGCATTTGTTTTTAGTTTAACTACATCATCGAGTAGCGTAGAAGAGTTAAAGTTTGGCGTTCGTAGAAGACTCACTTTCTCGGCTCTCGATATGTCTTTAAGCATCTCTTCGATGAAGTACTTCGTCCTACCGTAAACGTTTGTGATACTACCAGTCGGATGTTCTTCCGTAATTGGTAGTTCATTGGGTTCCCCGTACACCGTACAAGAGCTGCTAAAGACCAATTGAAAACACCCGGCGGCTTTCATTACCTGAAAATGTGTAAATCGTTTCGGTGAAACGCGAACTTTGATTAGCTATTTTCTTCGCGAATTTTTTACCTCTAACAAATTTATGGCACCGATAATATTGTTCCGATAATAATGAAGTGGAACCTGCATCGATTCACCGACTGCCTTTATTGCCGCGAAGTGAATTACGCAATCTATTTTATGCTGAAACAGAGAATGTTATATTTCTTTAAACGGCGTCGTAAAACATAATGAAGCAAGGTATAAAATTCATAAGAAATTTTTTCAAATTACAACGACGCTCGTCACGTCTCCATTTATTTATAATTTATTTATAATTCACCTTATTGAAGACCGTTTCGAGCTTATCTCGATCAACGAGATCGCAGTTGTAAAAAGTGACCTTCTTTCCTGTTATTTGTTCGACTCTTTTGAGAGCCGCGGATTCACCGCTACCCTTGGTAACGCTATTAGCGAAATTGTCTATGGCCACGACATCGTATCCGTTCTCCAAAAGTTCCACGATACAATGACTGCCAATGTAACCGGCTCCCCCGGTTACGAAAATCGTTCTCCATTCTTTGGTCATAATTCTAATAACAAATAATGCCCATTTATTAATAGAAGGTTGTCGTTCTACAAATTCAATAGAATTCTGTAATCTACAATAAATTACGTCCAAATTATGCACGTATATTAAATTTAAATTTGTATGTTCTTCCATTCGATCGTAATTTACGTTTGCATCGTTAAACTTTTAATCGAATCATTCGATTATTCGTAACTATAAAATACTGGCATGTAAGATAGATTGATTTTTATAATGTAATAATCTGTTCACGTACGATAAATCCCATTTTTTCTTTCTTAATCTTAGCAATCTTATCCCGCGATTCTTTAATGCAAGTTAAGGTGCACAGGTGCTTCGGGCATTCACCTGCATCGAATCGAGCAGAGTTCAAGGTCGTTAATACACGTGGTAAATCTTACGATTTATAGCGTATCTGACGAATAACTGTAACGCAAACTTTTGAAAATTGATTTCCTCGAATTCAATGCTATACGTAAATTTCATTTTTTATTTGTAACACGATGTTCTAACATTATTTATCGCCGCAATTTTTGGTTCAAAAAGAAAAAGGAAGATAAATAGTGTTAAAGAGTACGTTAAATAATCTTTAATTTGCTGATTGGAAAGTGTAATTTAAACGTGATTCTTACGCCGATGAATTAACGGTACTTAAAAGTTCACGAGACATCTTCGATACATCGCAAATACTTGACGCTGAATTAGTTATCGCAAAGAAACCACACAAGATAATCTCGTTTCTTTTTCTTTAACGCGAAAATACTTCAACGGCGTTATTGGTTTCTTCGAAGTACGTGATATAAAAAGAAAAAGTCGATTTACGAGAAAAATATGTTTTCCAATATCACTATCTTATGCTTTCCTATCCTAACATGTATATATATATTATGTTTAATATCATTTGAAGCAATTTATTTATCTATTTCACTACCCAATAATCTAATTTGCTTATCACTCTATAAAAAATATCGAATAATATGTGAAAACTTTTGAATTTCCCATTACACGCGGCAAAAGTTCTTACAATTTTGAAATGTATCAAACTGTCGATTACCGATGCGAAATATCGTCTCAACGACCATTTATTTATCAGCGTTTATTAAAAGTACATGCGAAAATGAAATATCTAGAATAAAAGTATACATTGCAAATAATATAGTAAGCAATGTACAAGATCGTTTCGAGAACAATAGATCGTTACCTCAAACGTTCAACTCGTGAATAGCGAATGCGTTGGGCCAAGGTAGAAGGATTCGAGGACGCGTCCGCGTAATCACTGATTCAGTCTCAACCGTCTCGACTAGTTTCTTCAAGTTGCGTCGTCTTCTGGTATAGGAAAGTAGAGTTTAGTATACTGATGGTACGCGAGTCATCCCCCTCTTGCACAATCCACATCATTGTCGAAGCACGCATACTATATACTACTACGGCCCTCCCGAGTCCTTGCCTTCTGCTGCAACAAGTTCTTCCTTTCACGCAAACACTGACATCGTATCAGTCTTGATCTACCTGGTTAGACCGTATGGACGATATAGTCGAATCGTGTTAACTTAAATTTTCGGATGCGCCTGCGCGAATCTCGGTAATAAGGGGCCTTACTCCCCCTACTTCCAATCCTCAGTGGTAATCAACGCCGCCGTCACGCGTATCTCGAATACCAAGTAAAAGAAAATCTTTTTAACCGATAAACGCAAAGGATACTGATAGACGAGATAAGGCCGAGTGATTACATTTTTGCGTTTAGAATTATTCGAAACTTTTAGTGTTCTTTCTTTGTGCAAGGAATGGGATAACAGCCGCACACATACTTATATACATAAACAGGAGAACCGCTGCGCTCACTGTTTACTTGCCACATCGTATAATTTGTACAGGATTGACTCATTAAGAGCCTAGAGTTAAGTAATCGTCTATTTCGTCAGACTAACTTGTTTCGAATTCGTCTCTCGCAAAAATGTCAAAGGAGCGGTGTCTTAAACTGCTTTCCTAAATAAGAAAATGAGAACAACTGTACGTTAGCTGTTAAAGAATTTTTTATATACAACTTATATCTTATATACAAATTATGTACAATGTTTATATGTAGTTAATTTTGCATATTTACTGTACTCTTAATACTTCAATTAATTTATGCAGCAATTCCTTCTGTTCTCCGTCGAAGTAGGGCCACAACTCTCCTTCCAATTCCAATAGGGCCTGATGATCGTGCGACTGACACGCTAGTACCAGAGATTGTAGTAGTAACAGTTCATCTTCGCTCATGTTGAAACCTGTTGAAAATTTTTCATTGTCTATGGATAACTGTTGATAATAGTAGAGACTAGAATGAAATTTAGTAATATCGGAATAGTAAAAAGATTAAATAATATCGTATGTTTATTCGCTTATACCATTATTCACACTTTCTTCGATCCATGCGTATTTCTCCAAAACTTGCGCAAGAGAGGGAGGAAGTCTTTGCGGCGACGGTTGAAGAATAAGTAATAACAGTAACCTGGTTACTTCGCATCTAAATGACAATATAATTTTTCATTCTTTATCGTATAAAATTACAAATATAGAAATATCAAACAATAATAATACCTATGTAAAATAGCGCTGTAATTTCCTCTTGCTCCCGCGTTTACGTAAGCCTCGACGAACTCGACGAACTCATTGAGGTATTGCAGAGCAGATACATAATCACCTAAACAAATAATGCTTGTAACTTTGGAATAATTCTAATTGCACATAGAACTTATAGGTATGTTAGTAGTCTCACCTTGTTTAATATGATAAGACACTAATGTATTGATAGCTTTTGAAGTTGGAAAGATGTCAATCGCTTTACGTAGTTGTTGTATACCAGCCGGAGTTGGACCTAATGCCAATGCCAGTTCCAACACCAATGCAGCAGACAGGGCATTGAACCCTAACTGATTGTTGCAACGTACCAAGGAATGACCAAAGCAGCTTACAGCAGCCTAAAACAAAATTATTGTCCTGATATTATAGTAAAATGTTAATCGTTAGAAAATTATTCTTCAATGATTTAAATTAAAAGTTAAATCATTAAAGACTGTTAATGTTAAGTTAAATAACAGACCTGTGTATTTTCTTGTCCTATCGAAGGACAGCCTATGTCGACATCTTTTTTGTCAGCAGTGAGAAATTCTCTTCCTGCTTTTATCAAAAAATTTAATTCTGAAGATGTATTTTCTAATGTTCCTTGACATCTAGCTGCTGCTAGTAAGCACAAGCCTGCATATTGCCATAATTCTTTTTGCTCGCATTCGGTAGCTAATGCACCTGAAAAAGTATGCAATATTTAAATATATCTCTTACAATAAAGGGTCTTATAAAATTGTAAGGGTCTTTATAAAGGGTCTTACACCCTTTGATATCCTACCAAACTGATCGCTGGCTTCTGCTACATTAGGTTTCCTTAAGAAGCGCCTGAAACAAGATTCTCAATGTCAAGATCCCTTCTATACAGAATGTAACAAATATTATTAAAAAAGTATAATACGAGCAGGTATTAGGAAGATCAAATAATATACAAGCATACTTACTTCTTAAGTTTATTTGAAATGTTATGATATTTTGTCAAAAAATCCATGGACTCCCCTAGCATTTCCCACTCTCCCATTCTCTGTCCCTGATTTATATGGGCCATTTTTAAATGTTTCGTTTTAATTATAAATTATCGTTTAATATATTGAAACATTTCTTTTGTAGTGTTCAATTTAGGTATTAATATTAATTAATCAAAACATTGTACACAACTGCATAAGGTCGACCATAATTGTGTTACACATTTTTGACAACTCTGTCCCCAGAGTGCGCCAAAGTTTGACGTGAAATTTTCAGAATAATTTCATTCTGCGACGAAAATGCCGTGCAAAATATTTACTCCGTTAGAGATATTGATTTCCTATGCATATTCAAAAATCAAAATTAATTATACAATCATACAAATATGTTAAATATAACTCAAATCAATTAATATTATTAAGCTCGAGTAATTTTTGATCTTACACGTATTTTATACAGAACAATGACTAATATTTAACTTCTGTAATAGTGCTTTCACAAAAATCTTTTTTATCATACCAATTTAATCAATTTTACCATACACAGTGCAATGTAATGTGGATGAATCTAGATCATTCTGGATGTGTATGAATGGTATGAATCGTATGAATGCACCATAGTAGGAGTAGGTATAGTTTGAATTCAGGGTGGTGGCACATCTGTGCGTATTTTGCTATATTTTAGTAAGCTTTAAAAGTTGTTGATGCGGGCGTGAAGCGCTCGCTTCTATCTCAAATAAAAATTATATCATTCCGTATACACAAAGGAAACGTGTACAGATCATTCCATGGATAATATTTTATAGCGTTCAATTAATATTTTTGCTTTTATGACACTTCGAACAGCTTTCATACCAAGAAAATACATGCAGTTGTCATAAAGTTTCCACAGCGGCTTAAAGCGTAAGTTGGTAAATTATTACGTATAAATGTTAATTAAGCCATTTGACGTATGAGTGTCATGAAAAGAGATAGAATTATAGGCAGAAAGATTTCTTTTGAATTCATATTAGCTTTGCACAGGTAAAAGTTTACAGATGCTAATTAATCGCATGCGATTAATTTTTAACTTGAATCGTGGTAATTTCAGGAGGTCCGAAATGACTTTACTACCCGTTATCTACAAATGTCGTGACACAAGCAAGCGTTATCAAGCGACGTTATATATTGAAGAATGCAAACAGTTTCAGCAAAAATATGCACAATCATACGCTTAAGTAATGTCAAGAGTGTTGTGACAAGATTGTAATTGAAGTCTTTATATGGATAGAATTAATAACGCTCGTAATGTTTTAAGAACGTTAACAAGACTAAACATCCCTTTTAAAAGATGCATGAAATCATTGAACTAATTTTAAACAGCGCTTTACTATGGATATTGTTGCAAGCTATCTGGAGTGTCTTGACAAGTGTTTTGTATAATTTCTGTGTACCATGGATTGTTTGGGGCTGTTTTATTATTGTAATTGGATTAAAAGTAGCCAGAGTACCACCGCCGAAACCAAATACCGTGCAAGAAGTGCTTGGAATAAATCCACTTTTATTAGAGAAAGATATTGCAATATTGAAGGACCATGGTAATGGAGAACAGTATTGCATGCGAGTGGTGGCTCATCGTGGTGGAGGACACGATTACCCCGAGAACAGTTTATCGGCCTTTCGTAATGTAAAATTTTTTATATAAAGACTCTTTTTCATGTTTGTTATGTTAAAACTATATTCTTAAGATATTGAGTGATTCTCCTGTTTTTCAAAATAACAAAATTTATATTAATGAGTTATCGCATTGTTTTAATACGTTGACATGATATATTGTATAAGTAAATGCTTTACATTTTATATTATAGTTATTAATAATATACTTACTAACAAGTAATAATATTAATTTTCATAATTCCATTTTCTTTGACAAATTAAGTTACAAATTTGTCATATATTTGCGAAATATAAATTATTTATCAAATTTGTCACAGAGCAAAGAGAGAGGTTGTACCGCAGTTGAATTGGACGTACTTCTTACAAAGGATAACATTCCCATTGTGTTTCATGATCCGACGGTCGAAAGACTTACTGGGCAACCTGGAGTTGTCCAGGATATGACATGGGATCAATTAAAGGAATTGGACATATCGCATAATCATCCACTAAAGTAAATTCACTGTTATATATTTTCTCTATTAATAAACAGCACAATGGAAATTACCTTCAAACGCAGTATATACTATTATAGGAATAAATTTGCCAATGGAGACAAAATTGCGTTATTCTATGATGCCCTGGAAGAATGTTTGAATAACGAACAAAGAATAATTATAGATATAAAAGAAACAAAACTGGATATCGTACAAGTGATTTTAGATGCATACAAAAGGTACCCGAGACTATTTGAAAGAGGTGTCGTATCCAGTTTCAATCCAGCAGTTGTATACATGGTACAAATGAAACTTTAATAAAGCAGTGAAATTTCTATATTGAACTTACTTAAAATTTTAACATTGTCTTAATATACCGATTTTCACAGATCAGAAGAAAAGAACCGCGAATTATAGCGAGTCTCGCATGGCGTCCACAATATTTTTCACGATCGTCATATTTAGGTTTAGAAAAACCAGGACCCGCACGTTTCAATAATCCATTTAAACATATGGCAGCATGTATGTTTGATGTTATATATGAATGGGCATTTTCACGTTTTGTATATTACATTATAGGGGTTTCTGTTGTTCTGTTGCACAAGGACTTACTAAATCGGTATGTAGACTATTTTTATTACAATCGTTACGGATAATAAATTTATTTTATTCAATATTGTTTATTGTAGATGCGTTATACAAAAATGGCATAATCGTGATATTCGCGTAATGGCTTGGACGGTGAATCTACCATCGGAGAAGTTACATTATTCTCGATTGCTTAAAGTCACTTATTTGACGGATACGTTACTACTAGAAAAAGATATGTAGTACTTTATCATTTATTTATTCTACATAGTATTAAAGAGTAAAATTTTTTTACTTTTGGTACGAAAGGCAGTACATTTTATAATCTAGTCGTTTCATCAAAAGGATGAACTGTATTTGTATATTGTTTTTTTTACATATTAACTGGCTTTAATACTTTATCAAATAAGGAAATTTTTATGTTATAACAAAATACTATGATATTTTAATATTCAATATTTTTTTTAATATTCTCCTACAAGTGTTCTAATTCTTGTATTTAAAAAAATAAAATTCTACCCTTGTAATATTATTTAGTACGACCTGCTCATCTAGGCATACTTATGTACTAATACGTATTGTAAGATTTCCACGCAATATATTAAGGACAAGGTCGCGCAGCTGATGTACTTAATTCGGTGTACGCAACGGAAGCAGTGGGAAAACCTAGAGCCGTGCCTAGGCCTAAAGCCTAGCGCCTAGAGCAATGGGAGAGCCTGTTTTCATATTTACGTAAAAATGTCTCAATATCGCTTCAGATTTAATGGCTATCGTGAACGTGATATGATAATGAATGTTAAAATGTCTCAAAATGAAATGCATGAAATTAATCTACAACTATGTAGAAATACTTTTCTAATGCCGTCGACATTGCACATTTATCAAAGTATGTAACTGCTTTTCACACATTAAAGTTATATCGTGTGTCTAAGTCCAGTTTTTCTACTGGCAATTCGCAATTAAAAATATCTTTATTTTAGTTTGATTTACGGACGGAATCACATTGCGGTTCTTAAAGAAAATCTATACTTAATTGCAGTAATATTACAGAACGAGGAAGATTCCAAAATATTTTGTTCCTAACTGCCGGCACTTAATCGTGCCACCGTTCAAGCTTTTCTGTGCTTTCTATTATTCATTTTGGAACTGGAAAATATAACTTATAAATCTAAGTACTATCTTCAGTCCCGAACGTTAGAATGAGCATTTAAAGAGATTTTTACACAATGGTAGTCAGCTTACTCTTACGCGATTCCATACCTTCGATAAGTCCCGTCAATAAGTCTTCCATTTCTGTGGTGGCACGTTTCAGTTTATAATTATCGTTGGCAACATAAGAATCTGAAATAATAATAAGTAAAAGCCATTCAATGGATACTTCACCGAATTAAAAGGTAAAGTGTAACTTACCATGCAGTAAACAGTCATCTGTAACCATATTTTGAAGTCTATCTAATATATCATTGAGATCTCCCTGAATATTTTGCAAACTACTATGCTGAGAATGTTTATCGGGTCGTTGAAGAGAAGACGGTGTATTGTCTCTATGAATGCCCATTGGAGAATCCGAAACTACCAATGGAGACTCGTTTTCCGTGTTACTGAGCGTTGTGGATTTTGCTACGTATTTCTCTTCTTTGCACTCGGATTCCATAGCACCCAACCATTGAGAGAAACCGCTGTCAGGTAAATTCAATTCTGATCTTTTACCTGAGAATTAACGAATGAAATAAATGTATATCAAAAAGATTATACAAATATTATATAGCATAACAGTTACCTCCGATCCATGTACTCAATTCTATATGAGAGGATTCTGACGTGTTACCAAACCCAGAACTCGTTGATGCTTCTCCTGTATTCATTAGAACATCGTGATGCTCTTCAGAGACACGTTCCGAGGATAATGTTGTAGTGAAGTTATTTCCTTGCGATATATCCTGATCATTCGAATTTGAAAATTGTTGCTCCGAGATCTCTTGACGAACGATAGGACTTAATTCAAAATCCGCGGGTAAGACCCCTAGTCTTGCAGACAATGGCCGAATCATTGGTGTACTTTGCATACGATTAATTACTTGAGGCATCTGAGTCCCGTCAGTAAATAGATATTTCTGAAAGTTATTAGGTAGCATTATTCGATGGAAACGATGAAAATATTCAATTTAATTATTGGAAAATACCTTTAATAGTTTCAGTCGCTGCAACTGCGATTCGATCGTAGCCCTATGGCGTTGAAGCCTTTCCGCTTTAGTACCTTGTATGTCGAGTAACTCGATTTGCAGCTGCCTATTTTCCTCCTCTAAATGAGTAATTATACTTTGCAACTCCTTTTGAGGATCACTTAAAACTCTTCTTTTTACAGTACTTCTTAACGACCCGCAATCTATATACGTTTCATTGCTGCAAAAAATATTAAAATGAGATCGGTGTATATTATTTATATATTATTTTTCATTCTCAAACTAACCGACTTGCGTTCGGAATTGGATCCTCTACGTTCGTAGTAACTGTCCTAGCAGGACATAGTCTCAATTTATTTCTGATCAATTCGATAATTAATTTTGTTACTTCCCGATTTGATGTCTGAAAATAATTATGCAAATAAGTTCTATACAAATTGATAATAAAACTTAACTTACCTTTGTACAGAACTCGCGAATTGGATGCTTCAGCTTATGTTTACCCGATATTCTACCGAATAAAAAACATTGTTGGCACTGATGATACCCTGTACACTTTAAACACGAATATCGTGGTCCTTGCATGGGTGTTACTTTGCAAGAGGAGCATCTAACGTTATGTACAACTTGAAAAAAAAAGTATTCGCGTGTATTAAAAGTTGCAATGAAAGTGGCTCAGAATACGATATGTGTACTTACTATGTTCTGCAAATTTTATACGATTAAATGTTGTTATCCAAACAAATAAGGGAGGTTCTTGCATTATCCATGCAGCAAACTCTGATTCGGTTACTCCAAGACAGCCTTGGGACTGATGGTAAATATTTAATTATTAACAATTTCAATGCACAATAAACGTACAGCGCGTTCTCCGCATAAAAGCACCGAGCGCGCTTGTGTGCTTTCCGCATCAGAAGCATTAAAAGGCAACGAATAATTTGTCGAAAATTCGATTTCATTTACCTTTGCAAAGCAGCTATCAATGTGCGGTTGAATATGCTGATACCCGTATGCATTGTTCTCTCCCAACATTTCCGTTATTTTGCAGATATTTGTCAACAATGTCTGTAAGCCAGCTCTAGATAAGCAGGCATTATGATCAGCCAATTGCTGATAAAGATATCCATACTTTTCTTGCAATCTCCCAGAGCTCATTAATATTAGGGCAACTTTTATAGAAAATACAGAGACATTTCCAATACATTGTCTGCAATATATATATAAAATTGACAGTGAATAAATAATATTATTTACGAAGTACGTTACGTTTAATTTTTTTATCACAGTTCTCTCTGTGAGAAGCTAGCATTAACACATACTTATCGAACGTATTTAAAATATAATTTGTAGCAAGCTTCGTGGTAAGATCACCATCGAAATTTGTATTATTTTCTTTACACGCCGCAAAGTAAATATCAGAGAGCACATCTTCGATTTCACTCGGATCTAAATTTACAGAATTTTCTGTAATGGAAAGTCTATGACGTTCAAATACTCCGGCAATTAACTCCATGTGAACGTGTTGCACTGAAAAAATGTAAAAAAGGAATTGTCACTTTTTAAAATTATAGAAGGTAAGATGAAGAAAATACTCACTGTTCAGTTCCTTGTATAAAATCTGCATTTTTGCTGCAGCTCTGTAAGAAGTGTAACGAATGGCATTACATTCTTCTATAGATCGCATGATACTTTGCATCTTTAAGTATTTATAGTGTTAATCACCTATCGACGAAATAAATATTATAAAATAAAATTAGCAACACATTGACATAACAGACCTCTCTGATATTCGAAACTTTATGTACATACCAACAATGATAAATAATTACATTAATAAATGTAATTTAAATAATTTCCGACTGATATTGTATCCTTAGGATTCATGATTTCATTTATGAAAATATAAAAATTTCTTAATTCCATGCCACAGACGTGTAAAGTTTCCATCTCATGTCCATTTTTCTAAATATTCTCGTACATAAATATTTACCTGTAAAATTTTATGAAATTACCATTAATATATCGAACGATTTTTTTTTTATTCATGCAGCTGAAAACTTTGAAAAATTTGTATTATTCATAACGTAAAATCGATATATTTAGAAGTACAAATATTCCATTAAATCTTTTTAATAACGTTAACATTGCTCTATTTTAAAATTTAACGTAATACATGTACAATGGAAAATGTTTAATTCAGTAATATTACAATAAATATATATCTCTCTATACTGCTGTTCAATTGGAATTAAGAATATGCATTCGTAGTTAAAATATAATAACAAAAATCTTACTCTTTGTCATTTCAATAAAATTACATAATTTTAAACGGTAATGTATGTAAACAAAATAATGCCCACGCACATAAATCATGAATCACAAGTGGTATAGAGGGAGGTCTGAATAGATTGTACAAAATATTATTCTCCATCTTCTCCATTAAAAAATGAAATATTTTATACGCGATTTTACAGATTTTACAATGGAGCTTTAAAGCGTAAGATACAATTATTTAAAATTTCATCTAAAAAAGATCATAAATTTTCTACACAAATATAAGGTTTGTCAAAAACGTATAAAATATTAAACGTTTCGAACAGCATATCGTATAATTGGCTAAGTGGTTTATAAAATATTTTAATACAAAAAAAGCAGCTTTTCTATCGCTGTTTGGAAACTGCCTTAATATGAGAACATAACCTAATTGTATGTCAATTACAAGAAACGTGACCAATCTCATATATCATATTTATTCACTTATATCTATTTTCTAGTGACCTGTTTTATAAATACTAATGATGGATACTGTAACACATTCTGTTATTGCTTTTGAAGATGGTCAATTCAGCGATGCTGATGAGGATGAGAAAGTGTATGTTTTTGGGTTTAAAGCACATTCATTTCAATGATTTCTATAGACTATTATTAATGCATTACATTTTACTGCAGGGCAGAAACATGCAAAGGAAAGCCATTATTTCACAGTGACCTTTCTAAAGGTATGAATGACCTACACGTTTCATGTAGCGACAAAGAAGAAGAGGAGGAGGAAGAAGAAGAAGAAGAAGAAGAAGAAGAAGTAGATGATGATTTAAATGACAGCACTTATAATTGGGACACGAACAATGGAAATAGAGGAAATAGAAACGCATTTAAGAATTTACATAGTCATGGTGCAAACACCCAGAATGTTTCTAATAAAGTTACCAATTACCAGCCGTCGGATAAGTTATTTCGGCGCTATGCCAATAAAATCAGCATTGAGAAATATGAAGGACCATCTTTGCCAGGACATGCTGCAAATATTCTTATACAGAATGATAAACGAGTGGAAAAAGATAGGATCAGAACAAAAGACAAGCACGATCGTGCAACAGTCGAGCAAGTTTTAGATCCACGTACCAGAATGATTTTATTTAAACTGTTGAATCAAGGTATAATTGCAGAAATAAATGGATGTATTTCAACTGGAAAAGAAGCCAATGTTTATCATGCAACATCAAAGACTGGAGTTGAGTTTGCAATAAAGATATATAAAACTTCTATCCTGCAATTCAAAGATCGAGACAAGTATGTTACAGGGGAATTTCGGTTTCGGCATGGTTATTGTCGCCATAATCCGCGTAAAATGGTACGAACATGGGCTGAGAAAGAATTAAGAAATTTAATTCGTCTTCAACAGGGAGAAGTAAATGCTCCCAAGCCGATCTTACTGCGTAGTCATGTATTGTTAATGGACTTTATTGGCACCAATGGCTGGCCATCTCCTAAATTAAAAGATGTCGTTCTTACATCTTCCAAACCAAGGAAGCTATACAGAGAATGCGTAGAAACAATGTGGAAATTATACAATAAATGCAAACTTGTTCATGCTGATTTAAGCGAATACAATATGTTGTATCACGACGGATCCGTAGTAATAATCGACGTGTCTCAATCGGTAGAACACGATCACCCTATGGCTCTAGAATTTCTCAGAAAAGACTGTACAAATATCACCGGCAAGTGATAATAAGAATTTTTATAAAACATCCTGTACCGTATTATAATAATTTTATAAAAATTAATTTTTCGCAATTAACTAAACTGTTTTTTTCGTAGAATTTTTCAAAAAGAACGACGTTGCGGTAATGTCAGTCAAAACACTGTTCGATTTTATAACAGATCCGACTGTAACGGAAAAGAATATGGATGAATATTTAGATAGGATATCAGAAAGAATGACGGAACAGACAGAACGAGACGCTAATCCTGAACATCAAGTCGAAGAACAAGTATTTAAACAGGCTTACATTCCTCAGAGACTAACTCAGGTAATATTACGTCGTTTTGGCTTAATGTGCATACTGATTAGTATGTAGCATTCACCAACCGTGTATGGATATATCAATTTTCAAAGGTGTATATTTTAATATAAGCATGTTTAGGTCATCGATATTGAGCGCGACATAAAGCTTGCCAAATCTGGGAAGGAAAATTTAATTTATAAAACCCTTGTTGGTTTGAAAGCAGATTTATCTAAACCTGTGGACACACCTGAAATCCTAGCTAAAAGGAGCAAAGATACGGATCATGATGTAAAAGAAACGGAAGATTTATCGGGTGAAAGTGATGATTCCGAGGAAGAAGAAAGCGACGAAGAAAGTACGGAAGAAAACGAATCAAAGTTTGTGAACTCGGCTCGCCCGAGGAATGAGAGCCCCGAAAGTAGAAAGGTGAAATGTATTTTTTTATTCGAACGATCGTACGTAAATATTTGCGAAATTATAGCGTAACAGATTAGAACTTAGAGTTTGTCTTTCAGGCTCGTAAAAAAGCTGTAAAGGAGCAGCAAGCTGAGAAGAGAAAAGTTAAAGTAAAAAAGCACGTAAAAAAACGGAAAGAAAGAGTTCTAAAGAAGTGATAAATTAATTGCGGTATAAAAGTATATCACATTTTGGATGAATGTGAAATTAAACAAATTCAAATGCAAATAATTCACGAATTATCGATATTTTATTTTTCATTCGTTTCAATTGGAAATAATAGGTGATGTCTGTACATATATTCTAATTATTAGATATTCAAGTATGTACCCCATCTCTTTTGTTCTTTTTATTCTTTCCTATTCTCATCAGTGCAAAGAATTTGTAAGTTAGTATTAAGTGCGGTTCAATTGTCCGACAAGTAGTTTAATTACTTTAAATTGCTTAGATACGTATTAATATAGAACAATGGGAGAATTGTATCATTTAAATTTTCATCATGTTACATGGCGCCATCTAAGGAAACTTTTGCCGCGGTAATGCCGGTAACCTATTTTTAGAATACATCGAGAAATGGTTCATAAAGTCGATTCTTACAATCGAGTTTTAACACAGTACCGCTAAAATAATTATATTTTTTTAGATGTAAAAGAAGCATTAATGGAAGATCCGTTTGGTATGCAAATAAATACTTATTTCATATGAATACTGATATACGTTCTCACAGTAAACATACAGTTCCAACGTTGGTTCCGCTAGTTCTTTTTAGAAGTTTTAACAATTGCATTGTGACAGTAAAAAATTAATTGTTCCTGCGGAAATTAAACAAATGGTAATATGCTGATATTGTCTGATGAAATTAGAGAGCGCAAGAGCAAGGAAGGCCAGAGAAAAGTTTCTTACTACTGGTTGCCAAAAGTTTGACAAGTTGCTTCAAGGTGGTATTACTAATCGCGGGATAACACAAATTTATGGCGCCGCCGGCACCGGGAAAACTCAATTAGCACTGCAATTATGCCTTACTGTACAGTTACCTCTCGCAGAAGGTGGTTTTGAAGCTGGTATACTGCAAAAGACTTATCTATCGATTGTTTCAAAATTAGAAAATGTTAATAAAGATATTCTCAATGACGATACTTTATTAAAATATTTTAACATATTATTTTACCACCAAATACAATTTTCTTATCTTTAATTTCAATGTTATATTTTACTCTTACATTTTCTTTTTTTCATATATAATGTAATGTAATATATTAGTATTTTTGTAATTTATATAGATCTACTTGATTTTGATATCCTAGGTGCTGTGTACATTTGTACCGAATCCTGTTTTCCATCGAGAAGATTACAGGAATTAATACAGAAATTAGAAGCAACTAACAAATACAGAATAAATGGTGACTTAATATTCGTTGAACATGTTTCAACTATGGTAAGAAATAATTATTAGTTACTTGTACTTGTATTCGAAAAATCTCAAGTTTCATTAAGTGTTTAACATTTATTCTGTGTTGACAGGACGAAGTAGAACAGTGTTTACTTCATAGAATTCCCATATTAATGTCCGCTCGCAAAATAGGTTTAATAGTTCTAGACTCTGTGGCTGCGCCTTATAGAGTAGAAGATTGGAAAGATGTATCTAGTAACAGAGCAAAAAGCTTGCGAATTATCGGGCAACAATTGCACAAATTATGTAGAAGCAATGATATTTTTGTACTTTGCATCAATCAGGTAACAGCAGTTTTGGACCATAATTTGCTACAAGACGATTCAAAGGAACAACCTGCTTTAGGAGCTACATGGTTAAGTATGATGACAACTTCGATATATTTTCGTAGAACGAATTCTCTTAGGTATGCTTGCATCAAATTGTCCTCAAGTATACCAGAGATAAATATACCGTTTGAAATACGTGCATCTGGAGTTCAGGCAATAGATAAAATAATACATAGTGAAACGTAAAGAGAATATATTCACAAATCTCTTTTATTGGATGAGATTATAGATTTCAGAAAATGTATTTTCATCTAAAACTCTAATAACGTTTGTCGGTAACCACTTATTTTGTGGGTCAGAAGCATCAAACGGATCTTTACTTCTTGCATCTATATTTTCAATGTCATTGTTTAATATTAACCTTGAAGAATAAGATTCTGATATAAGTACTTCTGACATTTAGGTATAATACAGTATTATATATGAAAATTATACCTGTAAGAATGTAGAAATGTTCTATGAGGTTCTATGTCTTTCCCTTTGCTATAAGTGTAATCACCTATCACCGTATGACCGATGTAAGAACAGTGCACCCTTAACTGGTGACGTCGACCAGTTCCAGGGCACAATAAAACTTTGGTAGCTGGCATTCCGTTTCTAAAACCCTGCTCTAGCACTATCAATACTGTGAGAGATTTACGTGGTTTCTCGCAGAAGATATTGTCGCTAGTACACATTTTATGGTTTCCTGCTTTTTCCCTGATATCATTTCCTAACAAATGAAGATCATCGGTGATAAATGCTGCCTTGAATTGTGCGACTAATAATTAACAGTATTTGCTAACCAATCGCTTTATCAATTATAATATAAGGTTCGTTAACGTGACCGTGTAATAATGCCAAATAAAATTTCTTTGCCGTGCGTGTTTCAAACGCAGTAGAAGCAGCACGTGCCGCTTGCTTGTTCAGTGCTATGCATATAACACCGCTAGTCACATAATCTAATCTATGCACAAAATGAAATTCATGACATAATTTTGGATTAGCTAATTCTGGCAACATTTTTTTTAGTTCCACCTGAAGTGTGTGCTGAAATTTTGAAATATATTCAGATTAAACGTCTTAAAGATAAGTTCTCATTTCGTACCTCTGTTTCAGGGTTGTTGCTATTAATGAACATATCGTACGGCTTATGGACTACCAAAAAATCATTGCTGTGGTGCAATATATGCATGGCATTAATTTTCTCATTTCGCATACAGTTTTTTAGCTGTACTTTTAACAGATTTATTAGCATATGCATTAAATTGAAAACAAGTAAACTGCAATTATACAATACTTGATTTATATTCATTTTAATGCATAAAAGCTAATGTCATCGAATCTAATATCAATTATATTAAGTCCGTTTTTAATAGTATTATTTAAGAATGCATAGACATGTACAAAACGACTTTTCCACGTGTAATAATATAAAATTTCAATTTATCGTTTCATGATTAAAGTGCCAATAAGCAAACGCATACATATCATGTCTATATATGTGTATAAAAGTGTCTGCGCATAATCATATCTTAACGTCTGTTAAATTGGATCCTCGATATAAATATTCGATTTCCGCTATTCCATCGAATTAGAAACTTCACGAAAAATTGCAGTATATTATTTAAAAACAATTTCAACTGCAATAAAGTCACAATCGGAGACAACTACTTCCGGATCATTTCCAAATTTCATTTTTAACGTTACCACCCTGCTTTGATCAGTTTGAAATATCACGCGCAACTTCATATCAGCCGCGTTTATTGATGTAACTTTCAATCGAAATATATACATATGTGTAGTTCTAGGACCGATAAATGTTAGTTGAATCGTTATTGAATTCAAGCGAGAACATATTCGAAATATAAGAAAGCGACAAAGTGTGTAATATTATTTAAATATAACGGAAAATTCGTATAGTACTTCGACAAAGGGATGTAGAGAAGTTGGCGTTACTGATTTGAATCGAAACCGTTCGAAAGAGTTGCATTGCGGGGGAATATTACCTCGTTCGTGCCATGAGTAACGGTGTACCGAATTTTATTTTAATCGACTATTGATCGTTAATTCATCATATATCAGTCGAAGAGAGATTCTAATTTCAAGACGAAAGATGTTTCGATCGAAGAAAGACGTTGACCGGCACGTGAAAGATATTTTTCTTAAATTAAAGAACGAGGAAGAGGTGAGGTTATTTTTTTAAGGAAAGATTCGTTATTACTCGAACCGCCACCGAATGCCCCGGTTAATCGTCTTATGAAAAAAATATCATTTATTTTCATTATTGTTTCTTTTTCGTTTATACATTGACCGTTTTATATTCGATGCTTGTTATTAGAACTCATTTGATCTAATGTCAAGTGTATTTGATATTATTCCCAAAGACCTTGAATTACCTCTTTTGCAATAGACGTACGAATATATGCTAACCTTTGTGTACGGTATAAGCGAATTGTTCTCGGTTAATTAGCGAAACATATTAATCAACTTCTAACAGAAACTTATACCGTATTATTTTACTATAACATGAATATAATTTTTATGATCGATTCGTAATACAAATTTGATAATACCTATAATATTTATATTTTTAAAGATTTTTCACGTATAATCACGAATACTCCGTACTTCCTATATGATTCTAAGTAATTTGTAAAATGAAATTTTTTTATGAAATTTAGAACCCATTAATTGTAAAAATCATTCGATACGTCCACTTTGACCTTAAACTTGATATTAATATAATCAAAGATTTAACTCTTTTGAAATCAAGTAAGCTTTTACATTGTATTTATATTGAAATAATTATTATTGTAATTATGTATCATCATAATAATATAAGTCATTGCAATAGACACGTAATGTGATACGAAAGATGATATGTATTAATGTTTATTTTTAAGCGTTAGCTATATTTATTGCATTTTAGAATTTGTTATTATATTTATGCGTTTATCTTTCGCATTTTTTTAATAGTAAAGAACATTAATATTTCTTTATCGCCTCGTAGAAAAACCTTCGTTGTTATAATATCGCTAAGCTTTATTATCAAGTTGGCGATTATGAGTCAGCAAAGAGATACGTATCTAATTATTTGGAAATACGAGACGGGTCCGTAGGAGCTCACAAGTTACTGGGTCAAGCTCTTGAAGCACTGGGACAAAAAGAAGCGGCACTTACACAGTATAAGATTTCTCTTGAATTGGAAGCAAGACAAGAGGATCTTGTCTTAAAAGGTACAAATTTTTACGTTGCTTTTATCATATCCCGCATGTTCTAATTGGTAATTGGTAACTTTACGTATCATATTGTAACTTAAACCTGTATTATTATTTTGTACTAGTTTGCGAGTTGCTGGCCGACATGGATGTAAACACGGACATGAACAGAGTCAGATATTGGGTAGACAGAGCAGACAAACAATTCCCACACCACCCAACAGTATTTAAATTAAAAGAAAAACTGTTGACCGTAGAAAGACCAAATGATAATAGCGAAGATCTGGAAGCTCTTATAGCTTGTAAGTATCAGAATTAGATTAGAGGAATCTGTAGTCATAGTAATATTATTTCCCATGTTTTTCCATTTAGCCGAATTATCTGCACGACCAATGGATGTGCATTTGCGTGTAAAATTATTAAAACATTATATGGGAAAACAGAGACTCGACGATGCATATAACCATGCCACTGGTGTAGAAGCAGCGCACAGCCATAGAAACAGCATTGTTTGGTATCAATCTCTGAGCGAACTTTTGACAAAATGCAAAGAGAGTAAAGAATCGGAATGGAATTTCTGGGTACTATATGTTTCTGCATTAGAACGATACGCGGCGCTTTGTCTCAAAGAACAGGGCAACGAGACGAAGAAAACTGTACCGGAAGCAGCACAAGCAGTATTCAAGTATGTAAATACTAATCGGAGATATAGATTTAAAAGCGTCTAAATATTTCATATTAATCGTAAACAATTCTTTGCAGTTTTGATCAGAGTTTGACAGAATTTAAATTACGAGAATTCTCCAATAATACAACTTTTACCGAGCACATGTTGTCCCATATGTGGGGTCAATTAAATTTTCACTTAGCATGTTTACTTTTACGGAAAACTAAACGCGAACAAGGCAGTTGGTCCGAAGCAGGGCGACTGTGCGCCCCGCTTCTTTTGAGCGCTCTGCACGTAACACCTGTAGATCCTACTGCCGTATGGGTTATACATTTGAAAGATCGTCTGAAGAGCCAAATACGTTTATGGCATAGAGAAGGATCGTATAGATGTAGCCAAGCTGGACACGTTCTTCAGGATTATGGGAGAGATGATTCGAAAAAGTTACTGGATAAAATTGACAAATTTTGCACGAGTTCATGGCGAGAGCGCGTTTATCAAAGAATCTTCATTAATCGACTCCATCAGCAGTTTCTGAAAACATCGTACTTTTCAAATTCAACCAACTCAAATCCACCGTTATGTCTCTGTTCTCAAAACGAGCTCAAACGATACGATGCAATATCCGAAGAAGTGTGGCCGGATTCGTTGCATCATCAGATTTGGCTTGGTCTCAAAACTCGGCCTCACAGTTCGCAAAACAAGGAAAATGGACCCCATCCGAACCAGACTTCTCACGTGTTTTCGGAATTACAATTTTCCGTCTACAATTTAAATCAGGCTGCTCCAGACAGTTTGAGCCGTCTCGACGTCGACGCATTCTTAAATGCAGCTACGTTTTGCGCTTCTGCTGTCAACGAAGAACGGCAGCTCAGCGGCTTCTTGAATCCTGACAGACTACCGACTCTACCAGCAGATGTCACCCTAACATTGTGTACTTGCGCTCAAGAGAAATGGTGGTCTTTGGCGTATAAAATGTATTCCAAGCAAGAAACATTAGAAGGAGATATCGGCGAAATAAGACAGGAATTACAACGTGGCTTAGAAGTCGTTCGATGTATTGGAAATCATGGATTGCATCCGGCTCTTCTGGTCCATTTAGCACGAATATTTCATCATAGGGTAAAGATGTTAAAAGAGAAGGACAAGGAACACTGTGACATACCGGCGTTGGAGGCACGTTGCGAGATTTATTGGTCGAATGCAATTCCACTCCTAGAAAGACTGCAAAATAATCAAACTATTCGTGTAACTAATACAAAGTTATTTAATTATCAAGGAAAGGAAATGAATAACGCGGAATTAACTAATGCTTTAGAAGAAGGAAAATTACTATTAGCTCAACGCTTCGTGCGAGATAAACAATACGAGCAAGCGATCGATGCGCTGCAGGCTTTAAAATGCCCAGAAGCGTCCTTCCAGCAAGGTCAAATCTACAAGTTACTTGCCGATGAGATCGTGAGCTCCATGCCTAGAGAGAGCTTGACGTCCGAAATGAGATCGCAACATATCATCATGCTCTCCAAAGCTAGAAACTGTCTATACCTAACTTTAGACCGACTCCGCAGTCCGGGCATAAATCCTAAACATCCGTTGAACTCGGAACTTTGCACTCACATCGCAGACATTGAGAACGAATTGAAGAGAATCGATCCAGATTTATCGCGCGGTGATTTGAGCAGAAACGAATGCGGCGGTATGTCCGACGAGAGTTATTCTTCGGCTCATAGTGCCGTGGATCAGCCGATCACGAATGTACCGTTACAAACGATAACCAACTTGAACACGTCGATCAACATGCTCAGCACACCTCAAAGAAATACTCATCGTACACCAAAACAAACCAGCACTCCTTGCAGACCGCAGCATCAAGACATTTTGGATCTTTCGAGAAATCGTACCGAGGCTCGGCCAAGCCCCGAACGCCTCGACGCCCAAATTCGTCAAATGATACACGCACGAGACAATATAATGCAAACGATAATGGAACAAAATAAAGCCGTACTAGAGTCGCACAAGCTAATGATGGAGAAAATAGAGGAACTTACCAAGGAGATAAACGAATTACGAAAGGAGACTCAAAGGCAACGCGCTCAGCCCGTTAATATCAATCCAAACTTAGAGGAGAATCTCTACGCTCTCGGCGAGGATGAGTACAATGATATAAATTACAACGCTAATCAGCAGGCGAACGCTTCTTCGATATCCGGGAACATGTTCCCACCTACTCACAGACATCCGTATTCTCCGTTAGTATATCCTTCGGCAACCGCGTTTCACGGATACTATCAAGGAGGTATACCATTCAGCGATCCAAATGCTCAAGCAATTCAATCTCTGTATCCTCCGAACGTTTATCAAATGCCAGTACTGTATCCTAGCGCCCGATCAGCGAAGGTGCCGGACAATATACTTCATCAAGGCTTATTTACATCCAGATTGCCGACTCAATTGCCAGATCTCATGCCAGCGACGAATCAACCGCTACAAATACCGCTCCAGAAGCCGGAAACGCCGAAGCAGGAGACCATCATAAAGGACGCTCCTGTTAACAAAGTTCCTCCCGTTAACGTCGTCATCACCACCTCCGATACATTGCCAACGACCGCACCGGTCGTTCAACCGACTCTCAGCGTCACCATTCCTCCTCACTACAGATTAGGAAATACTTCCACGCCAACCGCCATGGAACAGTCGAACGTTCCTCATTGTTATCAAATCTCCATGCCCTCTCAAGCGACTATACCAACGACGGTTAACCTACCGCCATTGTCGACTACTCTGACAACTACGCCGGCAACTCTTTCGATCACGGAGACACCGAAAGCAAGTAACATCAACATTTGTTCCACCGGATCGCCAAACACATCGGTCGAGATCTGCGAAACGGAGCACGATCCGATACCGGACTTCGTCCCGGTTATACCATTGCCCGCGGAAGTTAAGGTCACTACCGGAGAGGAGGACGAAGTTACTCTGTACTGCGCTAGAGCGAAGCTCTTCCGTTTCGTTGACAAAGAATGGAAGGAGCGTGGCGTCGGGAACGTGAAATTATTGAGAAATGCCGAAGGAAAGGTTCGGCTGCTTATGCGCCGGGATCAAGTGTTGAAGATATGCGCCAACCATATGCTCAGACCCGACATGGAATTAACTCCTATGTCGAACAACGACAAAGCATGGATATGGGTAGCGAACGATTTCGCCGACGAAGAGGTGAAGTTGGAGAAGCTCTGCATCAAATTCAAGACCGCGGAGGAGGCTCTGTCCTTCAAAGAGAACTTCGACAAGGCAAAGATGAATCTAGCACAGCCGAACAAATCGTCGAAGAGTACCGACAAAGTTCAGAGTGCGGTAGACACGAAAGACCAGTCGAAATTCACCGAATCGACTTTCCCCTCTAAACCGATAGCTGCAGAGCAGCCCGCTGAGATAGCCGCTGCGGATAGTACTCCATCGGAGAAGACAAAGGTCAAGGCTACACCTGCGACGGTTGTCGGTGGATTTTCATTCATATCCAAGCCTATGATCCAAGCAGTCTCTACGACGGAATCGCCGAAAACTGGTCAGAAGAAAGCTACGGAAGACGTTGCGAAAGTTAGTCCGTTTGCTGGTTTTACCTTCAACAAGACATTCGGTATCGATAATTCTCCGACCGTAGATCAGAAGAATGCAATTGCTACTACAACGTCCGCTACTTCTCAGGTGCCTACGTTCTGTTTTGGGAAAACTGCCACTTCTCAGCCCGATAGTACAGCTGCACCGATCGTAACCAGCACTTCCAGCGGCATTGCCTTCGGAACTCAGCCATCCGGGATGATCGCCAATGCGAATTTAACCGTTGGTCATTCGTCATTGAGAAGACCGCATGCATCTTCGCCCTCTGAAGCTGTATCCAAGACAATTGGCATTCAGGATGCCAGTGGAACTCAAGGCGATAACGAAGAAGTACTGTTCGAAGGTAAAACAAACCTTCGCTATTACAATACCGACGTTAAACAGTGGGAAAATAGAGGTACAGGACAAATGAAGATCCTGTGGGACTCGAAGACCGGCAAGGTTCGGCTACTGATGACTGAGGACGAAAGTTCAAAGATTTGCTACAACTATAGCGTTCTTGCAAAAACGTCATTTACATTCCAAAGTGGCAGCGACACTGTTATCACCTGGACCATTCAACACGGAAAGGAAAACAAAGCAATGTTCGCCATCACTTTTAAGCTACCCGAACAGGCCCAACAATTTTCTAATACACTGTCGAGCAATCAGCAGAAAATGGTGAAGGATTGCATTCCCAGCGAGAGCATGAAGAAACCGGAAATCACGGATCAGAACGTTCAAGCGGACAGCGCGACTCCATGGGAATGTAGCGTGTGTTACACGGAAAACGTCCCTTCTATGGACGGCAAAGGATCGGATAATAAATGCGAGGCTTGCGAAAGTCCTCGTTTCTCTTCCACGACGATCAAATCGCCAGCCGTGGTGACAAACAAGTCGGCGGTCGCAGCAGCAAACAAATCGGCACCGAAAATGACAGCGACAACGGGGACGAGTCAAATGCCCCTCTCGCAGTTGTTCAAAACGCCTGCTGGCTCTTGGGAATGCAAGTCCTGTTATATCTTTAACACGGGCGCGAACAACTACTGCGTTGCCTGTGACTCTCCGAAGGATCCTACTGTACCGCCCAAACCAAAGACCAATAGCTTCCAAGTCAGTATGCCCAATTCCGGAACTATGCCTACATTCTCCTTCGGTATTCCTCAAGAGGCGACGAAGGAAACCACCGGTGGATTTACATTCCAACTGTCCAAACCCAACGATAATATTGCCATCGATTCTCGTGCGAAACCTGACCAGCCTGCGACGAAATTTGTTTTTGGCATGCAACAGGCACCGGTCACTCCACCTAACAAAGATACCCCTTTCACGTTTGGAACGACAGGAAAATCCTATGATTTTAATTTCGTTGCAACTTCCCCCGTAAAGTCACCGGAGGCCGCGGATAACACGGAAGAGGAAGTAATCGAGAGCGATGACATTCATTTTTCACCTATAATCCCGTTGCCGGACAAAATTGACGTAAAAACGGGCGAAGAGGACGAAGAGATTCTTTACAGTCACAGGGCAAAGTTGTTCAGATTCGATTCGTCGGTGAAAGAATGGAAGGAACGTGGCTTGGGTGATATTAAGTTGCTGAGACACAATGAAACTGGCAAACTGAGGTTGATCATGAGACGGGACCAAATACTGAAACTCTGCTTGAATCACTTTGTCCTGCCCGACTTGGAGTTCACGTTGAAGGACGAGAAAACGTGGTTGTGGAATGCGGCGGATTACAGCGAAGGGGAGATCGAGTATATGCACTTTGCGTGTCGTTTCAGAACTGGCGAAATTGCGGAGGACTTCAAGAGAGCGATCGACGAGGCGAAGAAATCTCCGAAGTCGTCGCTGGACGAGAAAAAGGGGGAAAGAAAGACAGACGTTAAAGGTTCGTCGAATCAGGACATTGAGGTTTTGTACGAGATGAAGGTGACGCCTGAGGAGAAAGCTGCCGCTTTAAAGTTACAACTTCCGGAGAACTTCTTTGCGTACAAACAGAAGCCAGACTGTCCCGGATGCAGAGGTTGCAAGGAACCAGGTGTACCGTTGTTCGCGGATGCATCAACGCAGAAAGCGTCGACGATACTGGAATCGAAAATTATGGCTGAAAATAAAAAGGCAGCGCCTTTGAAAGTTTCATTTACTTCGACTCCCTTTTCGCTGGCCAGCATGACCACAACGTTTACTCAGTCACCTGCTCTAGAGTTCACTGTGCAAGCGCCAACCGGTGGATCTATTCTCAAAACTGGTCTCACCTCTGGAAATGCAACGCAATTAACGGCAAGTGGTCCAGCAATGACCTTTGGTACCAATGATTCTACTTCGAGCGAGAAGAAATCAACCACTTTCTCGTTTGCTTTACCTCCGGTTTCGTTCGGCGCAAGCGAAGCGCAAAAGTTCGGGAGCACCGACAAGCAAGGTTCTATATTACCCGAAAACTTAAAGATCTGTAGTCCTTCGGTCTCTCAAGGTCAGATAACGCAAACAACCACCGCTCCATCCCCATTCGATATCAGATCAACGACACCAGCATCCACGGAGAGTATATTTGGATCTATGAAACCGGATAATCAATTTGGCTTGAATACAGGAAAGACGATTTTCAGTGGAATAGGACAGAAAGATCCAACGGAATTGATAAAACCCAGCTCCTTTAGCATCGGTACAAATAATATGTCCACGATATTTTCAAACAGTTTTGGTTCTCAAGCCAAAACAACCGCAAGTCCGATGAATAACACGCCAACGTTTGGTACACCTACGATGTCGATATTTGGATCTGGCATAGGAAACACGAATTCTAATGTTGCTAATTCCACCACGAGTTCTTCCGGAGCAAATTTCATGATGTCGTCTACCTTTGAAAAGCATTCCACTTCCGATAATCTGCCAGTGTTTAGTACAAAGTTTGGCATCGCTCCTAACAATGCGTCTCCTTTTGAAACGTCGAGTTCAACGGTAACGACAACAGCAACACCGAATATTTTTGAGACAAAACCATCGGATGTATCTCAAAACGAAGCTGGCGGTGGTTTCTTCCAATCGAATAACGTGACCTTCTCGACTTTGGCCACTAAAGCTCCTCAGCAAGAAGCATTTAAAATTGGTATTGTCTATAGGATGACATTATTATTACTGCAGACGAGCGTAATTATTTGCTAATTACTTCCATTATAGATCCGAACTTTTCCTTCACCGGCGCTGGAGCGACTGTATTCGGATCGAAGGGATCTGCCAACAATTCGATGCAGAACACGAAGGAGGCGAAAGCGAATGGAAGCGACGAGGAGGACGGTGATGAAAATGAAAATGGCCAGGAACATGAGCCTCATTTTGAACCGATCGTACCTTTGCCGGATGTCATTGAAGTACGCACTGGAGAGGAAGATGAAGAGAAAGGTGACTTAGCCTGTTATCCTATCGGATGAAGAATCTTTCCGTCCTAAATACCAAATTCATCGTCTTAGATTTCAATCTGCACTTTTATGATATATATTGCCAATTTAATCTGTCAATGTTATATGAACAATGGTTTTGAATTGTCGGGTTACCATATAAGTATTTACAATATAGTATTTACCATATCAGTTTTTACAATACTCCACGCGGCTTAAATCCGAAAACTGAAAACCATTGCGCAGTTAACGATGGCCGCGAAAGCCTCAAAATGTCAATGTTATAGTTTTATAGTTATATCATAGTATTTCTTAGATCCAGTATCGAACGAAGTTTGCTTTATGAGAATCAAGTTACAAGTTCCTCTCATTTTGTCTTGGATGCACAGAATTAATAATAATATCCGAATGTATTGCATTTTACAGTGTTTTGCGAAAGAGCAAAATTATATAGGTACGACAATGCCACACGAGAGTGGAAAGAAAGAGGAGTCGGCGAGATCAAAATTTTGCACCACAAGGAACACGGAAGCTATAGGCTGTTGCTACGAAGAGAACAAGTTCATAAAGTCGTATGCAATATCTTAATTACCCAGGGCATGGAATTCCGTAAACTGAAGACGTCGAATTCTTCTTGGCTATGGGCAGGCATGAATCATGCCGAAGATCCACCGTGTGTCGAAGAACTAGCAGTTAAATTTAGAACTTTGAAACTGGCCACTGACTTTAAGGACGCGATAGACAAGATTCAACAATCCCTAAGCGAAATCCGTAAGAATTAGATGCAAAGCTTCTTTACTTTTGCTCTGCGAAGTTTCCGTTTGACGCTTTCATTTGCATGATATATATTTATTATGTATTACGTGAATAATATGTAATACGTATATATTGGCATTCCACTGTTTAATATGTTCATTGATCGCAATTTATTTATACGCAAGGAGACGGTCTGCAATGATGTTTGAAAACGTTCTTTATAGTTTCTAGTACAAAGGGTAGGCTATGAAAAACGTACAGCACGAAGATTTTTAATATACTTTCGTTTTTATGTTATTAATAATAGAATGACATTAATTTTCGAGGATCTATCAATTGCATCGTTTCAAGCCACGATATATGTATGGTTTGTAATTATAATGCACACGACATACTGTGACATTACTTCAGTTTCCGATTTCAAGGCAATTATTACGGATCACTATTGGACGAATACCGATCGCACGAAGAATGTACAAAATTATTTTATCGAGGAAATTTTATAATTCAGGTGTACTTTGTAAGGATATAATCAGCTGTTCATAAATAGATTTACTATCAGGTCAATATTATAATACATTTTATTGTTAAATATAATGTTTTTTCTGTATATCTTTTGAAACGTCTTTTTATTGATTGTTCATTGCGTTCTACAAATATATTCTTTACAATAACAGCTACAATAGTAGCTGCTTCGTCTTCCGTGAGCAATTTAGTTTGTTGATTTCGATAGAATCAAGGCTACAAGAATACGCGCGTTATTAATTATCAGGCAATATAATATCAGGTAAGGAAACAGGACAAAATTATTATTTGTATAAGTAGGTATACTATTTCTGTTTACAATATAAACGAGTAACTTAGGGCGTTCAATTTTCAAATCGCTCTTACATCTTCGGCATGTAATACCCTCAGCATCGTTAGAATTAAATTAACTGCTTGTACACAACGCTTGTTACATTCTGTTTAATAATAACAATAGTATGTTGATTTTAAACGTATAAAACGTCATTCACAAATAAATGTCAAGATGTCTCTTCTTTTTGTGTATAAAAACACAGGTAAAAAATCAATCGACGATAGCAAGTCGGAGGAACAAGAGCCCGAGGAGGACGAAGAAGAGGACGAAGCCGATGACGACGACGTCGAAGGTGACGAAGAGGATGATCAAAATTCACTTATATTCGAGAAGAGAGCTACCTTATATGCGAAATTCAACAAAGAGGCCGAATGGATGCCGATGGCTTTAGGGACCTTAATTATCTATTACGATTCTAATATTTTCGGGGAAGAAATTATTTTTAAAAGCGACGAGACTGGCGGTATCGTGAGCAAAACGATTATCAGCATGAACACTGAAATGCAGGTAAAGATACGTTTATATTGCACTTCTACGCCGTGAAAAGTCACGATATAGGTACTATATAGTATGAAAAACATACAGAGTTGGTATTTTATTTAAATGGCAATAACATCGTTCTGCACGTGAATATTTTATTATTGTTAAGGTGGAAGGAAAGGCGTGCATTTGGACTGCACTTGATTACGCCTTGGAACCTCTAACGAGACGGACGTTAAAAGCAATTTTTTCGTCGGTTCAAGCTGCACAACAGATGTACAAGTATTTTCAAGACGTAAGCACAAATAATACCCACAAACTATCAGAATCTTTGGAAGTAAAAGAAAATTAATTTCTACACAATTTCTATAGGGAGTCGAATATGCAAAACACGCAGATATCAGTGAATCGATCTACGAGGAATAAAAGTGCCGGAAGAAATGATTCACATCTTCTTGTAATGAGAATTCTTTGACTCCTGAAACATAGAATCTTTGCCTTTAAGTACATTTTCATCGATAGGAATTTTCATCTCATTACTGTCGCGGGATCTAATTTATACGATTAAGTAAACGCCAATAGATACACAGTATAAATTGGCGATTTAAGTATTCTTTGAGGGATTACAATAGCACAAGATGAAGTACACGAAATTACGATGTTTTTGGTGCATTTTGGTATTGAGACTTTTCTTGCACGGAGGATAGACCCACGAATCTATCCTTCGTCAAGGTGACCTTTCGGTTAATAAAAAAAATGTGCCAAACGTACCAAATCTCTTTTGTTTTGCATGTAAAAAAACAAGATACTTAAATGTCGACGGAAACACGTGTTTCCTTTATTGTTTTATATATTTATAATTTTAACGCAAGATTTTCCGTCGGGTTTAATAAACGTGAGATCTCAGATAGAGCAATTCGTGTAACTATAACAACGATTCTTTTCACAGAGCGTCGAAGAAATTTGATTTCGCTTCGTTCCATGTTTTTCTTTTTTTTTTCATATTAGTTAGACTTTTACACGAATGTTAAGAGAACTTCTTAAAGACGTTGAGTGTCCGTAACGATAGGGACGTAAGAATGAAAGAAAGAGTAAAAAACAAGTAGAAAATCAAAGAGGAGAGGATATCGGATGCTCAATCTGGCTCGGCTTAACTGAGCGAATTACCTGTGATGTAAAAAAGTTATAATTCGAGGATGTTACTGAAAAATTTCATGAATTCTTAGATTCGCGAACGATCATTCTCGTCAACGTGTGATTGTATAGGTACACCTATTAGTTTTAATGAAATAAGAAATTGTTTTGTAATTAAATATAATGTACAATGAGACGGCATGTTTATAATGTTAAGCAAAGTCCTCTGAATTATTGCGATTTTATGTTTTCTATTGCGGTTTTGTTCTTCGAATTCGCAACGTGAAATTACATATGTTCTGTCATACATACACGTAAATAGCGGATGCCGTTTTGTCGAAGTAGAAGAGAAACAATAAAGTTTTCTTGGAAAATCTCGTTGCACTCGATCATTGTGCTTTTAACGCAGAACGTAAGACTCCCTAGTAAAATATTCCTATCATAAATTCAAACATCTGTAAATAACGATTTACAGACCCTTTTCAAGAAATAACGAGAATCATTCACGCTGCTTTAACTTTAGAACTACCGGCGTTAAGTCAATTAGTTTTACATATATTAAATAAGTACATTGGAAAACGAGAAATCAAGAGGTGAAAGTGATCATTAACACAGTCATTTGTACTTTATAAGGTAGGCGTCGAATATGTACTGTATGGTTTTCCCATAAATTTAAAGAAATGTTATAATAAAATTATGAATGAATCATTTCGACTGCCTTCGTAGTTCTAGTGTTAACACGTTGAATGCCACCCGTATTTCGCTAGTTTCGCCGTTTCTACTGAAGCAAAACTTTTTCTATTAAAATCGCATCTTCATAGACCTAAAACGTTGAAAGTAAAAATAGTTATATATTAAACTGTACTTTACTTTTTTAACATCAATGTTTAAATATTGAATATAACAGGAAATTCGTAGATATTATTGTCTGAAATTTATAGGAAATTTCATTGATTTGAATAGTGCCGGTTACCGATGACCCCCTGGTGTTCCATGTGTTAATGTACCAACAGTGACTGGCATAGTGTTTGCATCATTTGTATTTTATGATAATTGACAATATTCATAATTTCAAAATATGCGGCATGACGTAACAATTGGTTCTTGACCAACAATGTTTATGGATTAACCGGAGTAATTTATTAGTGACTCAATGTGTCCCACATGGATGATAAAGCCGCACATATATAGTTTTCGTACAGTGGCGCCGTTCGGGCAAATCAGCACGATCGCAGATACTTAAAAGAGTTCATCGAATGAATGTTCAATTTCTCACAGTACGTTCAGTAGGGTACAGTTGGGTACGGTACGTTTATTGATCATTGATCGAACACTGTGCCATAGATCTTTGACACGATGTCTGTCGCGACAAAAGGTACGTATTTCATCAATGCATGCGAAAACAGATGTTCTTGGGGATTCATTTTTTTTAATAACAATCCTATGTATATTATACACCTGTAGCATGCATACATACATACCCATGAGTACAATGACATTCCATAACTTTCTTGCTACAATCAACGTCAAACATTTAATATATTCTCAACTAGAAGAAATCGATTTTGCGTTGATTTTATGCAGTTGTTTAAAATTGCATGTGTCTACGGTTATAATTTGAATTGCAAATGTCGTTAGCGGGACAAAGTATTAAAACGTTGATTAACGAATTGAAATGAGATTTTTTAAATCTAATCTAACAATTTTTTTATACCCGAAGATAATTTATTGTTATTTTTTGTCGTCGATGAATTTAAAATATAACTTTTATCTTATTTGTCCGAATCTTCAGACTACTGACCTTTGAACGTTTATACATATACGTAATGTCGCAGTGATGCTCATTCAAAACGTAAAAGTAATAGTTTTTGCAATATTTCCTATAAACTTACTGTCATAAAACACTTCCTATGAAAATATTTTCATGTTAAGTCTAATCGGTTTTATCCGATATATGCAATTTTGTCTTCCTCTCATCCGTTCGAATTTGACAAAAGCTCCGAATTATAAAAATTTCCAGCAATCCAAATAAGGATTTTGCTGGAAGCCAGAAACAGATATGTTGGTACTCGTTGAGTACCACTTTTTTCGTATCTGAGTATTTTCAAAGATAACTTTACATGCTTTTAAATATATTACTGACACCTTTTATGTAATTACATGAATTCTAATGAAATTCTAATTAGCAATGTACCGGAAATAGATAAAAAAAACAGCATGTAAATATAATTGTGTATATATTGATCACCTAGTATATTATAATAAGGGATCAAATTGAATTATAAACTAATTGCTAGTAATTGAATATGTGGTGAGATATGTTAAATTATTTATGTAAAATGAAAAACTCAGATTACAGTCAAATTTCATTATATAATTCTAATCGCATGTTTTTTTAAATAAGAGATTCTATAGGAAAAATACTTTACCTCTAACGATATTAACATTTTTCTTATGTACAGGTATTTTCATAGTTGCTGCAAAGCGTACCCCATTTGGCACCATGGGGGGTATGTTTGTCAACAAGAGTGCAACTGAATTGTCCGTGGTAGCGTCAGCTGCTGCTTTACAATCGGCGGGTTTAAAGCCTGAAAAGATCGACAGCACTATTTTTGGTCACGTACTGTCTGTAAGTACCTTCGAATGTCGTGCTAGTGCATTATCAAAGAATGGTTACAATTTATTATAAATATGTATTATTCCATGTACGCTTCGAAGAACTCGTCTTCCGATGGAAGTTTTATGGCACGTCACATAGCTCTCAAATGTGGAGTACCGTTGGAGAAACCAGCTTATGCCGTAAATAGATTGTGCGGTTCTGGTTTTCAGTCGATAGTCAATGGCATACAGGTATAATCTTTTAACGAGACACATTGTGGCAATTAAGCTCAACACGTTGATGGCCGCTGTCATATTACGTAATTTCGCGAAAACAGCGGTCGTCAGCCGTTATCACGAATATGCGATTTCGCTCAATCCTTCATTGCCGGCCGACATCGCTTATGCGTGACTTCGTTTTGTTTTAATTGTTAGCAAAATGTGTAAACCCGCACAAACGATACTGGCTGCAAGTTACAACCAGCAAGCGAGATATGCGGTCGTCAAAATGTTAAAGTACAATTCTGTTACATGTAATCTTCGATAAGTCAACATCTGTGACTTTCAGAGCATTTCAACGGGTGAATCAAGGATCGTTTTATCAGGCGGTGCTGATAACATGAGTCAATCTCCGTTTGTCGTGAGAAACGTACGATTCGGAACAACGTTAGGACAAAAATACGAATTCGAGGATTCATTGTGGCTTGGACTGTTAGATACGTACTGCAACTTGCCCATGGGAATGACCGCTGAAAAACTTGGTTCTCAGTATGGTCTGAAAAGGGAGGAAGTCGACGAATTTGCCTTAAGAAGTCAGCAGTTATGGAAAGCTGGTAAATTTTTGTTACAATTTCCCTTTTATCGATAAGAAACGTAGGGAAGGCAGTGATAACTGAAATACTATTAGCCCCAAGTTCATTGTTCGGTCAGGATCTCCGTGCGAACTGATTACAACTGTATAACAAAGTTCAAAATCGTGAATCAATGAACTATCGATAAACTATCGTTTTAAATATTTTTCAGCCAATGATGCTGGACGATTCAAGGAAGAACTCGCGCCGGTAACAGTGAAAGTCAAGAGGCAGGATGTTACCGTTAACGTGGACGAACATCCGCGACCTCAAACAACGAGTCAAAGTCTTGCCAAGCTACCAGCGGTCTTCAAGAAAGATGGCTTAGTTACAGCGGGTTCCGCGTCAGTAAGTTTAATCAGATCTTAAGGGAGCTGCTCATTCTACTCTTCTGATTGGCTGCTTTGAAATGGCACAATATTCATTTCTTTGGTTACTAAGAAACGTAATCGTAGACGTTCATTCCCTCAAAATTTTCTGTCGCGATAGTCCTTCCCCTATTCCCAATTCCGTTCGTCTTTTATTAAGTGAACGTCTATGTAACTCAAGTGTTGTACACCTATACATCAATTATACATCTGCATACATTACATTTATTTATATATAAGAATGATACACATTTGACAAATATCGTCATGTTTTGTAGGGCGTTTGCGACGGTGCTGGAGCTGTTATTTTAGCCAGCGAAGAAGCTATGAAAGCCGAAGGATTGACACCATTGGCACGTGTTGTGGGCTACAGTGTCGTTGGAGTTGATCCCAGTATCATGGGAATTGGTCCTGCACCAGCTATCAGAAACTTACTTAAAGTTACAAACAAGAATCTGAATGACATTGAACTAGTCGAAGTAAGAAATTACTCAGATATTTCCAACCCTATTTATGCCACTTATATCGAACGTTGAATAACAATAAATATGTTAATATCAATTGGTAAGAAGTGATCACCAGTTTTAATAATTTCAGATAATCGACATATATTGTAGATTTCCTACAAACACCAGCTTGTACGCGGTTTATAATTTGCGATAATCATAAATTTTCATATATTCATTTTTCATTTAATCATAAATTAAATATATTTCATATATTTTCATTGAAATAGATCAACGAGGCGTTCGGAGCTCAAACATTGGCGTGCGCTAAAGACTTGGATTTAGATATTAATAAATTAAACGTAGACGGTGGTGCGATTGCTCTTGGACACCCATTGGCTGCATCCGGTAGTAGAATCACTTCTCATTTGGTACATGAGCTCAGGTATAATACTTTTACTATCGGAAAAAACACTTTCGTGCGTTAAATTTAAAATAATACTGAAAATATCGGGCTTTCAGACGACGAAAAGCTGGAAAATTGGGAATCGGATCAGCCTGCATCGGTGGAGGTCAAGGAATAGCCGTAATGGTTGAATGGCTTTAATTTACAGTTACGAATCTTCATGGGCTTGTGGAAGGATACGAATCGTTATAAACAATGCATGAAAAGAAGAAAGAATGCAGAATCGTGCAAAAAATCATATTCTTACCGGGGAGCATCACTTTTACAATTTGCATCCTATGTATACAATAACCGTGAAACGGAATTGTTATATATATTTTTTATATTAATACGACGTTTATATTATTTACAGAGTTTTCTTTAATAAAAATATTTTTCCATTTAGTGACGTAGCATGCTTAATAACTCGTATATGCCGACTTTAACGATACCTTTAAGAACTCGTCGAGCTTTGTAAAACTGTAAAAATGGAGTAAGACATGCGGAGAATCTAAAAATGAAGGCAATAGTTACGTGTCCTTGCAAAAGTTTAATATATCGTCTTCAATGGACATACTTACTCGCACGAAAGTGTGCAATGATAGCAACATAACATTTCCGGCGCTCAAAGTCAAGGGCCGTTGAATTCTCGTCATAGCGAATTGCAAAGCTTGTTTGAATCGTTTGTTAGCAGACCACCAATCGTTCGAGTATGCGGCGAAAAGTACGCTTATGCTCTGCGAAGTGCCTTTCCTTTAATTAAACTCTTTCTATTTTCGAATGACTAGAAATTATCGTGTACTTACATGAAGATGCAACTCATTTCCGTGCCAGCAGTATATAAAGATTTGATACGTCATGCAGCACATGTACATTAGCATGCCAATGAGCATGGAAGGAACATAAACTTTCATCTGTTAAGGGCAACATACGGTATATGTGTGCGTATCGAAAACACAACTTATAACAGGGACTAAAAATCTTTTACATTTCGGTTAAATCAAGGCTCTTTGGTACAAATATTTCGTGCTTGCTTTGATCGAAAGAGAAGGTGATAAAAATATTGTTAGTCCCCGATAAATCAGCGTGTAGAATATACCTGTGTTATGTTGAACGCGATTAAACAGATAATTATACAATTTACTAGAAATTGAAGGAATATTACGCTACCAAATATGTCCTGGATTTCATTTGAAAAACTGAAAAATTCGATTCATCTTCAATTCGTCTTCGTCGGTTAAACGAACTGCAAATCCGAGTGCAACAAACATTCATTCCAAAATGTGCACTCTTTTCATCGTCATTAATTAGGATAAAAAAATGCAATTACGAAAACTAAAAGGACAATGAAGCAGGTCCGAAGTGCATAGCTTATCTGCGATTTATCGGTAAAAGTGTAGAAAGTTTCTATCGCAAAATTATCTGCTTGAACTGAACGATGGATATCCGTTGCACTCTTATCGCAGATTATATCATTTTTCGTTCGACTTACCTGTATATCTCGTTACTGTGCTTCACGCAGAGCTTCAGCTCTTCGTACGGTTCGTCGGAGTTTTTACCAACGATCCCTTTATTCTGGTTATACTTTGCTTCATGTTTTATCGAGGCAATGTTATGATTTAAAAGGGTCAATTGACAACAAGCCACCGTAATGAGACCCGTTACCAGTGTATCCATCGCCACATTGTGAAAACAGGCGATAATAATCGCTACGATCTGATGCAAGGAAGTTATTTCAAAAGCTGGCGTGTCCGTCACGTTGTAAGGGTACCATCCCTCCATCGGCAACTGCCTCGTTCTTCCGGCCAGAAGATCGGCGATCGGTGTAAAACCCCAGCAAAGAACCGCTACCGTGCCAAAACTTTGATAGGCGATGTGATGAAAAATCCCTTGCCAGGTGTAATACGTTACGATTCGCTCGTATTCAATGTTATTTCGGCTGAACAGAGCACCCTTCGTAATATCCAACAGAGCTTGAATTCTCTTTTGCCGATAAAGAATGATTAACACCTGAAAATATAATGCATCGCATATATGAATGCAATGTATATTGCCGATTTTTTGTCGAACAAACGGAATATTTGTTAAAAATTCAATGGAAAGAAAAAAAAATATACGTGCGATGGCCGGGAATCGAACCCGGATCAACTGCTTGGAAGGCAACTATGCTAACCATTACACCACCATCGCACTTTGATGAAAGTTGATATTTCATGGTAGAAGAATCGCGGAGAATAGATATATCGTTAATAGCACAAAATACGTAAAACACGCTGCATAATTCGAGTCACAATATTTTCTTCATAATGTATGTTAAAGGTTACTCATGTCTACAATTCATTTTGTAATTTTAAGTTCAACGATAGATCTACAGAACTGGTCAAATCGACGGTTTCGTAATTTTTGTTTATAAATATTTTTCAAATATGCAGAGAAGCAGTATATCAGATATGTCGAGAGTATCTTACGATACAAAAAGTATTTAACTGATCATCTCCTCGCTGCTGGATCTATATTTTTTCAATGTACTTATTTAACACTAGACTCCCAAGGCAGTCACGGTGACTGGTTTCTCCTTTTTTCGAAAAATTCTTCAAGTTTATGGGAGAATCATTCCTATTTTTCTAAAGTACTTATTTATTACGTTCAAATATAAGAGACGTAACATCCGTAGATCTAGCGTTAATAATGCACAATTGAAAGCATCTATTGCGAAACACTATGTAAAATATTCCATTACAGATTCCATGTCAGTTTAATATTTTATTATGGCACGATAGCAGATTTATCGAACGATCAATTACAAACCTTAAACGCGTGCGTGCAGTTAGTCATTAAAATAGTCGCACCTGCCATGATCTTCGCGGGATCGTTCCAATTGATCAAAAAATTTGCAATTTCAGTCGTGAGGAATATCCCCAATATAAACGCAAAACTGAAAACTGTGTACACTATATAGAAATATCCAAATTTTTCCCGCGGCAGCCACGTTCCCACATAATAAATTATTGACAAGCTTATTTTTAAATGGACATTTGCCTCGATCTTCCGCAATTTCGACTCTTTCAATTCGGAAACGTGCATTTTCTCTCATAAGAGTCACCAAATGGATTTAACTTAACGAATCTTCGATAAATTGTAATTGAAACCGGTCGAAATGTGCCTAACAGACTGGAGCACCGCGAAGCCACGCAGTTTTCTCGGTTTGTACTCCGTCGTCGAATCATCAAATATTCATTCAAATGCCCCGAAATTATACAATCAATTCTTAATAGCCCTTAATCATTCCATTTCTCTGCTCATAGTGCATGTAAAGCGGAGCTTGATACAGGACTTTAATTACGTCTGATCACAGAGTGTTGCCCAACGGTTGATGATCAATAATAAAACGATTTATTATTGGGACTTTTGACGAACGTCGAGCAAACTATAATGCAAGTCCTTTATCAATTGTACTTGGGAATGTTGTGGCAACATGGGAAATAATAGCGTACACGAAGCATGGGGTTCCATAATCATAAGACATTCATCTAATTAGAATACCGTCTACGGGAACTTTGAGTCCCTTCGTCTTCTCATTGAGTCCAATTTCATTTCGACGGTATACCATGGAGTTATTTCGACGGTGCAAGGATACCTTGCGAAACAACTCTGTCGTTAACGTGTGGGATAGGAGTGAATAAATTCGATTTCAATTCATATTTTTAAATAATTTATAAATAAAAGCTACATATTCTTTCGGAGATTCTTTCTTGCGCAGAACGGACTAAAAGAGTATACGGTCGCAGCCACATTAACCCCTCGCTCTACGATTTCTTTTCTGACTGCCTCCGCAATAGTTAAAAAGTAAATTGCTAAAATAAAAATACGTCAGTGATTCCTGATATATCTTAGTATTTAAAGCAATATTAATTAAATAGGAATATTATTATCGTGTCGTGTCCTACTAATTTTTTCAATTTGATAATTTTACAGAAGCTTCAAAATTTCCTGTTCCATCAGCCGCATCATGACCCTCGTTCTTGTAGGGCAAAGAGTCAAGTGAGACTCTATCGTCGATGAAGACTGTAAAACAGTACGCGGTATTTATCGAAGAAACAACAACAGCAAGAATTTCCCAATAACGTTAAGTTGTTAGCAATAATGACACTGACAAGTGAGATTGCCGTCGATAAGTATATCCATAGTGTGGGCTCACGGTACACCAGATACGTCGACGTTGTGTACACACCATTGACGTGGTAGGTTTGAATGCTCGTGTCCATGTGCATATGTATGAACACAGTGATCGCGTTCAGATCGCGTCAGTCGGTGTTGAAGAGGCTGTCGAGTGAATGGCAAGTTTTCAAAACGTCGATGTGCATACACACAGATTCGAGAGGGGCTCGATAGATTATATACACTTGTTATACTTACGGGCGATACGTTTACCGCGGTAGCTCGAAGCGAGTTGCTTCAGTTACCGTTAAATCCATTTAGGTATATATTAACGCGATAAAATTCCTGTGTATTTCCTTTTACGGCAGTTCTGAGTGTTGTTTTTCAACGTAGCTTGTCCTTCCGTTGAATCGTGTGCACTGGCAGGAATTTTTATACGAAGATATGGCAACCACTGTTGCTCTGAGCAGAGATGTGCCTGACATCGAAGTAAGTGCCAACTTTCGCGGCTTCTCCTACAATTCCAAATCGTTCTGTAACTTTTCCACGCTGCTGGTAGACATTCTTTTTATTCTGTAATATTCAGTATATCGGTGAATGAGTGATTTCATTTGTCGTACAATAGCATTCAAGGGGATATTACGTTTTTGGCTGACGCGAAGTTTAACAGCAGCGGCGGAAAGTTTTTCGAGCTTTAATTGCGAACGATGCTTTCAGAATCTGCTGAGAATAAATCCAAAGATAAAGTCGCACGCGAGTCTCGTGCCTTCGGCGCTAACGAAAGATAACAAGAGGAAATGGAAGAGAAATATCAACGAGAAGTGCAACGTAAGAAATGCAACGCATTAAACGTTCATTTACGTATGTCGAATTACCGCCTATGCATGTTTAAATCGCGGAGAAACTGGAACGCGAGCTTTTCCATGTCGATGGAGTAGAAAGCTCGGGAATTTTCATTTAATTATCGTGCCTTATGTAACATGTAAAGAGGAACTGTTTGCGTGTAAACGATTCACCGATAAGACGACTTGTTCTTATCGTACGAATTCTATATTCAATGATTAACAGGCCTGTCTTGACTGGCGCGTAAATCATTTTTATCGAACAAACCCATCTACAAGTTAATTATTCACGATGTCCCGAAATGAATTAGGTAAATTTGGGACACATATGTCCCATTGGCGAACAAAAAATTGCTGCCGTGCTCGAGGTAACTCGAAATACCCGTTAACCCTTTGAGGACGACGGACGCATACATTCGGTCTCAGATAAAATTTGATTTTTCTATATCGGCGCATGTATACAAACACAGAATTGAAAAATTGAATTAGCACCGTTGAAATATGATTACGTAAATAGTAATTTATAACTTCTATACATTAACGCTCTGAGCTTCCGATAAAAAAGTGGTTTTTTATCACCAAATAAATGATTATTTCTCAATATTCAAAAAAGTCCCCGCAAAGGGTTAACCCTTTGCACTCCTATGTCGAGCTACAGTTGACACAACTTTCTATGGTACTTTACTATTGGTTTTTAGGGTTTTAAATAACAGCACTTTGTTTAAAAACTAATGGAATAGACCAAGACTTTGTTATACGAATATATGAAGGGGGTACGTCTTCTGTATACAGTGAAATACAGAAATACTGGGATATTTTTATCCCAGCAGTAAATATTGTCATATAAACAAAATAATATATGGAAATAAATTGCACAATAATAACATGAAAATTATACGACAATGTTTGGGATATAAAATATCCCAGTAGTGTTGTAAGGGTTAAACGATAATCCATGGTAAAATGGGACTTACATGGACGATCGTAAACATTTAACGTATCGTTGCGATACATATATCCCAATGGCGACCAAATTGTTAACTCTACACTCGCAATGGGCCCCTTCGGACCTCTGCCCGACCTTGGGCCCCGCGTCAACGATCGCTCCCGATTCTTTAGAGTTTACTTTACAACCTCGCCGTATCGAAGCTCCGATTACGCGTTTACTCGTAAAACAACCTCGAATTAATGACGCTGTCGATTCTCAGAATTGCGCCCCATTGACGAAGAACTTCGACGACATCAAACACACCACTCTGAGCGAACGCGGCGCTTTGAGAGAATCGGCCCGATGTCTGAAATGCGTGGACGCTCCTTGCCAGAAATCGTGCCCGACGCAATTGGACATCAAGTCTTTCATCACGTCGATCTCCAACAAGAATTATTACGGCGCCGCGAAGGCAATTCTCTCGGACAATCCCCTCGGCCTGACCTGCGGCATGGTGTGTCCTACGAGTGACCTCTGCGTGGGTGGATGTAATTTGCACGCTTCCGAGGAGGGACCCATCAACATCGGAGGCCTTCAGCAGTTTGCAACGGACGTAATGATCTATGATAATTCCTTTCAGCACTTTAAACATCCTAATTCATTTGGGCAAATCGTATACAACGTGCACCGCCTAACTTTATCACCTTGGAAATCTCCGTCGTAATAGAAAATGCAGAAAAATTTCCGTAGATCCATAGTTCTCTGACGGCCAGAGTATAAAGATGATACTTTTTTTGTTACTGTCTATTGCTAACAAACTGTTCAACGTTGTTTCAGATCTTCAAACGAATGAACGTGCCTCAGAGTAGAATACCTGGACAGACGGTGGCTCATGCCGGCACGAAAATCGCCCTCGTAGGCTGCGGTCCCGCCTCGTTGTCCTGCGCGACGTTTCTAGGTCGTTTGGGTTACGAGGACGTTACGATTTTCGAGAAGCAGAATTACATCGGCGGTCTAAGCTCCTCCGAGATACCGCAATATCGACTCCCCTACGACGTTGTTAATTTCGAAGTGGACCTCGTCAAGGATCTAGGAGTGAAGGTCGAACTCGGCAGAGCTCTGGCCGAGAACGATTTGACGATAAAGGTCTCAATTATTCTTAAGGCTTCGCAGAGTCCATTCTAAAACGTTTTGAAAAACCGGAATATTTTTCCTCAGGGTCTGCAAAATACCGGCTACAAAGTTGTGTTTCTAGGAATTGGCCTTCCAGAGCCAAAAGTTAGCTCGATCTTCTCCGGTCTGAGCGAAGAAATGGGATTCTTCACGTCGAAGAGCTTTCTCCCGAAGGTCGCCAAGGGCAGCAAGCCTGGCATGTGCGCATGCAAAGATTCAGGCTTGCCGTCTCTTCGTGGTAACGTGATTGTTCTCGGTGCCGGAGATACGGCCTTCGATTGCGCCACTTCCGCTTTGAGATGCGGCGCGAAGAAGGTTTTCGTCGTCTTCAGAAAGGGATTCACCAACATTCGCGCTGTCCCCGAGGAGGTAATTTTAATTATGTTCACAGTACAGAAAGATGCTGTTCGTAATGCCAGGAGAAAATAATTCGCAGCAAATGAATAATCGAAAGGATATATTTAAAAAGTTGTATATCTCTAGGTCGACTTGGCGCGCGAGGAGAAATGCGAATTTGTTCCGTTTCAATCACCGAAGCAAGTGATCGTTCGGAACGGAAAGATCGTCGCCATGGAGTTCTGTCGAACCGAGCAAAATGAAAAGGGCGACTGGACAGAGGACGAAGAACAGATTTCCAGGCTGAAGGCGGACTTCGTCATCTCTGCCTTTGGATCAGGATTGCAGGATCCTGCTGGTAAATATCGCGCTATACGAAGCGATTCTAAGTGATTCAGTAATTTAACGCTAGATCTACAGCTACTGGATCTGCAGCGTGGAAATGAAAGTTCTAAATGAAAATTATTATTTAGGAGTATACCTAAAACTGTTTGTCTTGAACACATTTCATCTCAGAAAATTGTGTAATATCGAAATTGGGTCCTATGAGACTTAGAAACTAACAAATCTCAAAATGGGGACCACGGGAGGAAATGGATCGATCGCTTGATCGCTCTTTTTCAAACTACTTATTCAATATATTCAAGCATAACAGATTTAACGGCCGTAGATCAAGCGTTAAGAGAAAGTAGGGAAAAGAATTTCAAAGCGGTACTCTAAAAGAAAACTTTACTCGAAGTGATCCGCGCCATGGCGCCGATAAAGATGAACAAATGGGGTTTACCGGAAGTGGACGTTGAAACAATGGGCACGTCCGTGCCTGGAGTGTTTTGCGGCGGAGATCTCGCCGGAGTTTCGCAAACCACCGTTGAATCCGTAAACGACGGAAAGACAGCGGCCTGGTACATTCACAAGTACATTCAAGTTCGTACATCGAGTTCGCCGCCAGATTTTTCTTACCGACGCACGAATTTAAGAGTTCTATCGATCGTTTAACAGAATTCGCACAACTTGGAGGTACCGGAGGTCCCAGAATTACCAAAGTTTCACACTCCGATCGACGATGTCGATTTGACCGTGGAAGTTTGCGGCTTGAAGTTCGAGAATCCCTTTGGTCTTGCCTCCGCGCCACCTTGCACCACCAGCGCCATGATCAGACGAGCGTTCGAGGCTGGATGGGGCTTCGTCGTGACAAAGACATTCGCCCTGGACAAAGTACGTGTAATTCTAGACTCGGCAAGAAGAAAACAAAGGCCTCAAGAGATATTCCAATTTCTCTCCAAGAGAGAAGAGCTTTAAGCTGCTCGATTTGAGGCGGAACCGTAAACCTTGTAAAAGAGATGTTTACAGAGCGCCACTCTCCTTCCGTAGCTTCTAGATTTCAGACTTCTAGACTTCTAATTTCATCCTGAAGCACCGTAGGACGATGATTTAACGAGGCAATTTTATTTCGCAGGACCTCGTTACCAACGTGTCGCCACGAATAATCAAAGGCACCACGTCGCGGCATCATTACGGTCCGGAGCAGGGTAGTTTCCTTAACATCGAGCTGATCTCTGAGAAAACGGAAGCATACTGGTGCAGGAGTATCACGGAGTTGAAGAAGGATTTTCCAACCAAGGTCTGAAACCTTTAAATACAATCTTAACACTTTGCCGGCCGCTCATTTATCGCATCAGCGTTACACTGCCGCCGGCGAGTTTCACGCAGGTTCTACTCGCCAACGGTGATATTAACGCAGTCGGTTGTACAAAAGGCAGTCTGGTAAATTGGGAGGAGAAAACAATGAAAGCCATTATTCTCTATTTAGGAGTTGCTCCTTTGCAGCAATATGTTTACCTATACAAATATCGGAATGATCAGAATAAAACATCATCGCTGGCGAAAAGAAGTCACGCGTACGTGACAGCGTCCAGCAAAGTGTTAAGAACCTCGATGAGACAACAAAGACAAAAAAATATGTCCGACGAGAGTGAATGTTAATTGTAATGCAAACCTGTCGACAGATCGTTATTGCCAGTATCATGTGCACGTACAACAGAGCCGATTGGACGGAACTCGGTCAAAAGGCCGAAGCCGCTGGAGCGGATGCCTTGGAATTAAATCTGTCCTGTCCTCACGGCATGGGTGAATCCGGAATGGGACTGGCTTGCGGACAGGTGCGATCTTTTATTTTTATGCAATCAAATACCTCGATATCGCCGTAATCACGATCCCGATCGAATTCAAGGACCCCGAATTAGTGAGGAATATCTCAAGATGGGTCCGCGAGGCTGTGAAGATACCTTTCTTCGTCAAATTGACTCCAAATATCACTGACATCGTGTCCATAGCCAAAGCCGCTTACGAGGGTGCGTCCTTATCCGAATAATCTCGATATTTGTAAATATATTCTATCGTAACGGTTGATGTCAATGGTTGAACGATCGAAAAACAGGCAATGCCGATGGCGTATCCGCCATAAATACCGTACAGGGCTTAATGGGCCTGCATGCCGACGCAACGCCATGGCCTGCGGTAGGTTACAACAAGCTGACAACTTATGGTGGAATGTCAGGAAATGCAACGAGACCGCAAGCACTGAGAGCAGTCTCTTCGATCGCCAAACAACTTCCCGGATTTCCGATCCTCGGGATCGGTGGTATCGACTCGGCCGACGTTGCACTGCAGTTTCTTCATTGCGGTGCATCGGTTTTGCAAGTGAGCGATTGATCGACTATTCGAACATTAATGAACGGCAAGGTCTATTGGCTTTCTGGAGTCAACATTTATCTTCTTCCTCTCTCGAATAGATCTGCAGCGCTATTCAGAACCAAGACTTCACTCTGATCGACGATTACATTACCGGCCTGAAAACCCTGCTGTACTTGAAGAGCTTGCACCAAGCGAAACACTGGGACGGTCAGAGTCCGCCGACTTTCAAGCATCAGAAGGGCAAACCGGTTGTTCTGCAACATGCCCTTGGAAAAGTGAGTACGCAGATCGTCAGATTCTCGTCACTTTTGGGGGATATTTGCTAAATTATTATCCGATGCAGCCCCAAAGAATACACTACATCCCCTAAAGTATGCAATGTAGCTCCTAAGTAAAATGACTACAGCAATGGGAGGCAAAACTAAAATCAACATTGCGCCGCCTCACTTTTCAGGCGGTACCGTACTTCGGGGAGTATCACAGACTTCGAGAGGAAAAGATAGCCGAAATTAAAGCGAACTCGAATCCGCTCGACGGCACCGTGGAGATAACGAGACCCGCACCGCAACCAATCGCACCCACGCCGGCAATAAGGGACATTATTGGCAAAGCCGTCGAACATATCACGGCCTACAAGGAACTGAACAATAGGCAGCAAGTGGTAGCACTCATAGACGACGTACGTGCAACTTCAAGGATTACTATTTAGCATTAATGTAATTTGGAAGTACTTAAATGCAGGAGAGAAAGTATCTATCCTTGACCACCGCAACCGTAATGTTCGACGAGAGTCCCCCATTGAAATTTCCTTGTTCCCACTTTTTATTTTCGGATTCAATTAGCACCATTCGATTCTACAATTTATTGTAGAATCGTATCATAATCTCTTGTACCGGATTAATTTCAAGTTTCGCTTCAGGATATGTGCATAAACTGCGGAAAGTGTTACATGGCTTGCGCCGATTCGGGTTATCAAGCAATCGAGTTCGACTCTGAGACCCACATTCCAACCGTGACCGACGATTGCACGGGATGCACTCTCTGCTTATCGGTGTGCCCCATTATCGACTGCATTACGTAAGTTCATTCTTGTATACGCATGAAGAATATAATTTTGGTCGGAATAATATTATTTTTACGCGTTTCAATTGTATAGAATGGTGCCCAAGACGATACCGCACGTTATCAAGAGAGGAGTGCCACCGAGAGGTGCATTCGAGTTGGACGGCCTATCGGAAGCGCTTGCATGAGATTTTTAATTGTCAAGCGATAAATGTTAGTACTATACACTTTTTATTGCAGATACATTATATTACAATGGGAACGACATAAATAATATACAATTTTTCAAGCTACAGTTCGTGCACGTTTAACCTTCATCCGTCCCTGGGGCCTTTTTTAACTCGAATCGAGATTAAATTTGGCCGAAACCGAGACAAATAGTACACGGTGAATACATATTATGAATGAAGTTATTGCAAAGAAAAAGTTAAAAGATCTAGGGTGATTTTTAAAGGAACGGACGAAGGTTAATTTAAAATCTTAACTGGAACGCTACCCGAGAAAGTCTGGATTGTCGAACCACTGAACTTCCGTCGGCGCTGTATAGTTGTAATTGTATTCCGCGCATTTGTCGTCGATCAGTCGATTTCTGTAATATAATTTTTCTTAGCGCCACGTAGAAGGGACGCAAAACATAGAACGAATAAAAAAGATTAATCGCGATACCTCGTATACTTATTGCAATTGGTAACGGAGTAATCCTCTCGGAAGCATTGCGGCCTTAAAACGTTGAAATACGTGGTGCCGATTTTCGTTGCTACGATGCTTTTTGCTTCCTTCAAGCATCGATAAAATTCCTCGTCGCAGTAACAGGCCGATCTGCCGTAAAGAATCGTAAATATCGTTTGCTTTTGTTTGCGTCACGCAATGCAACGTAGAACGTGAGTTTGGAATGAAACGCGTGCGCAAAAGATGTTGCGCGAGATAATATATACTTCTTACGGTGTATGTTTTAAATTCCCAAATGAAATTCCCTCTTCCTGGCCGCTCCGAGTTAACGCGAGCGCGAAGGCCGCGCATGATCGCTGAATATCGCAAATAATCGACGCACAGAGTTACTTTGCCGTATTTGAATTTAATTGCGCGCCAATTAGCTATCTTCATTTATACTTGGCAACAATTTACGTCTGCGCGGAATCAACCTTGTCCGATGTACTCTTGCATTCACGGACTTTGTCCTTTTGAAATTGAACAGCATCGATTTTCGCGGTTACTTTCGATTTTCGCGGGGACTTTCGATTATCGAGATTACTTTCGATTCGATTATCAGTCGCGCGTCCACTTTCGATATCCATCGATCTCCCGCGGCGGGAAACGATCGCGTCGAGTAACGTTAGCCGGAATTTTTGTGAGTGTTTGGCAATGAATCATGTACTCCATAATTACCTTGTAAACAGACCGTTATTCAAAAGACCAAATCGTTCCTCCTGCGAGGGAATTCCATCGGGACAAGAGTCGTGAGCTCTGCAGCAGGCATCCGTTTCCCGAAATAATCCGAGATCCTCCTCTTCCTTGGCTATGTCACCGTCTCCGCACCAGTATGTACCTAGAATCGATGCTTTTTGGCGACTAATCTCTTTTTCGCGTGCTTTTTCCGAAAGATCACTTTCAAACGTAAATCTTTCGAAATACCGAAGAAGAAAGCGGACTCTTTCAAAGTGAAGCGTCTGGCATAGGTTTTGATTAGGTTAGGAAGATAAAATCTTAGATTTCGTAAATGTGTCCATCTAAGGGCGGAATTTCGATCTAAACAATTATTTTGAAACGCGAGATTTTCGACACGCCCGAAAGGCAAGTTTTCGAATTTCGTACTTTGTATTATATCGCGCGATCGTTAAATTACGCAACGCTTCGGCGTTGTATGTTTTAAATTACAGATTCTTTCTGGGACACCCGATTGAAAGATCAATTAATAAAAGAGTTCCTATCCGCCTTGTACCGAATCGGAATCACATTTGCCCATAATGAATCGAGTCTCTTAACCTTGACATCAAAATCACATTCAAAAAGCGGAGCAGTTGTGTCAATAATTTGTCTATTTGGCATACACGTGTATTGAGATTTGTATGAAATTCAAGGTAAACCGAATTCGTCTCGATTATATAATTCACAGGGAGAAAAAAAAGGTAAAACGATATAATAATGGCACAATTACGGACGTCTGGACCCCCCAAAGTCAAGGTGACCTTGACACCGTTAGCAATTTGGAGCTTCCATTATAGCGTAATTCGTTGTTTGCCGTGGCATAATGATAATGTTTCCTTTTTTTCCGAAACCAGCAATTGTGTTTGTATAAAGAAAAAAGCTTATTGCAACACGATAATTGCCATGCTTCGAACGATATCACGAAGTGTATATATACACTCGCATTCCTGTTTTAAAAAACATACAATGAACTGTGCTTGTATTAGCTAAAGCGAAAAGAAACGTCGTTTTTTTTATGCGTCTGGCAGGATATTTCGAGCGTGATTCATTATGAATTATCGAAACCCGGTCAGCCGAGACCTGCTTTGCGCAATTAGAAGGAATAAATATTACTTTTTTTTGTATATAAATTTATTCGAATTGTAAAACAGAAACGACATGTTTCTTCGCTTTACCTGATAGTTTAACGAACTGATCCCGAGAATCAATTGAGGCAATTGAATCACGCGTTTCCGCTTCTGCTATTTTCGGAAGGCGATTATCGAGTGATGTAACCAATTTCAATCCCACAGAAAATATATCGCTTCTATCGGCGAAATTCAATAACAGCAATAAAGATTGCTCGAAAAACTATAATAAACGTTTATCGCGCTTCGCGATACCGTTAAACGTTATATTGTTTCCATATTTTCCAATACTAAAAATGTTAATAACAAAATCTTTTGATACACGTATCGCGAATAAAAGTTACATTATCTCTCTGTTAACAGTTCTACACCATGAAGGAAAAATCCCGGTTTTCCAGTTGACCGTCAGGAATCGAGTCTTCTTCTCCATTTATCGGTGAAAGTAGTCTAATAACTCTATTTTGATGGCTTCCTTAATTGCATCGACGATTCAATTTTCATATCGTATCTAGGTAATATGTAAATGCAACGTACCTGGATAAATCGCCTTGATCCCGTCCTTAAACGGATTGAGAGCATCGGCCACGGATTTTGCGGTGCCCTCGGATTTATTCACGGCTTTCCCTATCACCGGGATGTAAGACAACGCTCCCTTTATACTTTTTCCTATGGCGCTCACAGTATTTTCTATGGCGTTCACAGGTTTGGCGAGAGTCCTTATGAATTTCTCGATGCTCGAAACGTAAGTCTCTTTCGGTGATGGAGGAGTCGGTGAGAATTCCTCGAAAGTCGTCGGGAAACTCGGATATTCCACATCGTACCGGATCGAAGGCGAATCCTGGCATGCCGCCGATCCAAGAATCACGAATACCGTGATTACGGTAAAACTTATCGGCTGCCACGATATTTTGCACATTGCTGGGAACAGAATGGCACAGAACTGCAAGGATCTGCGATGCATCGCTCACTTTTACGCGAGCCTATCGTCGAAGATCTTCCCAGGAAGTTCGCGCGCAGTGGAGCAGGATTGTTCAAGGTGAAATGCAAATGGGTAGAAGGAATAAGTGAAGTTTCGTCTATTAATATTTATATTATCGACGATACTTGTTCGTGTTAACAACAACCCTACTGGACGAAAATTGCAGTAGAAGGGCGATAGAACGTAGTTTACGAGTAACGGAATATTACAAAATGAGAAAACTACTCTGGTTATTTAACGCTAGATCTACGGAAGCCATAAAAATTGATGGGTTCCTACGTTTATATGAACATTTCCCAAATTTGTAGAGAAGCAGCAAAGTAGACATATCACGAGTATCTTATACACATATTACTTAACTGGTCATCTTCTTCGCTGCTTGATTACCCTTTATTCAAAGTACTTATGTATTGTATCGAAGTATAACAAATATAACGCCCACAGATCCAGCATTAAAAATGTAATGAATATAGTGTCTCGCAAGAATTACCGATCGATTGAGGCTCAGAAAATTTGAAAGATCGACCTAGACCGCGTGATGTCGTCGTTAACCGCGGACTAACTCACCTGATACCGATGGCACGTTTCGCGCGTCGAACGGCGACTGTTCGCTCGATCGCGTACACTGCGATATTTTATTTCCCAAAGCGGCACAAGATGCGTGGAAAACCGGAAATTAATAAGTCATTTGGCACCTGTGTGCTCGGCTACCGAGGTACAATTCCGTTATCTGGCGAGGCTATGCCGCTAAATCGTTTCTCGGAATGAAGACGCAAACATTTGTCATCTTCGATTGTCGATTTTGAAACTCTCGTTAATAAATATTGTTCGATGTTGCAAAGCAACGTTTACTTTGCGCGCGATATCGGGCGTCCCTATTCTAATGGCAAGAATGTCCTTGCATTCATTTTAAACAAAAAAGTATCGCAGGAATTTTGAAACAATACGGCACTCGCTTTCTGTTTATGGCGCTATCAATTCCTTTTACGTTAATTGCTTACCGGCAGCTAATGCAGAACGATTGATTCCCTGTAAATTATGTTCCCATGCGCAATGAAATTCAAGAAATTTATTGCTTATTTTACAAGTACCGTGTAGTACCGTTTGAAATTGAACTTTATACAGTGACTGCAAGTATCGCGGTGAATGGGAATCGGAATCCATCGTCAACGATACAGTCCGCTTTTGTAGCCGAAACACCAAGGTCACATTTTCTTTTCATAATCGCGGATATACGAGAATGTACAAAATATGTATTATTTATGTTGCGTCGCTCGGAGATTCCGACGTGTTTTGCCCGTCTTCCGTGACATAATCTTCAACGTCGGTCGGTGTTTTTTGATCTTCTAGTGCACGTCGCTTCTGAAGCCTCGAGCATCGTGGACAACAATGATTACGCTTCGACCAGCAAACACGATGATGAACGGCTGAACACTGATGACAAGTTATGGTACTGGCGTCCCATGGATATATAATTTCGTCGTTGCCGCAAATTTCGCACAAATGGCCCCTAAGAATACAATTATAACATTAATTTGATACAGTTCAGCAGCTACTTTCCATATTTGTTCGTAGCAACTTTGCGAAACAATTCACCTCGCTTTACACAATTGGCACTGTTCCGTGATGTGAGCGTGCATAACATCGTAAGCGATACGTATTTCTTCGAGAAGTGTACCATTATTTAGATCGATGAGATCTTTGATGGAATAATTTCCCGAATTTTCGATCATATGCGTACGCAATCCAACTTTCCATGGTAATCCTTGAGTGTTAGCTTCCGGACACAGTACCAAGTATCGTTTCATCATTTGCATCTCCTCTCGCATTCTCTGTTGGAATTTGTTCATTCTCCGTTTAGACGTACTTTTCAAAATTTTCGTGACTACAGAGTTTTATAGTATAGTCTACCTTTACTAATAACAAATCTGGAACTAAAGTAAATAATTTTGGATTTAAGTCCTCCAACGGCAGAACGGAGCGTTCCTCTAACAGGGACAAGAGTTGAGCAGCTACGCGAGAAACGAGGCGAGGTTCCATGTCCCAATTTCTGATCACTCTTGCAGGAATTACCATTGCGGTATTCCAATGGCATCTCTGACAGTAATACAGACCACTGTAGTCGCAGAGCCGTGGCTCGATCCATGCTGCCTCTGTATTCACGATTAACGCGTTATATTGCGAGAAAATATGAAAATGCCGACGGTCCGTTAGCTCGAAGAATACCACGATTAAAGTGTTTCCGCTTTTTAGTTTATGTTTTACCTGTGTTCTTGAAAGGGCTGCCAAAACAAGATAATGACAATCCTTTTGAGAAAGCTTGTAAGAAAATATAATTTAATCTTATACCTGATAACGAGTGTTATTGCGAGCAGACACACGTGCACCTTTGTTACACAGAGAAAATGATATCTTCTGATAATGGCGTGAAGTTTAAATGTATAGGTTTGCTTATACCTTGAAGACTTCATTTATATTCTTCAAATGTTGGTAGGAATGTTAAAAAAACAACTTACTGAACGTTATTCGTACTCTGCATTCCGCACAACGGTATTCTTGTTTCGAGAGGCCCTGTTCAGGGCAGATATCTTTTGTATATGTATATCCACCAGCCTCACTGGCAACAACGTGAACGCAGACTCTATATATGTTGTTCAAACATTTCCAGTGACAGCAAAATTTACAATCTGTAAAAGGATTAATATTGTACAATGTAAAATCAACCTTAACGATTTATAAGATAGAAAAGCTCACCGCTACACATATACCATGATTGAAGCATAGTCCAGATAGCTCCGCTACAATGATCGCAATACACAGGCCCAGACGTGGTTATATAGTATTTTTGAGGAACCAGGTGATGACCAAGAATAACTTGGGTTTCTTGAACATTTTCTGCCGAAGTTTCTCGTAGCTCTTGTATTCTCAATCGTAATTCAATCAATCTTCTCACCAGCCATTTCCGTTCGTCGGAACATTCCGCGCTTTCCAAGACCATTTGCTTGCACATCTGTACCATTTCTCGAAGGTCATTTTCACAGGTTGCCTGTAACACGCATAAAGTGTAAACTCAAATTGCATATTCTTCTTACATGTATCTTATATTTAGTTCTATCTACCGATACTAAAATTTGTACAAATTTTGTCGTACCTTGGAAAGTGAAAGCAGCGTTTCGACAGACTTCAAGCTAAATGGTATGGCACCTTTACTGTCAGAACTGTCGTCTGCCTCTCCTGTCATATAATCAGACGACGAGGAAGGTGTAGATACAACTGTACCAGAGCTATCGGTTCGCATTCTCGATTCATGGTTACAATCGTGTGCTCCGTTTCCATTACTTTTTATGTCTACCATTTTTAACAGACAGTATTTCTCAAATATCAATTAAGATCGGTATATATAAATGTACATATTAAATGCGCCCAACAATTTTATCGACTCCTGATTTTACACAGTCCAGAAATCGTTGACTGTCACTCTCCAAAGTGTCAGAATCTGTACTTTCAAAATAAACAGCTATTGGTTATGTTTCGGTAAAACATTGCTCATCTTCTTGATATTAAATTATTCCTTAATATTGAAATTATAGACAATGATTTTGGTAAATTTTTATATTATATTAGATCCGCACATTTAATGCATTCTACATCATTAATATGTAACTAAACGAATATTGCAAACTCGAATAGCGCAATATTTTTTCTGCGTGATTCTAACTAGCTACGTTACTGTCCGATAAATTTTCTTTCATTTTTTTAATATTAAAAGTGGGACAATGAATCTGACTAAATGTGTAATTTATATCTTTATTTAACATATAAATACATTTTTAACACATATGTTAGTAAAACAGGGAAAATAATGCGTAGAAAATAAAGAACTCGCAGTATGCCATGGGGTCCAAACTTAAATGGAAGAAACTTCGATTCTTTTTTTTAAAAAGCGGTAACATCACCGAATTCGGTGCAGTTTATACAGAATTGAAGATTAATCGCGAAAATTTATTCAAATAGTGCCAAGCATTGCAGTAGACTTCTAATTACAATTTGTATATAGTAATTCTGTACAGTCATTTATTAAGTAAATGATTTGAATACAAATTATAAATGACGAATTTATTAAATCGAAGACTTAAATTTTTTTAACCACAACCTTCGTTCGTTCCTTATAATTCTATATTCCCTACAAAACTCTAAAGAGAATATCATAATTATGAGTATTCATAATTAATAAAATGTTAATAACATATGAGTCCCTGAAAAGCAGCATAATATAAATATTGGGAATGCAATTTTCATTTTCTTCTGGTCATAAGCGGCTCTCTTAAGCCATAGACTATATGAATGCTGAAAGAGTGGAAACTCGCTATTTTCAAGGGGTTCTGGCGCCACTGCTTTCAGCGCCATCTAGTTTTTGTCAAATTTCTGCATTTTCTCTGGCGGGAAATAACCTCTCGATAAAAGACATATATTTAAACACTAATATCTCACTTATTTTTTGATCGATTTAGATCCGGTTTGTTTCAGCGTCTTACTTAGAGTCTAAACTATCGATCTACTAATGGGAAATGCTGAAACTCTACTCGTTTCCCTGCTGTAAGTAAATAAGTGATTCCGCAATATAACAACTTTTTTCTAAGAGGGTTGGAACTTTGTGGCATATCTCATCTGAAAGGGCGTGAAAAACTGCGTTAAACAAAAGAAAGATCATCCCTTTAGCACCTACAGAAGCTGAGAAAAACGGGGATATATAATCAATGTATTTTAAAGTTAAGCCATACATTATGCGAATGTTAAAAGAGTAGAAACTCGATATTTTACAGAGGTTCTAGAAACGCGATTGTTGCGCCATCTATCGGATTGCATTCTCCGAAACTCGGAAAAATTTATTTTCGTTTTTCTCGGCTTCCACAGGTGCTAAAGAGATGTTTTTTTTTGAATTAACGCAGTTTTTCACGCCCTTTCAGATGGCATATGCCATAAAGTTCCAGCCCCCTTAGAAAAAATATTATGTTTTGCGGTATCACTTACTTATTTACAGCAAGCAAACGAGTATAATTTAAGTGTCTTCCATCAGCGGATCGATAGTTTAGACTTTAAGTAAGACGCCGAAACAAACCGCATCTAAATCGGTCAAGAGATAAGCGAGATATTAGTGTTCAAAATACATGTCTTTCATTAAGTGTTATTTCCCGCCAGAGAAAATGCAGAAAATTGACAAAAACTAGATGGCGCTGAAAGCAGTGGCGCCAGAACCCCTTCAAAGTATCGAGTTTCCACTCTTTCCGGATTCGCATAGTTTATGGTTTAAGAGATTGCTGTATGAGCGGTATGGCCAGAATGCAGGCACTATTGCTTGCTATTGCTACGTGATGCTTTAAATGCATTTAAATGTCAAAACATGCGCTGTATTTTGACATGGCAAAGGTATGTCTCTGCGAATGTTCAGGAAAAGAAGAAATGAAACATTTGCAAAAAAATAATAATTACTCGTATTTCAGGAACTAAAGGTTTAAAGTATAGATCTTAGGAAGGAAAAGGGAATCAGCTCTTAACCTTGATATGGTAACCTTTTATTTATCAGTTTTTATCATATAGAAAGAAACGTTTACTTAGCAAAATAATATGTTCATTCAATGTAGAAAAGGGAATTTGTATGACAATGAATTATAAATATGGAGTTGAAATTTTTTATTTTAACACAAAATACATGCGGACATTGTGCACAGTAGTAAACGTAAGATTTCAATTGTAATTTTATATATTTGTTATTTATGTATGTATTTTAGTGAGTAATTGAGACGTTCAGAGATTAAATTTCATAAAAGGGAGCACCATGAATTCCAAGAAAGTCATCACTTTTGGCAAAATTGGCAAAAGTTTAAATCAAGATCAGCCGCAAACATCCGATACAAGTACTTCTGGCTTCGGTACATTCGGCAAACCATCCTTAGAGAAAAATGTAATGAAAATGAATGAGATTAAACCTGACGATGAAGATGAAGTGGAAACAAGGAAGTTACAGCAGATTATAGGTATAACAGGTTTTGGAAAAAAAGCTAAATCTTTCAATGTGCAAGAAATGCTAGAAAACATCACAAAAACTATGAGTAACAACAAAGTTGAAGTCACTGAGAATACATCCAATACTTCGGAAGAGGCGGATTCTGCGGAAGACAAGGTTCAAGATGCCACTGACAAAAACGATAATGACGACGACGACGATGATTTTATTGGGCCACCTATACCTTCTTTGAGTCAGAATTCAGATAGCATGGAGGACACAACGAAAACAAAGAGCGATAACGAAGATAGCGAGGACGACGACGAAGACTCCGATACCGAAGACATATCCTTAAAAAATAAAATTCCTTGCAGCCACGAAGTTACAATGACTCACGGAACTAAGGCGGTCACTGCTATTGCAGCAGATCCTTCCGGAGCTAGGCTTGCTTCAGGCTCCATCGACTATGACGTCTGTTTCTGGGATTTTGCCGGAATGGACTCGTCGATGAGAAGCTTCAGAACTTTACAACCCTGCGAAAATCATCCGATCAAATGCGTCCAATATTCGATGACGGGTGACGTCATATTAGTTATATCAGGTTCCGCTCAGGCAAAAGTTTTAGACAGAGACGGTTTTGAGAAATGCGAAACCGTTAAAGGCGATCAGTACATCATGGATATGGCACGCACTAAAGGTCATACAGCGGGACTAAACAGTGGTTGCTGGCATCCATTCACGAAAGAGGAGTACCTCACATGCTCGCAAGATAGTACTTGCAGAATATGGATTTTATACAAACCTCGTTCTCACAAGTACTTGATTAAATGTAGAGCTCAAAATGGCGTTAAAACAATACCAACCACGTGTGGCTACAGCAGGGAAGGAACAGTTATAGCGTCCGGCTGTATAGATGGTTCCATTCAAATGTGGGATCACAGAAAAAACTTTGTTCATCCCTCGCTAATCCTGCGAAATGCCCATACGCAGGGTGTCGCGATATCCAGTTTAAGCTTCTCCTATCTCGGCCACATGTTAGCTACTAGAAGCTGCGACGATACTCTCAAACTTTGGGATTTAAGAGTATTCAAATCGCCGGTATTTGAAGCTAAAAACATATATTCCCGTTACGATACAACCGACTGTATGTTTAGCCCGGACGACTCTATGGTCATTACGGGTGAATCTTTGACCAAAGGCCAAACTACCGGTAGAGTTTTATTCTACGATACCAAAACCTTTGACTTAATTAATGAAATAGGTGTAACTAACTCGCACGTTATCAAAACATTATGGCATCCGAAATTAAATCAGATCTTTGTCGGTTGTGGAAATGGTATTGTTAAAGTGTATTACGACTCAAAGAAGAGTATGAGGGGAGCAAAGCTGTGCGTCGTGAAGACCCATCTGAAGCAGAAACACATAGAAGTAATGTCCACTCAACAAATTATAACTCCACACGCACTTCCGTTATTTAGGCAAGACAGGCCGAAATCGGTTCGCAAGCAAATGGAAAAAGATCGTCTCGATCCAGTTAAATCAAGAAGACCTGATTTGCCTATTACTTCGGGCCAAGGCGGTAGAGTAGCATCATCCGGAGGAACCCTTAGTTCTTACGTTATAAGAAACTTAGGATTAAGTAAAAGGATAGAAGATGATCAGGACCCAAGGGAAGCTATATTGAAGTATGCAAAAATAGCCGAGGAGGATCCGTACTGGATAGCTCCCGCGTACAAAAAGACGCAGCCACAAACGATTTTTCAAACCGACGATCAAGAAAGTGGGCCAAGCTCGAAAAAGCAAAAAACTGGATAAGCTGGATAATATTGTAGGTTAATTTTTTTTGTATATAAATTATTTAATAAATACCGTACATGCGCAATTCTTTTACAATTTACGTTTATACATCGTATATTGCATCGTTCGTAAAATTTGAAAAAGATTGGAGAAATGAAAATATTTGTATTTTCTGCAGTTGCATTAATTAGATATCCTTATGTAATCTATTGTAATTTATTATCATATATATCAATGACCGAGGTTACTCTCGATATAAGACCCAAAATGTATTATCAACGCTATGTATTTGCCGCCAAATTATTTACAGCTCCATCTGCAATGTAATTCAAAGATGCGTACGTTAAATTTCTTTCGCTCTTTAAAAAAGCAGGAGGGTTATACGGAAAGTAAAATGATATAATATATTGTGATTAAAAGTCATATAATTTGATTAAATTCTATATTATATTCGTTTATTCGTCTGCAATCTAAGCATAGACAAGTATTTCACTTGTGCGCAGCTGTACGGGCTGGACACTATGTGCGCTTCAAAATTTCAGCCATTTTAAATTATGTTTTGACTTCCAGAATGTTATATTTTCTCTATTACATTTGCTCCGTTTCGTTGCAGAATTTATATAAATATGCAATAGCTGTAAGTCAAAATAATCTACGAGAGGAACATCGTTGAATAAATGGTTTTATACTTTTCCGTAACAGTTTATGATTCGAATGTCAATGAATAACCTGATCGCTGGAAGTGGCAGTGTCGATTAAAAGTGATTTTACACTGTTATATGTCATTATATTACAAAGATAATGGCTAAAAGAAAAAGTATAAATAAACGTTTATCGCGGTATAGTAAATTAAGTACCGGTTCTGCCATTCTCGACCCTGACACTGTAAATTTGGGTTATGGTAAGTGTTTCGGAATGTTTCATATATTTTTGTATACTTTGATCCGTTTACGTAGTTGAGTAAAAACGCTGCATATTTTAATATATTATATTACAGAGGAATCTTATTGGTGGAGAAACCTAGAAGACAACACTAATGTAAGACGATCTACAGGATCTGGCATAGCGAATCAAACGAGTCGCTGCTTAAATGATACCTCGCAGTTTGAAAGAAGTAATGGCAAAGATGATTGGTGGAAACCCTTGAAAAAATATGATGTTTCTGGTGCTTTACCGATCCCTACCAGTAATGTTGAAAAAGGTATAAATATAAATAGATAGATACATAAATATATTAGCTAAAGATTTCGTTTTTACTTATTCTACCATTAATCCAGCAGGGAAGGCACACAATGCAGAACATTTGATATCCGAATCGGACGAAGAGTTACCAATAAAGAAGAAGAAACATACTTTGCGCGGCTCCACAAGAAAAAGTAGGGATAATGCCTTTTCAAAAGTTTTGAGCAATACAAAAGAATCGATATCGGAACCCTTAACTGCGAATAAGAGGGAAGCATTGGTTGCTTCTAAAAATTCTAATGCCCAATCCAGGAAAAATCGGGGAGATAGCACGGATGAAACTTCGATGTCAGAGTCGGATGAACAGTTAAAAGTAAAGAGGCAGAAGCGTACCTTGCGTGCTGCCCCAAAGAAAAGTAGAGAGAATGCTTTTTTAAAAATTTTGGCCAATACGAGAGAATCAATGTCGGCGTCCTTGTCCATGAATCGGAGAGATTCGTCGATTGCTTCTAAACACTCTAGTGTCCAGCCGAACAAACATCAGCAAGATAGCACAGACGAAAGTACCATTCACGTTTTGAAAGCAAAGCCTAGAATTTTTAGAAAGAGAATTGCAAGCAGCAGCGACGTTTCTGATGACGTATCAAAAGAACTTGCAAACGATACACCTTCGAAGAGAAAGTCTTCTAGAATTTCTTCAAACGTTACGATGGGAAATCTGACTACGAACAAATACGGAAAGAGAACGTCTATCATCTCTCAGGCACCGACCAATCGAAACAATTTGTCTTTAGGGAATGTAGACGATTCGTTGCAACTTGATATACCAAAAGCTCAAAGTACGGTACTCGAAGACAGTGAATCATCCATACACAATACTCGCAAAGAAGTTGATAAAAATGAGAGTGACGCGCAAATACTTAAATCGCGACCAATCTTTCTGAAGCGTAATTTGAAAAGGGTCAGCCACAATTCTTTTGAAGATATACTGATGAATGAAACAGTCGAAGATAAGAGCAGAAGCAATACATTGATTAATACGGGTGGTAGTATAACAGCAGGACAGTCTCGCAAGGAAAGCCAAACAGGTGATAAAATTAAAACGTCAATGACTTTAGGACGTAATGCGAGTCACGATAAATCCAGGTATAGCACACGAACTGAAACAGTAAAGTTGCCTTCGATGGAGAATAATGATATTTCCACGAGACGAACAACTAGAGGCACTGGAAAAAGCAATAATTTGATCGAAAAAAGTGATGTTCCCGACGACATGCCTGATTCGAGTCCCGATAGATCTAATATGTCCGAATCGAAATCAAGATATTTGAAGAATGCAAATAAGAACTCAAACAGAACGACCAGCGGTAAATCATTCGGCAAGAGTGGCGGAAATCTGGTCGAGCAAGATCAGGACGAATCTCAACTCAACGATCCGGCGAATACGTCGATAGCTTCACGAAATAATGTTAGTATCAATAAATCCAGGGATAATACGCCATCTAAAACAGCAAAATCAACTTCAAAAGCGAAAAATGATATTTCCACGAGACGAACAAGTAGAAGCACTAGAAAAAGCAATAATTTGATCGAGGAAAGTGATGATCCCGACGACTTGCGTGATTCGAGTCCCGATAGATCTAATATGTCCGAATCTAAATCAAGATATTTGAAGAATGCAAATAAGAACTCAAACAGAACGACCAGCGGTAAATCATTCGGCAAGAATGGCGGAAATCTGGTCGAGCAAGATCAGGACGAATTTCAACTCAACGATCCGGCGAATACGTCGATAGCTTCACGAAATAATGTTAGTATTAATAAATCCAAGGATGATACACCATCTAAAACAGCAAAATCAGTTTCTATAACGAAAACTAGAACTTCCATAAAGCAAGTGAATAAAAGCATCGATAGAAGCAATAACGTGATCGAAGAAATTCATAATTCCGATCTGTCCGATTCGAGTTCCGATAGCAGTGAAATTTTCAATATTAAATCAAGATTCACGTTAAATGTAGGTAAGAACGCGGAACAGAAAAGGAGTACGTCATTAAGTATGAATGTTGATAATAAAGAAGAGCATAATCAAAACAAATCTCAACTCAATAATACGGCGAATTCATCAGCAATTTCACGAAATAGTGTTAATAAGAATAAATCCAAGGGTGATACACAGTCCAAGATAGTAAAATCACCCTCGATGGAGAAAAATGATGTTTCTCCTAGACGAGTAACTAGAAGCATCAGAAAAAGCAACAATTTGCTCGAAGAAAATGATCTTTCCGCCGAAGTATCTGATTCCGGTTCCGATAGCAGTAATATTTTTAATCGTAAATCACGATTATCGCAAGATTCAGGTAAGAACGCGGAACTTGGTAATAAAAAAGAGCACATCCGCAACAAATCTCAACTCAATAATACGGCGAATTCATCAGTAATTTCAAGAAGTAGTGTTAATAAGAATAAGTCCAAGGGTGATACACAGTCCAAGATAGTAAAATCACCCTCGATGGAGAAAAATGATGTTTCTCCTAGACGACTAACTAGAAGCATCAGAAAAAGCAACAATTTGCTCGAAGAAAATGATGTTTCCGCCGAAGTATCTGATTCGGGTTCCGATAGCAGTAATATTTTTAATCCTAAATCACGATTATCGCAAGATTCAGGTAAGAACGCGGAACTTGGTAATACAAAAGAGCACATCCGCAACAAATCTCAACTCAATAATACGGCGAATTCATCAGTAATTTCAAGAAGTAGTGTTAAGAAGAATAAATCCAAGGGTGATGCACAGTCCAAGATAATAAAATCACCCTCGATGGAGAGAAATGATGTTTCTCCGAGACGAGTAACTAGCAGCATCAGAAAAAGCAACAATTTGCTCGAAGAAAATGATGTTTCCGCCGAAGTATCTGATTCGGGTTCCAATAGCAGTGATGTTTTCACTCCAAAATCACAATTATCGCAAGATGCAGGTAAAAACGCGGAAGTTGGTAATAAAAAAGAGCACATCCGCAACAAATCTCAACTCGATAATACGGCGAATTCATCAGTAATTTCAAGAAGTAGTGTTAAGAAGAATAAATCCAAGGGTGATGCACAGTCCAAGATAATAAAATCACCCTCGATGGAGAGAAATGATGTTTCTCCGAGACGAGTAACTAGAAGCATCAGAAAAAGCAACAATTTGCTCGAAGAAAATGATGTTTCCGCCGAAGTGTCTGATTCGGGTTCTGATAGATCTAACATCTCCGAATCTAAATCAAGATATTTGAAGAATGCGAGCAACAACTCAAGAAGGAAGTTGAGCAGTAAATTATTAAGCAGGGGTGCCGAAAATATGATCGAAGAAGATCCTAACGAATCTGAAGTTGATGACATAGCGAGCACAACAATACTTTCGGAACATAATGTGAGTCACAACATAGCCAATGTAGAAAAATCACCTTCGATGGAGAAAAATGATACTTCTCCGAAACGAACAACTAGGAGCATTAGAAAAAGTAATTATTTGGACAAAGTAAATGCTGTTCCCGCCGACGCATCTGATTCGAGTCCCGATAAATCTAAATCAAGATATTTGAAGAATGCGAGCAACAACTCAAGAAGGAGGACGAGCAGGAAATTATTAAGCAGGAGTGTCGAAAATATGATCGAAGAAGATCGTAACGAATCTGAAGTTGATGACGCAGCGAGCACAACAATACTTTCGGAACATAATGTGAGTCACAACGTATCCAACGTAGAAAAATCACCTTCGGTGGAGAAAAATGATACTTCTCCGAAACGAACAAGTAGGAGCATTAGAAAAAGTAATTATTTGGACAAAGTAAATACTGTTTCCGCCGACGCATCTGATTCGAGTCCCGATAAATCTAAATCAAGATATTTGAAGAATGCGAGCAACAACTCAAGAAGGAAGATGAGAAGTAAATTATTAAGCAGGAGTGCCGAAAATATGATCGAAGAAGATCATAACGAATTGGAAGTTGATGACGTAGCGAGCACAACAATACTTTCGGAACATAATGTGAGTCACAACTTATCCAACGTAGAAAAATCACCTTCGGTGGAGAAAAATGATACTTCTCCGAAACGAACAACTAGGAGCATTAGAAAAAGCAACAATTTGTCCAAAGAAAGTGATGTGATTACAAGTCGCACAGCTAGAAACGTTCGAAAAAGTAATATTTTGATCGAGGAAGATGAGGTTTCCGACGATTTGTCTGATTCGCATTATAATAGAACCGATGCTTCCGATTCGAAAGCAAGATTTTCTCAAAATCAACGAAAAGGCGCGGAAGAGATGCTTTTGCCGTCTATCCTCAAGAGAAGCAAGATCAGTGGACCGAGATCTTCCAAAGTTGGTGGCGATCGATCGAAGCAAAATACAGCCTCGATTGAGAGCAACGAGTCATCGGTCGATGCAGTAATTATAAATCGCAGACTCACTGTAGAGAGTGAAGTCGATTCCGATGCCCTCTTACTAAGATTTTCACCTCTTCCGGACGAAACTGATCAAGGCGGAGGTGCTAGTCTAAATTTAAAAACTTCAAAAACACACGCCGATCATAATATCGAAACTGTAACAATGGAGAATGAAAACTCGAGAGTACGATCAAACGTATCTCTTCCAAAAGATCGCGCGAAGTCTAGCGACCATTTTGCGGAAGTAGCCAACGATTCTCGAAACACGTCGAAGATGAAATCTGCAGATGATCATCAAAGATACAGGAGGAAAACGCGGAATAGAAAAACATCGGAAAGTATAGTTTCGAATGCCGATGCGGAAGGCGAAACGCAAGATCACGAGCTGCATCCAGCTCCAAGCAATGAACGTGCTTCTCACTTGAGAGATAAGAACACGGAACGATCAAATCGCACGTCCTCCAGAAGAACCGATGACGAGATTATCTCGTCAAATCGGACTCAATTGTCGACGGAACGTTCTCGAAATAATTTCAGCAGGGAAATTGAAAACATTTCAGAAAATCAAAGTCAAGAATTAAATTCACCTTCAAGACGAGCGTCGAGTTCTATAGGAGTTTCTAGTATTTCTTTCATCGCCACTCCCAAGGAAGATAAGTTGAAAAATCGCTTCAGCAATTTACCTAAATCTCACGTCCCGAACACACCATCGATACCTATACAGCGGAAGGAGAACGTTGGAGATCTGTCGAGGCAAGCACTTACTCAGCAGAAAATCGACAAGTTCTTTCAAATGTATAAGCCTGGTCTTATCTCGCAAGCTCCTGTCGTTGATCCAGCATTCGAAGCTGCGAAGAAACAATTGGAGGAGGTGAAGAGGAAAGAAATGACTGCTATGAAGTTGAATGCCGAAGTCCGTGAACGCAACCAGGAATTGCACAGGAAGAATATAATGAAGAAGCTGGGCGGTGGTGCGAACAAGAAGAAACAACCTGCGAGGCAGATTGATAAAGCTTTCTTGGTAAACGGAGTGGTGTACAAAGTTCCCCGGCTTCCAAGGCCCAAACCTTGGGTCACCGATCGACTATATCGATATTTGTGGAAGCACATGGAAGTCAAGTATGAAATGGACACGAGATTACGATCCGAAAAGTTTGTCAAAAAATTGTCTGACATAATGTCCTTCATCCTCAAGCAGAAAAGATATAGGCATTACGAAAGGGAGTTGAACGCATTGATGATGGAAATGGCGCGTTTGAAGATCATACGTACTCGAAATGACTTCTACAATTTTTGTCGGGAGTTTCTACCCTACGAGATTCGTGAGAAGATAATACCGATTGCGTTGCCGGGAAACCTGCAAACCATTCCATACGATGCGAGCACGTTGAACACGCCTCTGCTTCGTTCTCCGTAATTCGTTCGACTCGTTCGTACGTTAAGATATTTTTGTGCTCGTCGTTAAGTTAATAACATATTGAAACGAATAGTTACTGTAAAATATAAGGTTATCTAAGTTCGTTGAAGAATATTTTTTGTAAATTTCTGAAAGAAATGAGATATTTTTTACCATTCTTAAGTACGTCTAGTTAATTAATCTACACGATCAGCCTACCGATGATACATTATTTTATTAAAATAATATCTACTGCGGGGACTTTGCGCGTAAAACATTATAATTCCCTTTCAGAGGGGTTTAGTCCGCGTGTGAGGTTTTATTGGGGAGGTTTCCCACGCGCCAAGCTCATCGAAGGATTAACACTACAGCTACCGGCGTTGTATCTATTGTACTTAAATATACCGATTAAGTACTTTGGAAAAAGAGAAATCAAGAGGTGAAACTAGAGAGGTTTCACCGGATAGAGGTAGAATATTTGCTACACTGCTCTCGTATTAATTTGGGGAATTTTTCGAAATAATTAAGAATCGGTCATTTTGACTGCATTGGTAGCTTTGGCGTTAAACCGCTTCCATTTTTTCATCCTGGAGTTAGATTTCCACCGTAGAAATTACAAAGTTATACCATATAATGCTCATTGATTGACTCGCAAATTTTGAAATGAGACGGGAATTCATTTTAATCTAGCATTTGAATTTTCGATTACGACTATTTAACTGCCAGTACATAGATCGATCAACGGTATCGCAGGCGAAATTGTCCGACTTGGATATTAATGCACTTTTGCGGAATGTTAGTATACAGGTCCCTCATGATGCGTGCAAAATATTTGCCATAGTTATACAGCAGTTTTAAAGATACAAGCAATTCAAATTTCCGATTTACGGGCCTCACGCCATCGCTACTATGCCATCGTAGCTGTGGAAACTAAACTTATATTTTTGATATGCCAAGACGTATGGATTTTAATTGAATGTATATTTAAAACTACTCCATAATTCCAGCTTATATTTTACATACACCATGAGGAACCTGAATGCCGCCGTTCTACAAAACCTCGTTAAAACTGAAGTCGGACAATAGGGGCCTTTCTCCTGTCGGAGACCTCGTGTGCCTAAGCCGAGAATTAACAGTTTCACCGTGATTTCCACGTATTTCCTCGACTGTTGCCAGTGCTCGTGGAAAAGTCTAGTACGTGACAGAAATCATACCGTCGGCTTTACAAATATTTGTGAGAATCGAGCCGTAAATTGACGTAATACGGACTCGCACGATACGTGACGTCGAAAAGGCCGACGATAGATTAGTCACTCTGGAATCTGCGAAATACTCGCCCGATTGTAAATCGAAGCTGCCTCATTACACTATGACTTCTGACCCTCTGTCGACAAGACAAACAGAATGTCTACTCCCTCCTACCTCCCCATTGCTCGGATTTTCGATATTTACGTAGAAGGAGGAAGATAAACGTCGATACATTTAGAATCTCCTCCGATATTGCGGTTATTCTTATCCGATTCGCGTAAACTACGAGCCAAATATAGATTCGAATATCCCACTGGAATATTGCGATTATTCTTAATTATTAATTGAGTTCGTTGGAACATGTTTTCGAGAGGTTAGGTGGAAAATTCTTTTCGCGCGTCGATCGTTCCGACAGCGGCACGTTCGATGAACGAGACATTGCGTTTTTCCAACGGCGACGCAACGGGGGAAATTAAGACGATCTTACGCGCCGATAGGTCGCGTTAATTAACCGGACGATTTTGACCGAGACTCGGGTCTCGTTTGAAGTTTAATCTCTAATGGAACGGTCGTCGCAATTAGGCGAGACTTATTTTTGCGCGCACCGTCTCCTTATGCGTAATGTTTGAGCGAGCATTTGCGGACACGTGACGCGGCACGCGTCGCTCGTTACTCCTTCGCCATTGGCAATTGTTTCCCCCTAAAAATTATTAGGTTGCACTGGCCGCTCCGCAGAAAAGCAACCTAAGTGTATATATACACCCTTCGATGATTTTTTATCTCGAGATTGCTAGGGTAAATCCAACGACGTAATTCCGATAATTTTTTTCATTCAAATTCTCAATTCTGCGATTGCTTTTTCGTTTCGTATCTCTGACGTCCGTTGTAAGGAATGAAAGCAAAGATCTTTAGGATCAACTGGAGATCAACCCGAGTTTTAAATCCTCTCTCGTCATTCAGTCAAATCAGTTCCCTCGTTGGGAAATTTATTAACTTTTCCTTTGCGATTTTTGCATCGTAGCCTCGATGATTCGGAATCCATCTAACATTGTGGATCCTAGGCGAAATAACCGTAGGAATTGAAGCCGAAATATACAAAACTGTGCAACAAAAGCTGGTAGCTACGCCTATGCGGCCGTATCCTTTGCGTTCGTACCGTACGTACTCATCGTTCGGCACGTGCCAGAGCGATTTAGTTACTCTGGTTACGTGGACAAGTAAAGATTAAAAAACGGTAAGACGAGAAGCACACAATATATTTTACGTAGGAAGTAAGTTAAAATTTGTTTCGTCAATACTTTTTGGAAAATTAATTACAAAGTAAGTGCACGATGCTGAATAGTTACGATAAGACGGTATTCAACCTTTGCGAGTGTCCAACAATGAAAGGAGAACGGGAATTTTTTTTTCACGTAACGTTTATTGAGAATTTATCGTAATTTATATTTCATTTCTTTTAAAAGAAACATACAAGAGACATTGAATATCAGTTTTACCGCTGCCACTGTTAAGGTACTTCGGGCAGGTACCACTTGGACTCCTTTGCCTACGTCACAAGTACCTACACGCCGACAATACGTACACGCGATGCGAGATATCGAAGTATATAGTTTAAGGACATGCCAAGACTAACTCGGCTTGACGTCATCTGCTAAACGACGCCGTTGACGTCATACATACGACGAGATTTTGGAGTAGTTTTCAAGTAAGTTAGCTTGCCGCTCTGTGCCGTGTCATGTAGATTTATACGTCGGGAATCGAATCGTAAATAAAGTAACAGTTCGTGTTAAATCTCCGAGACAAGATCACGCATTTTCATGAAAATGGACGTGTATTGGTATCCGCCGATATTTCTATCTACAATGAATCTTAAGAAAGAGCGTTGTATCTCACATTTTTAAGATTGCGAGGAGCAATACAGCGTTGTTAGGCAACTCGAAAGATTAATAACATAAGCGAGTTGATTTGCGCGAAAAAATAACGATTTTATTTACGTCGTTGTTTCGCAATTGTATGTACAAACTTAACGTGATCGAGATTGGAGAAGTCGTAAAATGGAGAACTCTACATGCACATTGAAATTTAAACGGTTTAATGAGAAGAGAAGGGGGTGGCGCATGCGCACAACGATTTTTCGAACGCGCTGCAGAACGTCCTTCCAGAATTCGCTGTTGATTCGTCGAAAATTATCAGCCTTGGCGTCCAACATCGTCCGAGACAAGATCGTCGTGCGTATTTATCGTTTTTTAGGTTTTCTTCGCTAAAGTATCCAATCTTACAAAACCACCGACGTGGAAATATCTTCGTTACAGAGTTAGAGGGTCGTACTCCCAATCGGCAGAGTTCAAGCTCGAGATCAATCTGTGGGAAACTTGACATTTTTTCTACGCGATATGCATATCATAACCTCGGTGATTTGAAACCCACTTAAAGCTGTAGGTCCTCGGCAAAACGAACGTAGCTGTCGAAGCCGAAATACGAAACGACAACGAAGAAGCTTTCTCTTATAAATCGAGTACCAGGTATCGCTCTAACCCCGGACAAGCGCGTAGCCCGAATGTTATGACAATTATGAGTTTTCCGTGGGCGCATCGATACGGCACGTGGCGACACGCATCAAGGGTGGCGCAGGGGGTGAAGGTGGGGTTGAAGGGGGCTGAAGGGGAGGCGAAGATGGACGTGGGGAACGTAGGCCGCGTGCCGTCGCGTGAGAACGACTTCGCTCACACGCGTCACACGCATACGGCGCACACGTGCGCGGACGCGCTTTCGCGCATGCGCACAAGAACCGCAGCCACGCGACCAACACGCTCCGATTTTTCAATGAACGCGCTCGTACCATGAGCGCTCGAATTTCGATTTTGTATTTCGATAAAAAGTAAATATGCGATTGCTCACATACTAAAAGTGAATATAACGGCACGATTGATCCATTAGAAACGCACGAGTAAGACTCTCGTACAGGCTTAAATAACCGTCAAACGTTTCACGTATGTTCACTCGTATTTAATCCTCGACGTTACTCCGATCTACGACGCAGAAGTAGTTCTTTAGGAAAATTGTGCTTTACGAGGAGAAGGGCGGATATAGTTATCTTCGAAATTGTTTCGTAAATGGAAAACTTTGAGTCTCAAACGTTGATCAAACTTGACTCGTTCCCATGGTTATTTAAAATCAATTTCTTCTTCCCTCGTAAATGAAGATTTCCAATTTTGCGTGTGCACTTGTGGGATTTGCTAAAATCACTCGATCGGATTCGGTCTCCAATTATATTATCGCGTACCCACCAAACGGCAATTGCCACTCGTAGATTTTCATCAATCATTCGCGCATTAGTCGGATTCGATCGTTCTCTTTCGTTCGCGCAGTCCCCACGGACCATCGCGCATTCGTTCTGGCCCATCATCGTCGAACCGTGCCGATCGTCCCTGCAAGTGCACGCGTATGCACCATCAAACTTACCAAAGTGTTTCGAACATGAGACGGTCGATCTCGTTCGTAATGCGAAACAATAATGCGTTGTATTAATTCCTTCCACTTCTAACATCACCCGAGGCAGTTTACAGCTCCTTGTCAAAGACGTTTCGCTCTCGATCCCTCTGTCCCCTGTATGCACTTTATCTACGTACAGAAGGTTTTGTTTTGTCGGTGCAAAAGGTTGGATTTTTCATTTAATTGTTACCAAATATAACCGGGTTGCATTTTAAGTAACCCTGCAATCTAGTTCGCTAGTTGTGCTTTTAAATGCACAATCAGATAAACTTATTTTGATGCTCGTCCGTAGATCGGTCGAACAATACGTCGTGGAATAGGTTCAACAGATATACTGCGTATCCGTCATCGCATTAAATACCTTGTTTTCCAAGATTCTCTCTCGTTTGAGATTTATTTCATCAGTTACAGTCAACACGACACCGCGATCTTGTAAATACCATGCGGAACTGTTATCATCTGGCGTAACCCTCTAATGAGTTTCTAAATCTGCAGCGCAGAATCATTCGATGCCGTTATATTCATGTAAATTGGTCCAGTCATATTTTCAAGGAAAATCCTATCAGATTTTTTCTTGAAATTAACACTAGAACTACCAAACCAGTCAAAATGACTGGTACACAATTTTTTCCAAAAATTCTCCAAGCTTATAGAAGAGTCCTAGAATAAATATTCTATGTCCATCTTAAAAAACATAAATCAACGAATCAATTATCTTTTCCGCCTCTCGATTCCTCCTTTTCCAAAGTACTTATTTAATATCTTGAAATATGATAGATTCAACGCCGGTAGTTCTAGTGATAATGTTAGAACTACCGGCGTTACATCTGTTACATCTGTATATCAAGTAAGTACTTTGAAAAAAGAGGAACCAAGCTGCAAAGACGATCGGTCAAGTAATGTGCGTTTTATAAGAATTTTTCCAAAAAATTGGGAACCAGTTACTTTACCTACCCTGGTTAGTTCTAGTGTCAAGACGAATCGAATCTCGACACTGACATATTTGCATATAGCACGGAATCAGTCGAACGCGCAATCGTCACTTCCGCCTCGTAGTTCGGCAAGCAAAGGACTTGCGGTACACGGAGGGGGAAGAAGCAGGGTTGATAGCCCTAATGTCATTTACGAGGCACGCTATACTACGAGCACTTTCCGACTCGGAAGTAGTCGAAGTAGTACACAACGACGGGGAGTGGGGGAAGGCTTTTAAATCGGAGTGGGGGAAAGTTGGGCGGAGTGGTGGGGGAAGGGTACTCGCGCGGCGCGGCACGATAAGACCGGGCCAGCCGAGGTGATAAATAGGGCAGCGCGGCGCTTCGAAGCGGTATTTCGTCGCGTGACACGGAGCGGTGCGAATCGATCCGGCTCTTTCGGGGCGGTGAGAGAATTCGCTCGCTCAAAAATCAATCCCGCGACGCGTTGAATCTCGCCAGTCGTTCGAGAGGGAAGCAGGAACTTTGACAAAGTTCCACCGAGGATATCGAGATGCTGAGGAAACTGCTGAGCAAATCCGGACGCAGACTCCTGAGGGTAAGATCCGGGAATTTCACCATTGCACGCACGCATGTTTCTGGCGCATCGGGCGACCTAATTCTCTCGGCTAGCATGGGTAACCTGGCCACTGGTCATGCTTCTTAGTATTTCGATTTTAGCTTCGTCTCTCCTAATTGATTTGCGAAACATTCACATCACGTTTGATTTTGAGGTGATCACGCGAGGCTTATCTAAGCTTCTTTCGCGGAAAGGTGATCGGTGACTTTTTCGTGACTTTGTTTGTTCGATCATGACTCTTGTAAAGGGAAAGGGTGAAGATACGTAACGAGAACAAAATTGTACCAAATTGTCAGACATTTTGCTCGATGCGTGACTTTGCCCTTCGAGGAAATAAATATTCTACAAGATGCAAAATGCTACTCGCTTTCCAGACTAGTTCGCTGTTTCAAATTCTCCGGTCGGAACGACTCCATCGAACGTGTATTTCCGTTTGTTACACAAATCGCAAACATATGCTTCGCGTTGAACGAAGAATGAACGTGTTCCACAAATTTGTCACCTTCCGCTGAACTATTCGCTCTACCGCTCTTTAAGAGCTGCTCCAAAACCATCGTTCGTTGCTTAGCCCCGTGACGTCACGGTTATCAAGGAAAAACACGGTTCACTTTTCGTACAATCGATTTCACTTGACCCTTCGTGACCTGACGCGACTTAAAGGTCCCTTTACCTCACGATGCCTCGTATCGTCTTAATTGTATCGCGAGTCCTCTTCAACCCTATTGGATCAATTGACGCGAAGAGCCTCCTGACAAAGGAGATTCTTATCGGAAAGTCCCAAGTCTCACGTCGTCCTTTTGGTTTTGCAGGCCATCAAGAAGCTGTCCACCCGGAATTGCAAGGCGAAAAAGTCGTGCAACTTAACCTCTTGGCACTCTGCCATACCTGACCCCGAGGCGGCATCTCTCTCGTGGTCTTTGCCGTCTCTGGACACAAAAAGTATAGACACGTACATGACTTACGTGGCCGAAAACTCGGACGATTGCGCCTCGATGTGTTGCTACTGCGACGAGTACGAGGAGAATCAGAGGAACGAGAACAGAGAGAACGAGATGATAATGTAACGTATGCACGGCTAGGGACTTTTCTTTGTCGATCGTTTATCCTCGGTTTTCGTCTCACGGCGATTCGTCGAACCTTCGAGAAAGAGAGTCGTGAAGGGAATCCACTGGAAGGGAAGGATATCTCGTAACCGACGTTACACGACGATTCGTCGTCGAGAACGACGAAAAGTTGAACACATCGAACGAGGAGGATCGATCTTAACCGAAAGTTTCAAGAGAAGAGCGCGAAAAATTCGTGGGGATACCTCGACATTCTCCGTAATCCGTTCCATAGAGTATTTTATACATATGATTATTTTTCGAGTTGTCTTTTAAACGGAATCTGGACCACGGCGAGTTGCGTTTTTTTTTGTTCGATCGAGAGAAATTCATGGGCGGATGGCTCGCTTTCGAAGGACGGAACGTTCGCGGGAACATTGGAGAAGGGAAACGTTGCTCGGGCAGAGTTCGTCTTCCGGAGAACGATTAGATAGATTTTAGGGAATAGTCTCGTCTTTTCGTAAGTATTTATTTTGATCTCACTCAAGTCAAGTAGGAGCGTTTAATTATTTTAGGGTAGGAAGTTTATATTTATCGTACAAATAGGCGAACACCGTTAGCTTATTTCCTCCGAAAACGAAGTCGCGCCGTTCGCTAAAATTCTCCGGCTCGTAATTCATTGAGTACAGAATTTCGTTTATCGTCGAAAGGATTTCAGAGCGATTCATCGATTCATCCTACTTGTAAGATCTATCGCCGAGGAATACGAACGTTTCGTTACTTTTCATCGTAAACCTTTTTCCAATCACGAGCAGGGCTCGCTTCTCGTTGAAAGTATTATACTTGGAAAGCAGTTCGTCGATCAGCGTATTCTATTCAATTTGCGTCCGATTTTTCCAAACGTCGTCGAACAAGCATGCATATCACAATGGAGAGGAAAGTTTCGCGTTCGTTGGAACGGGTCTTCAAGCTCGAACGGACAAACCGTAATGAAGATAACGAATTGTGCGACGATTACGAACGAAAGGTCTGTCGTTCTATAATTCTCGATTGCACTAAACGTCTCACGCTTCAACGATCGAAATTATCGTGCCGTCACACGAGTACTTAATGGGTTAAAGTAGAAGAATAAGAAGAAATTAGCAATACGCGACGTGGTAGTACAAAATACGTGTATATCGATCGTGCAAATGTAGAAGTTCTCTCGTATCATCTTCGATCGTCCGTAAAAGAGATAAATCTATTTTGCAAAGCCGCGATCGTCTGATAATCATCGTAATTAAGTCGAGGAACCGAAAGGACAAAAAAAATATGAACCCGCGGAAGTCCATCGAAAGAGGACGTATATGAATGATCGGGCATTGCGGATGTTTACGTGCTCTCACTCAATGATTCTCACTTTATTTTCGAGTCGTTATTATCAACGAAAGCGAAAGTAGAGCTTGCACGCCTAGCAACGATTAATTAACGATTTTTAGCGTGTAGAGGAAACGAGAGATATCTCGTTTCAACGATATCATTGCTCGAAGTTTCGTCCAGTTTTAAGCCGATCGTAGTCGTGTCCTTTCACCAATCGTGCTAATAGATGTCCCTCGAGCAGGGCCGACGTAAATGTTTACCCTGTTGGCGCAACAAATGTTTTCTCACGTTTGCTCGTCGCAACGTCCGCCTACGTGAATTACACCCTCGACCCGAGAAAATATTTTCCATCGTCGGATCGCGAAGCAAAGATTCTTCGTCGTAAATAAGCACGAGCAATCGTAACGCTAGATCTACGGAAGTCGTGAAATCGACGAGTTACGACTTTTTTTTTACAAATAATTCTCAAATTTGTAGAGAAGCAGGACAGCAAATGTTTCAAGCGTATCTTATGGTAGATATTTGACTCAAATTACTTGACTCATTTTCTACCGAAAAACGAGATTTTTCATTACTTTTTCTCTGCAACAACTTTGTCAAGATCAATAGGTATTGAGTTTGTACGATTTGCCTCGATTGGGGTCAAATGAAATCTCGATTTGGGTGAAAAAAAGAGCGCAAGGAGCGATGAAGGTCAACCTCGTGCCACGAGGCACGACGTCGGCCCTGCGTCTCCGTCGTACCGACGCAAATGAATGTTTAGATTAGACCCGTAGCGGGGAAAAAGGAACTGGTACCGTCGCAATAAAAGCACAAGCCGTAATATCGAACGGTAATCTCTATTTTTCGTGTCTTTTTAGCACTTTTGCTCAATTGCGCCCCTCTCCGTCGCACTGCGGAGAGAGCGGAATATTTATTCGCCCCGTGTATATTATCGTTATCTGTAAATACCGTAAGCTTCGATGTACTATGTTTTTAGGATGCAGAGTTTCTATGTACATAAATGTATCTGTATATATTACATAATGTATATGTATGTGAACTTACGCGCGTAAGTTAGGGTATGAATGCGACTGTAAATAAAATTGTATTCGTTCGATCGACCGATTCGTCCGGTGGACACTTTTCTCCTCGTTTCGGGAGGAATTCATGGGAATCGTTCGATCGATCGAAATATCCTACGAACGAGTCTGAAAATCGAAGGAGCGTCGAGTCTCCTTTTGTGCGTCCGACGAGGCTGTGACTTTCTAACGGATGCGAATGTCAAATAAAATGGTTTTATCGACGATACCTGGTGTTGCCATGACCCTTGTCGTTACACGGTTTCGATCAAACGCCCGGTTTATATATGCAGCGATACTTTGTTCCACCGCAATGCATATTGCAGGACCCAACGATGCATCTACGCTCTATAGTCGCGCCGATCAAAGACAAAACTAATTTTCGTGGCTCTATTTAATTGCTCTCGCTATTTTCAAAATTCGAATAGAGTGACTTTAATTCTTACTAATTCCTGCTAAACTGTTCGATTTTTTTACTATCTCCGCAAAGTAGTTTCTCCGCATTGTGCGACGTAGGTCGACGTGTTAATTTTTTAAATCGCTGATACAGTCGACTCTCGTAATCACCGCCACAAATTATTATCTCTCCTACCTCTCGACCGAATATCGGTATTATTAACCCTTTTAGTCCCAACTTGTTTATTTGTTTCGACTGACTTGATTTTTTATTTGCTCTTCGTTTCATCGCAAAGGAGGAAATTTTAATAAGCATTAAAATAGCGCGCAATTCTCTCTCGGCTTCTTCAAACATTTTCTGGGACTTGCATAACCCATTGGGACCGAAAGGGTCAAAGAAGGGCTCTCTGCAATTAAATAAATACTTCCTCTTTTAATTTCATTAACGGGAAATCGGTATCGATGGAGATACTTGATCCAAGATAACTTTCCTCTTGCAAAATCAATCGTTACGATTTCGAAAAATCGCTTGACCCACGATGTCAAGGGTTTACTCGTTTTATATTTAATCCGCGCGTATCGAAGGAACATTTCGAAAGCTCGGATGCAAGTAGACGTTCGAAGATTTAAAACGGACCAGGTTGCAGTCGGAGGAAAAATTTATTTATATTATCTTGCGCAATAATGCCAGTGGAGTATCGTAAAGGTCAGATTTCACCTCGTTAATAAGGTACTACGCGAATCGTTAATGATATACGAGAGAAGTGGCCGCTTGATCGAATCAAAATTATCTTCCGCGCCCATTTTTCACTTCTCTTGGCGAAAAGACGCATTAATGTTTTTTATCGTCGACCACTTGCTGCTCGGTGCTGATCGATAGGTCGCTTATGCCTCGAAGAGGACGAAGAAAGAAAATATGTCACGTTGAAACAGACCGTATTAACGAACGACGCGTAATTCGCAATCATTCTCTTCTCTTTCAATTTTATTTTCTACTTTTCCATCGTTTTTTTTTCTCTTCATATCCTCTTCGCAACAATTCAATAACCTTTGCGTTTCGCCATAATTAACCTTCCTGTTCCTACTGGTATTACAATAAAATCGTATTTCAAAGAATTTGTTGCACGATAATTACTTCTGATCCTGGAAAACCACGGCAAATAAAAACCTTTGTCCTGCGTCTCATTGGCTATCCAGTGGAACCAACAGTTTTGTTTTATTGTACAAGAAATATGCACCAATAAATAATATCTTTTTCTTGGTAAAAGCAATTAATTTGGATCTCAGAGGTTTAAGCAGCAATGTCCGGAGCTTGAGGCACTGTGGCGCCTCGCGATTATCAATTTGGAGCCACGACTCCTTATCGGAAGCGTGAATCGTTGCAAGGGGTTAACTCTATACCTGAATTATCGTCGTCGTATTAAAGTACGAGGTCACGGAGGAAAAGGAGGAAGGAACTATGTGACAAGGGCGACGCGCACAAAGGACACGTTGACATAATTCCGAGGTCGAAGTCGTCGTCGGTTGCTCCTTTGAGCCTGTACGCGTGTATACGCGAGCAGGCCGATTCGTGGCACGCGACTTCACGTGCAGAAGTCGCGTGCAGACCGGAAGTCGAGTCCGGATACTTTAGTCCGACTCACGGTCCCGCGGTACGAAACGATATAACTCGTCGATACTTACAAGGGAAGTTCGGCAATAGATACACTCCGATTTTGACGAAACTTTGCACAAATATTTATGAGACATACCTAAGAACATAGCTGGAGGTCGTCCGGGCCCATTTTTATCTTTAAGGGAGATATCAAGGGAGGCCCCACTTTAAGGTAGGTCCTGTCTGACTCCTGTCTGTCCAGCCTGTCTCCTCTCTGTCTCTTGTCTGTTCTGTCCGCCGTGCCACTGTTGTACTCTTCCCGCCTGTGATTTTGACGCAACTCCGATGGTATTTGAGCAAAGTCACATTTTCGTGACGTCGGCCGATAAGTCTCAAGCATCTTGAAGGTCGAATTTGAGCTTGCGATCTCACGTGTGGTTGCTCAAACTAAAAGCTCACTCTGATGCTTGACGAAATTTCGCGGAAAACTCGGAAAAATGGCTCAAAAGCTCAACACCTGTGGGCTCATAGCTCAAAGGTCATTTTTGGCGGAGGAAATTTGGAATTTACTCGAAGTTCGGATTGCGCTTTTAGTTTGAGCGATCACGGCTGAGCTTGCAAGCTCATGCTGGACAAGATAGACAGGACAGGCAGGGAACTGGCAGGATAGGACCCTGCTTAAAGAGGGACTTACCTCGACATCTCCCTTAAAGTTGAAGCCGGGCAGGAACGAATTCCAGCTACCTCGTTAGATATGTCTAAAAAATATTTATGCAAAATTTCGTCAAAATCGGGGTGCATCAGTTCCCGATCTTCCCTTGTGAGACCTGCGCGAACTCTAATGGCTACGTGACTCATCGGGGAGCTTGCCTCTTTTTAAGGAAAGAACGAAGTTTGAAGCTTCTATCGCTTCGTTTCGTTCCGTTTCGCAGAGTAAAGTAAAATAAGGAGAGCGTCCATCATCGAGGAAGAAGAAACAGTAGCAAAATTGTGGAAACGATGACTGCGATACTTCTCCGGACGATTAGTTACTCGAAAGCCTGGAAAGTTCTTATTTGCCAAGCATTTTGACGATCGATCGGCACGCGGACTATTTCGTGCCATTGCAGATCGAAGAAGCTTGAAAATGAATGCTACGTGCTCGCCGAAAGATCCCGACGTATCCAAGGGGCAGATGCGAGATCTCGTGCAGATGCAAAATTAGTCGTTCGTCCTCTCGGCCAAGAATAGCATCCCCTCTCGATCCGCGAGGAGGAGTTTTCCGTGGCGGGGGTACCTGTGGGAACGTTCGGGGACCTGCGCGGACCCCTCGAGATACGCAAGAGGGATTGAAAAGAGCGGAGGTTCGCCGATGACGGGGAAGGTCTTACATAATACGACGAACGAGGACTCTTTCGTGGGGTGACTCCGATTCGGACCACACCGGGTGGCCCCGAAGAATGCCCCGAAGAGCGGCCGATCGCGGCTCTCCAAAAACGGCCACGTGAGCCACTTTTTTTCCTCTTTATTCCCTTCCACCTTCTCTCTCCGTTTCTCGGCCGTCTTTGGACGTGTGCTGGGCGTGTGCAGATCCTCGCGAGAGAAATCGGGGATACTACCCGCGGAGATCGTAATTATTCGAAAAGGCGCACGCTGAGATTTATTCCCCGCCTCTCGGCCACCTGTAAAAGTGCTCCGGCCTTTGACTCGTCGAGGAGCAACGTTAACACCTCGGTTAATCGGAGAACGGTCTCGAAGTGACCGAGTTGCTTCCTCTCAGACGACACCGGTGCTCGATCTTCGTTCATTACCGCCACCGTCGCCGTCCTCCCTCCGTACGTTGCAATTTCGACGGCCCGGAAGTCACCTAGAACCGCGATACATGTCCGCGGTCTGCGTTTGGGAAAAACACGGATGTACCGATCAACCTGGGAAAATTTTCGAGCGTTCTCCACGACGGCGATTCGAAAGGCGCGCGGAGAGCTGCGTCAATCGCGCCCGGTCGATTCTCATTGTCGGTGAAAAGTTAACGATACGATTAGTCAGCTTGGTTCCCAGGCACACGGTGCCAGCGATAATCGTGCGAGCGCGTGCTACGTACGATTCCTGGGTGAACTCGATCGTGGTCGAACCCTCCCTCGCCGTCGACGGCCACCCTACGTCGAGTCGCTCGCCTCCGCGCATAGGAACACCCTGAGCAAACCAGAGGGGGACCGGAGGGTGGTATCCAAGTGATTTCATGGTGGCGCGCGTATTAATTCGAGGGATCGAGGGACCGCGTTCGAGGCTTATCGGTCATCGGCTGGTTTCTTCCTTTCCTTTTGCCTTCCGCTTTCTTATCGATCCTCCCTGCCTCGCCGGAAGCGACGAACGAGCGTGTCCGTTCGAACGGAGACGCGCCAAAGGGGAGAAACTCCCGGGCAGTCGAATGACGTTTTTCAAATTTCCAGTCGCTGCAAGATTTCGCGAATGGTCTACAATCTTGAGTGGGTTCGGAATCATCGAGCAAAATCGAGAAAGAATATATAATTTGCCGGAGGTGACGGAGAAGGATTCGATCTCGGGCCCACCGATGTCGAGTCCGAGCCGTTGCCTCCTTGCCCGCCACGATAGTTTCAGCGTGCCTGCCAAAAAACGGATCGAAGCTCCGCGATCGCGTGGAGTCGAAAACGATGATCCCACGCATCGGCGATGGTCGGGATCGATTGGAGTCGCACAATGCCAGATTTCGTGGGACACCATTCCTGAGGAATAATGTGCGCCAGCTAAGCGCCACAGGCGTTCCCACGAAAATCGCCCCTTTCGATCGGTACTTAACTTCCCCCACCCGGGGCAACTTCTCTCCGTTCTATCCTCGCCGCCCCGCTCTTCCCCCTTCTCTTGCTTTTTCTATCTATCTATTATTTGTCTACCTCCCTCTTTCTCCCCTTCTCGCTCTCTCACTCTCTCTCTCTTTCTCCCTATCTCCTGCTTTCCCCGACCGGAGCCCGAGCGAGTCGGCACACCGAGCTACTCCGAGCGAGGGGTACGCGAGCCGAGCTTTTCACCTTGGACCCGGACGAAGAGAAGAAGCTTCCCCCACTCCCGATCGGCTCGGTTCTCCCCACTCTCCGGCACCAGGAGGCAGCGGGGCACGGGGGGCACACGGTCGTGTGTCGCGCCGTGGTCCCCGGGTCCTCCCGCACACGACATACGTCGCCCGCCACGCGACCAGTGCACACGCTCGGGAGTGTTTCGCGGTAGCAGCTCCACCGACGACAGCCGCGTGCACCGAGAGCATCCTGCGCCGTGGAAGAGCCTCCGCTGTTCCTCCTTCTTCTTGCCGGCCGATAATAACAGCCACGAAGCGAGCACGCGACCGCGGACGCCGTCAGGAAGCCGCGACACGTGAACCCGATAAACTCGGACGAGTGACAAGTGCCGGACAACTTGCTCCGTTTTCGCATCCTCTCCTCCGATAGTTGCCGCGAGTCCTCGAGTCGGAGACGAAGGTACCGCGAGGATTTTCTCAAGATTTTTCCACCACCTTCGTGCGCGAAGCACTCGAAGACGATTCGGTGGATTGCCGCTGCCGAGAATACCGTTCGGGTTTTTGAGTTTGGTTTCGTTTGGTGACGTTTGGAGATACGTTTGAGATACGTTTGAGATACGTCGAGAGGAACGATCTTTCGAGACACCTTCGACGGAGCGGAGGCTTCAGAGGAGAAGCAGTCAGATATCGTCCGACGTTTATCGAACGAAATAAGCCGCGTGAAAGGAGTGCATCGCGAATGACGGTCGATCCGAGCGGGGCTTTCGTCGGAATGCGATCGATGTCTCTCAACGGATAGCACCTCGAGGTCTTCGATCGGCAACGTCCATCTCCGACACCCTCGCCAAGGAAGTTCAATTTCCCTTCCGCGCCGGAGTTAGCCTCCGTAGCTCGATCTCAAGTTCATCTTCAACCTCGAAGCGCTCGCAATCGAAGGAAAAATGTGGCGCGTCGTGGTGGCGCGTTCCGACGAGAACAGCACCCTGCTGTCCTCGGAGATCGCTTCGGGTCCGAGTCACCTCTCGAGCCTCCCTGGGCCGCCTTCCGGTCACCACTGGGGCTATCCACCCCCGCCGCATCATCCCTCCTATCAGCCGCAACATCCCGACATGCGTCATCATCACGACATGCGTCCTCCTCACGATCCGCGACATCCGAGCGCCGGTGACCTTCGACCTCAGGAGCTGAGGCACGGCGGCGAGATGCAGAGGCCGGATCTCAGGCATCCGGAAATGCAGAGGCACCAGGAGCTGCACAGGCCGGACATGACGAGGCATCAGGACATGTCCGGGATGAGGCCGGACATCGCGGAGATGAGGCCCAGTCACGACTTTTCCGATCTCAAGATCGACGTCACGGAGATGAGGAGTCAGGAGAACGGTCAGCAGCAGCAGCAGCAACAGCAGCAACAAGCGCAGCAACAACAGCAGCAGCAACAACCGCAGAGTCATCAGCAGAGGAATCTCAAAAGGGCCATGAGCGACTCCGACTGCGACGACGTGTTCTCCGAAGAGAGCGGAAAGGAACCGTAAGTATCGACGATATCGAGAGTTTCGACCGCTTCCGGTGTTCGCAGAATCGAGCACTTTCTTCGTAATGAAACAATCATGGCACGTAGACGAGATTGTGGTCGAGAGACGAATTCGACCGTGCTAGCGATACTTTTTGTACCTCGGGAACATATGTCGTGCTCGTGGCCAACGATGCAGTAATTAATACCTTATTGTTCTCTCCTTCGGAAATATTAACCCTTTTCGCTCGGAAATATTGACCCTTTGTCCTTGGGACCTATTTCCTCCTAGTCGGACCGCAGAGAGGATTCGGCCCCAATGTACAGGGCGGACGTTAAACTTGGACTTCTCGTGACCGCAGACTCAATACCGGGTCTACGGTTGTTAAATCTCTTATACTTAACACTAGAACTACCAAACCAGTCAAAATGACTGGTACACAATTTTTTTCAAAACTTCTCCAAGATTATAGGAGAGTCATAGAATAGATATTCTACGTCCATCTCATAAAACATAAATTACCGAATCGATCATCTCTTCTACCTCTGAATTCCCCCTTCTCCCAAGTACTTATTTAATATATTTAAATAAAGCAGATATAACGCCGGTAGTTCTAGTGTTAAATTATTAATTACTAATTTATCTTGCGCACCACCTTCCGCCTCGAGTCGACCTTCGGCTTTCCTAGCTTCCTGCCTTCGATCTGCTCGATCGAACGTGAAACGTCCGCCCCGAAATAATGGAGTCCAATAAAAATAAATAAAGCGTTCGCGAGCGAGAAGGGAGGCGCGGAGATGAGAGAAAGGAGGGAGAAAGAAAGTCGTTTCGAATATATCCGGCGCTTCCGTCTCCGACTCACCCTCGATTCTTGTTTCCTTTTTCTCGATGCAGTTGCAACTCGCCGGGAGGCGATTCCTGTCAGCACGCGTCGCGAAAACGCAGAAGGGGAATGATCGAGAAGAAACGTCGCGACAGAATAAACGCGTCCCTCGGAGAGCTGCGAAGATTGGTGCCCGCGGCGGCGAGGGATCCTCACAGCGGCAAACTCGAGAAGGCGGAAATTTTGCAGCTCACCGTCGAGCATCTCCGAACGCTCCGGAATAAAGGTGAGTCTTCGAAGCTATCCGACGCGCGATTTCGATCGAATTCGGCTTCGACTATCTTCGTTTTGCCGGTCGAACGTCGCGTTAACGCTGGAACCACCGAGGAGTCCAAACGACTGGCTCACGACTTTTTGTAAAAATTTTCTAAACCTATAGGAACACCATGCGGTAGATATTCCACGACTAAATTGGAAAATATGAATTAATGTTTCGGTAATCTCTCGATTCCTCTCTCCTCGATGCACTTATTTAATATATTTGACACTAGAGCTACCGGCGTTATATCTATTGCATCAGGGGGACCGGAAAGTAGTGTCGTTTTTCTACATTAACCCCTTGCCCTACGATTTGTATTGTGACTGCCCTCGCAATAATTCAGAATTTAATTGCTAAAATAAAGATTGATCAGTGATTCTTGATATATCGTACAATTTAACGTAATATTAATATTACAGGAATAATATTGTCGCGGCGCGTCTCATTAATATTCTCAATTTTATAGGTTTTGCAAAACTTGCACATTTCTTATACCATTTACCTTATTACGAGTGTCACTCGTTATTATAGTGCAAGGGGTTAAATTCAAGCAAATAAATTTGTAACATGCTTTTATTTTTAATGAATGATGTCGTCACCCTCGTTATCAGCAATCTTTTGTCATTTAGTGTGTTAATTTTTAATGCTGGATCGAGAAAAATCAATTGATTTTTGAGCAAAATGTCTGGAGAAACGATGTTACTTTCCGGCCCCCCTAATATTAAGATACGCTGAAGAAGTACTTTGGAGAAAGAGAAATGAAAAGATGAAGGAGATGATCAATTAAGTAATTTAGGTTTTATAAGACAGGAGTGGAATATTTACTGCACGGCACCCCTATCAATTGGGGCAGAATTTTTAGAAGAACCTGGTAACCGGTCATTTTGACCGGCTTGGTAGTTTTAGCGTTAAATATAATTTAACGCCGATCGTTCTACTGTTAGAGAAACGAATCTACCGACGGTAAATCTATTGTTTCGATACATCGAGCAAGCACTTTGAATGCACCGTCTCCCGTTGGATGAAAATTTTTGCGCGCTTCTTTTTTTGAATCTGAGAAAGGGTGAAAAAAAATTGGCACGCTTCGAACGCGTATTGAGTTACGTCGCAAATATTCCAGCGTATTTTATTTACACATGCGAAGCATTATATATTTTTTTTTGTAAAGAATTCTCGAGAAGAGTGAGAGAGGTGGAGGATGGCCGAATCACGTAAATCCCTGGAACCGGAAACGGTTCTGTTTACCGTTAAACGTATAATGGCACGAAGATGCGCAATTTCCGCATTCGATGCAACCCGACATCCCGTTTCGCCCGAATCTTCCCTCCGGTGCCCTTTTCACTTCTCTCTTTCGATTCACAGTTATAACCCCTTCGAAAAGGCGGCCCTATTATGTGCATACACGCAAGGATGCGAGTTCCGCTCAACCGGAAGCTCGCTCATCGACTCGTCGTCCTTCGCGTTTCGTCCTTTGCCAAACCCCGATCGAATGTTTCGCCGGAAGGGAACCTTTTATTTGCCCTTCCTTCGATCGTTTCGTCGCACATCCCCGTTACAATCGTTACCGTGCTGAATTGTCGCCAGAAAATTCGAAAGGTTCAGAGAAAATCATTTTGCACCCCCCTAATTGATATTCTCGAAAATAATTCTACCTGCACGTAGGACTATCGTTTTTGCTTCGTGAAAGCGGAGACAGGTGCAGGCGTGATTTCCGGAACTCGAGAATCCGTGGAATCGCGGGTCTTTTGATTCTTTTTCCATCGAATCGCAAAGCGTAGCTATTAGTCGGGAGTGTCTCGGCTGTCCTCGGCCGGAAGACACCTGTTGACCGGACGGCGTCGCGAACCCCGACTAACTGTAACTCCGCAACCGAATAGCCATCTGTCGTCGGGGGTTTTCTCGTTTAAACGCATTCAAAATTCCCCGTTTACCCTTTCGCCCCGCGAATTCAGCCGTCGACGAATCGTAGGTCTTCGCGCGGGCACCTTCACTTTCGTCCAACGCGCTTGGCCAGCTCGTGGATATCTTTGGAGGACGTTCTTTCTTTACGATTTTCCTTATAGACGCTGTCGTTTTATGCAAATGCGTATATGCAAATCGTAATCGTCACTCGTGTTTGACAGTTGGAACGGAATGTAATACGAGCGCAAAGGGTTAATTGCCGGCTATTGTGACGGCTCGATCGCGTGCGAGCGTAACTAAATATACGCGTACGCGTACCTCAAATACTCGAGCCAAATATAGAAGCGACCCTCTGGGTTTTTGTTTATGTACAAACTCTAATTCTCTATGGCCTGGAATGTCTCGACGGTCTGGGAAGCTCGAGCAGCGAAGCCGCGGCAATTCGTCCCGGATTTCGATCGGATCCTCGCAATTTTCTCCACTTTCTTTTTATTCTTCAACGTCCAACGCTCCTCAACCCCTTGACCTACGGTAACGGGCGAGTCCAGTTGCAAAAATTGCCGACGCATCGATTATCTCAAACGAAATTTCAACGGAATGAAATTCCAAAGCGGCAGACCCTTCGCGTTGACACGTTGAACGCCACGGGCTCACCGGTGACCGGCGCTATGAAATTCAATGCAATTTCATCCGACTTTTAATTTGTATTGTTCTCGAATTTTCTAATATATTCAATATCTAAATATTCACATTTGAAAGGTAAAGTCCTGCTGACTATACATCTATTTGTGTTTTCACGGTTTTTGCTTTATAAGAGGGTGATTTAAATAGAAAAGTTTCACTTTAGTTAAAATGATGAGACCAGCGAAATGCCGGTGTCGTTCAACGCGTTAAGAGCAAAAAAGCGAGCCACTCGATCCGCCGGATCTCGCGAAACCCGTGGAAACGAGAAGCCCCGAAAGCTCGTCGCTGAAAAGCTCGATCAGGTGTATCCTTGGGTATCCCGGGGTTGGAGAAGGTACCGCTAAGCGCTGATCGCTAAGCAGGATCCCCGAAGCAGGTGCTGGACCCGGAGTGTAGATCCTGTGGGAAGCACAGGAAGTCAACGACTCTTCCGAAGTGGCGTTCCCACGATCGGTGGCGAGCCCGGAGTGGGGTGTCCCGCGCTGCACCCCTCCTCGACGAGCCACCGAGTTGCTCGCGTTTGCCCACGGTTGCCCACGGCCCAACTGGGGCAGATGTCGAACCCTGTGGGAAACCAGCTCCCGCCTCGGCCGTCTATGCGCCAGTATCCGCGCACCTATACATGCGCGCGCGTACGTGCGCATGTAAGTGCGCGGTGTCGAGGGTGGACCCGTGTGCGATTCCTCTCGCGCCTTCGTTCGTGTGCGGACGCGCGTGCAGCGTATCGCGCGCACTTTCGTTGTTTGTAAATGCGGGGTGACCCGCTCGTAAACGCATGGGGTGCAATTCTGAACGATATTAAATTTAATATTTCCAATTAAGCCCCTCCTATGGGAACGACTCGACGTCTCCATCGGATCGTGGTCGCCTCAGAGACACGGGAGTGTCTGAATTTCTTTCGGCGCGAGCTTATCTTTAAGATTTTTCACTACGCTTCGCAGCGCGAATTTTGCCTCGTTTACGCTCGCGGTGGTTAATCTATGGGAAACGTTAATTACTCCTCGGGGCTCGATATCGTGAGACAACGGTGTCGAGGGTCGCGGGTGCCTCGGTGACTATGGGGGTCTAAAACTGTTCCCACGCTACCTGTCTCATTTCTCCTGCGCACAATGCGCCGGCTGCCGCGGCCGAGGCACCCGGCTTTCCCTGGCTCTCCCTGGCTCTCCCTGGCTCTCCCTCGCCTACCCTTGCTCTCTCGCGCCGCTCTTCCGCCTCTCTCGTGCCAGCCTCGAGTATTCAACAAGACGTCCTCTCTCGCGGACGGCCGCAAATCTTCGCCCAAGCTCCGTAACTAAAACGCGACTCTCTCGTTCCAGGTCCGGAGGGCTACGACAGCACGAAACTCGCCATGGATTATCACGCCGTCGGATGGGGCGAGTGCGCCGCCGAGGTCGGTCGTTATCTCGTCACGATGGAGGGCCTCGACGAGCGGGATCCGTTGAGGCTGCGGTTGCTCTCTCACCTTCAGAGCTTCCATCGGGAGCATCCACCCTCCGGAGTGGCCGCGCCGGTGCCGACCGCGACGACGTTGACCTCCGCGTCTTCGGGCAGCAGCTACGAGCCCCCGAGCACGGTGTCGACGGGAATGCCACCTGGCGCGGGGACCATGCCACCCCTTCTGGGGGGAAGCGCTCTCGGATGGGGCCAGTATCCGGGCCAGTATCCGCAGCAGCAGCACGGGAAGCCTTACAGGCCCTGGGGCGCCGAGTTGGCTTACTGAGACCGTGGAGTGGAGAAGACTCTGTGAAAGGTTAAACGACGAAGATGGGGTCGCGTCGTCGAAGAAACGGGGGTTGCCCGGGGCTATGGTGGACAAGGAGGCAGAGGCTCGGACTCGCAATCGGTGGATTCGTGGTTGGATCCACCGTCACCTCTGGAAGAGTTGAAACTTTTCCTATGTGATATGTGTGCCGTAGCCTCGGTGGTTCGGAGGCCACCTAAAATTGTAGGTCGTAGGCGAAATGACCGTAGGTGTCGAAGCGGAGATAGAAGACAACGGCAACGGGGGTTGCGAAGAACGCGGGGTTGAGATAGTGCGATGTCGATGCGCTGCAAGGAGATACCTCGATTTGCGAGAGCGACCCTGAGTGAATCTAAGGACACGGAATTGCGAGTATTCGCGGAAAATTTGGCATTCCGTTGCGGGATATGAATGACAATTGGATGTTTTTAGTTAATAGCCGTATTTAATTCGTTTGGAGCGCAAGACGTACATTTTTCGGTACGAGGAGAAACGGGCGCTTGAACCTGTCTCAGGAATGTTAACTGACCAAAACCGACGAATTAACGTATTTTTGATGTGTGATACGATGATAGTCATGCGAGTACCTAATAACGAGAAGACAGAAATATTTATTGATAATTTAATCGTAACTTTAATCGCCGAACTCTACGGGGTAGGAGTTGTGTACAGTGTAAATACTTGTGTAAATAGTAAGTTATTTTGTAAGCGTTTGTACTTCATTTTTCAACGTTTACCATCGAACTTTGCCCACTTTTTTCGATAATTTATAATAAAAAAAAATATATATATAGATACATGACCGAGGACCCGTTCCTCTCGGCTTGTTTCCCAGGCGACGAACCAAAACGAAAACGTAAAAAAAATGTATGTGCCATTATACATATCGACGTATAAGCTCAAATATTTTTGCAATAAAAATTTTGTAATAAAATCGTGATGCAAGAACTAACGTCTCTGCTCGTCCCTCGCCGAATGTTCCACCGTTCTTCCGAGGCATCCTAAGCCAGCACGTTTAAGCTGAACGAGCAATTCGTTTAGCTTGGAATTTCATTTGTTTAGAAAACATACAGGAGTGTATTTAGTTGCCCACCTACCAAGCAAAGTATCTCGACTCGTTTGCCAATCGATCGACGGAACAAAGGAACCCGATATAACTTTCCCATTTTTCACGGTATTGATAGGGAAGAATAAATTGATAGGGAAGACGTACAGTAAATATCCCACGACTCTTGTAAAACAACAATTACTTAATCATCGTTCTCACCTCTTCTTCTCTCTTTTTTCAAAGTTATTATTTAGTATATTTAAATAGTATAGATACAAAGACGATTGTCTTACAAGTGTAGTTCGGGAACTGATACACTTCGGATTTGATCAAATTGTGCATCAATATCTGTTAGACATATCTGAGAAGACAGCTGGAATTCGTTCCTGCTCGGTTTTAACTTTAAGGGAGATATCAAGGTAAGTTCCTCTTTAAGGGAGGTCCTGTGCTGCCACTCTCCTGCCGGTCCTGTCTGTCCTCTGTCTTGTCTGTCCTGTTTGTCCTGTCTGTCCTGTCTGTCCTGCCTGACCTGCCTGACCTGCCTCTGTCTTACCCGCCCTGCCTATCTTGCCCATCACGCCCAAAATTGTGTTTTTTCAAAAACAATTTCCAAGAAAATTAATAGTGACACCCCTCGGTCATTTTGAAGGTCATTTGAAGGTTATAAACTGTGCTTGCAAGCTCAAGCGTGGCTGCTCAAACTAAAAGCTCAATCTGAATTTCGAGTAAATTCCAAGTTTCCTCCAGCAAAAATGAGCTTTTGAGCTATGAGGCCGCAGGTCTTGAGCTTTTGAGCCATTTTTCGAGTTTTTCGCGAAATTTCGTCGAGCTCCGATTGAGCTTTTAGTTTGAGCAACCGCACTTGAGCTTGCAATCTCAGATTTGACCTTCAAATGACCTTCAAGATGCCCGAGGCTTATCGGCCAGCGTCACGAAAATGTGACTTTGCTCAAATACGATCGGAGTTACGTCAAAATCGCAGGCAGGAATCAGAAAATCAGGGTACGACAGAGGCAGGGTGGGCAGGTCAGACAAGAGACAGACAGGATAGGCCGGAGAGAGGTAGAACAGGCAGAGGGAAGTGGCGGGACAGACGGGACAAGCAGGACAGCCAGGAGAGAGGCACAACAGGCAGAGGGAACTGGCAGGACAGGTAGGAGACAGACGGAACCGCCTTAAAGAAAGGCCTCCCTTGATATCTCCGTTAAAGCTGAAAACGGGCACAAACGACTTCCAGCCATCTTCTGAGATATGTCTAATAAATATTCATGCAAAGTTTCATAAAAATCGGAGCGTATCACCTCCGAACTTTCCTTGTTAGCGTTAATTTTACACCGTGGAAGCCTCCTCGATAATGTCCACAATTAACTCCAAAATCTCTACAGTCAACGACGTGTCCAATTGATCGACCGACTTTCTCCGATCGCAGGCGCACATTTCCAGCAAGCTCTCGGTTGCTCCGCGGAATCGCGACGCTTTCGATACACCGATACTCCTTCTTCCAAGCAGAAACGTCCAAAGTCCCGCTGAATAGAGCGCGGAGGAAGAACAGCGGCCCATCCGAGCCATTCTCATGCAAAACTTCTCCCCGCAGCTTGCCGAGGTGAAACGCATTTGCCCGCGCGAAGAACAAAAGCCTCGACGAGTCTCCCTTCCGCATTACGAGTAAACCAGTTTTGCGTCTCGTTAAGGGTACGCGAGAGAGGCAGGAAATTTTTCGCGCGAACATCGCCGATCGGTAGGAACAATTAGCGACCGGCCGGCTGATTTTTGCTCGTATATTCAGAAACGAGCGGGAGGGATGCTAATTCTCGAGAATCGGGAATACCGCGCGGGCCACGTGCCCATTGTTCGTTCCAGCACGCCGAATTACCTCGGCTCTCTTTGTCCTCGACCTTCTTTTTTTCTCTCGTTCGACGTCCTACGTACGTCATTGCCGATAATTGACCGAACGCGCGGCAAAACGCCTCTCCTCGTGTTCCGAGTTCGGAGGTGGATATTGCTCCAAGTGTCGGAGAACTGTGAGTCCGATTTACATGGACGATTTTTTCGTGAAATAGTTAACCCTTTACCTCGCAATCCCAGCCAACATCGGATTCGTCCTCGATCAACGCCTTCTCGAGTCTCTTCCGCAAAAGACGGTCGCGTCCGAGGGAGTCCTCTCCCGAGCGGCAAATATTTATTCATAATTCCAGACCGATCGTCGTATGCGCGCCGACGTCGAGTGGATTCGTCCGGTGGTCAGGCCATCTTCTGGACAAACAATCACCGACGGGGGAGCACCTCTCCTCGTTATGATATACATACAGTAAGGGCGCGTACATCCACGCCCATACGCAAAAGACACCCCCCGGGCGTAAAACAAACACGCGCGAAATTACGTACAGTGGACTCTCGTGTAACGCGGTTAACGCTAGATCTACGAAAACCGTCGATTTCACGGGTTACGATTTTTTTTTCAAATATTTATCGAACAGGGAAACGGTACGTTAGATACTTCACGCGTATCGAGCAATGTAATGCTCACCTGCACATTTCATTCGTAACCTCTTGACCTAGGCTTCCTACTTTGACAGCGTGCGCGATAATGTAGAATTAACCCATTGCCCTGCAATAACGAGTGACACTCGGGATGAGGAAAATGGTATAGGAAATTTGCAAGTTTTGCAATACCTATCAAATTGAAAATATTAATGAGACTGTAGAAGTCTGTATATATATCTTAGCGTGAATAGATAAATAAAGTATACACTTGAACTCAAAGAAACATGTAAAACTGTATTTTAAATATATTTTATGAACAACATAAGGAAACGAAGATTATTGATTTAATACATAACAAAAACATCACAGACAAGGCCTACTACAATATTTCAGTGCCTTGCTTCTTTTGCTGTTTCGCGCCAGATTCAACTCTCCAACAGAGACGAATCGCATTACTATTATTCCTGCAATATTAATATTACGTTAAAGTATACGATATATGAAGAATCACTGAGCAATTTTTATTTTAGCAATTAAATTCTGAATTATTGCGGAGTCAGTTAGAAAATAAACCGTAGGGCAAGAGATTAATTGTCGAACTTAAAATGTCTCCGTGGTTATTTCGTGTAACAGCACGATATATCAACGATATAGAAATAATTGGTAGTTTCATGATCCACCGATATTCCCAATTTAATGGTTACTGGACAGCTTCAAAATTACCTATTCCATTTGCCGCGTCACGAGTGTCCCGCGTTATCGTAGCCGAGGGGTTAAATCGGGTTAGCGATTTCTGTGCTCCATTGCTTGCCACGCTGCACGGAGAAAGCGTTACGCGAAAACAGTAGTCGTAATATCTTTGTCGCGTTTTACGAAAGTCTAGAAGCGCGCCTCTACGTCCGTTCGAATCGAACGGGCCTTCGACGAGCCGAGAGTGCGTTCTTCTTGCAAAAACAAAGCCACCTTCCCGCGTCCGACGACGCGGAGGGTGGACGTTTACGATTCATCGATTCTAGCGATGGTCACTCCCTCCCCCGATCGGGTACTTGACCATCGTTGACAGTTGGCACGGTGGCACAATCGTCCGATAATTGGTGGACATTGTTCGACACGCTTCGTCTCGGCAAACGGGGCATATGCAGCCGCGCTGAAAGCCGCGCACCTACGCTCCTCGATCGACGATCGACGGTCAACGATCGCCTCTCCTTTACGATTTGTTGCTCGTCCGCCGGACAATCGGAAATATGAATTTATCGGCGATCGCGTTACCGCCACTCCGTGTTGCCCGTATAATGACGAACGGCCGACGGAGATATGAATTTATCACCGATCGCGTTACGCGGATCCCAGGATGGGCCTAGGAGGAAACTTGCCCTTCTGTTTGCCCTCGTAAATCTTTCAAATTGCCGCGCTGGCTTTCGCGGTACTCGGACAGCGGTCAGTTTTCCTTGAATTGCGGAGTCCGCTGTTACATTATTGCTAATAATAAAATGTTGCGTATATCGCATGGGAAGCCAGGCGACTCGTTGTTCTAGAAATTTGTATTCTAAATGAGAATAATATAAAATACGGAAAGTACAACGCTCCTGTAACGCGATTAACCGGTTAACCCTTTGACCTGCAGCAATGAGTAACAGTCGTGTTGCGATTGATGGAAGAGGAAATTTCGAAGCTTCTCAAAAGTGATCAAATTGAAAATATCAGTGGAACGCGACGCGATAATGTTTCTATGTTATTAATATTGCGTTAAATTGTACAATATATCAGGAATCACTAACATATTTTTATTTTAGCAATTTAATTTTCATTTATTGCGAAGGCAGTCGCAAAAGTAATCGTAGGACAAGGGGTTAACTGCGTTCGACGTGTATACACGTCAATTCGAAGTTCTACTGTGGCAACCTTTTCAACGCTGAAGTCTCAATTCCTTATCAATTAAAAATGCAATCCTTCCACGTTCTGTTTCCCTCTTTTCACGAAGTTTATACCAGCAGCATTTTCCCGCGCTCGGCGAGTATACAAGTCATTTTTCGATTTTAATTCCGCAGCCCGCGAAGGATTTTTAAAAGTAAATTCCGCAGTTGACTGGTTAATTCGTAGCGCGTTACAAGAGTAACTCGTCGTAGAAGACTTGACCGTGATGCAAAGACTACATTTTATTTAATTTCCTATTCCGTGCAATCTCTCTTGATAGACCGATTCCAAGGTTTCGTTCAGTGAGTCATTGGTATGATGATTTACGCGAGACAGAGGAGTTTCCAAGTTATCAAAGTTTAAAGTCGGTTTTTAAACGCTCATTCCGCAACTTCCGGACGTCCGTGGGCCGGTCGTGATTATTGATGGGCTGCAGGGATTTTCCCGATTTCGATGCACTGGAAACCGAGCGGCGAGAGAAAATTTCTCGCACCATCTGTGCCGATTGCGCCCTTCTCGATTGATCCATCGGCGAGCAGTGCAGGCGTCGAATAAAGTGCATTAGCTGCAGTTAACTCCCGTCGAATTCGAATTACAAGGCTATCGACAACAAGATAATCAGTGTTCCGTCCCTTCTCTCTCCGTCTCCCTCTTTCTCCCTTCTCTTTCTCGTCGATTCAAAGACAGACAGCAATTTACTGTCGAAACTTCGACGTTAAAACGGAACGTTTGTCGTAAAATGTACGATTGGACGATCTTTGCACGTAGAAATCTAAATTTCATTTTCTCCCTCGCCTCGAAGTAAAACGAGCGGCGGCCCAGAAACGACCGGCCATTTACGAAATTCTCACGAAAAAAACCTTCCATTTCGAGAGAAAAGCGCCGCGTTTACGATAATGCGGACACGCGAGAGTGATTCTTCAGAAGAAAAAAACTTCGGGGATTTAAATGAACACGCATGTCGACAAAGATAGACGGGAAGTGTCCGCACCCTACAATTATATCCCCATTTAAAAATCACCCCAATCGTCATAGCGATTCGCCGCGGTTCGTGGCGACTCTATTGCGGACAAGTGTCTCGCGAACTCTCGCAGATCCACGCTCGCATATTAAACAATTTTTTTAGGCGTGATTTTAAAAGGTGACAGCTGTCGGTCGAGTTTGACAGACCGGAACAGCGCGCGTCGGAGACGTTTCGGGGGAATCTACGTCTGCGGTGTCAACGTGCTTCGTTCCGGTTGCGTTTCCGGTCGTACCGCGTTGCATGCACTCTCGTGCAAACCGCTGGACCAAATGATTTTTCAATTGTTTGCCAACAATTAGCTACTTTTTTCATTGCTGACTCGAAAAGAAACTGTGCCAAAAAATATTTAACGAAGACTTCAAAATATCCGTAACAGGATTTGGCTCGTTGCGTCGATCTTTGCCCGAACGTAAACGGTCACGACGTAATTGAAACAGTTGCGTTTGTCAGCGTTATCTCGGGATTAATAGATATTCTCTGTAAATTAGAGAAATGATTGTAAAAAGAGTAGGAACCCGCGAACTTTGCGGCTTCCGTAGATCTAGCGTTAACCAACAGAACGCAACCTGACACTCGCCTCATCATTCTCGAGGTTCGTTCCCGCGAGAGCAAAAAACGATCTATCATCGAATCGAATTTTACAACATCAGGAGGCATTGTGCGGATGATTAGGATACGTTTGATGGATGACTTTCCAATCGGCGTCTCGTATTGTTCGAGATCAACGGTGACGAAGCTGCCGAAGCTTCCCGGGCCGAGATGTTGTACCTCCGTCGAACGATTCCGCTCCACTCAATTATTTCTCATTCAATGGCTACTTCATTCTCGCCCGATTATCTTGCAGATATTTAACCGACGGTTTTCACCACCGATATACGTTTTTTTGTGGCACTGTAAATGTAAGGTGTTAGAATTCGTTGATATTTAGCCCCCTGTTACTTTACTTTGAATTAACTTCCTTACACTGTTCTTTCCTCGGTATTTAATTACCACCTGCTTCTATAATTCCTTCCCGATTGCTTTTAAATGTACTTACGCTCATTGCTCATTACGCTTTTGTGATTCAAATTATTCATTTTACTTTTATTTCCGCCTCGCGCGATGAGGCGGGAAAAGTAGAATTTTTTAAAATCAGACTGGAAAGCATATCAGATACCGTCTATATCCTTTTCTGATATTTGAAATAATCTGGGAGCGATCCGACACGAGTTTTCTATCATGCTTTGTACACTCGTCCCTCGATTCTCTTACAATTAGTTTTATGCGAATGAATATCACGTAAACATAGTCTGCCAATGCAAGAAAAAAACTATTAAAATATAAAGCCAGTATATACTCTTGTTACATTTAAAACTTTTAGGAAAATATACTTTCTGGGTACGTAAATTACGATTGCGCATAAAACATGCTGCGCAGATAGTATAATTTGCCGCGCAAAAAAGTGGCGCGTAAATTGAGGGACGAGCGTACATTGTATTCCGATGTCGCGAAAGGTGGCAGCATCTTCCGAAGCTCGAATCGAATCTGCAACTAACGGTTATCGATAGCACGTGGCTCCAACTTTGCGGGAAAAGTTTGTACCTGGCGTCCAATACAGTTCGATACATGTGCTTTTGTTTTTGCCGGAGTTAAACGAATATTTACTTGGTGTGACTGAACCCGTGTTCTTTTCAGAATGCAAGAATATTTGAGCAGGTATTATATGTTCTTACAAAATATAGCTTGCAACGCTAGATCGTTGCCGATGTAGATTACATCGTGAGCAGAATTTGTATAACCTACAATTGAATTTCAGACGTACAAAGGGCCGCTACTAATTGGAGTACTTTTTAATTAGTAAATAAAGTAAACAAAATGGCAAACGAGTCGGAGGAAAAAGTGGCGCACAAGGGTCACAGGGAGCGCAATGCCGGGCGCAAGGCTGAAAAGAAAAAGGCCAAGAAAGAGCATGTTCAAGAGCTGACGGACAAGCAGAAAAATCCTAAAGCGTTTACTTTTAATTCGGCTATCAAGGCAGAACGGAGGTTCAGGCGAAATCAAGATATCGAAACTAAGAAGCAACATATACCGTTGGTCGATAGGACTCCGGTCGAACCGCCGCCAGTTTTGGTCGCCGTGGTTGGCCCCCCGAAAGTGGGCAAGTCGCTAGTAATTCAATGTCTGATCAAGAGTTACGTAAGACAGCCGCTGACGAATATTCTCGGTCCGGTTACCATTGTATCCGGCAAAAAGAGAAGAATTACCTTCATGGAATGTAACAATGACATAAATAGCATGATAGACATAGCAAAAGTGGCGGACTTGGCTCTGCTACTTATAGACGCGTCTTTCGGCTTCGAGATGGAAATCTTTGAGTTTTTAAACATTTGCCAAGTACACGGTATGCCTAGGATAATGGGTGTTCTCACTCACTTAGATCTAATAAAAAATGCCAAACAATTGAAGAGAACGAAAAAGACCCTCAAGCAACGCTTCTGGACGGAAGTATACGCGGGAGCGAAATTGTTCTATCTCTCGGGATTAGTTCACGACGAGTATTTGCGCACCGAAATAAAGAACTTGGGCAGGTTTATATCCGTGATGAAATTCAGGCCTCTGACGTGGCGCACTACCCATCCTTATCTTCTAGCCGACAGAATAGAAGATCTCACGTCTCCGGAAATGATACGGCAAAATCCGAAGGTGGATAGGACGGTCAGCTTATACGGGTATGCGAAATTTTCACCTTATCATTTTTGTAAGTATTTGCACTTCCGCGATATAAAATTTAACGTTTAATTTGCAGATACGTGAGGGGAGTTCCCTTAAACAAGGAGACCTCCATACATATTCCTGGCTGCGGTGATGTAAGAATCAAGGACGTCAGTTTTCTGCCAGATCCATGTCCACTGCCGGAGCAATTAAAAAAACGAGCCCTGATCGAAAGGGAACGACTTATATACGCACCGTTTTCCGGCGTTGGCGGGATAGTTTACGACAAAGATGCCGTCTACGTGGAACTGGGTGGAAGCCATTCGCATCAGGAGGAGGATACGGGCTTGGTCGGGGCCCTGATGGACACTCAGGAAACTCTCGATCAGAAATTGCAGCACAGCGAGCTGCAGCTGTTCAGCGATGCGGCGCCGATAAAATCGCGAGATGTGGAAGAAAGTTTCGGGCCTTACAGAGGCGAGACCGTAATCGATGATGGGAGAGTCAGAAGAAAAGTTTTGTTCGATGGTTCCGAAGAATCGTCCAAACCGAACGATGAATTAAATAGGACCGAAGGTGAGGACGAGGAGGAGGAAGATGATGAGGGCAAGGAAGAGGAGGAAGAGGAGGAAGAAAGCGAGAGCGAATTGGAAAAGGAAATGGACGAAGAAGAATCTGAATCTAAGAGCAAAGTAGTTTTTCCAAATTCTAAAAAATCTTCTGCATCTTCCAGTGGTATTTCGACAGACGACGAGGAAGAGGACAGCGACGATGAAGACGGAGCTGAAGCTGAAGATACTATCAGTGATCTGGCCGAAGGAAAAAGTCAGAAGAGAAAAAGTATCAAATCTGGGTTAGAAGATAGCAAAACTAAAAAGAAGCGCAAGAGTTCAAATGATTCCGATTCGGAGGATACAGACATAGACGACGCAGAAGAGGAATCTGCGAGTTTAAAAATTGACGCGCGCGCAAACAAGGCGAGCAGTGCTGAAGTGTATCATTCGTTGAGCAAAGAATCGGATATTTTGATAAAGAACAAAATTGCCAATCTGCTCGAAGCCTTGAACAACCGTCCTAATAAACGAGAAGAGCCCAAAGAGGAAGGAACAGTAGACAATGATAGCGACAACGAGAGCTTCGACGAACTCAGCGACGGAGACTCCCGGACGGGCTTGGAGATGGAGTACATGAGCGACGAGAACGACGATCGACTCGATAACTCTAAACAAATGGATAACGAGGACGAGAAGGACGACGCCGAGAAGGTGGAAGACGAAGAGGAGGTCGAAGACGAATTAAAGTGGAAAGTGAATTTAGCGGAAAAAGCTCGAGAAGGATTCGAGGATCGTCAGAGGAACAACAAAAATCTCATGAAAATGGTATACGGTGTATTTGACAAGAGCCGCCTCAGGAAAGAGGAGGAAAAGAGCGAATCCCACAAAGAAGAAGAGGCCAACGAAGAAGATGGCAATGAAATAGGTGGAATTTTCCGTCTAGCTCAGGAGCAGGAGAAAAAGAAAATACAGGAGCGAGAATTACAGGACAAAGAGGAATCTGTATTCTTCCCTGGTACTCCTCGTGACTGGTTGGAAGAGGAGAACAAGCTGCTTGTAACGAATCGTTTCGTAACAGGGAAATGGAAAGAGTCTGAGGATGCCGAGGAGCTTTTAAAATTGGATGACCTCAACGACGAGGAACTGTACGGTGACTTCGAAGATCTGGAGACCGGCGAGAAGCACACCGGGGAGGCGCCGAAGGAACTGGAGAAGGAGGAAATGGACGAGAGGAAGCAACTCCTCGAAAAGAAGAAGAGACTGAAGGAACAGTTCGATTCCGAGTACGACAACGGCGGAGAGAAGACGTACTACGACGAGCTGAAGCTAGAAGCCGAGAAACAGGCGAGCCTGAACAGAGCAGAATTCGAGGGAGTGGACGACGACGTGAGGGTGCAACTCGAAGGCTTTCGTCCCGGCATGTATGTGCGCGTCGAAATAGAGACCGTGCCGTACGAGCTGGTCGCTCATTTGGATCCCACGTATCCGCTTATCCTCGGAGGTCTCTTGCACGGCGAAGAGAACATAGGATTCGTGCAGACCAGAGTCAAGAAGCACCGATGGTACTCGAAGATCCTGAAGAGCAAGGATCCCCTGATACTCTCCGTTGGATGGAGACGTTTCCAGACGCTGCCAATATTCTCCAAGCTGGAGGACGACTTGAAGAATAGAATGTTAAAGTATACACCTGAGCACGTGGCCTGTATGGCGAACTTCTGGGGTCCCATTACTCCGCAGGGCACTGGAGTGCTGGCTGTACAGGACGTAGCAACGAGAATACCTGGATTCAGAATAGCGGCAACCGGCTCGATCGTGGAGATGAACAAGAGCACGCAGATCATGAAGAAGCTGAAGCTCACCGGTGTACCGATGAAGATTTACAAGAAGACCGCCTTCATCAAGGACATGTTCAACACGTCTCTGGAAGTAGCAAAATTCGAGGGAGCCAAAATAAGAACAGTGTCCGGTATCAGAGGGCAGATAAAGAAGGCTGCGTCGAAGCCGGAGGGCTGCTTCCGTGCCACGTTCGAGGACAAGATAATGTTAAGCGACATAGTCTTCTGTAGGACTTGGTACAAAGTAGACGTCCCGAAGTTCTACAATCCCGTGACGTCGTTGCTCTTGCCACCGGAGGAGAAGAGCCGTTGGCAAGGAATGAAAACTACCGGGCAATTGAAACGCGAGAAGAGTATTCGCATGCCGGCTAACATGGATTCCATGTATATGCCGATCCACAGAGAAACTAGAGTATTCAAGCCTCTGTTCATCCCTCGAAAGCTGCAGGCGCAACTTCCGTACAGCGACAAACCGAAGTTGCAGGTTTCGGGTGAGAAGAGAAGACCGAAGTTCAAGGAATCGAGGGTCGCGATAATGCGAGATCACAAAGAGGAGAAAGTTGAACGACTCATGAAGATGATTCGCACGAATTACAAGCATAAGCAGAAGCAACTCAGAGTAGCCATGAAGAATAGGGTGGAAGCGCATAAAGCGGAAATTGCCTATGAGGAAACGCGAAGGCTCAAGAGGCACAAAGAACTGAAGAAGCACATATTTAGGCAACTGGGTAAACAAGAGAAGAGGAAGAAACCGTGATTGCCGACCTCCGTGGAGTCTCGTCGGTGTACGATAACGTTGACTTTTTACGCATAATTTATGCAGAGTGAGAAATTTGTTAGGAGAAAGTGAACACATCCTTAATCTGTAAAATAATGGAGAGCGGTCAGAACATTGATTTTATTGGGAACATTTTGTATAAGTTATAATATAATTATATATATATATTATCAAATATATTATTAGTTCATACAAAATAATAACAACGTTATACACGAAATTCCTACAATATAGCTTGCGATCCACGCCATGATGCAATGGTGTGATGACCCGTCGAATAATTGTCTGCACTCTGAAATCGATTTACAAAATCTTTTATTTTCCTGAAAGCTGAAAACTGGATGCATTTCGATTCTGCTTTTACACCTGATCGCAGTACTCGAGGTTTAAAGTATCTCCCTTAGACCCTTTAAAATAGTACAAAAGGCGCGTCATAGTACCTGGGTTAACAGAAGCAATTCGTCTTGCGTGTCAACGATTTTAACAGGAAACGGGGAACCAGGAACGAGGACGCCTGCCCAGCGAACTTCCACTCTGTAATCGCCCGGTTCGGTCGGATCGTATCGACAAAGGATTATGCGATCTTTCTGAGTCTCCCTCTGCATCTCCACTCTAAATGCACCCTTCGGACCGCGCACTCGAACGGTCAGTTGACCGGCTCCAGCACCTCGTGTATCGCAAATAAATCGTGACTGGAATGTTGCCAATACTCCATGTTCGATTCCCGGTCCGTAGACTCGAACCTGTTATCATTAAAAACATATGAGTCGCTCAGAAGCCAATGCGGTTATGTCCATTTCTTGATATTCTCTGATTTTTGTACATTTTAATGGAATAAACTTTATTCTATTAAAATTTACAAAAATTAGAAACCATCGGAAAATGGACTTAACCGCATTGGCTTCGGAGCGACTCGTATAGCTCCTAGATATTTTTATTTCGCGATATAGCTAAAATGATAAGTTAAGAGTTCCGATATTCCTTACTTTTGAAGCATCAGGAGCACCGGATACACGCAGCGTAAAAGGCGAACCCGGAACATGCTCTCCCGCGTACTTGATCGTTAACGCGTGCCGACCGGCTTCCTGAGGTTTTACGTTTAACGTGAAAGTCGCATCGCCGTGATCGTACAACTCGCAGTAAGCTACTTTGTGCGGTCCGACGCAGTGCGCCGTCAATTCACCTGGACATCGAAAAATATTCACTTAAGATACATTGACATGTAATCAAATTTTTAGTCGCGAATACAAAATATGTACCAGGTCCGGCGCGCCTCGTGTCGATGAAGCTCCTTATCTCTTGTCCGACTATGCCGTTCTTTAGTCCGTCCCCGGAGCAGATAACGCGAGATGCATCGGCGGCACTTGTTACGTTTATTTGCAACGGGCATCCCTTCAGTTGCCTTCCGTTCCAGGATACAGTCATCAGAAGGGGATCGGGGGTTAACGGTATGTAGCTTGCGCGGTAAACGCTGTCTCCTAAACGTGCAAGTAAATGGAGGCTGACAATCCAAAACAATCTACCGAAGTATTTTGCAAATTGTACTGGGTACAGTTAAGAGAGGTAATATGACTTTTGACCGATTAGAAAGGTAACTGTTAAAATTTTTACCCAAGTGCTGTAACATCACGTTAAGCTCGTTGGTTGGCGAGAAAAGCTGAACTTTCGGCGTTCCGCTGCCTGCCTGAGAACCGTCTATCGTGAAACTAACTTCCTCCCCACATTTCGCCGAAGTTAGTCCGCGTCCTCTAAGTAGCACCCTGCTCGAGTCCTGTATCGGAGGCTGTGAAACGAAGAGCATACAAAATTTCCGAAAGCCAATACGCAAAGACTTTGAACAACGTTAATTACTTCCAAATCCTGTACGATCGCAAGCTTCGGAGCTCCCGGAAACGGTGTCCCATTGAATAATATCTCCAAGCGGTGCTCTCCGCCGTTTATTTGCGGTGGAATGAGCTTCAGTCTATTGTTCGAAGTCATCTCGAAGGTCAACGGGTGATCTCCGATTTTTCCGGAGAGTTCGCCAGGTCCTGCTTCCGCGGTGTCGAAGCTGATCTTATTCGATGGATGTAGCTTCAGCCGGCCGAGTTCGTCGCAAACGGCTGGCCAGCCGCCTAAATTCGAAAATGAATTTGTAAGGGTCCCCGACTTGCGCGTCAAAATATTTACTTACCAATTACACGCAAATTTCGCGAATCTATGATTTTTGGATGCCAAGGGGATCCAGGTAGCTGTTGTCCGGCAGAAACGACGCGAATATCGAATACTCCGACCTCCGTCGGAACGTAAGACACGTTCCAAGTGCCTGGATTCGCTCCAGCTTCGACGGTAGGTTTCGAAACACTGTCCGGGCCGTCTACCTGTAAAATCGCGTAAACAGTGATTGTCTCTGTCTGTACTTTAACAGAAGTCAACTGCAACATCGTACAAATTGATCGATAGATACCTGAACTGCCGGGGGACTTCTCGTACCAGTTACAATAAAATGCGCTGCCTTGTCGACGTGACCGGTTAACAAACCTTCGCCTTTCGCGCGAGCTTGCCCCGCTGCGTCGACTGTACAAGCTATTGGACTGCCAGGTATGGGACACCCACCTGTTTTCACGCGTATAATTGTGTACAGCGATTAATTTACAAGTTAAAGGTATATTATCGCTACTCGCTGAAATTCGCGAAGAAAGACCTGGGCATTGTATTCTTACCGTAGGTGACATTGATCATGTAAGTCCCAGGTGCACTCGGAGAAAATTCAATCATCTCTGCACCGTCATTGAGCGGCGTCACTTGCAACGGTAGCTCCTGACCCAGTGGACTGGTTGCAGTTACGTCCAAGTCCGCCATTCCGGCGTCGGTCTTCATAACTAAAAAAAAAGAATTATTTTTACAAGATGAGAAATAAACAATTTAAAGTTTTGTTTACCACTTAGGAAGTGCTCCGAGTAACGGAATACCGATCGGTTGCATGGAATTCCGGCGTTTGCCGTAGGTATTCGATGTGCTATTTAGACGAGGCTATTTGAAAGTAAACTGAACGCGCACTGCTTGCTACAATATCTCTAGTAACCTTGGAACACTGCATTGCAATGGTAAGGTGCATAGCAATTGTACGTCATTTCCCTTTTAGCGAAGAGGTGCACCTTACACGTTGGTCTTGTCCCGAAGAATAATTGAAATTGATAACGTCAGCGAGTAAACATCGTTATACGATACGAACTTTGATCAAATATGGATACTTTTAATGTGTAGACATTTATTAACTATACGTACGTTTAAATGCAATATGATCGTGCACCGATACAGTCATTGGTCCCAATTCGTGTAATTTGACTTTAGAAGAGTCGAAAGCTTGGCAGAAAAAGGGTGAACCCAAAACCGGCTTTGCGCCTTGCAGGACATCGATTTTGTATGTGCCTAATGAAACAATTTTAAACTTGTATCCTCTTTTATTCGCAACGCGACAATATTTGTCGTAATTTGATAAATAATTGCGAAACAACATACCAATGGTATTCGTCGTAAATTCAGCGAGCAAATTTCCATCCCTGTGCTGATAGCAACGGACAGGAACCGCGTTACCTTGCGGGCCGCTAATTACAACGTCGAACTCCTTTCCAGGACGTCCCAAGGTTTCGATAGTAAACGAAGTTACTTTACCAACGCACGATTGATACAATCCTAATCCCGTTGCGGTCACTTCTCGACCTCCCGTAGGACCGCGTACAGTTACATCCAGTGGACTTCCTGATACATAATTGCTCGGTAAGTGGTGAGCGTTAAAGAACAACTTGGCAATTTCGTATCTCTCAGATGCGAATGCTTGCGCCTTAAACTGTCGTCTATTCTTAGGGTACTTTTAAATCGAGTATGGATAGATTAGAAACGAACGAATCATACCGAGAATATGAATTTCATTGTATTTAATGTGAACTCTGTGAGGCGCTGCTCTCGTCGGATGGAAGACTATTTCATAAAGACCATTATCTCCTTCTCTGACCAAGCTGTCGACGTCTGCACCTCCAGCGCGCACGTTTACCGTTAGTTTTCCAGGACCAGCTTCTTTCGATGCAATAACTATAAAAAAGGAGGTACGTGAATAAATAATTTGATGCAAAAATATCTGCAATCTTCTTATAATGCATTCTACCTATAATGGTTCCGGGTCGATGACAGACAACGTCCGCAACTTCCTTGATGGACACTTTATTGGGATCAAATGCTTGAAGCGTTTGAGAACTAATTATTTTGTGACCGTCGCTAAATATTACGCTATACGTTCCAACCTGTCGTGTTCGGATTTCTACTCTGTACAAATTGGACGATAATTTTGTTAATGTAGATGGAATAATTATTCCGTCTGGACCTAAAAAAAAAAAAACTATATTAAAATACTGTTCGCGGTAAATTTACACGAATTATCTTGCATTACTTTTAAGCTTACCAGTAATTTCTGCGGATACCGGACCTTCCAAGCCAGGCATATCTAAATCCATGTAAGCGGTGTTACCAACTCGAATCATCGATGGACCATCCATCATTCCGCTAACAACTGGACACTTAAATGGACTTCCTGTTACGCGACACCACAAAAATGCATTTTAGTCTTTTACTTATACCGATCGAAATATCGTAACGTTTGGTCCAATAAAAAGTTGGTGCACAAACCTGGCACGTTGTCGTCGTTGAAACTTATATTAACGTAATGAGTGCTCGTCGTTTGTGGAACAAACGTCACGTCGTACAAACCCCGTGCACAAGCAACTACTTCGGCTTTCACTGTATTATTTTCCGTGCTCACTACCAATTCTAAAGTTCCTTCTCCAGCCTCCGCAGCGTCGACCGTAAAAGTCGTTGCTTGGCCCAATAATGCCTCTGTGAGTCCTGACACGTGAACCTGTGGATTCGCAATAAAATGTTGATTTAAGTGATTTAAGATAATTTAATCATTGAAGTCAAGTACCTTGGTAACATCGTAGATATTGCAAGCGAATGGAGAGCCTTTGATCGGTTCGCTGTCCACTAAAACGCTGATATTGTGCCTGCCAACTTCCATGGGCACAAAACTGATGTTGTACTTTCCGTCGATCGGTTCTATCGTAATGGGAAGAGAAATGTTTGACGGCGGCGTCACAATTACATCGCAATTCGTCGAAGGAGCTTGCGGGTCCACGACGAAAGACATTATTTGTTTTACGGCTCCCATTTTTAAATTATTCCCTGTAATTACAGCCTGTCCTGCGCCCACCACTTTGCAGCTGAACGGAGAACCTGTCGGACGATCAATGACATGGTACATGAAAACATCCTAAGTACTTAAAAGTAATTCGCTTATTACCTGGAACGGGTTCTCCATTGAAACGAACGCTCAAACTGTGCACAGCAGCTTCTTGCGGCTTGAAGTTAACTCTGAATTTTGCATTTCCCTCGCTCTGTACATAATTCGGCACGTTTTTACCATTTACGGCGACTATGATCTCGAGATTTCCAGCACCTGCCTGACTAGCGTTGACTGTAAAATATGCGTGTGACTAAATCGTCTCGGATTATTGTTAAACACAGGCTGACTAAATAATTATAACTCACTGCTGAAGAAGACCGGTTTTCCCACGACACCGCTATTTATATCCGTCACCTTTACTTTGTCGGCGTTGTAAGCTTTTACCAAAAACGGGCTACCTTCGACGTGTGAACCACTTAATTTCACTTCGACGCTATGGTCACCTGCAAATTTTATTAAATATTGTACATTTCCTTTTTTTTAACGTCCCAGGTTGCCAAGACGGTTCACGTACCAACGTCTTTCGGCGTAAATCCGGCAGAATAAGAGCCGTGCCCATTAGGTTTCACCTGAACGGGTAAACTCTCTCTAGTTGGCGAAAGAACTTCAACGGCGGGTGTTCCGAAAGTTGCATCCGCTTCTATCGTAAATGTCGTTAAACGATTTACAGACACCTTTTCGAGACCTTCGGTTATCACCACTTTAGCGGTGTCACTGACCTAGTATTTTTTTTTAGATAGTTTATACTTATAGATCTTGTAAGATTCAGTTTATAGAAGGAGAACGTAAAACGATAGCATACTTGACAAGTGAACGGACTACCAGGCACGTCCTCCCCGTTGAATCGTAAATCCACGGTGTGTATGACCGGCTCTCGGGGTGTGAAAGATATCGCGTAGGTGTGAGGACCTTGAGCTTGCGCCGATGTAGGCACACGACCACCGTTTACCGTAACTTCCAAATTTCCTGGCCCAGCTTGACTGGTTTCGACTGTAGACAATCAACAAAAATTCACAATTTCAGAGTACACGAGGATACAGAATGCGTTTCAACGCGTAGGAACTGTTTCAATGATAATGATATTCCGTTAGAGACTTGTTTCATATCTGTAAGTGTTTGAAATTTTGGAAAGTTTACCTAAGAAAGTCACAGGCATTCCGATAACACCGTGTTTAGCGTCCCTTACTTTGATGGCGGCGACATCGTACACTTTGCAGCTAAATGGACTGCCGACCACAGGAACATTCCGATGGCTTACCGAAATTCTATGTTCGCCGACTACTCTTGGCGTGAATGCAACACTGCAGGTCGTGTCTTTGTTGTCAGTGACTTGAGCTGGTACGGCCTGTCCATTGGGTCCTATCAAGTCCGCCGGTTAGTCGTTTAATACAATTTAGTCAGCCAACTACGAGGGTGGATCGCAAGGACACCAGAAGTGATGGACGATGGGGCTCACGCACGTCCAATACTTTTGTGTTAAAATTCGATATCGTAAGAAGCGATATGTCGTTAAAGTAAGCTGAATATATGGGTCAATTTGTTATGATAAATGTATCAGTTATATGACGCGTGAAAGCGCAAGTCCTGTAAAATATTAGTTCATATCTCGCTGCGTCGCTTGGTAACTAACTCTAGATTAATGTTCAGTTAAGTCATTGCACTTTACGTGTTATAAGAGCTAAGAGACGTACGTTTTATGAGAAACAGAAGCGAAGTATTTGGAAATTCGGAGAACGTTGGAAAAAACAAATCGAATGATCGAATTAGAGATCGATTCAGGCGTCATAGAATTTAGGTCGCTTAAGAACTAAAATTTAGGACTAATATGCAGACTATTCGAATAAATGAGAATATTGGCACATTCGTTAAGACATTACTTATGATCATCTCAAAGTGTATACTCGTGTTATCGTAGTATAATACTTAAGAATTAGGTAAAAAATAATAGTAATAGCACCACAGAAATGGCTCTGTCATACACGAATATATCCCCCGATTTGGTACAAAAATTCAAAGTGAAATTGCAAGGAGTTAGTCACAGTTTCTATTATTATTTAGGATAGCGGAACCGAAGCCCTTGTAATACTCTAAAATGGTAACTGACGGTATAGAAAATAGTAATAATAATAATTAAAAAAAAATGTGAAAAAGTGGGTGGCAGTTAGACTACGTTTGTGCGGTATCTTTAAAAAGAATGAGTTAGGAACCCACCACCATTTTATTCGTTATAGTCCATAAATTAAGGTAAGAATGAGATTAGTTTTGTTTGAGAAGTCTAGTAATGTCGTAGTCTGAAAGCTGGCCGACCTGCAACAGAGAGAGAGAATTGCTCTCAAGCCAAAGATTAACGAGATAGGCAAACACAAAGGCACACTTTCGTGCAGGTTTCCACCGTGAATTAAACGGAAAACTTAATTACAAAAAAAACAACTAATTATGACAAACAGACCGAATGGAAATTCAGATATTTAATACATAGAGTGACGAACAGAACATGGAAGGTGCTCGTATACATGTTTGGTGACCGTTAAAAATCTTTGTGCGTGTGTTAATAAAACTTCGTGACATTAGATCGGAACGTAAGGTCTTTCAGGAATATCAATTACAAAGTATTTAGCTGCTGCTACGATCGTATGCTGTGTAATCACCGTGTAAAAAGTAGAGATCTCTGTGCTGTAATAACAGATTTCCTTCTTAGGATGAAATATACACAAGCGTATACATACTTGATCGTGTTAAACGGACATGTCGATAACAATTTGTACAATAAGAAAACGAGAAACGTGTTACCTTCAACGTTAACTTCTAAATCCTCCAAGCTACCGGCGACATTACTGACGGTAAGATAACTTTGCCGTCCTAATCCAGCACTGCTCAATGCCTGCCCACTCACAGTTACATGACTATCACCACCCACCCGAGTTACTATCGGGCAGCCTGGCACAGTTCGTTTGTTGAAGGCTATATTAATTACGTGTTCGCATGCTTCGAATGGTACGAAACTAACGGAAAATCTGGCATTTCCTTGCGGCGTGACTTGAGTAGGTATATTCTGACCACGAGCCGATATCGTGATTTCCAAGTTACCTTCACCGGCTTGACTCGCGTCAACTATCGACAAACATTTTGGACGTTAAAGCATATCGTTTATTTCTCAACCCAAAACGACTCGTACGTACCGGTGAAATGCGTCGGCTGACCGACACTCCCTCTGGCTACGGGGCCGATTAATACTTTGTCCGCGTTAAATGCCTTAGCTAAGAACGGTGTGCCATTTACTGGGTGGCCATTGTATTCGACGCTGATCGAGTGAACGCCAACGTCTCTTGGTATAAATTCAGCCGTGAAGCCGCTCTTTATATCGCCCGTTACTTTAACGGGCAACTCGCTGTTTGGACCTAAATTATATATCGTTATACGCGAATTAGAAATATTTTTCACTACGAGGGATAAATTATTAATTTATATAAATCGTTATTGCACTGACCCCTCACGGAAACCGCGAGTTCCGCGCTACCACTGCCGTCAACTCCCATGTGGAAGCTGGCAGGTTGATCGACTGGAATTAACTCCAAATGATTTAAACCTAACGTCACTCTGCTCGTGTCGGATACGTTGCAAACAAACGGGCATCCCCTCACTGCTTCGCCGTTGAATTTAATGTCGATGTAATGAGGCTTAGCGATTTCCGGAGTGAAAGATACGAGACACCGTCCACCGCCCACTACTTGAACGTGATTGGGCACTTCTCCTTCGTTTATCGAAATTTCGAGCTGTCCTTCGCCGGCTGCACTAGCGTCAACTGCAAAATGCAACAAATTTAATGACACGTCCAAAATTGTAATTTCTGCATTACGATCTAGTGGCTTCTCGTACCTCTGAATTGGCAGGCATGACCTACTACGGCACTTGGCACGTCGGTAACTTGAATCAAACTACTATTGTACACCTTGGCGACGAGAGGTCCCGCCGGTAGCTTTTGTCCCGCGATGGTTACTTCAACGAGATGACTGCCTACTTCCACCGGAGTAAACTCGACGTGGAATTCTCCAGGGCGTCCAGGCTCTTCGTCGATTCTTACCGGTATATGTCTCTTAGAGGGTGCTGAAATTGTTGATTAATACGTAATGACAAATTTTATGGAATATAGTCAATATTAGGTATGAAATGTATTCTACACTTACTAATAATTTGGACGTCTATTTCGCTGCTACTAAAACCAAGAGCCGATAATTCAAAGACGGCGGGACTACCAGCAGGGACTAATCTCACAGAGTCCCCGATTACAGACATCTTTGGGCTAGGCATGATGCCCACGCGCCAAGGTGATCCTATCAAATGATAATACAATCATTCATTTTTATCTTTATTATATATATATATAATTTAAATTAAATGTCATCAATGAAGATACATTAATTTCGTAATTATTGAAACTTCATTATCTACTCAGTATTTGTAGGGATTTTTAAAATTTAAAATCGCGATTTTTACATAGTGGGGAAATATCAAAGTGATTATTATAGAACCTAAGTATGCATTATAAAAGTGGATATAATATCAACGATTATAGCAATAGTTTTTTCTCCATGAGAGACAACTTTTTGTCAAACGATCTAAGAAGCCAACTTCCCGCGAACGTGACACTTCAAATCGAATTCCGATTTCCCGGAAGTGTAACGTGACTCCAATCGGATGCCTCCTAACCTTTATATGTGGAATAAGGGCACGCGCATATCAGCAATCGGGAGAAAACAGTTTCGCTATCAGCCGCGCGACATGCGAAGAAATCGTATTAACTCATTCACTGTTAAAAACAACATCGCGCAGCTTGAAAAAAAAGTCGAGAAAAAAGGAGATTACCTCGATCACCTGAGTTTTCGACCTAACAGAAGCTAAAAATTGCTGAAAAGAACCCTAAATGGAAAAAAGAGATGATAGAAAACTTATGAACTAAACGTCGCTGATACGATTAACGAGAGTCGAAAATCCGTCGATGAACGATAAAACTCGATCACAAAATACACATCGATCTCGCAGATACGAACAGGTAACGAGTTTTCACAAGAGCACGCGAACTAATTCGATTTTTATTTTTCGATGTTTCTCGCCGAACGCTAATCGTCGATTGTCCTCTCGTAAGTTCATCCTGGCGCACAGTTTTTACTGAAGAAAATGATAACGGCGAAGATCGAATGAACCGATTGAAGGTGGAACCGAATGAATCGATGGTTTCTCGTATTGTATTGACGAAGAAACGTCAGCAGATCGCGATTCACGATGGACTCGAGCGAGTCGAGCGACGGGACGAGTGTGGCCACCGCTGGATCGCCGCTCAGGCTCGAAACCAGGGCCGTATCTTTCTTGGTCTACGCTCTGAAATCTTATTCTCCGCTGTCCTTTCGCATTTTCCTCAATTTCTCCCAGATTCAATATAAAGTAATTTTTTATGCAAACAAATATGCGTGCCATAGTTCCTCGTATCGTTAAGTCCGAATAAATCGTTTAGTTGGGTGCGCTAAGTCGCGAACTTGTAATCTTGGAACATAAGTAGGGCAAACAGTCAAGTTTAACCCCCGAACAAACGAATGAATTATCGTGATTCAGGAAAGATTTGCAAGAAAGTGTATTTTTTCACGCGGACAATTTCTCAGTCACATTTGTCTCGATTCTTTAGCTAAGGAGAAGAAAAAGGAAAGTTGCCGTAGGGCTATGGACACTTTCTCGCATGCAATACGCGTTATAAACTGGAGCACCAAGGGTGATATTTGTATACGCGTTTTTGTACAAGTATTGCGTAAATCGTAGGAAAAATTGTGAATGAACAAGCTATAACTTCGCCGATAGCTGCAATCGCTCAATCCAGTTCTTTGGGTGGCTTCCGAGCCACCGAGCCAACGATATACATACCATACAGTAAAATAAATAGTATGTAAAAATTTATTAAACTTCCCGGAGGTGGCAGGGAATTTGAACTCGGTTCCATCGATTGCGAGACTGTTTCTCTACCTCCTTGCTCAGCCTAGCCCCCTCAATGCTAGAACTACCGGCGTTATATCCATTATATTTAAAATAAAAAATATTTAGAATAAAAAAAATAAATCAAGAGATGTAAAGGCTGATCAATCAAGTAATTTACGTTTAATAGGAAAAAAGTGGAATATCTGCTGCATGGCTCCACAATTACTCCGGGGAATTTAAAAAAAAACTGCGAGCCGGTAATTTTTAGCGCGCCGATAGTTTTAGTGTTGAAATTACAGTAGCCAAAGGATGCGCAGCAGGGTTCCACGAGGATTCGATACGAGGTTGACCTCCCATCCGTTTCTTGTCCGCTCGACCGGCTACAGTCTATACCGTCTATACGCTCGCAGGATACCTGATCTACGTATTTCGATACCTTAAGGTCGGCCGCAAATAGAAACCTCGCCGTTTGCATTCTACGTGGGTCTACTTGATGGTGGACCTCGGTCAGAAGTGCGATCCTTTCTACGCCATCGAGAATCCCAAATAGTTATCGTCCACTCGAGAAAGTAGAAGTGAAACATTATATTTTTAACGCGGACTTCCGTAATAATTCATTCTCCGTGGATATCCGTTGCACGAAACGTCAGTTCGAAACGTCGGGCGTCCACGATTGAAACGCGCGTAACCGAGAGATCTGGAGGAAGCGTCGAACGCGTGTCCTCGCGCGTCACGCGACAGATTTCTAACGTTACTTTCTCAAAGTAGAAGAAAAATGCGTCTTTTCGTGAACGTTGATGACTGCTCGGTGTAATCGATCGGACGAAACGAATTTGAGACCGAGAAAGATGATATTTCAGTTTCCCGCGAACGGTCGCGCTCAGTGGGTCCACCTAATGTGTTCGTTGGCAAAAGAGTGTAACGGGATCTTTTGGCAAACTTAAGGTTGCCTTGGAAAAATGTCACTTTGATTCTGGGCTTCTTGCGATTCCTCGACAACGCGTCTAGTCGTCGATTCAACGACCGTATTTAGCGAGATGTTTGAAGAAACTTTGAAAATCTTTGCGCAAGACTCCGTCGGAAATTGAGCTCGTTTAATAGCCAGCTTCGAATCTGTCGCGAAAGAGCTAATTATTGTCGGTAGATCGCTGGCAAATCTATCATTACGGAGACGAGAATGTAAAATGGCTAATATAGAAGAAACGACGGTGAGTTGCGCTTCTTGAGCGAAGCACGACGCGTAACCGTGGAAATTACGAAATTAACGTTGGCTATATACTTTGCAAGATATTGCGTCGCCATTACGTTCGTCGCTGAAAAGAATATGCAAAGAGGTAAAATAAAACGCGGCGCACGGATGCAGGGAGGAAGTCCCAAAGTCCGCAAATTGCAGTGGAACGCGTTGGAACGAGACTCCATTATTTCACCGGAAGAATCGTATTTCGTAGTTCAAAATTGCACCTTCGCGACGAGCGAAAATTATTAGGTCGAATCGTTTGCTGTTAAACGATACTTGACTTGGAAACTTCGCCGTTTTAAGGAAAGCTTTTTGCACAAATTTCTAACAAACCATTGACAAAAATGACAAACTAAAATGATTATTCTCCGAATAATCGACGTAGAATTTCCTTTTAAACATCGTTCGCGAGGGAATCGAAGCATCAACCGCGAAACGAGCAGAACCGATCGAAAGAATCGATGCGCGACGAAAGAAGCGAAACAATCAAATTCGTCGTCCTGCGCCAAGAAACTCTGTGCAGCGCCGTGCTTCTCGTTAGAATGATCTCTACGCCATTGACATTATAAAGCCTCTTTTTTTCTTTCTTTTCGAATCGCTTTACGCTACATTCTTAATGAGAAAGAGTTGCGTCGACGATACCGCGTGGAAGGTGAATCGCTGCATTCCCCGACATAACGGGTCACACGCACGGAAGATATGTCGTTCGTTGAAGAAATTTTTCAGAATCTCGCCGTCGTTGAATTAAGGAAAGACCGTTGATTCAGCCTCGATGTTTACGATCGAATTTTTCCAACCGCGGGCGTAAACGAAGCGAGACATCGATTGGAATGCGACGGGATCGATTAAAAATCAGACGTCTCGCGTTAGAGGAGAAAATGTAAATTACCAAAGGCTTCCACCTATCGGCGAAACGGGATGCCACGGATAAAGCGTAAGCTCGATTCTTAGGCGTGGTACGTGCTCAACTGTTACGAACGGAACACCGTTTGTAAGAACAAATCAGAATCAATTGAACTCATATGCATGCGGGACTGCCGCATTGTTTTCTTCGTGCAGCCGTAATTCGAGTCCGCAGCTGCAGCCGTTGCAAACGCGTTACTAACGAACGTGCCTAACGTCCTAGTGGGCATTTTCCTTCGACAATTTTCAAAGCGGACTTTCTTTTGCATCGTTCTAGCAATGTATAATGACTTTGAAGCTTTGCTGGCTATTTTTTGACCTCAACTGCTACGGTCGACCGTCGTTATTTCGTGAAGGTCCTAACTTAACACGTTGAGCGCCGCGTCAGTCATCGGTGGCTGACAGCGTGCAACATAGCGCATCTAAGCGGCGCGCGTGGCCTGGCGGGGTCTTCCTTCAGAATCGGCGTGGCGCTCAACGTGTTAAATGAGCTTCGAACTCCGACTCGCTAATTGGAAGTCCCAGCCTCTAACCTCAACCACACCCATCACGGTGATTCCTCCTTCCTGAACTCTGATTCCTCTTTTTATTCGATCAAGAAAGATAATCCAGGACTGCCACTTTTAACTGTCAACCGAGCCTCTATCTCTGTAGGTCATCCTTCCTCTATCTCGATCGGTTTCAGTTTTTTCCTATTTCGTTGCATAAGCACGGATAATTGGTTAATCGTATAGGTAATACTTTTTCTTGTTCGAGCCGGGATAATTAACACGTAATCGGGCTATTCGTTATTAATGCGTATTCTTATCGAGCGTTACGGTTACTTGATCACGATGGCCAAGTAGTAGATTCGCTCGAGTGCGTCACCGTTCTAGAGCTGCTTAACGCGTATGGGTCGTTTTTTCGTGTCTGTATCGACTGAAATCGATGAATCTCGGAAAAATAGCTCCTCGATCGCGACCACGTCGAGAGGAAAATTTACGGGATCGGGACGAACGATAATTGCATTGGACGACCCTCTAAATGAAGCTAACGTCGAGGTGGTAACACCTTATCTCGAATGTAAATAACGATTTTTCCGCTGACCATCGGCGATCGATGCCTCGCACGTAGATCCAGTGTTAGTTCGGTTCTCAAGTTAGGTTCTAGGGTTAATAGATCCAAGGTTAAAGGGTCAAAGCCCGATAATTTTGCCGCCTAGCGTTCCCGATTTCGTTCGAACTTTCGACCGAAACTTTCTTCGCTTTATTATTCGCTAGCAATTAAAGTATTACGTGAATGCAGAACGATAGAGTTTCAATGGTAAAATTGAAGTTTCGTGGAGGTAGTCGCCCCGATCGAGCCAGGAACCGGAGTGAAACTGTCACGGTAAGAGGAGAACAGCGTAAAGTAGAATAGAGAAATTGGCAATAACGTCTTCGGCACGGTAAAGCGCGTAAGAACGCATTCCACGTGTCGCCAGGCTATGCGTTGCTCTACAGGGTGACCCGAGAAAAAAGAATCGCCGGTATTTCTTCGATAAATAATAACGGTTGCGCGCTGCGTTCGGTCTTGCATACGAGCGCACAAAAACGGGACTCCGGCACGATCGAGACGGAAAAATCGATGCACGAACGTTTATTAAACACGGCATCGATCTGCGGCCGAGACGGAAACCCCTTTTATCTAAATAGGTTAGAATTAATATCGTAAATACGTTGAAATTGATTTTACGTAACGGTGCTCGCGGCACGCGCCGTGCAATCCGTATCGCGTGCTGGAATGGTTGGCTGAAAATTAGATGGAGATCGGTTGAGAAGCGTCTTTGATGAAATTACCACGTGCAACAACGAGTACGCGTTTACGTTCACGTAGGTAGAAGCTAGGTTATCCTCATTCGTAACCAAATACGTCTGTGTGTCGACTTTGCCATCGCTGTCACACCTACGGGTTGTACGTGGTATTTCTTTCGGACGAGAAAATCAACGGCTGTCCCTCCTCGACTACGAGCGATGCTTTTCGGTCGAAGATACGCAAACGGTTCATTCGCCGCGAGAATAATCGACGTTCTTCGATCGAAACTCGAAAAAGGGGCCGATGCTCGTTATTAACATCGTAATTGCAATTATCGTGATTCTAATCCAGAGATTCGAAGATCTTGCCGTTACCGTGGAAACTTTTAAGCGGCTTTCACGAAACTACGGTCGAAACGAGCACGCGAAGTTACTCCGTGCAGTTACCGTTAACTATTTACCAACAAAAATGAAGCTACGCGTTCAAAGACTTCAATTCCGACTTGGACGAGGCAAATCGTATCTGACGTAAGAATGTTAGAAATTCATTACGGAACTCCAGCTCTTCGAGCCCTTCGATAACGCGGTTTTAAACGGCGAGGATCGTCGATTCGTAGATCGAATTGGGTCGATGAACTTGAAGTTTCGCCGAGTCTAACGAGACTGACTTTGAGCGATGTGCACACTTTGCGCGTTAAACCGAGAAACATATATTTCTTAAAGAGAGAAAAAAAACAGCCGTAACGGGGTTCGGTATGCTTTATAACGCGAATATCCGTGGCAAGAGAAGAGAGGAATGGGGCTCCGGTAAATATCTCTACGGTATTGCGGGCCACGTGCATATAGTCACGGCTGCAGAATGCACTCCTCTATAAGGTATCTAAATAATATTCCTCGTGGATGTGCAATGGCGTAGGATCGTTTTGTTATGCGGAACGTTATTAAATTTTACTTTCAGAGTTCCGGCCTGATAAAGCAGTGCCTTCATCGAGGAAGCGTAACGTTCCATTGACCAAAGTATGCTCGTGTATCGAGGAAGATAATATATTTGACTCTCGTTAACGCTAACGCCAAGTATCATTATCGTCGCAATTAATTTAACGGGCATTAAAACGGAAAGGTTTCAACGAGTTGCCCGGAGTTATTTTTACTTTAGATACGAGAATCCAATAATTCATCGGACATTCAACGACTTTGAAAGTAAAACGGGAGAGAGAGAAAGCGCATCTCAAATTTTTCAATGTGCGCGCGCACACATCTTCCGGGCACGTAAGCGCAAACCTTTAAAGTCGAGCACGTTTCTCTGTGTGTAACTATTATGCGATCGAAGAGCATAATAGCGTTACTTAAATGGCGTGAGAGAAGAACGATCGCTGTGTACACACAGAGTACGTACAGAGGGTAACGAAACACACGACTTCGTGCATTGTGCCACGGCGAAGGAAGCGGTGGAAGAAAAAAGAATCAGGAAGGCGAAGAAAACGATGGCGTCGTATATGTGTCAGTGGGACATCACGTAAATGCGTGAAATCGCAAGTCAATGACCCGCCTAATGACCCGTTGACTCGAGAGGATGCACGGATCCCTAGATTCTACGGCGCGGAATAATTTCTCAAATTTACATAGATAGCTACGAATCATTTTCTAGGCAATTTTCTATTTGAAGGACGACAAAATTTCCCGCGCTGTTGAAACAGCGCGAAGAACTGTGAACCCATATTTTTTTAAATGTCTAGTACAGCCTTTTCCAAACTGTGGTCATTTCAGAAAAAGCTTTAAAGTCTATTTAAAATAAATAACGTAACTTTCTGGTAACACATTTAACAAAAATTGAAATTATCGCTTTAAACAATATGATGTGTGGTTTTTAAAAGCGGATCGCGCAAAAATATAAAAAAATGCTGCGATCGAAAAGTTTGGGAACGCAGGTCCAGTATATTTGTTTCGGCGTGCGTAATTGATTTTTAATTGATTCTAAAAAGTGTATTAAGTTTGAGAAAGACGCGTAAAAGGATGAATCGGCGATGGTTGAACGCTCGATCGTTTGACCGTTTTAGAGAAAGGCGCGAATCCTTATACGCTGATGCGTTTTGATAGCTATCGGGAATTATGTAAAGATCTTGTTCGAGAAACTGAAAGATCGCGCGAAAAATGCCGTTTTGTATTACATCAACGGATATTTGGATAAAATCGCGAGGTATTGATTGCACGTTTGCGGAAAAAGCAAGGAACTTTAATGACTCATTTACGCGGCTCTTTGCAAATTGCGTCACTAGGAGTTATTGACTCGCGGAAAATTGTAAAATAATAGAAATTCCCGATAGAAGAATCGTAAGCATCGGGACACCCGTTCCATTTATGAAACTGTGCACGCTAAACGAATAACTTTCTCCAGGAAACTTCTTTTACAGGTAATGATAATTCGTTATGATGGATCGAAAGGAAAGTCGTGCCTCGAACGCAAGAAAAACTATTGTCTGCTCGAATACGCGAATGTCCTCGGCCGATTCTAGTTTCGCGCGTCGAACGCCTGAAATTCCGATACCCCGGATACCTAATTAAGATTTTCCCAACAAATTCTCTCCTACTTTCTTTAATGCCAATAACGCGGAATGTCGTGCATTGCGAAAAGAATGCCGCGCGTTGGTTTATCCATAATGCATAACACGCAACTTTTGACCGCAGAGGAATTTACTTTAATGTCAAGTTTGTGAAAACTTCTGTGCACCTTCTGAATGCCATCTTCACCGTTTTTACAGACATCGAGGGTACGAAGCTTTCGCGTGTACAATTAGCGTGACAAATTACAATGATCCGAGCCTTCCACTCGTTTTATGGAGACCCAGTTCCAAAGCTGGAAGCCGACGTCTAGCCACCATCTCAACGGCCTTCATCAAGGTCACGGGAGATATCTATACCTAAGCAGCTACTTCTCTCGTTCTCCATTTGTACGTATTCTCAATGGAGCGGATCGTTGATTAGCCAATGACGATAGGCGGTCACGCCGCGCAATTGAGAATAAAAAAGCTTAACATCGAAGATAAAAAGCCTCGGACCATCGCAACGCGTTATTATGAATGGCGGAATACGAGCAGGTCGAATGCAACGACTTACCGGGGACGACTTCGCCATTGAACGTCATCTCTACCAGGTGAACAACGGCTTCGTGCGGAACGAACGAAGCCAGGAATCGCTGACTACCCAGTGCCCTAACGAAACTCGTAACGTGCCCACCATTTACGAGGATCTCTAGATTTCCGGAGCCGGCTCTGGAACCATCAACTGCAAGCACAGATTCGCGCCGGTAACGTGCCGATCGTAACTGAATTCATTATTGAGTCACTTATTAAGGAATTTCATTGAACACGTACTTTCAAATTCCACCGGCTGATTGACAACGCCATTCGGAATGTTCCCAATCTGGATGGCACGCGCGTTGTACGCCTGCGATCTGAAATTCGGCAAAAAAATTTACATTTGTCTATACAGTCGACCCTGCTATAACGCGATTAATTCGTGCCGCGTTATAGGAGGGTTGACTGTACCACCAGTTAGGATCGACAAAGTCCTGATCAGTTTTGATTTACCAACCTGAAGGGAGAACCCTGAACGTGCTGGCCATTCGCCAAAATCTGAATGATGTGCTCGCCCACTTCTTCGGCGATGATGGTGTACGTTAAGCCGCGAAGCGTCGATTTTTGAACGGGAATTAGCTTTCCGCTCGGACCTGCAAGCGAGAAACGTATCGGGGAAATAAGAATCGATCCGTGTCGACGTAGAAGAGACGCAAATATTCGCTCGATCACAATATTTATCACGAAATGACATACCTGTAATACTGACGGTGACTTTATTCGGATCTATGCTCGGATCGATCGTAAAAGCAGTCGGCCTGTGGATCGGCAACATTTCCAGCGCATTTCCAGTCACGAGACCGGAAGTCTTGCCTTGCGGCGAGGAATACCCGGACACGCCGTTGTTCGAGTACCTATCGTGCGTGGAGTCAGTGGTGTCCACGCTTCTGTAGTAATTATTATTCTTATTCTTAAGTATCCCGTGAGTCTGCACTCGACTATTTTGATTCTCGCTGCTGTACTTCTGCGACGTTCCATAGTCCGCGGTCGAGAGCTTCTGGGTCGACGTTACGTTCGAGGAGCTGCTCTGCATCTGCGACACGCTTCTCGAGCCGTAATTCTGAGTATTCTTGTAATTGTTATTCAAGTAATTCTGATTGTTCGCGCTTTCGGCGGTCGGTGAGTTGTTCGTTAAGTTGGCGAGAGACTCCAAGCTTCCGTAGGAGAGCAGAGATTTCGTTTTCTCTATGGCGTCCCAGGAGTCCCGTCGAGACGTGCTGCCGACCATCGACGACACTCGCACGTTGCTGCTCGTATCGACTACCCCGTTGTCCATCGAGCCTCTTCTGTTGAAGCCGTTGTCCTTGTCGTTGATCCTCGGACTGAAACTCCTATTCACGGGACTCTGCGTCGAGTTGCGATAAGTCATCGGACTGCGAGTCGGCGATCGAGATCGCTTCAGGGAGCCGGAATTGTAAATCTCCCTCGACTCCTTGATGATCGGGGAATATCGCGGACCGTGAGAAGTCGGGCTCGGATTTGGAGAACGAGATTTGTTTATCGTCCCGGAGGCGTAAAGGTCTTTCGATTCCTTGGCGAAGCTCGGACTCTGCACGTTCGGCGATCTCGACTGATTGTAGGTCGACGAGTAAATCTCCTTGGTCTCCTTCACCACGGACGGACTGTGAAGGTTACGCGAGACGGGGCTGTGATTGAGATTCGGCGATCGTGTGCGATTCAACGAACTCGACGAGGCATGAAACGAGCTGGAATTCTCCATGGTGTAGTTGCTCGACGACGTCTTGTAGGCTGTGGCATTTTGACGCACCGGAGAGTAATCGCGCTGGTGCTGAGTCGGACTCGAGGATTTGTAGACCGGGGAGGAATAAATCTTCTGCGTCGGACTCGATCGATCCGTTGCAGAGACGTTCAATCCGTTCATTCGTCTCTCCAAGGAAGAGACTTTCGACCTCTCGAGACTGGAGGTGGACTCCTTCGATCTTCTCGATCCCTTTTGCGTCCCGACTCGAATCGAAAACGGAGAGCCTCGAACGTCCGAGCCGTTGAAGTACACGTAGACCCTGTACTTGCCGACGTCTGATGGGACAAACGTAACTCGGTATTGCATGTGTCCGAAATCTTCGATTCTGTAAGACACCGATTGCTTGTCGTGGACTATGTCTATGATCACGTCTCCGAGGCCTCCGGTTCCAGTTGCATCGACGATGAAGGAAAACGGTTGACCGGGCATGGCGCCGTCCGTATCGAGCAACTGCGAGGAGCAGAATATTTAACGTTACATCTATGGAAGCCGTCAAATCGATGCGCTCCTACTTTGCAATAAACGTTTCTCAAATATACCGACAAAGTACCACACAGTGAATATTTCACGTGCAATTTATTCCACAAATTCCTTAACCGACCATCGTCCTTGCCACTTGATCCCTTTTTTCAAAGTACTTAATTAACACTGGAACTACCAAGGCAGTCAAATTGACTCGTGACTGAATTTACAAAAAAATTACTGAACTCTATATCGCTCGAATTTCATTCATTTCCAACGCCTATCTTTCAAAATATAGGCAATCGAATCGATCAAGTTTCTCCCACCTCTTACACCTTTTGTTTCGACGTATTTATACACCATTTTTTAATTTACCAAATCAGTGATCGGTACTTCCAGTGCTAAGATGTTTAAGTATGACAAACTTAATGCCTGTGGAACTAGCATCAACTTCGACGCGTTCCCTCCGACTAGGGCGCATGATAACGTAAAATCGACACGCGTACCTTAATTCCATTAGGGTCGAACACGAAGCACGTGAATGGGCCGCCTTGGATGTGGTTTCCTTTGTGCGTTATCGCGATACTCCATTCTCCGGTCTCGTCCGGCTGAAAAGTCGCGGTATGTACACCGTCGTTCTCTTTAACGGGACACGACAATGGTCTCCCGGTCGGGGACCACGCGGTCACGTCGATGCCATCATGACTAGTTCCTAAAAGATAATTACAGCGAGTTTCGCACGATTGGCTCGTATGCGCCGATAGCCTTATCATCGAGCTGCCGTAATTACCGTAACTGTTGACTAGAACCTCAACGATAGATCCTATAGCGCATGGATCCATACCAGGTGATTTGATTTTGGTCAAAGGAGGTAAGACTCTGAAGTAATAGGGACATCCCTCTACCGCTTCTCCGTCATTGTACACCATTAACTGAAACATCGGAACAACGTGCTCAAATTAATTTCCTTCTTGTATCTTCTTGCTTCCGTAATTCCGTTTACGTCGTATAATGTTTACTAAACGAACCTTGTGCATTCCAACTTCCGTCGGCACAAAAGTCCCCTTTCCATGAACCCCGCTCCAAGTGAGTCTACACTCGATTCGTCCGCTGGGACTTATTATTTCGCTCCGCACCTCCCTCGTGTTTACTTCTTTGGTAAGCATTTCCAACTTGAAATGCGCCTGCGGATAACGATCATTCGCATCTTGAAAACAGTGCGGCGCAAGAAGCATGTATCTCGTTAATAAGCACGAAGACATTTTCAGCTTGCTTAACTCGAATTGCAAAACGTGCGATTACAGAATAGGAGGTTCTATTTAAAGACTATCGTTCGACCATTCTTCAAACTAACCGGCTGTTGCACTCTGGCGGAAGTGCTATCTATGTGGACAGCGATTTGCTTGCTGGCTTGAGGGCGAGGCTTCACCCACTGAAAGTATGCCGCGTATGCCATTACACCTAAATGTTCAACGTTCTGATCCGCCATGTCTTTCGCCTTAAGAATCGGTTCGACGCCCAGTTTTTTACCTCCGTCGATACCTAGACGTACGTAGGAAAATCGTTCGATTATTGCCACGTGAAATGGTAGATGGAGCGAAGAATTTTTCAAGAATACGATGCAAAACTTGCCCATTTGCAAATTGTGTTCCCACGCGGATGAGTCCGTGTTGAGTTTCTCGTAAGGTGGAGCAGGGCCGCCCAAATTTCTGACGATGCCGCACAATGCTCTGCCGTCGTTCCAATCGGTCTGCGGAGGCCAATTAAATCTTACCGATACATCCTCGCGTAACTTCACCAACGAAGTAAGGAAACAAACTTACCGTGAAGTTTCGTACCGGTACGTGAGGTAATTGCGAGTTAACCCATCGTAGCGTCGAGTGGAAACCCGGCGAGCCTTCCTTCATGAAGTAAGACAAGTAGGTCATTCCCGAAAGTTCATCCAAATACGGCGACGCAAGGTATTCTGGTTCCAATACCATGGGAATATCGAATTCACGTTTTGAAATCTCCATGGCTGTTCGGCAATTGTACACGCTGCGAAAGATATCTGCGTTAGATCGATTGTCTTTCTCAAGGAATTCGTTGCGCAAGAAGCTCCTAGGGTCAAAACTTTCAGCCAAGTCCTCACTTTTGCAGCGAATCGATCCTCGTATTGGCAACACTCTCGATCGAATATTGACCCTTTTGGTGCCATGAAAATCGACTAAATTAATGGCAAGTGCGTTTCAACATTTGCTAAAAATCGTAGCAATAGTATTGATCCAAGGTGGAAAGAAAAATACTCGTCATTTGCGCATAGTTTGATACAGAGGAAGAAGAAGCTGTGTATTCTCAAGTATTCGTAATAAAATCATCAACGTCATATGAGCAAATTAAATAATGATCCAATGACGCGTGACATCAGGAGCGTCGCCAACGACGATGCACCGATTCGCCCCTAAAAGGGCCAAACATCGCCTTCTCCTGAATCGATTCGACAAAATATAAGCCTTGTACCGAGAACAGCTTAAGAGAAGCGAATGGGTCCATTCTCGCGAGAGTTTTCTCATCCTAATGAAGTTTACCTGTCGTTGTGATCGAGTTGGCGCCAGTGAGGGAATAGACCGGGTTTGCAGTAATCCAGCAAGGCGCTCAGGTATACGCCGGAGTTCCAGTCCGTCGTAAAATTGTTTACCCTGCATTCTGGCAAGACGGCCTGCAAATGAATCGATAAAACAACTCTTCGTAAGTCAAGCTACCTCGAAACTCGCTCGCTCGTCCACAATGGCCGTGTCGAACCATCGCGAGATACATCCAATTGAATTCGTTTCACGATAAGATAATTATTCAAGCCGAGATGCGCCGCGAAAATTTCCAACCCGTGTCCCCGCTTATTTTGAGTTCGATCGAAAGAACGTATCGCAGAATATAACAGCCAGCTCAACAGCAGCGTCGTTATACTTCTACTTGGAGATTATATTCACGATGCAGCGAGGTCATCCGTGCAATTACGTATACTGACCTTGAGCCATGCAAGCATGAGTTTCCTTGGAGGGAACTTGGACTTGCCTATTTGGTACCTCACAATGAGCGACCATATCAGACCGAGAATCAGCTTCAAATTTCCATTCACGATGTCCACGTTACCTGCGACAAGACAAATACGTTTTCATTTTTAAAAGTGCCGTCGCTTCTCGAACTTCCCGAGCGGTCGAAGATACCCGGGAGATACAAAACGGACGTGGATGCGCCTAAAAGTAAATCGGAATCGAGCCGCGATCGTCCTTTAACCGACCTACATTTTTTGCGTTTACTATGCGACAGGGAACGCCGAAAGTGATGAATTACTCAGCGGAGGGACTATGGGAGGAGAGCTTGGGCGGGAAGGGAAATTTGTCCATTTTGATGCCTATGTCGCAGTCTCGAGGTTTTGAGACTATAGCGGCCATCGTTAACTGCACAATGGTTTTGAATTTTCGGATTTAAGCCGCGTCGAGTGTCGTAAAACATCCGACGACACGGAACGCTCAACGCGGCTTAAATCCGAAAATTCAAAACCATCGTTCGGTATATCGCAGACTCGGTGGATCGAAGCCAACGTCGATCGTCAAAAAAAAAGAAGGAAGATGCTTCGCGTACACTCGATACGCATTGTACTTACGTAACAATGGTATTGCACTCTCGATATTTTTTCCGCGCGAGATAAATGCACTTCGCGCTGCAGTGGTTTATCGCGCAGCCAGCTGAGATTATATTGGCCGGTAACTGTACGAGGATAATCATAATGACTCCGAGCGGCCTCGTAGGCGCCGGTAGAACACAAGAAAGGCAACGACCTCGAAGTCCGATTTGCAGGCCTGACGTAACGAGCGCGCTGCGCTTATAAAAATACCCACGAAATTTTATTCATCTTCGCGAGCGCAACTTTCCTTCCCTAATGGACCGTGTCGCTCGCCGTGTTTTGCACCGTGCCAATTATCTAGTACGTGGATCGGGACGAATGTTGAAGCGCGTCGTGATAGAAACGGTGCCTTAAAAGGACGCGATCGGCAAGAAGGACGTCGCATCGAAGGTTTTCGGATTAAGAGAACGCCGCGGTCAACGTGGCGATCCGAGAGAGGGTTCTCCGCAAAAAAGATAATGGGATCGGAGAAGCGGCATGGCCGGAAGAGTGCTCCGATCGAAAGGATGCTGCGTTTCAAACGCAACGATCGGACGAACGCTGTGGGAAAGTGGTTCGAGGTAATGCCTCGCAAATCGAAGGGACTTTTTGGAAGAAACGTTAAATTCGTCGCTTTTTTTGGCACAGGGGGCCTGACGCGAGGAAGAACCAAAGGAAAGTGGATAGCCAACGACTCAGGACCGATAGAGCTTGCGATCAGAAAACTGTATCGATCGCACCGTAAACGGAGAACGGTGGCGGTCGCAGAAGCATCGATTGCAGACGTAGCGATTAAAAGCGTGGAACTGTTCCTGCAGACTGGAACACGAAGATGGTTGTTCCCATAAAATCATCGTGGAGTCTGGCGGAGAAACTTCAAAAACCTTGAAAAATCAGACGTGCCCCAGGCTCTGTTTCGAAAGAAAGGTCGTAAAGGAAGATCGTTGGCTTAGCGTGAGCCGTTCCAGCAAAGCCTTGCTACTCGTTTGTCGTTAAATATGTAACAAGCAACTGCACACACGCGCCTCGAAAGTACCAGCGATCCCCGAGGAAAGTACGTGTTCGATGACGAGCGGTATACGTACTTTAAACTGCTACGTTCATCGCCGGCTGAGGAGGGAAGTTCGGAAACTGATATATTCCGATTTTGATAAAACTTTGCATAAATATTTATTAGACATAGGAATTCGTTCGTGCCAAGTTTTCAACTTTAATGGAGATATCAAGGGCGGCCCCTCTTTAAGGTAGATCCTGTCTGTTTCCTACGTGTCCTGCCTCTCTCCTGCCTGTCCTGTCAGTTCCCTCTGCATGTCCTGTCTGTCCTGCCGGTCTCCTGGCTCTCTCCAGCCTGTCCTGCCTCTGTCATAACCGAAGTGTATGCTCAAAAACAATTTCCGAGAAAATTAACGTCCAGAACGTGGGCTCATATGATCTTGAAGGTCAAAATCTGTGCTTGTAAGGTCAGACGTGATCGCTCAAACTAAAAGCTTAATCCGAATGTCGACTAAATTCCAAGTTTCCTCCGTCGAAAATGAGCTTTGGAGCTATGAGCCCGCAGGTGTTGCGCTTTTTGGGCCATTTTCAAGAGCTTTTCGCGAAATTTGGTCAATCTCCGGTTGCAACTTCCAATTTGACCTTCAAATGACCTTCAAGATGCTCGAGAGTTATCGGCCGGCGTCACGAAAACGTGACTTTGCTCAAATACAGTTGGAGTTATATCAAAATCATATGAGCCCACGTTCTCGACGTTAATTTTCTCGAAGATTGTTTTTGAACATGCACTTTGGGTATGGCAGAGGCAGAATGGGCAGGACAGGCAGGAGACAGACAGGAGACAGGCAGGACAAGCAGGAGAAAATCAGGACAGGCAGGAGAGAGGCAGGACCGGTGGGAGACAAGCAGGCCCTACCTTAAAGAGGGGCCTCCCTCGATATCGCCCTTAAAGTTGAAAACGGGCACGAACGAATTCCTATGTCTAATAAATATTTGTGCAAAGTTTCATGAAAATCGGAGCGTGTCAGCTCCCGAGCTTCCCTTGCGAGTCATAAGTGATTGGACGACGTATATTTCGAGCTCATCGCGCAACGGGAACACTGCTGGCGTCGAAAAAGGACGAAGGAATCGAATCCACGGCCTTACCCGTCCAAAGTCTCGACACGCATCGTCGTAAACGTCGTAATTGCTTGCAAAGAGAGAACGATTACGCGATGGATGGACTATTCGCATATTAGTCATTACTCGAGGAATGCGACGAGTCCCACGGTAGGTTCGTTGCGTTTAATCGCTAATTACGTGCCTCGTGCACGCGCATCTTCTTTTCGATCCTTCTCGAATCGTGCGACGATGCAGCATTGGAGATTCTCCTACGTTGATTAGCCACGACTTAATTATCGAGAGGGCGTTGCGATAAAATTGTGAAATATAACGAGGACGCAGGGAGTGACATTAAGGAGCGCGAAACGAGTTCGCAATCGGCGATACTATTCGTGGAATCGTCTATTGTGCGCTACGCCTAATTGTATCCGCGTTGCTTCTAAGGCAGGAAGTCGTACGATACCGTGGTACACCATAAATTCGATCCTATAAAAGTCACCGTGTCGTATAAACGACGACTAATGAAGCCAGCAAATTCGCCAAGAGATACAGGTTTTATACCGCAAATCAGATTCCGCGCGTTTATCATGCGACATCTTTTTGCTGGTCGGCTAGCGGTAAAATCTGTCCTTAAATCGAAAGCGATAATTTGGCATTTCGAAGCGGGTTACGAGACCGTTTAAGTCCCAATGTCGGGAGATACTTTTCGGCCGAGAGGAATTCCGTCGTTTAATCTGGGGCCCATTTTTAGGTGACTTACGACCCACCGAGGCTACGATGATTAACCTTCGTCCGTCCTTGGGATCCCTTTGACCCAAATCGACGCAACCTGTCCACAGTGAATACGTGGTATCCTCGATACAGTTGTTGCAAAGAAAAAGTGAAAAGAAGCTCGCTTTCCGATACTAAGCGGACTACGGTTCATAAAAGACTCTGGGACCTTTAGCGTAATTTCATTTAACACTAAATCTACCGGATTTATGTCTGTTATACTGAAATATACGAAATAAGTACTTTAGAAAAAGTGATTTGAAGAGGTGAAAAAGATGATCAGTTAAGTAATTTTTGTTTTACGCGACAGACCTAAAATATTTACTAAATGGCTGTCCAATCAATTTGGGGAATTTTTAAAAAATATCAGTAAGCGGTCATTTCACCGCCATGGTATGTTTAGTGTTAAGGATAGAGCGAAGGTTAAACGACACGCCTCGACGGCGTCTCTGGTATCGTCTTCCCGATTGCGATTCGACAAGAGGAGAAATAATTTGCACTGTTGTGCGTCTCACCGATATTTACGAGCTTCACGCCATCAGCCTCGATGGCCTGCAGCGCAGTGGAGACGTTTTCGAGATGATGATGCTGATTTGCAGGCCTGGGGTTCCATCGAGGCAGCCGTCTCTTCGTGAGGACTTCCACGAGGGCGCAGAGTCGCGTGCCGTCTCGAAAATCCTCGGCCAGATTGATCACGGGTCCGCCACCGATGTCGCCGGCTTGTTTCAGGTGCTCGTTCACCCAATTTCGGAATGTGTTCGCCTGAATCTCCACCCAGAGATCCTCGTGACCCTTGATGGGCATTCCCTTGGCCGCCGTGCCCTCGGCGGACCTGGCCACCAGGCCCACCAGCTGTTCCGGTCGCAGTTGCTCGGTCGATTGCATTTTCGTTCCTTTTTCAAAGAACAATCGTAAGAGGGCTGCACCGGTAACGTCATCGTCGATGGATAACTTCGTTTCGACGAGATTATCGAATATTGCGCGAAAATCGTTAGTTGCATGGGAGACGACGCGTTACCGACGAACAGGAACCGCGTCTTCGCGCAGAGGCGCAAGAAAGTGCATTTATTGCCTGCTGGAACATGTTATATAGTAGACTCTCGTGTAACGCGAGTTCTTGCAACGCGAACTCCTGCAACGCGAGAGAGATGTTGCGGATATTGTCTTCATATAACGCGATTCTCCGTACAGCGCGAATTCCAACAACGCGGTGCACGTTAACCGCGTTATACGACAGTCTACTGTACCTATCTTAACCCTTTGCACTCGGAGCCACCCCTGACGTTATAATGCTGGAACGGTAAGACGGCAAATGAGGGGTAATTTGCTCTGATTCGCCCGACGGATAGGGACATCCCACTCCCTCACGCATTTTCGATTTTGCCGCGCTATTGGCCAGAGAGACCCGCACATTCGTTGCGTCGTCATGTGAACGACGAAAGTAGTGTTTTATTTTCGATTGCCATTCGTCGATCTCAGGCTTCCAGGACCGACATGGCGGGGATAGGCGGTGCGAGAGCAATCTCTCCTTTCGTCTCAGCTGCCTTCTTACCGTTTCTCCACTTTATCTATCAGCAACTCGGCGGTACTTTACGATTTTCTGGCTTCTGCCACTTCAATAGAAAACTTCAGGGAAACATGCATTTTCTAGATGTCGCGGTGCAATGAGGTCATCCTCCGTAATCACTGATAAACTCGAATGTCCCCTCAGAGGGGGCAACCGAGTGATATGCTGGACTTATCGTAGGCAAAAACGAATGATAGCGCGGCATGAGGTACGGGGCAAGAGGAGAGTGTCGCTCGTACCGCCTATCCCCACCATATCGGTTCTGGAAATCTGAGATCAACTAATGACAACCAAAAACGCAACACTTCTGTTGTCGTTCCCATGGCGACGCAGCGAATGTGTAGCTTTATCGGCCAATCACGCGTTAGAATCGACAATGACGTCGGAACGAGGGACGTCTCTATCCGAATCAGAACAAACCAGAGGCCATCTTTCGTTTTTGCGGGCTGTACGATGTCCCTCCAGGCGGGACATCCGAGGGCAAAGGGTTAAACGGCAAATATGAAAAGGTCGATCGAGAAAGAAGGAAGTTTGGACGACAAAGAGTGCCAAATATTCGGCTAAAATCGAAATTACTTTTTAAAGCATTTAACGACGATACCCTTTTGGCGTGAACGATGGAAAACGTCAAGTTCCATTAACGTTACGCCCACCGAACAGCGCTAAATCACTTTCGTACGGCTGTCTGTTATTAATTTCAATACGTCGCACTGTTTACATGAAAAAACAGACTGGAAAAGACAGCGTTGGGGTAGCGTTCATCCTACGAACTTCGTATAGCAGAATATACGTATGATTTATTCTTCCTTTGTCAGGCAACGGCTTGAAAGACGGATCGAATTGCTCGATCGGCCGAGACAATTGAAGGTGAACCGTAGGTCAAGTGGCTCCAATAATCGATGATTTTTCTTACGATACGAAAAACATTCGATAGAATCGTGCTAAAAATACGAGGCCGAATCGAAATGTTAAATCTGCATGAACGCGAACGGCAAATAAAAATGTTCCGACGAGACACGGTGGTTTTCGCGTAGAAAACCTCGTTAACCGCGTTATTCTCGTTACTCGGGAAGATTAGTTTGTTAAAAAAATTTCACACGGTGAAAGTGGCCGCGCGTGCACCTGCCGCCGCTGCATCGCTAATTCCCGATGAGCCTTTATTTTCATCTTTCGGAATAGAAACTTCTTTTTTGCACGAATTCATTAAATGCGAGGTCGCCAGTGAGAGAAAAGAACCGAGAAAGCGTAAAAATAATTCGTTAATTACCGTTTGACTCTTTTCTTTTCTTTCCTTCAAGTTCAAACGCTAAACAGTTTTTACCTTAATTTTGAGCCGGACGTTGTAGAACTCAAAGTACAAGTTACCGAGGCGAAAGAAATCCTCGAACAATATATTCTTCAAAATTTTTGAACATCTGTCCATCGCCAATGTCTCGGTCTTTCCATTATTTCGATGCAGAGCGCACGGTCCGTCAAGATTGCCGTCGAAATACGTTTTAATTTTGAAACGTCGAAGTTACGAATACCCCGCGACTCGTCGTTCGTCGGGGCACCGATAAATGCACGGGTAGATGCAACTCATCGCGATATTTTTAATGCTGCATTTTGATGCGACAACGAATCGCACGTGGCCAAGATTTCTTCGACGCGATACACCATGGTATGACATCACTGTTGTCTCGAAGCGTCGTCTAACCGGTGAGTCTTGCGTAAGTGCGTAAAAATTGTACGTTGGATCGAGCACAAATTTCGATGTACGAAATAATTTATCGTCGCTGAATTTATGAAACCAACAAGTCGGATACGCTTTACCGCGAGAATTCTTGTTTTTCTCAGGATAAATAATTTCGTGCTGACACTGAAAATCACCATTATTCGTTAAAGTAAAGTGACGCGTGCCACTTTGAAAATAAACTGCACAAATAGCGCACAGGTCTTTGGCTAACTCACGTAGGATTATGCTACTGGATGAGTTTACGAATCCTTCAACGCAAATGCGAATCTCATTTTGTCCTTGCAACAGTATGGAATTACTTTCAACCGCCAAGAATACCTACATCCGATACCATCGCGGCAACGTATTGCGAAAATTCGGATAATTGCAGGAAGACAAAAAAAGTAAATCGCCTTCTCCGTAATCTGGCGCGGAAAACTTTAACGTGACATGGGAGACAGATCATAGATACCTACGTTGGTATTCGTAGGAAGTATACACCTGCACCTACGACATTTGTAAAATTCAGTTCGTTATTTCCATCACTTTCACCGGTCGGGATTTTTTCCAAGCCACTCGACCTTCCGATTTCGTCTCCTCGAGGACACTTTGAAAACCGTCGGAACGACGAAACGACGGACAGACGATCCGAGAATTTTTTTACCGAACCATCGAATCTTGAAGACTCGGTCTCCCTTTTGGAACAAAGATCGTCGAAGAATTTGCCAGAAAAATCGTCGATTGGGCGATAACGAACGAAGCGACCAATCAAAGTCGTCGTCAAAAGGGCGCGATTTAAGGTCGTTCAAAGAACGTCCATCGACGATGTTCCGAGTCGTCCCGAAAACATCGATCGTGAAAAGAAACGCTAACACGAACCAACTTCCCCTCGATCGACACGTTATATCCACACTATTTTGCACATTCACTCACATAACCAACGATCATCGCGATACCCGTGACATGTGAACCGATATTTACGTTAGGTTTTTCTCGAAGGAGCCTCACGGGCACGAGACTTCGCGAGACCGTTCGCCAACACCGGTCCCTCGTTCCTCGATATTTACAGGATTTCCCTCTCGACGCTGCTCGCTCCAGCTCGTTGACAAAATCGGGGAATTTGAGGTGCCCACGGTAAACTACACGAGAAACGCCATTTTTGGATATCGGATAGGTTTCCGGATCGCGCGGTTGTCGACGAGTGTTCGACGTGCGTGAGCTCACTGAACCGACATGAAAATCCCCTCTACGGCTGACTCGATACAATCGCCCTGTGGGACCGTAGAACACACGATTGTAACGAATGCAGTAGCGTGCGTTCTCGACCTCGGGCCCTAATCTGCGCGGATATTGGCTTTTGGAAGAAGTCTCTTCGTATTTTCACGCAAAAGTGAAACTAGTTTTTTCATATTTAACCCTGTTGTCCCTAATGGCTTTCTTGTAAAAGCAAATTTTAAAGAATTTTTCGCGCGCCGGCCACGAGTGAACTTGTGAAACCATGACAAATAAAAGCAATTATCTTACGTCCCAGTATTTATCCGATGGATGCACCAATCTATGGACGCAATTATATTTTTATCGTGTAGTCAACAAGTATTGGTTTATTTTGATTGTGAAATTAGTAGCGTTTCTTACACATCTGCATGTACAGAAAGAATATACGAGTATCTATACTCGTTTAGATTTTTATAATGTGGAATATGGAAATTTTAACAATTTTGTTTCTATGTAACGTGCAACGAAAAAAGTTAATACTCCGCACAAATAATTTATACAAACACACGTTGTTCCGACTTGCTACTTCCCTGAGAGGCACAACAGAAACACGCAAATGAATCCGCAAGGTGGTGGCACCTGTCGGATTCATTACCATCGTGTTGCATAGAAATAGGCGTTGAAATGCAACTTATTGCATCTGCACGTGTGTAGGTATTGTGGTTACGTACATTTTGAAACACCACTGAGAAACGATCACAGACGCGAGTACTTCGTTCGAGTGACGTATCGTTTGATGGATCACTTTGTAAAATATAATTAAACGAACAAATTATATTTGTTGGGCAATGTTGTAACGACAATTTTTGGACAGTGGTTACTGTTTTGCTGCTTGAAGGGAGAACCCTTTTGCACGGATCGATAAATGTGACAGATTTTTCTAGTGATCTGTGATTTCTGAGGGTAACCGCGCTACTTCTTCATCGGGCGTCGATGTCTCCGGTCGTTTGAGAAACCAAATCTTCAACCCACGTAAAGTATGTGTCGTGCAGTACTATAATTAATTCCCGCTTTTGCAATGACGCAGTTTTATGACGTATGCATCCACTGTCGTGAGAGACACTTTTGTGCAATCGTATCCTTTCGTGAAATTCAACACGCACCGTAAACGTTCTGTTATAATCGGTTGGGGCGGAAAACAGAAATTGCACAAAGTTCTAAAAGCTAAATTATTCAAAATGTTCTAGACGCAATAATACGATAACACGGTAAGTATAAAGTAAAATTGGGTGAAATTAAGATCGTAGAAACAATAAAAAGCGATGTAATAAATTTAATGGAAGGTCGACTGCAATTATTCCAAGTATGAAAATATGTGGCAACCGAGTATATATTGGAATTGCTTAAAATTCTTCGAATTATTTAACACCAGAACTACCGAGCCAGTCAAAATGGCTGGGTCGTAATTTTTTCTAAAAATTCTCCAAATATATGGAGCAGCCATACAGTAAATATTTCACGTCTATTTTGTAAAATATAAATTACCGAATCGAGCATCTTTTTCACATCGCGATTCCCCTTTTTCCAAAGTACTTTTTTAATATATTTAAGTGCAATAGATTTAACGCCGGGAAATAGCTCAAGTTTTTAAATTTTTTAACGCAACATTGCACTCGATGTGCACGCTAAACTTGTCAACATTTTTGAACGATACGTCGAGAAATGTTTCGTGTTAATATTTGAAGGGGGCGATAGTATCGATAAATATAGTTTCTATGGGAGGCGATAGAAAGCGGTAGTATCTCCGAATTTAGTGCTTCGATAAAAAATTTGAAATGTGGCGCGCTTAACCCCTTCCCTCTCAAATGGCGACAATGGGTAGCACACGAACCATGAACAGCGAAGGCAAATCCAAACCGTCGTAAAATACAATTTTCTAATTATACGTCCATTCTACTTGTGTATCGTTAGACTCCGTACAACAGTCACGATAGTTCGAATTGCAATGATAACAATTGCTCGTACTACGTCATAACAGGGAAAATAGAACTCACATATTCAGCGTCCCGATCGGCGAGAGAGGAATAGCTCGACCGACATTATTCCACTTTTCGTCGTAAATAAATAATGATTCGACGACTTGACGTTATCTGTGGACGCACAACACACCAATGATTAACTCACAGTAGAATTCGAGCACGGCTTTTGAAAGTATCTAACGAAAAATGAACGAAATGTAGGAGCACAAACATTCGCGATCAAACGAGGGAAACTTTCTAAGATGGCGAACGATCTGCCTCTTTGCGGCAGCGGGGTGCATGCGCGCGAGCCTCCTGCGCAGACGCCATGGCGACAATGGGTGAAATAGAAACTATGAAATATCGAAGGCAAATCTGAACCGCCGTAAAATGCAATTTTTCCAATTACAAATCGATTCTCCTTGTAAATCGTTAGACTCGATAAAAGAACTACGATAGTTCGAATAGTAATGACAAGAATTGCTCGTACTACGCCATAATAGAGAAAATAGAACTCACATGTTCCAAATCATTTGACTGCGAATCGCGGCAGCCTCCCGGTCGACGAGAGACGAAGAGCTCGACCAACATTTTGCCTCCTTTCGTCGTAAAAAAAGAAGAAATCGATGACTCAGGGTCCTCTTCGGCCGCACAATATACAAATGAGTAACTGCGAGTAGAATTCGAGCAAAGGTCCTGAAAATTTCTTTCCTCATCCGCTCCGCACTGATACTATTTTTGCGCGCCATCTCTGGTGACTACTCTCCATTTCTAATTGCAGCGCCATCTTCGAAAGTAACGTTAAAGAAATGACTTATCAAAAATAACAGAACGCCCCAGTTTTGTTATCGGTCATAGAGAAGTAGATAGAGCGCACTGTAATATCGTTACATTTTTATATCAGTTATTATTGTTGCTTTACATTTCGGCTTCGACAGCCTTGGTCCTTTCGCCTAACGCTTACTGTCTTTAGGTGGCTTGCGAACCACCGAGCTTACGATATACGTATCACGTAGGAAAAATGTTAAATTTCAAAAACGGTCCACTGATCGTGAGCTCAGTCTTTACCTCCTTACTCACCATAGCCCCTTTCGCTTTAGTCTACAATTAAATTGCACCTCCTATCCCACAGTCAATAAAGAAGAGCGCTTCTGACCCGAAGTGATATTCAAAAGATCTCTCCAATTCCAGACGCGCATCCCTTCCCGCCTTTCGATCGTTCGCAAACCAAGGATCACTATCGACTATTCAAATTTAACCTCGAACTTCTCTCGTCAAGGAAATTCTGTGTTGGCGTCACAATAAACACGGGGTACCCGATATTCGACAGGGTATCAAAGAGACAGGCTTCCTGTCAAAAATTCTATATAGGGTTTGGCAGGGCGCCGGCGCCGTTCTATAAATAGCGCGTACAACGCCAACCGCGGCTTGCGGCTTGTGGACAAAGTAAAGGGAAAGCCAGCGAGAGATCGGGTGCGCACGACGATTAGTAGTAACGGTAGTAACACGGTGGTACATTCGGCGCTTCGTGCCACCTCGCGACTATCTTCGTTCTTCCACGGCGTCGTTCGCCGATCAATCGACGAACCTCGAGCTCTCGCTCGTTTCACCCACCGTCGTTTCAAAGAATCATTACAGAGAGATCATCGGGCGATAGGACGAGACACGGTATCGAGGTTCGAGACTATGTGCCGGTGTTTTTCCCCGCATCGACCCTCTGAAATCATCGGCTATATTCCAGATGTCCGGCATGTTTGTCGGCTCGGTGGCACGTTTTAAGATGTGACTCTCGACCCCTGCAATCGTATCGGCTGATCGACAACGTCTACGTCGACGAGAGAAGCGAATTAGGTGATTATGTAAATTGTACTTTCGAACGTTCGAGCCGAAGCACCGCGAGAGCTTTCGCCGTTCGGCTACGGTGCTTTTCGAGGAACGGCCGGCGAGTTCTCTACCCGGGTAGGAGAGAAACTAATTATACTCTCCTCGTGTCGAGAGGTTACTAACCAGCAACCCCTCCGTTGAGCGCATGAGCAGTTTCGTTGCTCGCATAGGGACCCTAGAATCGTTCACCCCTTCCTGCTGATTTATATCGCATCGCATCGCTACGAACGCGCGCTATGCGTTTTCGAAACGTTACGTTTCTTCCTTGAATTCGAAAGCAGCTGAATTAAAAAAGCGAAGGAAAACCGTACTTATTTACGATCGTAATGTTAAAACTGCCAAGGCGGTCAAAATGATCGGTTTCTGATTCTTTCGAAAAATTCCCCAAATTGATAGGGGATCGATGGAGTAAATATTCCCCTCCTATCCGATAAAACTTAAATTACTTAATTCATCCTTTTCACCCTTTCATGCCTCTTTTTTCAATACACTTATTCGGTTTATTTAAATATAACTAAGGAACGATGCGTAAACAAGATCGACGCCACGCTGTACATACTATTTCGAATTCTTTGCAAGAAACAATGACGCCGCTGCATTTAAACGACGCTCGATATCTTTTTAAAGTATTTCACCCTGAATACAATTTTCACGGTAAAATATTTCCAAGAAAGTTCGAGGGTAGATTGAAAAGTTGCATTACACGGTAGAAGCTGAAACGTATTTTTATGCCAGGGACCAAGGGTACAAGTTCCACAGCCCGTAAGACCCAGTTTTATTTTATATTTATCGGACATTTATTTTTACACGATCATCCGTGCGCAAAGGTGCCTAGTTTACGTTGCCGATGCTGATCCGTTGGGTCTTACGCGTCTGTTTTAAACTCGTACTACTTACAGTCGATCGGTAGAGTCGACGATCGGACCGGCAAACGTTTTGCAGTTCGCGCGACTCTGTTTCTTCCTGCAACACTTGCCGACATCGTGGCCGATAAACACAATTTACACAACAAGTGTCCAGAACTTGGCGAAAGACGCTCTCCCCCACTTACGGTTACACACGGGAATTTACACGGTCCATGTATCTACGCGTTGATCGTTTTAGCGAGAAACTCATGGTGGGCGGCGTGCCAAAGAAAATTTCCTTTCGGAAATTCAGTTCAACGAAAGCCGGTCTATTTTCTTACGCATGATCCGGCAATATTTTTGTTCCGTCGATATTAAATAACCGCTACGAGGGTTTCTTCAACTGCAAACGGGGAACTCGATCGTACATGAGAACTCTCGTGCTCGTGTACGTCTATGCACGCATGTACGATGCGAAAATATGCGCAAAGAACATCCGAGAATAGAAACGAAAGCATCGTCTGCTTATTCTTAACGGTCGAACCGATACTTATTTCTAGTGCTATAAGTTACGAGCGAATATTCGAGTACTCGGGCATCTCAATAATCGCAGATTCCGGTATCCTCCTGACATCCGCCAGCGACGAATGACGCCTTTGCCTCGCTTCTATGCAACTCGCAGTCGATTGATTGCTTCGCACGTTTTTTCCTTGCTTAGGTAACAGGACACGCGAGGGTTCGGATATCAAGGATAATGAATTTTCTCATTTTCTACGTTCTTTGTCAGCTTAACTCCTTTACTGCCGATCGTAAAAGTTGGCTAAATTAACACCTTGCCCTGACAACGAGCGTCACTCAGGGCGCGGCAAAGGAAACAGTCATCTGTAGTAAATTTTCGCGTTTCCTGTGACACTTGTATCATAGCCTCGCTGTTTCTTCAGCCGCCTAAAAGAGAAGGTCCTTGGCGAAACGTTGACCCGAGTTACGGAACTACAGTTGGTGAGAAGGTAACGTTTCAGACTCGCAATCAACAGATCCGCGTTTCGAATCCCCCGATCCCTCTGCGAAATTTTCAATCTTTCCTACACGATGTGCACGTAATATTTTCGATGGTTCGGAAGCCATCTAAAATTGTAAGTCCCAGAGAAAATGATCACAGGAGTTACGGGGCCAATGGTGGTGAGGAAGAAGGTAAAGGATCGGACTCTCTCGCTATGCGTTCGCTCGAGTTGAAATCACCCGCCAACTCCGCGGATTTTACAATTTGTCCCGTGATATTTGTATCATAGCCTCGGAGGTTCGGAGCCACCTAAAACATTAGGTTCTAAGCGAAACGACTACAAACGAACACGAGAGTAAAAATTTCGATTCTTCCAGATCCGCGGTAACGATGGCGCTGGTAATGCTACCTTGCGACTTACCATGGTGGCCCACAGTGGTAAAGCAACTGGATCGCGCGGCGGCTGCCAGGAATTCCGAAGATCTCTTGGACGCGATGCAAAGGTTGCACGACATGTGCAAGTAGGTGTAACGTTACAAACCTTTCTTATTTCTGTACGATCAATCTCGCTGAAAAGAAATGTATAAAAGAGTTTCGAGTTTCGAGCGAAAGAGCGTAAGATTTCTACGGCTCAATCGGTACAGATTCTCTCGTTCGCGATTATTAACAAGTACAAATTTTCTGCCGCATGCCGTTGTAAAGATACGAGGAACAATGTGTGCGAAAAAGGTATCTGGTAAAAAATCTTTTCTAAACACCATTAAACTGTATCTTTAACCGTTCACCCTCCCCACCTCCGTCACCACCCGCCCCTGCCACCCCTCTACCCGGAGAAAATGTTTCAATAATGTTTCAATAACGCGAATTCCCGGTGTCTTCCAAATTTCACCGTTCGTCCCGGCGCGTTCTGATGCCCTTTTACGTGTTTGCAGCATAAGCCTCGATCCCGAAGAAGACATCCAGGACCCGGATCTGTTCACGGGATTAGCCACGTTTCTCGATAACGATCTCGATTCTGCGGAACGAGAGCAGGTCTTCGCGAAAACGATACCGCGCATGGTGGAGAGGGCGAAAGCCCTAAAGTCTACCAAACCGCCCCAGGGCTTACACTTTAGTCTACAGCAGCAGGGTAATCCGAAATTATACCATCAAGCTTGAAATTTATACGAACGAACATAGGTCAATTAAAAGAGTAACATCTTCGCTGAAATTGTAACAGCTGAACGTAACACGTTAAGCGTTATTAATCGTCTCGATGCTTACGAGGGAAGTTCGGGAACTGATACGGTCCGATTTTGATAAAACCTTGCGTAAATATTAATTAGACGTATTTAAGAAGATAGCTGTAATTCGTTCGTGACTGTTTTCAACTTTACGCAACTTCCCCCGTTAGTCCGTTAGGATGCAAGTAGAACTCGGGGGAATTCGTCCCCCATTGATCTTTCCCTCGCTCTAGGTGACTGCATCGAATATAGTTACGGCTTCGTCTCGTCGTTGATCGCAAACGCATTTTTCTCCACGTACCCGAAGAGAACGGCGAAAACTCATCCCACTCTGCGAGATTTCAATTTCACCAATTTCTTCAAACACCTTGGAAAGTGAGTAGAATTTAACGACGGACGAATCGAGAGCTTCGGGGAGTAGGCAAATCAACTGAGAACCGTTCGAATTGTTTCAGCAACGGGCAGAAAGCAAAGTTGAAGAGTATATTTCACTATTACAACTATCTCGACACCGAAAACGCTCTGGAAGGTCGACTGTTAATTTCCAGACAAGTACTGTCTCGCAAGGCGCACTAATTAACAATACAGTAGACTCTCGAGCTTCGTTGAAGTTCAATCAAAAAGAAAACAACGATGATACACAAGAAGTTGGCACCGATAAAGAAAATCTAATGATCGGCCAAAGCAGGTTTAAATTTGGAACAAAGTTAATCTTAATTCCTGCATTTTATCTTTTGCCGCGTCGGAGGAACTCGCGTTACACGAGAGTCTACTGCAATTCCAACGAAACGCACGTGTACCTGTTTAAGCCGGTCGATCGGTTTTCAGGTAATGACGTCGAAACAATGGCTAACCATCGAAGACTGGCTGGAGAGCAACATCCCTCTGTGTCCTCTGATGATCCGTCACGAGGGACGACTGGAGAGGGTCGAGGCGGAGACGAAAGTACTGCGCGTTTGTTTCGCGAGCGCGAAATTCGGCGGTGGAGTTCTTGACGGTGATGTTACGCAAGAAACTGTACATGTAAATAAACGCGTGCAAAGAATCCTTACCGTTCTTCTAATTGTAATCGTACATCTACGTTTAACGAGCGCTCGTGTGAAAAGAACGAGAGTAAAAGTAACGAGGAGAGTGGCAAAAAGTTGTTGTAATTACTTTGATCCTTAGATAGCAACGCATCCGGAAATGCTCGCGGCGATATTATCCGTCGAGGCTTTGGAAGACAACGAAGTCTTGATTGTCGAGGGCGTTAGGCACGTGTCTAAGATAAACGATCCCCGGCACAGAGCCACCTTCGAGGCTCTGTCGAAGCCGAACGTCGTGAGTGCCGTTTGTTCTTTTGTCCCGTCTCTGCGCACTTTTTGCATAAATAATAATACACTTCCCCGACGCGCCGCGCAGGTGACGGTGTGCTGCGTAGATCCCGAGGATTACTCGAGAATGCCGTTATCGCAGTTCGAGGAGGACAATATACTGAGGGAGATGAACAAGTCGCTGCTCGGATTTCGGCAGAGGCACGTGCCCAGCAGCCCCACGGATCCGGTGAAGCCCGAACTGGAGTCGGAAATGGGTCTGGGTTCTCGAAGGCTGTCGCCGATCGGAGAGAGCTTCAGCAGCACTCCTCCGGAGATAGAGGCCGAGGATAAGGGTTTATCGAGCAACAGCGCGAAAGAAAGTATGGTAAAAGATTTTTGATTGCAATTGCAGTCGACACTCCTGTAACACGATTGATTCGTACCTCGTTACGTGGAAAGCGCGCTGCAACAGTACCGCGTTGCAGGATGGTCGACTGCAATACAAATAAGATTGATCGGTACCGCGTTACGAAAGAGTCGACCGTAGGAATATTCGAGAGCTCCAACTCGCACGACCGAGCGCGCCAACGCGAGGATCGATGTCTCGGGATCCGAGTTGGAGCGGCGGAGTTACGCTTGTGCAGCAGTTGTTCGGTTCTTTCAGCGAAACCTGCGACCCGGAACGATAAAAAGTACGACATTCTGACGGAACTTCGAAGCAGACCGAACGGCAAATCCGTGAGAGCGCCCAGCCCTCACCGGGTTTGCAAGGACAGCAGTTGCACGAACGAGAGGAATCGTTTCATCGTTCTCGGCTCGAGCGGGGAAGTTCTACCGGTCACTCGAAAATCGCTCGGGCAGATGTCGGTTTACAGTAGCTGCAACAGCCAGAGCACGGACAGCTTTCACAGCGCGAAGGACACCATAGAGGAAGAAGCCGGTACGTCGAGTTCGCTTTCGAGACGCGACGTTGCGTCGTAAACGGATTCTTCTTTGATTGCATCCAGAGGAGGAAGATCAGAAGCTGAGCAGACGTTACACAGCGCAACTGGACACCCCCGAGAGACGCGGGACTTTCGCTCAACGACTGAGGGATGCTCTGAAGCGCGAGAGCACCGCGACCGGTGCAACATCTTCCAATACTTCGTCCGGGGAGAGTAGCTATGCGGTCGGGATAAGTGTGTCGGGAAGTCACGTTTACGACCAAGATATCAAGTAAGAATATTTGCAAGGAGATACTACCTTGGGTTACGTTTCAAGGGCACGAACGGGCCTCCCCGGCGTGAATTCTCGAATGAGGGTTAACTCTTTCGCTACGGGCGTCCTATCTGTTTCGGTAGAGACAAATGACAGGGAACACCGAACCTGCAAATCCAGCAGAGAGATGCAGATGCGCAAAAGAGACAGCGACTATAATTCCTCGTCGTAGCGAAAGGGTTAAACGTTTAACATTTTCTTCTCCCAGAGTAAAGAGAGGAGGCTCGAGGGGCTTCGTTTTGAGGGACGAGACGGTGGACGAAGAGTTCTTGAAGGAATCGTTGGAAGCCGAGCAAAAGTGGCTGGGTAGATTTCGACAGAGTCAACCCGCCGTTCAGAGAAGGGAAACGAGCGCCAGCAGTAGGTACAGTTTCAGCACAGAGTACAATTCCGGTAAGCAGAGCGGCCTTGATCGTTTTGGAAAAAAGAGAAGCGCCGCGACTGTGTCCGTGTGTTTTGGTAAATTTAGATTTCTGCTCCGAGCTCGAGGAAGTTTACGAGCAGCTAGCCAAGTGGCTGGAAGACCCGATAGCTGCTGACGAGACACGCGAATTAGACGCGAGAGACCGAGCGGTCGTGCGATTCGCCGGTTCCCTCTTGAAAAGGGCGCTCAGTGAGTCTTTTGCGGGCGTACCGGTTCAAGAGGGCGAACCTCAGCCGCTCATTGACTCCACCGACGTTAATCAGAGGCACAAGTTGGCACTGGCCGTCAGAAGCTTGAGCTTAGAGCTGGCACGACAAAAGAGCAGGAGGCAACAATCAGTAAGGAAACATAGTCGATTTTTCAAATCTTTGCGGGACTCGATCCCATACGGAGTCGAAATTACGTTTGAGCTTCGAACGAGCAACGAAACGATAGAAACGTTCGAGTGGTCGATCGTGAGCTCGATCATCTGGATTAGACGTTGCTGAAATTCGATTTAACAGAGATTTAAGATGGAATGAGAGACAATGCGAACTAGAGATTAATAATGCTACTACCAGATGATCGCCGATATCAAATACGAATCTCATCGTATCGTTACAACACGCAGGTATCTCAGAACGAAGATGTAGAATGTTACGAAGACCCGTTAAATAATCATACGATATCGAAAGAAGTAAAGGACACGCAGCGTAAAAAGCTTTGGGCGGTTACATTTACATCCGAGGTTTTCCAAACGTTGGTCGACGACGAGACTACCGTGTATCTATCTAACCCCGTTTCTTTAAACACTCCTGGAACGGTAAAGGGACCGTGCCGATCTTTCGATAGCAGCGTCAAAAACGAAAGGCTTGCGCAAGAACTCAAATCGCACGTTACACACGACGTGAGCAAATTTGTGTTGCAGTCGTATTAACACTTTACCCTGATGCATGAATTTACGTTAAGATTATCGTGGACAATCCGCTCTTTTTTTCCTACATGGCCGTATCGATGAATATCTCCGAAGCTTAACTAATCCAGCCCGTCGCCAAAACGTTGACTAAAAGTAACAGAACGATACACCTTACTTTGCATGGCGAGAAAGAAACATTACACGCTTCTAATCGAAAACTTCTGTACTCTTGCGTCTTCAGACTAATTATTTGTCTCTCATTCTATCCGATCCGTATCTTCTATTCTTACATCTTCACCGTGTATCTAAATATTTTTAACTATTACGTAATTCTTCGTACTTCCTGTCGTAATAACATTACGCAAGACGTTGACCAAATTTTATCGTCACTAAAAGTTACTCTTCGTTATAACTCTTCCTGCGTTACGTTTTTCAATTAAATCGAGACATCGTGATCGTGCTCAACGACACGGTACTTTTAGATACCGAGAGAGAGCAGTCCTCAGGGAGGTGGATTGTTACCTGTTGCGACAGGAAATTGGGGCTGTGGCTCTAGATTGAAAGGTGATCCTCAATTGAAACTCGTCATTCAATGGCTCGCCGCTTCTCTAGCGGGTGTACCGAAATTGACGTACTACACCATGGGAAATCCCAATTTGTCCAAGGTAATAGCAACTTGAGAGAAATCGGCAAATGAGCCTCTCACTTGCCAAATCGATTAACTCCATAAAACCTACAGTGGAGGAATGTGATGAAACGGTGTACCCTCTTTTTTCAAATTCCCTTCAAAACATAAGTACAAATAAGTTTTGCCGGATATATAATTGGAACAGCTATCGAGTGCTGCGACGCGTCAATTTTTAAAAATTCCAGAAACGGAGTCGATCGATTTGGCCTCTGAACGTCTCGGATACGAAGGAGATTTCTCTTATTTCTTCTTTCAGTTGGACACCGTCAGTAGAGTTCTCATGGACAGGCACTGGTCTGTTGGCGATTTAGCCGCTGCAACGTTGAGATTTGCCGTGCAAACCATGGAAGAGAGGGTGGAGGGAAGAAATGCTCTTTTCGAGGAGATAATCGGCATGGATAAACCGAGTCCTTAGCCCGACTCGATGCTGTCCGTTTTGGTGGACGTTCTTGCCACCATGATCGAGGACAGCCTACTCAAAACTTAATATCCATCCGGAGAAAACGGCGTAACGAACGAACTTACCGTTCGTTACGACGGGCGGAAATGACAATTATTCTATCACGTTCGGGTCGTGGTAAACGTTGCGACGGCAGAGCGGTAAGATTATAAAATATTATAATTTATTGACTCTCGTTTCACGTCGATGAACGTTTATTTCAGGGGGCGGGAGGGGAGGGGAGGGGATGGGGTTAAATTTCTCACGTAGCATATCAATGCAATATCAAAATGAACCGCACAATTCGATGTACTTCGACGTCGGATCAGAGATAAGTAACTGAAAGTCAAAGAGACTATTTCTAGGATGTAAGATAGCGTACAAGTTGAGTAAGGTAATAAAGAGGGGCTGTACAGGCGAGAGTAGCAGTTCGAGTGGAACATTAGTACAAATATTCGGAAGCGTTAGATTTCGATTCCACGATCGACGTACTGCAAATCGAAACTTTCATTCATCCTCGATGGTATTTGTGAAATCCGATGGTCTAGTCACGCGCAAAGAGTCAATTCATCGTTTATGTTTATACATAAATAACGTAACTCGTGTTCGAGTTACCTGCAATAATTAACGAGGCACAATATATTAAACTATATTTTGTACAGTAATATTTATAAGTCGTTATATATATTTTAAGTCGAGACATATGGTAATAACCGAATAGATTTTTAGAAGAAAGATTTTTAGTGGTATTTTATAGGCCGCTTTTTTATATCGAGTATAATTTATACACAATAGCGTATGTAAAATACAAAACCAATTATACGAAAAGAGGGGAGAAACTGAGAGAGAGAGAGAGAGAGTGTGTGTGTGAGAGAGAGAAAGAGAGAGAGAGAGAGAGAAACGTGGCCTCTGAAAGTAAGAAATGCTTAGTAGAGAGAAATATATCAACTACAAGACGTCTTCCATTAAAACGAAACGTGAGAATGTATCCGTTTTTACGGCTTCTGTATTCTCGGTGTACGTTTCCTCTTGAGCAATATTGTATCGGGAGTGTTTCAAAACTGTATGTATGTTGTACTGTGAGTAAAGCATATATACAAAGCACTTATCAATAAATTTCTACGACGATAATAACAACGTACAATTTAATGTTTGTGCAAGTTTAAATCGATCTTACGTGTCTTGAGTGTTATATTTCACCTACATACGCGTCTTGCAATTTTGCATTTCCAGTAATTTTACAATTGCTTAATATATATATATACATATATATTTCATATATATAATATATATATATATATTATCTACATAGATTATATCATTTCCTTCGACTGCCTTTCGCGTTAGATTTCTCGTATGCAGAATACTTTAAAGAGTAACGGTTTCTTTTATTGTTACACGCGTTATTCATCGAAATATACGACAAACGCGCGATTATTATGTGACACTGTATTAAATAAACGTTGTCCGAATTGTATCGATGATTTCATTGAATACTTTCCGGGATGTTTCGAGCGAAAAGTTTCATCTTAAAGTGTTACGTCAAATGGCACGAGAGTCGATTGAATTCTTAATTTTATTTCGTAAGTGATACAGCATCTATGATAACAGTTTTGGTTTACTCACCAAAAGGCTTGCCTATTTTGAATTCCACATCCTGAGTTCATTACTTAAGTATAATTTAAGGAGTAAAAAAAGACAAGTATAAAAAAAAACAATGGATTCTATTCACTTATCACAAGAAGAGACTTCGCAAACGACGACCCACGCCTTGCCTGTCGTACAGAATGTTAAATTTGTTGACAAATTGATTAATATTATTACAGCCTTTAGTTATGATACCGAGATACGTCATCAAACCAAAATCATTGCATTGCTGAAAGAAACGATAATGATGCGCATTGTGTTATAAGATTAAAGTATGGAAAAATTATATGTCTTTTGTAAAATGAAATCTGTTTGCTACTCACATTATAAAAGTCGGCTTTAAATTTAGGATTATTCAGAACCGGCAAACGATGTCCCAACGAGCAAGCCGCTCTCAAAACTTCGTGATTTCCTTTTAGTTCTCCACTCTGCACAGCCTGCACGTATCTAAGAACCAGTTTCACTCTCGAATGTAACATTTTAATGGCGCTATGCTGGGCAGTCAAGTGCTCTGCAACTGTGGAAGATAAGGTTGTTTCAAAGCAATACCTATTACCATCCGTTTGGAGTAATTTCGATCAGAAATTCACCTATTACCTAGTGAGCTCTCCGCTTGATCGTTACTACACATTCTTGCTACGTGATCTAATCCGATTCTTTCCGCCTCTTCGGTAGCCAATGTATAAGTAAGAGGAACGAAAAGCATCGTAGCTTCCCCATTGACCAAATCAATTACGGATTCATACATCGAAACGGATAATTGCTGCAAGAAATAATGTTACTTTAGAAACGGAACCCGGCATTTGTTTGTAGAAAACGAATCGACATGGACCTACGTCGGTATTTTTTGGTCTTGGATCTAGCTTCAGTAATACAGGACTTTCGTTGATTTCGCAAAGCTGTTTGTGTACCCTAATGTCCCTCTCATTGGGCATATCGCCCGTCGTATACCATCCCAAGAAATCCATTTCGCTAAATACTTGCTTGAATTGTTCCTCCTTAGTATTGTAGTAATCTCTGTCGATTATAACGTCGTCTCCGATACACGTGAACATTAGCTCGAACGAATTCATAATTTCTATATTACGTCCTTTTTGTTTGCCGATCAGCGCTCCGTATACTGAAAAAATGGATAAAATATAATTAATTTCCCTCCATGCAATATTTATGCTCAACCGTAACGACGTTAAAACGTACCTAATTGATCTGTGCCTTCTTGGGCGCGAAGTCTAGTCCAGTGTTCACTGACATTCATTATAACTAGAGGGTGAAGGCTAATAGAGACCGAACCGACAGTGCCCGACGATGCCATAACTTTAATTGCACTGCTGGGGTTCGTCGATATAGTCGGATTTCTCTCGGAAGCATCTTCGTCGACCTCCATCGGCGTTTCAACCGGGGCTGCGTTGTTCTCGTCGATTTCCATGTCGTTAGATTGCTGTTTCTGTTCATTCATGTCTTTTCAAACGTTTGTATACAATTACAGGTTACAGTGGTTCACGTTCTGTTTCGCAAAAGGCAATTAACTTTCTTACGTTAAACGCTGACGGAAAACCGATTGTCCCCAACGTCCAATTTTAAAGATAACACTTGTATGCGTCTTTAACTGGACAATTAGAAGGAAATATTTGAAAAAGAAGTCATGATAACTTTGAGATTACTTTCCACCGTACACACCACTACGCACCACACGATTCAGTCGTGCATGAAGCGCCTATATATATGCAATAAGTGCAAAAAGGTACTGCAAATCCTATCGTATAGAGTCGTCGCTCATCACCTTCAACTGCCTTCAACTACCTCTGTACAAATATAGAGTGGTAATGGACAATCTAGAGCGTGAAATTAAGTTGCTTTTGCGATGAACTCAGGTGATACGAGCCGTTAAAACTGTTGAAACTTACAAAAATATAGTTGATTATAGTTGAGTATAATCTGAAAGTTGCAGAACCTCGATTCTTGCACGGTGGCGTATCGAATAAAAAATTACTCTCGATAGTGGACGGATTTGAAAGAACTTAATTGTAATTATGTCCGTTGAAAATGTCGTAATTATAGAAACCTGTGGTAATATTAACAAAAAATATGTTGTGCATTAAAATTTCTCGAAATTCTCAGATTCGAAATTATCCCTAAAACTGCAACGTCGTCAGTCTCCATGGTCTCCATGCTTTCCGTGACTTACCAGACGCAAAGTTCGTAATTGATGTATGCGATGTATGCCGTCCTCCGTGAAGTGGACTACTTCAAGCAGTATGGTTTTAAGGTTGAGGCATGTATGTTGAGATTCGTTTAATTCGTTAATGATTTCATCTTCTATGTTGTTCTTCGTTAAACAAATTTTACTCGGAACGTCCTCGTAAATACTAAATCCGGTATAAAGACGGTGCATCGATTTCGAGTAAGTACTTGCAACGATTACAAAATTCATGAGAACGATTTCTAGGTTAGGCGGAATGGATCCTTGGTAAAAAAAAAAGGGCGCAGTTGATTGCAAATATCCGTAATTTTACGGCCACTCTTGTCGAAGCAACTGGAAGATTTTACCGACGAAGGATATTTGTCGGGATTCGGGTGGCACTCCCTTACGGTATTATTCGACACTCTGTGTTTTCTCAACTTTCCAAAGTACTCTTTAAATTCCACGGTACAGAATATCGAATCGACCGTACCCTAAGTAAATTCAAATAAAAGAGGGAATCCTTCGACGATCAGACAAGACTTTTTTCATTGGACAAAATATCGATAAATGTCATAGTGTCGAGCTAAAGTTTTTAAATCATTGACGCTAAAGAAAGGTATGCAGAATTAAAAGTATCTACAATTATATATAAAGTTTTCCATAGTACGATTCAATATCTCACGACGATGGAGAAGCTCGTGGAGGTACATCTGCTAAAGAGGATACTGAAAGAGTTTCCACGAAATATGAAGTTCTGCTTCGCGTACGGATCCGCCGCGTTCAAGCAGATGAACAATCAAACCGGCAACATGCTGGATCTCATTTTCGTCGTGCGTAATGCAAACAAATGGCACGCCGAGAACATGGCGCGCAATCCTAGTCATTATGCTCAACCGTTGAAATTTTTCGGACACAATACGGTCGCTAGTGTGCAAGAGAAGTGGGGTGCTAAGGTTTATTACAATACGCTGATTAAGACCAATGACGGGCAGAACATTAAATACGGAGTAATATCCGAAGTTTCATTGATAGAGGACTTGTTAGATTGGAACAATTTGTACATAGCGGGAAGACTGCATAAGCCCGTTAAAGTATTAGTGGAACCCGACGAGCAGTCGCAATTGCCCACGGCTCTCGTACAAAATTTGCATTCCGCGATTCACGCCGCCTTGTTGTTGCTTCCGCAGCATTTCACGGAGATGGATCTTTACAAAACTATAGCGAATTTATCTTACGCGGGCGATTTCCGAATGACTTTTGGCGAGAACAAAGAAAAAGTTAACAACATCGTTGTACCGCAGTTGCAACAATTTAAGCAATTATATGCACCGATTTTGAAACACTTCGATAGGTACATCGAAGTGCCCTCATTAGAAAGCGCAACCATCATGTGCCATCAGGACACGAGTGCGGCGACAAAGATACATCATTTGAATCATTTGCCACGAACGCCGCAAGTTGCCCTCGTTAGGGAATGGTCGGAAGGTCCGAGATCGAACGACACCGAAGACTGCTTGCGAGCGATCGCCTACGATCCCGAATGCAGTCAGTTGCTGGAGAAATGTTTAAAAGAGATCACATGGAGATCCAGTGTTACGCAAAGTCTGAAAGGAATCGTAACCGCTGGACTCTTCAAGTCCGTGAAGTACAGCACAGCAAAAATCGTGAAGATGATGCAAAAGAATTCACGGAAGAATAGCTTTCCAAAACAAGAGTCGGATAAAGTCGAAAGATTAGTCGATACTGTCGTGAAGAAAGAGACACAGCCAAAGGAAACTGACAAACGCATAGAGTAGTAATTACTTCTCATTCAGTCATATTTTAATTCTGTCATATGTATGATCGTTCGTATTGTCTGAGTTTTGAATAAAGCTTATTTAGTCTGGCTTCGATTAATCGTTTTTTCTAGGAACTTTTCAAACGCCTTACCACGCGGATCAATGTATTTTTACGACATGCGATCTTAAATCTTACAATCCCTTTACAAGTCTTGTTCTATTGAGAAGGATTAACGGCTAAATTTCAGATCGAAACTTCAATCTGAACATTTCTTATCTTGTTGTAGCGATATTAATCGAAATCCGGTCTATTATTGCAGGAAAAATGTAACGTAATAAATTTATAATTATTTCAGCAAGTAATTAAATCATGACAACAATGGATTCCGATTCGGAGAGCCAGGACAGTGACGATGGGCGACGATTTCGTTTCGAGGCAACGCGGAAAGACAATGCAAGAGTAGCGCCCAGAATTAAAACGGAATCATCGAGATCGATGTCGAAGCATGACAGTCATTACGAAGACACGGGGGACAGGGATGTAAGGGATCGATCGAAACGGGATAGCGGTAGAAAAGATTACAGAACTTCGAAGGATCGCGATACAGACAACAAAGACGTCAGGCACGCTGCGAAATACATGAAACATATCTACGAGTCGAGGAGCTCCAAGTACGAAGATAGCCATAGAGATACCAGTGCGCTGCTCTCGAAGCACAAAACGAAAAATTCGAAGCATCACAGAGATCAAGACCGAAGCGAGCACCGAAAGCACAGATCGCAAGAACGATCTCACAACAGTCGAAGCGAGGAAGACAAGTCGACCAGTTTGATCGATAAACATAAAAACAAATCGCACGATAAATACAAGCATCACTCTCACGAGAGAAGTCGCGACAGGAGTTATCAGTCCTATAGATCGAAGCCATCGGATCATGGCAGATCTCGGGGCGAGTACGAGAGGCACGGTTCGTACAAGAAAACGGTAAAGGAGGAAGACGTCCAATATTTCAAGGAACATTCGTCGCCTAAAAGTGCGGAACAGGATCGCAACAGGGAACCATCGTCCAGAAGAGACTTATCGGCGGACAGTCAAGAGTACAAGAATTTCGATCTGTCCGAATTCGACGTTCTGTCGGAGACAGATGAGAATCTATCGGACGATTCCTCTCATCGCAAGAGCAAAGGGAAGAAAAGAAATTCGAACGATAAATACGAGAGTTTGGTAAAAAAGCAAACAACAGAGAACGAAGAGCATATACAGGAGTATCAAAAGGTAAATGCAAAGGAGAACGATCCACTGTGTGGTTCTAGTAATAATAATCCTAGTACCATTTCAGATTCCTTACTAGGTACGTCATCGTCCATAACGTCTGTCATGACAGAAGATCTTATGAACGATGTTAGCAAAAGATACAAACGCAGATCAGAGGAGCAAGACAGTAATTTCAATAGTAAGGAAGAAAGTCTGAATTCCACGGAAGATACTTCTTTGCATCTCGATTGTCACGATCCTCTGACGGAAATGTTACGATCGGAGGACGAAGAAACGACGCGCGACGGTGTAACGGATTCTTTGTACGGTCCGCCAGTGCCATCGCCACCTACGGCTAGCTCTATAGATGCTTGCAACAGAGAAAAGTCGTCGAGTCTGTCCGATCAGGAGGACGAAAATGTCTCTCAACACGAAGCTTCGCCCTTCATTGGACCCTGTTTACCAAAATTCAAAGACGACACGTTTGTTACGGAGGACGATGAAAATTTCGCGAGCGAAGATTCCGCGTCGGACGCTACTGCTCTCTTTGGACCAGCGTTGCCACCGCATCTGATGCAAGAGAGGTGTAGCAGCGTAACGAGGGAGAAGATAATAGGACCTGCTTTGCCAGACACGATATCACCGTACGACGGCATCGAAAATGAGGAAAGATCGACGGAATCCGAGGAAGACGAGGCGATAGGACCGTTGCCGATCGATCATCCAGCCTTGAAAAGCAATTACGTGTACAAGCAACTGGAACAGAGGGCACAGAAACTGAAGGATAATCGAAAGGACGAGGTAAAGAAATTGCTTTTTCTGCATTGTCCTATACCGACAACTCCAACTCGGATCCCGAAGGTAGACACGAGATCTGAAAGGGAAACAATGAGGAACACAGTTACCAAAGTTCAAAGTCTCATTTCTCTTTATTCTTTCGTATACGTAAAGATTTCTTAATTACCTCGAAACCTACGCTTCTAATCGTCCAAATTTACTCAGGCACATCCAATGCCACCAAGTTAGAGTGCTCGAAGCGTCTATTGCTTGCTATGCTATGATAACGATTTCTTATTGCGGATACGTAAATGTTATAAAGAACGTAAAGCAAGGAAAACTTTGTAGGGTCGTATATCGAATCAGCGGGAGGAGTGGATGACGGAATTGCCATCGGCGCAGACCAGTCATTTAGGATTAGTACCACGAAAATTTCGAGTCAGAGCCGGACCGGACATGTCCGACAGATCCTGTTGGACGGATACTCCTGCAAAGAAGGCTGAAAAGGCTGAAAAGCAAAAAGTAAGTGCGGTAAGGAGCAAAGTTTGCCCCGCTTCTTCTGCGCTTTCATAGTCACACGGGTTCCACCGGCGTAAAACGTTGTTGTTGTTAACGTAATATCGTTCCAGGAGAAAAATCTTTATAATTTCGATCTACGAAATAAGGAAGTTACGGAGGAAAGCTGCGACGCGGAATCCGGAAAACACAGAAAGCGTGAAAAGTCGTTACTGGAGTTACATCAGGGCAAACTCCGAAAAAAGAAAAAGGTGTCTATTCGATTGAAATTGAAGTTACAGCTTCTTCTTTTAGAATCGATGTTTTTCTTTTCTGCTGAAATATTGAGATTTTGTACTTTATTATCGCACGCGTGTAATGTATTTCAGAAAGAAGAAAAAGAGGCAACGATAACGGGTCAATCGGTGAGAAGGCCATTCGACAGGGATATCGACTTGAAGGCCAATCAGTTCGATCAAGCTCAAAAGAATATTTTCCTAAGGAAAGCACAATTACTCGATGAAAAATTTTCCCGCGGGAAAATGTAATAAGAGGGAATAGATTTCGTCGAACTCGAGAAACAGCGAACGTGTGTCTCACGTAATTGCTATTAATTGACAACGGTAATTACGATGCGAGGTTCGCATCGTGTACATTTGTTATTAAACTCATTGGAAGCGGTACAGCCGATGAGTGCCTTCGATCCAGAACATTTTTCATCGATTCTTTTCAATGAATTTTCAAGAATTGATAGCAGGACACTTGCATTTGCCGGCAAATATTTAAATTATCTTCGTCGAAGGCTTACTTCCGGCGTATAACAATTGATTTTAACGTCCCATAATGATTTTATTATTTTAACGTCATTGTAAGTATTATTATAAATTTCAACGAATTGTAAAATACAGAACTTTTCAGAATATCAAGTCTGCAAACCTATAGGGATTCCACGGCGAATTCGATCAATTGTATACCATATATTAATAAATAATTAGACCGCGAAGGAAACTTTTTGCATCGACCTCCCGTGAATTGTACTTCTCAACGCTGTTCGACCCGCGTATATTACACTTTATCAACGATAAATTTTGTAAACGATATTCACTTTGTATCTGTGATGATTTGTAGAATATTTATTCACGTTGTACCTTAACGTATCGTGCTGCCCGATAAGCTCTGAATGTCGGTTAATTAAAAGGAACAACGTCTTTACGTAACTCCAAAGTTGGGAAGAAATTTTTTTTCCCCACTTGTGTTATGTAATACACCTTTCCTATTGTTACATCGAGAACGATTCTCTCAACGCCTAATTATAGGGTGGACTTGGAGAAAATCCTGTCATTAAAATGGGTAGTTGATTTTTTTAAAGATAAGACTTTAACGTGTTCGAGAATCATTCCGACGCAGAAAGTAGCAAAAAAAAGTTCATAAGTCTATGTATTTCGGCTGAATATCAACGCATGACTCGACGCTTTAATTGTTTCGCTCTTTCAAGAAACTGGAACGCTTTGCGCTGTAACGATAACATAGATTCCACGTTATTTTAAATACTTTGTGCAAAGTTAAGAAATTTTAAAGTAAGAAAGTTAAGAATATTTGGCTCAGTTACGTGTCACATTCGACTTCCTTCACTGCCGTACACTTTGGATATTGTACGGTCAACTCGCATAATAATAGACCGTGCACGGGATTTCCCCTTCTTCCTTTCCACAGCGGCGTTATTCGCCGTGCTCGTTTTGCGCACATTTTTCCTTCGCTTTCTCATTCAACTCCGACCGACGTATCGGCAGCGTGGAGGAGATACCCCCCTTTGATTTATTGTTTCAATTAAATGGATATCTCAGTGTTTGGGATTTCACAAGTTTTTCGATTCCTATCGAGGGAAAGGAAATATAAAGCGTACGATACTTGAAAATACTTGTAGCCGTCCGTGCCGAGATGAGAATCGTGGCATTGAGGTGTCCTTGTATAGTGAAAAATTAAATTAAGCGCGTCTCGTAGTAAAATCGCGTCATTGCAAAATCTCTTTGCGCTGGAAAAATTTGTAGAATATAATCTGTCTGCCAGCTGCATCGAATTTATTCCCGTGTCGACTGTTTTAACGTTAACGATAACAGCAGTTTCCGTGTTTCGCGAAAAGAAAGGAACTTTTTCGATGAAGTTGAAACCTTTCGAGCATTAAAATCGACTATCGCATAATGATCATTTAATTGGATTTAAATTTAGCGCTTACATATGTGTTAAATGAGAACTACATTCTACATGGCTCCGTTTGATATTTCCGTAAAGAAAATAGGGGAAAAAAGTACGTTCTTATCCACGGTGCATGAATCACCGATAGAAATGTAAAGACTTGTGGCGTTACAAAAATTACGGAAATTTCTCTCGTGTTTACGTTACGAGTTTTTTTCCGTTTTCTTCATCTCGATACAACGGCGAACGCGGAATTCTCTCTCCGTCTACTCACGGCGGTAAATCTGACATTTCCTCGTTGACTTCGATCGACCGAAAATAACGTCATATACGATTTTACGTCGTTCGGGAACTTTTGTTACAGCGAATAGTCATCGCGACGTAACGAGATCCGCTCATAACCTAACACGAAAATCGAAAGAAAGAAAAGTGGAGTTCGAAGGAGACGCGAATGACATTGGAGACCTATTGCAGCTTGCCCACCCTGATTGGAGGTTTAGGAGGTGTGTAATCTGCTGCACTCTCTGTAATTCGACTCGGTATTACATGCGCGGGCAGTGTGTATGCACTCGCCTTACCTGATCTCACCGAGCCGACGGAATCGACGGTTTTCACCGTTTCCACCGCGCATAAACCGCATAACGCGTGCAGCGCACTTGTTCCGGATGAAAAGAGAAAAAGAGAGCCACTCGTACGTATCGAAACAATCGAAACGATCTATGTTCGGTAAGTCATTCGTGCTCGTCCTCGGGAAATCTTTATCGCGGATGTCTCATTGTTGACAAGAAGATCTACGAGGAAAATTCGGCCGCGAACGGCATTCCTCCGTGTCTTTTCCTCTTTTCTTTCTTGCCGTTCGTCGCGTGTGTACTCAATTGTACGTTGCGCGTGTACGTGTGTGTACGCGCTTGTGTATGTACGTCATTTTACGCACGTTGAGATTGATGTACATCGAAAAATTCATTATCGCACCTACGTACTCTCTCATTGTCGGTTTGTCAATGCGCCAGATCGAAGCTTCATATACGTCGTTCGTACAATAAACTGGGAAGTTTGCGACGACAACAGGTACCCTACCGATAGCGGGGCGTTAATCGTCCAATTAATTGACGTAACGTCTTTGTAGCTAAATGGGGAAGAGTTACGATACAATTCGAAACTTTACTTCAAATTACTTTTACGCATTACTACTATAATTCGATTTGTTACTTGTAGAGCGTAAATTGGTGGCAATTGGCAGTTGGAGGGTTGACATGAGATCGTTACTCCGTTTTGCGACCGAAATTCCTGCACGATTTGTCACGTTGAAGCCAACGAAGTTGAGCGATTGCTTTCAGTCTTTGTAAAAAATATAGGTTTTCTTGCAATCCCGTAGAAATATACCGACAGTTTTCCATAAATATGTAATAATCTGGATTCGGGATATTTTCGTCTACAGATCTATTAAATAGATTTAATTGCGAAGTTCATTCTTACAGTATTTTGAACGATGAAACCTCTTTGTTTTCCGTATTTTAATCGTACATAGTTACGGAAAGAGACTGCTCGTAATCGCTACATCCGCTTATTCCTCTTTTTCAGGACAGCGTTGCATCACTTTGTCGCGATGGATGCATTTACGACGGCGTGAGCAGAACAAATGCCGTGAGCGTATGATGAATCGATCAAAAGAATTTTTAATGGAATACTAAAAGTTGACAAGACCGTGGACACTTCTGAAATATTAAAAAATGAGACAGTGTTGCTTAAGTCACCGACTCCAATTATGGCTTATGTTTTTTACATTTTGCGTTGTACATAGCGGGGCAGACATATTGGTATTTTCGGCAGCAGCTAGGCATCAGATCGAAGAAGAATTTAGGGACATGCCCGCCAGATTCGGGGGTTTGATACCCTCCGAAGGAATCAAGGTATCTGGCGTGACATTCTCGAGCCACTGTTAATGTTACAAGTATAACAATGTTATAATTCGAAATTAATCGAGTAAAGTATTTTAAAATTCCAATTATCAGGGCATGGTGGTATACGCGGATCCACCTTTGGCGTGCCACGAAATACAAGGTCCTCCAAATACAACTAGCTACAATGGCCATTGGATAGCTTTAATCGCGCGGTATAACTGCAGTTTTGAAATAAAAGTTCGAATGGCCCAACAAGCTGGATACGATGCTGCAATAATACATAACGTGAATAGTAACGAATTAGGTAAATAGTTGCATTACGAAGTATCGTGCATTGGCATCAACATTCGTGATAATATTTTTCAACGTTTTACCCTAGAACCAATGTTGGCGGAAGATCCCGTAGGGATACTGATACCGTCTGTGTTTGTCAGTGAGATCACAGGATTGAAAATTAAAGAAAATTATTTATATGACAAATTATATTTTGTACTCATTAACGATGATCTGCCATTCAATATCAATACACATTTACTCTTGCCCTTTGCTATTGTTGTTGGGATATGTTTTCTAGTCATGGTTATTTTTATGGTGAGCTGGGTATGACGTTTATATAACTAAACGTATCGATAGAAATTTCAAATTACGCAGTTGTTCTTTTTTTTCAAAACGCACAGATTGTTAGATGTATAAAGGATAGGAGAAGGCAACGGAGGCACAGATTACCGAACTCTAGTTTGAAAAAAATTCCAACGCACAAATACACGAAAGGTGATCCGTACGAAACGTGCGCAATCTGTTTGGACGATTATGCCGAAGGTGAAAAATTGAGAGTTTTGCCCTGTGCGCACGGTAAGTATGTATATCGAAGAAACTTTAACAGGTTTTTGCTGCTGTTTGAACAAGTTAAAGTTGATTCGCTTATTTCTAGCTTATCATTCGAAATGCATCGATCCTTGGCTGACGAACAATCGTAGAGTTTGCCCGGTTTGTAAGCGAAAAGTTTTCGCGGTAGACGAACAAGTCATTACCGACGAAAGTGATTCCGATATCGATGATGGGACTGCTTTGATTCGCGATGGTCATCAAGGTGTGAAAACCGTTGATGATAATAAAATAAAGGAATGCATTGAAAGCAAACACGATGAGTTTCGTTGCTCGAGCTTGCAGCGCGAACGGAGATAAATTTTCTTTTTTTGCAGGTACGCAAGGAGGAACATTCGCACGACAGAGAGATAATCCTTTTAGTAGAGCATATTCTAGACAGAGAGATTATCCTTCGAATAGAGATAATCCTTTTAACAGTTCAACCAGTAGCTCCGATTCTGAAGAATCAGCCCTTTTTAGTTGCGACGACAGTTCAAGCATAAGTGCTGGAGAACCGTCCACTGGAATTGTTTTTATGGTATCGGATACTCATAGCATCAATGGTAAGGGATTTTTAACATCTTTTTCTTCTTCGTCTCAATATTATTTTCTCTCTTGTTTCAAAAGGGACAATCGTTCATTTATTTGCCGACAAGTAGCTGTTAATTTTGCTTGAAAGTATAGAGACTTTTGCGGGGATACGACGATACAAAATAGAATGCACTAGTTTTCTTTTTTTTTAATAATTTTTTGTCCGCTGCTCGAAATCGATATCAACGTCCACGCGTTACGTGGAAAAGTAGTGGCTAATAATTCCAATGAATTAATATTAGGCGAATTACCAAAACTGGAATCTTCCGTGAGCAGTACTGAACCGCATACCGTGAATTTATATGCAGACGCTCAAGAATTTCCAGTACCCGTAGTTCAAATTGCTGCACCACGAAACACGAGAGCGGTAGTGAATTCGCAAATGTCGAATTCGGACGTTTCTACTTTGCCTATCGATAATTCAGCCACGAATGTAATCTTCACGGACTCCGAGAGGAACGACATCCCCACATAATGCTTATGTTTTACCACTTTTCATAAAAGTCTCACGATACTGATATCTTTCGGGTAAAATTGAATATGCTTTTACAAGGTAATAGGAAAATTGGTATAGTACGGTAGAAATTCCGAATGTGAACAATGGGGACACTTTTCTTCCAGATATCGAAGATTCCTTACACTTTTTTTTTCTTTTTTTTTTTTTAAATGTCGATGAACTGCAGCACCGAACAAGAATTTAATCCTTAATTCTGTGTACATACGTCGTCGCGTATATATTCGTCAGGAAATTATGATGTGCAACGTCAAATTTCATTTATTCATCGGGCAAGTCTCCGTCGACGACCAAAAGGTGCCCGTGGCCATGGCAGTCGTCGAGGTTTTATCGCTCCTTGAAAACACTTTTCTCCGCTCTGTTTTTTATTTAAGAATAAATTGAAAATTATTACAATGTTATCTGCCATTTCGTCAACAATTGGTACTATCGGTGTTATACCGTCTACTCGTTGGTACACGACTTTTCCGTAGAGGTCCCCTCAGATGTGTAAAACGTAGTTAAAAACTGCGGATTAATCGTTCAGAGGTACATATGGCCTATGGTATTTTGAGTTTGCACATAATCATGAAGATTAACAAATACACACATACTACACTCCCATATATATATATGTATAAAGATATGTGCATAGGTATATATTAGATGTGCCGAAAAGTTTCGTTCGTTTTTGGATTAATAGGAAATAGTACATTTATACTAATATATTATATATATTAGTCAATCCCTTGCCCTACAATAACGAGTGACACTCGTGACGCAGTAAGTAGAATAGGAAATATTTGTACCGAAAACTTAAATTGGAAATATCAGTGAGTCACGAGACGATCAAATTATTTTTACGCTATTAATATAGCATCAAGTTGGGCGGTATTTTAAAATTACAAATATTCTATTTACATATATATGATTAGTGTAAATGTACTATTTTCTTTTAATTAAACAACGGACAGGATATTCCAGCAGACCTGATGTATATATATGTCTCCTTGTTTAGTTACCAAAGTACGGATAATTTCTCTTTAGCCTTACGAATAGAGATATTTACAGTTATTCCATTAATGTTAAATGACGATCACTGGTGATATAGTAAAATAACTAATAAAGTATATCTCGCTGGGCGACAACGGCCGGGAGGATAAATTTTTGTAAATATTATTTCTTATTGCATACAACTTGGAAGACCAAAAATAGACAAGAATTCCGTTTAATGCAGGACATACATGGTACATAGGACATTATCCAGGATAGAAAGTTTTAACGAAACCATTGCGACCTTAGTTATTGCGCTAATCATGTTGAGCCGTTAGAATTAAGTTTTCCGGATGGACTGACTTGTCTTTACAAAGAAACAGGAAACTGATGCGATGCAATCGTATTGCATGAGAACACACACGTACACACACAAACACGCGCGCGCGCGCCTACGTCCAGAGATTACTCATGTCTCGATTTAAGCAGCATTTCCGCCGATCAGCGTTACTGCTACCGACTATTGTGTCTGTTGAATGTACACGTGAATAACGTAGTATCGCATTTTGTATAAAAGAATCGTATGTAATGCGGATTTCGTAAGATTTCTTAACGTCTCTGAAATTAATGTTTTCAGCATTCTCCTAATCGTGCGATCGAATACATTGGAGATAGACTTTCGAAGATGATTCGTTGAACGTTGGAGAATTCCGTGGGCAGTCTACCGTAATTAAAGCGGGCCAGTGGAAGTTCGACTTCTCGGCGGTTCAATATATTCGTTTTCTTTACTCTCTACTCGATACGAAAGATCCTCGACCTACGATAATTACATTTTACGGATCAGGATATCGTTGGTAATAATGTAAATAAATATTTCCAATATTCAGCCTTTTTTTACTCATAGCGCATTAAGGGACAAGTCCGCTTCGAGCGAAACGCTGAAATTCCTGTAGAACGTATTATCTTCGGAAATCTATTGAATCTTTCTCATGTTACTCGTTGCATGGCTAATTGCGTGCGTACAACGATAACGATGCGCACGAATCAGAGGATCTCGCTTTTTCCATACCGTTGGTGCATTCGGCGTTAAAGCAGATCTGTAGGGAGGATTGAGAGGGAAGGGAAGGGCAGGTTGTCTAAAGCCATGTAAATAGCGTGAAAGATTTTGTTATATATATGCATATGTACGTGTATATATATTGTACAATACCAGGTTTAATTTTTACGTGATTATTAATGATGTCCGTATCAAAAAACGTTACTCTCGCTGTTATCTTATCGTTTAACATTAGGTGTAATGCCCAAATAAAAATAAAATGTATTTATATTTTTTATTCCACCATATGATTCTGCATCCTCATTTTGTGCGGCTTCGTCGGAGAAATCGTCGTTTTGGAACCGCAGCGTCCAGTATTTTCCCGACTAAGAATTATCGTTTGATATGTAGCTCCTTGAGGCACGAGATTTCAAGGATATTAATAGACCGTAGTTGCGTAGAAAAACGATTGTTATCTAAATGCAACGAAACGTGCTTACTTATATTTCATTCGGTACAAACAGAAACTCGAGTAACAAAGTAAGTTTTATATTAAATTTTCTAAGTACGTTTGACGAACTTTCACCGTGCAAGTTGGATGTAACATAATGTGGGACATTTTCTACTACGCTGTGCTTCGCGGAGTTGAAGGGAAATCAAACGAGGAAAATTATCTCCCGTCGACGAATCATCGTTTCGATTTCTGCGACTCTCTTATCGATGTATAATGCAAAAATGTTAGTAATGCCAGTCCTATTATTACCGAGGTCGATGCGCATCACGAGTGATGTTTTTACATCGCATGATATACATATGTATTTACAGACAAAATGATTACGCTGATTTTACGATTGAAAATAATCGCTGCGCGTTTATCGTCGAAACGCAAAGAGTACGACCTTGTAGATATTATCTTACCGTGATCGTCTCATCTTACGTTTGTCGTTGGAACTTTTTTAAGGACTCTGCTCGCTCCAGCTACGGAGTGACATTTGTCCCAACTTCTTGCGCTTATTCCATCGAAAATAAAACGCGAAGTTACGGAACAAAAAGATCCGAGGCGTTTTGCAAGAAAAGCTATTACTCGTCACGTTCGTACATCGGATAAGAAAAAAAGGATTGACCTTGCAACTCGAGGCTCGACGAAGGAAGAGCGTTTAATTGAGAGAGAAAAAAGAATGGAAGGAAGGCAAAGCATCGATACATGTGTTGCGACTACGTTTGTCTTGTCCTCTCGAGAGCTTCATCCAAATATCCGTGTGAAATCGGTGCTTGACACGAATTATCTGAATCGGTTAGGTGGCAGAAAAAAGTGGGATCTTGGAACGATTAGCTCGAAAAGGTGGCAAGAGGGGTACGCCGGGGTATTAGGAGGGTGGAAAGAGGGAAAGAAAGTTCTGCGGTTGCATGCAGGAAAGAGGTTCTAACGTCGTTCCGTCGAGAGAGAGAGCGAGTGGCCGCACGTGACTGCACAATGCCGTTTGGATTCGTCTCCTTGTCCTATACACGCTCGTAGAGTGAAGCCGCGCAAAGAAGAAAACCGCGATGCCAAGGAAGGATCGCGTTGGATCGTGCCTCTCGTCGTCGGTGGCCGTTCGTGCCTTCGACCACTCCAGCCAACTCCAACCAACTCGAACCAACTCGAACCTTCCGAGACGCGGGGACGGTCCTCTCTCTGTCCTCTGTCTGTCCTCTCTACCCATCTCTACCGCTCTCCACCTTCGCTATCGCAGCATAACCCCGATTCTGCCTCTCTTCCTTCGCCTCTTTCTTCGCTCACCCTCCCGGTCCTCCTCCTGCTCCTCTATTCCCATCCACCACCTCTGCCTTTCTCTTCCTCCGACTCCTCCGTCGCTGCGGCCCTCTCGCTCACCCTCGTTTTTCAGAAACGGGCCACGAAATCAGGGACGTTCGGCGCCACCGATTCCTCAAATCCTGACGACCGATATCTACCGTACGTATCTACTTGCGTGCGCGTATTTCGATAACGCTTTCGTTAACGATCAATGACTTTGGAATAATCCGTGCTCGAACGTAGATCCACAAAGTACGACGCGCTACAGATAGTGCGGTTGATACGGGTGACACTGTTATGAGAATTCATTCTGGTTCTTATCGAGCGACGGATATAAATGTACGGAATTTAATTTACAAATTGGTGCATCGAAGGTACAGCGAATCGCGAAACCTCGGTGCATAGAGATCGTTGAAATACCTTAACACTTAACGGACGGGTCCCGTAAATTTACGTTTTTCCATTCTGACTTCTTAAGACGGGGCACGTAGATTTACGTTTCTGCCTGAGTTTTTATTACGCTGCGTTAGTTTTTCATCTTTATACGTATTGGGTTTTTTCTTGTTACCATTATGTAATTGTAATACTATCTGTCCGTCGAATCTACCGCGCAGTTTTGCTTTTTAGATAGCAATTTTTTGTAATTTCGGTACCGTGAAAATGGCACAAAAGAATTTTCAAAAACTGCCCGGAAACCGAGAAGGAAAGACGAGAAACAACCCGTCCGTTAAGGGTTAAGAAAATACCCGGGCAGGTGTAAAGGAAATTTCAATGTCAATTTTTTCAAAGCAAGATCCGTTGTTTCGATGTTTCACCAACGACTCTCGTAACTTCTCTTCAAATAACGGAAATTCCCTTCGTCGACGCGCCGTTTGCTCGAAAGTGTCCTTCGTCATGGGGCCACGATGAGGAAGGACAGAGGCTCGAACTCGCCGTCGGTGGACCCCAGCTCAAATCTCCCGCTACCCCTGTCAAATTTTCACTTTTCCTCCGCGATATTTGCATCGCAGCCTCGGTGATTCGGAATCCACCTAAAACTGTAGATCCTAGGCGAGATGATCGAAGGAGACCCGGGACTATGGTGGGCAAGGAGTTCAAATCCCCCGTCACCTTTGGGAAATTGAAAAAATGTTTCCTACGCGATATGTATATCGTAGCCTCGGTGGTTCGGAAGTCACCTGAAATAGTAGGTCCCAGGCGAAATAACCACAGCGATTGAAGCCGAAAAATTGCAAAACAAGCTGGCGAATAATTTTGTTGTCTATGTAGGCTACACTATCTAGGAATATTATTGTCCGCCGAGACGTTGCATCGGGAAGCTTGGCGAGCAATCGTGACGAAGGAATTTCCGCTTTCCATTTATTAATATTACACTTGGCGTGTCACGTCGGCGGTAAACGGGGTAGCGAATAATGCATATTCGCGTTCCGCTTTTAGAGGTGCATGTACCAACGTCGCTCTGACTTGGCGCATACACGTACACGGCAGGAAGGAAAGGGTAAAATTAGGATCGGCACACGGCTGGACGAATATCGGCATTCTCGAAACGAGGCTGAATGCCCGCGCGAGACACGAACGTATCTTGGCCGCTGCGAAGCGGACGTTTCTACTGTAGGGAAAATATGAGATTGGCGTGTGCCTTGACAATCTTTGGAACCACCGATTGGTATTAACATTGTCAAGAAATCGAGACAACTCGCGGCAATGCATCTGTATGTCGCTTTGGCAGCGTAACTGGTCATATACTCGCATACCGTCGTCTTTTTTGAGGGGTTGATTCCCTTGCGTTAATTGCAGCACCTTAGGAGCGTTCTCCATTCGTTCCATTCTATCGCCCTTGCTTCTTCGTGCTTTCGTTTCTCACATTTTCGCGATTATCGCCCGTTCGCAAATATACTTTTCGTATCTCACTCGCTTCCGGACATCCACCGATCCTGCTTCCTCGTTTACGTGGAACTCTATCGCAGGATCGAGAATTCCTCGACAGCTGGCAATGACTTTTTTACCGTCATTGCGATCAATGAGCGTCGATCTTCCTCCGCGTTCCATGACCGCCGGTATTCGAGCCTCTCCGAGTATGCGTAGCGTAACTGTAATGCGCTGCTCGGAAAAATTGGGGGATATTTCAAAATGAACGCGAAGCAACGAGAAGAATAAGCATTTGATCTCATTCTTTTTGAACAGAGACATCGGAAGGGCAAACGACGAGTCGAAGAAAGTAGTTCGATTATGGAAATGAGATCGCAAAGTCAATTATCCTGATTGAGGAGAAAGCGACATATCGGTGGGGATGAAAAGAAGCTGTTCGGTAGGGCGTAAGGGTGTATAGTCACCCAGGATTACCAAAATGCTTCGGTCGGCACGCGGGCTCGGGTGACCCCGGGTACGCCGGACCCCCGAGGTGGAGCACCCCGACGGAATGTAGAAATTGCAGGATGTGAACTTTCACGATCGCGGAACCTGCAAATACTCCGGTACTTTCTGTTGCGATCAGGGAGAGAAACTGATTGACAATACTTGCAAATCAACAACGGTATTTAATAATTACGCATAGGTTTTTACATATATCTTAACTGTAATATTACACTCACCTGGCCAGGCTACTTAGACAAGAGAGAGTAATATTACAGTTAAGATATATGTAAAAACCTATGCGTAATTATTAAATACCGTTGTTGATTTGCAAGTATTGTCAATCAGTTTCTCTCCCTGATCGCAACACTTCCAGCCTCTCGTGCGGAGCTCTTCACCAATGAAATTAAAGTTGGTTCTGCATCTCATCCGCATAATCGAACAACTTTCTTTGACTTGTCCTTCGCTCTTCCGATGTTCCTGTTTCATCGAAATCAGGCGCTTCCTCCTCCTGTCCCATTCGTACTCGTTTTGAATTATCTTCTAATTTTGCGAGATGGGCATGTAACCGGGGAAATTCAAGCGCGAGCAAACGCGTTGACCCATGTGTGCGCGTGCACCCGGTGAAGAGGCGTATCGAAACCGCGTATCTCGTTTCTCTCGTATTTCAAAGGTCTTTGGCTTTTAACGCTAGAACTACGAAGGCTGCCGAAACTACTGGTTCCACATTTTTTACAAAAATTCTCCAAGGTTAAAGAGGAGGCGTAGAGTAGATATTCTGCGTTCATCTTGTAAAGCATGAATTACTTTTTTTCTTCGAAGTACTTGTTTAATATATTTGAACATGGTCGACTGAACGCCGGTAGTTTTGGCGTTAACTCGGGGTTTTTGCGGAAAGAGGCGATTACGAGACGTTACCGCTCCACGCGCCTCCGATCGAAGGTGTCGCGGCGGCGATTCTACTTTAATAAGTTATCATTAACCCCTTAACCTACGATAACGCGTGACAGCCGGGACGCGGAAAATGGAATAGGAAACATTAAGGTTTCCCAGGAACTATAAAATTGGAAATATCAGTCGATAACGAGACGATCAAATTATTTCTGTGCCAGTAACACTAGAATTACCAACCGGTCAAAATGACCGGTACACAATTTTTTTCCAAAAATTCTCCAAGTTAAAGAAAATTCATAGAATAAATATTCTACGTCCATGCCAAAGAACATAAATTACCGAATCGATCATCTTTTCCGCCTCTCGATTCCTCTTTTTTCAAAGCACTTATTTAATATGATATACTGTAATAGATTTAACGCCGGTAGTTCTAGTGTTAATATCGCGTTCAGCTGCTCGAAATACCCGAAATCGTAGGGCAAGGGGTAAATACGCGTTGAGATAAAATATAAAAAATTGTACGTTCTTCGATTCCGAGGCGACGAAACCGAGAGGGGTGAGTCGATTCTTCTCGTTCGCTCGTATCCTTCGTTCTCTCGAAACCAGCGGAATTTTCTCCGATCTCGTTTCGGCCGCTACCTGCCAGCAGTTGATCCGACGTCTCACCGTATCCGGCAGGTTTCTCAAGATCGACGTTTACGCGCGTTTTCCTTAAATTTTTCTCGAAGGATGGAATTATCGTGACATCGATCTGCAGGGTATTTCGTTGGGCTCGCGGTAAGCCGATTATCTCCGACGGTGCTCGACGAGTCGCGTCGAAGGTACGAGAAAACGATGAGTCGACGAAAATCCGAGCGTTTCGTTAGCGAAATCCCGAAAGGCCGGCATCCTGGCATCCGGTCGTGCCAAGAGAGAAGAATGGCCGATTCGAGGGAGAAGAAAACGAGTGGAGGAAAAAAGAGCGGCGTGGGTGGTTTCGTCGAGGGGGTTTACCCTTACCGCGGCGGCTAGTTCGAGTAACAATCAAATAGGCTGGCCGTCCGCGTGACTAACCCGTTGCTGCCGTTGCAGCTGCTCGCGAATTATCGATTCGCGAAAATTTCCCTTCTCGTCCGACGGACATGCGCGCCGAACTTGCCGCTACTCGACCGCCACCGTCGCTACCGCCACCGTCGCCACCGTCGCCACCGTCGCTTCGCTGCCTCGCCGCTGCTGCCGCCGAAGAAAGAAGCGGAGGAGGAAGCGCGCGACGTAACGCGCTCTCGATAGGATACGCCTTCGCGGCCGCGCGTGTTCGAGCATCCCTCGCGGGCTGCGCAGGGGAGAAACGTGCTCGCTCCGCCGAATCCGGCTGTCGCGGTACGTGCGCCCCGACCGGTCGCTCCACGTCGCATCGCGGCCGCTCTAGGGGTTAGCGCTGCATCGACGAACCTTCGCGTCGCGGACCGGAGAACCATCGCGTGCAGCCGTCCAAGTCGTCGCAACGTGGATATCGCGAACGGCGAATCCCCGTCGGGGATCCGTGTTGTCCGACCTTCGTCCTTTCACCTCTGTCCGACCTTCGGGCCTCTCGTCCTGCCCGACGCCGACGACCGAAATCGTCTTCCGTCGGCAGGCCGTCGAGCGCTCCGGTTGAAGGGATGGGACGACGGTCGAGGAGGACGATCGGGGACTTGACCCGCTGCCCTGCGGGAGCGACGGAGACTCGTGGAGGATGGAGTAGGAAATTTTGATGTTTTTCAGAGAGCGCCGAATCGAAGATCTTTGGGGGATGCACGATCGAATTGCTTCCGTGCTGCTAACGCCAGAACTGCCGGCCGTATATCTATTATATTTAAGTATGCCGAACGAGTACCTCGCGAAAAGGGAGACGATGAGGCGAAAGAGATGATGGATCGAGTAACTTACGTTCCGTGAGAAAATTGGAAACCGGTCGGCTTGACCGGCTAGACAGTTTTGGCGTCAACGCCACGCAACGGCGTACAGTATTAAAGTACAACGAAATTTTCGCTTTGGCACCTTAATTCCGAATTATTGCAGTCACAGAGGAAATCGTGGAGCAAGGAGTGAAAGAGAGGCCCGGGCGGGAAGCCGCCTTGCTCCAGCACCGAGCATCCTCGCCGTGACCCATTTATGATTTCTATCGCGGACAGAAGCTCCCGTCAAAGTCAGTTTTTTCGAAGAATGCCCGCTCCTTCGTAGACTCGTCTCCTCCGACGCGGCAGTCGCGGGTCCTTTCACTCTTAGAGCAAGACCCAAGCAAAAGCATCCTCCCCCGATGATCTACGGAGGCAGAGTTCCCTCTCCGGAATACCGGAACTTCCGAATCGCCCGAAAGCAGCCGTCGAGCGCTCTATCGACGATTCTTCGGCGAGAATGGCCGCATCTGCGACGGGGAGAGAAACGAAAGCTAGTCCGAAGCTAGGTTCGATGCGTCATCCGGAGAGACTCCGGAGAGCGCGGCTGGCAGACATTTATTGCGCGCCTCTAGACAACGCTCCCCTCGGTGCAGGACAGCAGGGATACAACCGATTTAAATACGTCCTATCGCCCCACCGAGGCCGCGATCGGTAAACCGACTCCGGAGCGTCGAAGAGACGCGCGAGGAAGCGCTTTACACCGTCGCGACGCGGGGAGGAGAGTCCCGAAACGGAGGAGACTTCGGATTCGTTGGGAGGATTTGTCGAGAGTAAATTTCTAAAGCAGGTCGATGGAGAGTCAAGGGTACGCTTCGATCGTGCACGAAAGCGCAAATAAGCCTGCCCTGCCGAGCGGGCACGGAGGAGCGCTCAAATCTCGGCTTGCCCCGCGACCCTCGACGTCCTTGCGCCCTATCCGCCGATGCGGTGCCCCGAAACTTCCTATCTAGCTTTCCAGCTTCCCTCACCGCGCCGTCGTTCGACGTTAAAAATTGACTGGCGCTCTTCGAGTAGCGTAGCGAGCAATCGGGACAGATCTCGCTCGGCGATCGTGCCGAGCCACGATGTTGCATCGACGGCGTAATTTTTGGATCAGATCGACTCGCGCAATTTTCGCGAGCATCGGGAGGCAAGTCGAGCAGCGGAGGGACAGGAGAGCAGGGCGCGAAGTCGAAAGGGATTCGAAGGGACCGTTAATCGCGAAAAGGGGGAGGTTTTCGTCGACGAGTGGACGGAACGTCGCGGAGGCAGAAGGGACGGGCGCAAGAGGAGAACGAGTCGCAAAGTCGGTATCGAGGGGAGTCGGGGATGGTTCGGGGATGGTTCGGGGGTGCCACGGCGGTGCCACGGTGGTGCCACGGCGGTGCCTCGGGGGTGCCTCGATCCCGCGGGTCGTTCTCGGCCTCTCGACCTCGCGCGTCGATCGAAGTTAAAGAGGTACATAACGCTCGGGGCTCGTGGCGCGTTGACGAACCCCCGCCGATATTCGGGTCGTTCGGAAGCACACGAATCTCGGAGGCAGCGGGCGCAAATCTATATCCTCCGTTCCGAGTCGAGGATCGTGCTCCCGTTGCCGATTTTTCTCGCGGACGATCCGTGCTCGAAAACGAAGGCCAATGGGGAGAGAGCGAGAGAGGATCGCCGAACGAAGACGCAGGAGAGGGCGAGGGCGAGGGAGGAGGGTAACGGCACCGGAGAGGGGGACGAGGAGGTGGGCGAGGGCGAGGGCGAGGGAGAGAGAGGAGCTTCTACGCAAGAATCGAAGCGAGGGGGGTGGGGGGATCGCTGGAGGGTAGACTCGAGGGTAAACCGAGGTGGGGTTCGAGGGCATCGCGCGAGAAGGGGCAGGTCCGCGCGGGGCGGAGGGCAATCGCCGGCGTGTGTACCGTTGTTTTTAATCGGGGGACGAGGACGGAGAGACTCGGGCGCAAGGAGGGAGAGAGGGAAGAACGGAGGGAAAGAGGGGAAGGACGATTACGAGCGGGACGCGGAGGGCCCTCGCGGAAACTGCGCGAAGGGATCTCGAGCAGCGAGGAGCCGAAAAGGGTGACGAGGAAGACGGGGAAAGACGGCGGGCGAAAAGGAGCGGGAGCCGAAGCTGGGGGCAAGGGCGTCGAGGATCGTCGTCCGATGGACGGGGCCGGGGCCGGGGTCCGGAGGCCGCGGTTCGGGGCCGGGTCCAGGGTCCGGAGGCCGAGGAGGGCGAACGGCGGTGGAGCGGAGAAACGGCGACGGATCGGAGCTCCCCTGCGGCAGCGAGAGGGCAGAGGGAAAATGGCGGTTCGCGGGACGCTCCCCTCGGTCCTCGGCGATCTTTGGCCGTCGAACGCGTCGCGCACTTTCGACGACGGGTCCCTCGAACGGCCGTCCGTCGACGAGCTCGACCGTCGGAGTCGTCGACGCCGATAGAGGAGAAACCGCCCCGCGAGTCTCGCTCGCAGTGGCCGCGATTCGAGCAAACGCTGCGCGACGCGACGCAGAGAAACGGGGAGAGGCGAGAGACGACGGCGAGAGAGCGCGAGCGCGCGCGCAGCCTCCCTCGGAGCGAGCGATCCACCCGACGATACAGCCGCCGCGAATCTGCGCGAGAGGGAGAGAGTCCGCGAGGGATGCGCAGGGTGGAACGGGGATAAACGAACGATCGGGGAGGGAGAGAGAGCGCGAGGGCGCGAGGGGGTCGAAGGGTGCGAGGGACGTGGGCGGGACGCGGGGGCAAGGGGAAGGAGCGAAGCGTCGCGTGTGTGCGTGCCGCTGCGGAGCGCGAGTAGGAGATACGGGCCGAGAGAACGAAGGCGCAGCGAAGTTTTCGACGTCTCTCGAAGAGGGACTCTCGGTACGTCCGCTATCCGATCGGCGCGTAGTGGCTGGTGCGCGGCTACGGGGTCGGTGTTTCGGGCGACCCGCGCGTCAAGCGACCCCGTGAAGCGTGGACGTTGGAAGGTTCGTGGGTGCGTGCCGCGTGCCTGCTTCCCCGCGGGCGTGCGGCTCCCGGAGTCCGCGTCGCAGGACGGGCCTTTCGCGCGACGATCGCCGCGGAACGTGGCTCGAGAGGAGAAGTCGTCGCGTCGTCGCGGGAGGATCCCGACGGGTCGAGAGACCTCGTCCGAGGACTCGAGGCGCGCGGAGTCGTCGCGGGTGCGCGAAAAGTGGAATCGTCGGGCCTCTCCTCGAACGTCGCGAACGCCACCCCGTCGAGATCGCCGTCTTTGCGCAACGCTCCTCGCTCGGAGACGGCGCCGCACACGCAGGATTCGCCGTCGGTGGTGCGTCGATGCGTCGGGACGTTGGTGCGTTGGTGCGCGATGAAAAAGGCGCGAGTACCTCCCGATAACCGGGAAGGACGTCCGTTCGATCGTTCGTGACCGAAGAAGCGCGAGCTCGCGCATCCTCGAGGCGATCTCGATCTTCGTCTCCATCTCGATCCCCGTCTCGAAGCAGGGACGCGAGGGGACGTCGGCGTTCCCGTCTTTTCCCGTTTTCTCGGGCATCCTTTGGCCTCGCGTCGCGAATCGACTCGAGTGGAATCGTCGAGGTCGGGCAGCTCCGCGGGAGGAGCGGGAGCGGGAGGAAGGAGCGGAAGGAGAGGAAGGCGGAGGCGGCGAGATCGAGAGGGAGCGAGACGGAAGGGCGGAGGAGACCGAGAAGGCACGGAATCCTTGGGAATCGCGGGGAACGGTTGATCGAAGGGTTCGACATCCCCGTGAGGGAGGTTAGGCGTCGGAAGCGAGAGGTCGAACGGTCGGTCGGTCGGTCGGCCGAGAGGGCTCATCGTCGAACGGGTCGCGGCGACGGAGCGGAGGAGCCGTGCGCGCGGCCGCTCGTGCGCGCGCGTGCTCTCGCGCGCGGCGCTGGTGCGCGACACCGTCGTCCGGGGGTAGCGCCATAACCTCACTTTCGCCACCCAGGAGGGAGGCCGACTCGCCGGAGTCTCGAGGAAGCGGACGAGAGGGCTGCGACGGCGGAAGAGGAATCGAGGGAGAGACGCGAAGGAGGCATCCGAGGAGGCGAGAGGGACGCAGGATCGGCGAGGTTAGGAAGTCGGAAGGACTCGGCGACGTGGGAAGGTGAGCGGACTTGGCGGCCGCCGGCCCGTGCTCCCTCGGGGTGTGTCCATGAAGTCACGACGAGGGCGGGGAATCGACGAACCGAGGCCGGTGCATCGTCGTAGAGCGTCAACGTCGTCGTCGTCGTCGTCGTCGCCGTCGCCGCTGCCGGCGTCGTTCGCGCGGTCGTTGGCTTGGTCGTCGGCGCGGTGGGAGGCGCTGCCGCGTCACCGGGGCGCGTGATCGTCGGCGACGAGGAGGAAACGAATCGACGAGGCGGACGAGGGAGCGGAGGAGCCGGGCGTTTAGGATGCAGCATGAACCTCGGTGCCCCGTATCGAGAGCTCGCGAGTCTCGGCAGAGGGACTACGGTGTCGAGGTGCTTTCGCCGGTCGAGAGATCGCGGGAGGTGTCGGTCGTCCTCGGTACGGGGAAGGATACGGGGAGCGTCGCCGGTGCCGCGGTCGCCGCGGCCGTCGTCGTGGTCGGCGCAGCAGCGGCGGCAGCAGCAGCAGCAGCGGCAGCAGCAGCAGCAGCAGCAGCAGCGGCCGCGGCAGCAGCCGTCGTCGTCCTCGCGCTCGCGGTCCTCGCCGTCCTCCCGGTCGGCCGCGCCGAGAGCTGCCGTCACCGGCGCGGCATTCGTCGCGGCGTCGCGCGAACGCCGGAACTGGCGTACACCTGGCACCGGAGGAGAGAGATCGCCGGGGAGGTCGAGAGGGAACGGGATCGCCGAAGGTCGCGGCCGCGGGAAGAGCTACACCGCGACCTACACCGCGACCGAGACCGCGACGAGGGGAGGAGCGGAGAGGTCTCGCCGGCGCGGCTGGACCGCCGGGAGGAGGAGAGCGAGTCGCTGGATCGTCCGCGTGGCCCTCGCGAGGACAGAAGGGAAGAGGACGAGTGTCGCGAGTGCACCGAGTGGCCGGATCGCGTCGCGCGGTTTCTATCGGTTGTGCGGTTGCCGCGCGGGCCGTCGCTCGGCGCGGGTCTTCTCTTCGGGTGCGCGGTGGCCCGGCTCGCGGGAATCGCGGACATTGGGAGCGTCGCGGGCATCGGGAGCGTCGCGATCGTCGCCGTCTCGGCCGATCGGCGAGGAGAGCATCGAGGAGGCCGCCTCCTCCAGGGGGACTTCTAAGGGCCCCGCCGACCCGGGCCGCTCGGACAGCTGCCACTGCCTGGCTATTATCGGCTCCGGGATACCTACGAGCGGGGCTGACGTCACACACGAGGGAAACGTCGACGCGATCGCGCCGTTCCGACGAGAGGAGGAACGGCCGCAGCAGCGGCATCGGGAGCGGGAGCAGGAGCGGGAGCAGGAGCGGAAGCGCCAGCAGCGGGAAGAGGAGGAGGAGGAGGAGAAGGAGGAGGCGAAGAAGAAGCGGGAGGACCGCCAGAGGAGGAAGAACCACCGACGGCCGGCGAGGCCCCGAGACCGACCCCGCTCCGATCGTTCGAAGAGCCGGCGGCTCGGATCCATCGAGAGTTGCCCGTCTTCCGACGGTCGGGAGTCCCGCGCGCCGCGGGGCCCACCGGAGATTCGCGCGCGAATCGTCGGCCAGGAACCGTCGTCGAGCCGTCGCGATACCCGACGGTCCGCCTCGTCGGAGGCGTCTCGGTCGGCGAGGCTCGCGGAGCCGTCGGGAGCGGTCGGATCGCTCGAGTCGTTCGGGCCAGCGTCGAGGGCTCGCCTCGAGCGGCTGCGGGGCCAGAGTCTCCGGCGGCAGGTCGAGACCCGGAGAAGCGGGCGCGGAGGCGAGCGGAGGAGGAGGTGGAGGTGGAGGCGGAGGAGGAGGAGGACCGCCGGCGGCCGCGAGAGCCTGGCCCAGGAACGAGGAGGAATCGAGCCCCCTCGAGAGCGATGCGGACCCCTCGGACTCGGTCCACCGACCGCGGACCCGTTCGCGCGTTTCGCGTCGCGAGAACGAATCCCCATCGACATCGGCGTCGACGCCGACGTCGACGTCGAGCCCGCGAGGACGAAGAATCGCCCGGCGGCGGTCGTCCTCGGACCGCGCCGGGGATCGGCGTGGGAGGAGAGCGCGGGAGGAGAGCGAGGACGCTAGCGTCTTCGAGCCTGTGCCGATGCGGCTCGATCCGGCCGGACTCACGGGACCAGCCACGCCGAACGAGGATACCGAGGAGAGCGGATGGAGCGGATGGAGCGAGGGAGCCGAGAGGAACGAGAGGAACGAGAGTAACGAGAGAAGCGGCGCCTCCTCGGGGGAGGTTCGCTTCCGTTGGAGCAGCCTCGAGGCCCGGCCGGGCCGCCGCCGCTGCCGTTGCCTTCACCGTCGCCGTTGTCGCTGCCGTTGCCGCTGCCGCTTCTCCTCGGGAAGCCTCCTCGAAGCCAGACACGTCACTGCCTTTCGCGTCTCTCGCGTCCCTCGCGATACTGCTTGCCATTGCGCGCCCGTCGTCGCCGATTCCGAAAACTGGCCGCGACCTCGTCGTCGCGACGATCGCGGCGACCGCTTCGACGAGAGGAAGGACCTCGCCGACGAGGACGAAGGGACGAGCGGGAACGACGTCGCGAGTCCCGTCTCTCGTCCCTCGTCGACGCCCCGACGACGGACGAGTCCGCGGTCTCCTCGGAACGGAAGGAAGCGAGAGAGGAGAAGAGGACGAGGGAACGGCGGAGAAGAAGGAGGAGGAGGAGAAGGAGGGACGAGGAAATCGACGGGGGATCCTCCGGTTTTTTCTCGAATCTCGGCCGCGAGTGCCTCGGACGGTCCCTCGAGCGGTCCCCCGGTCGACGCGCCTGCCTACACTGCCCACAACGATCGCGAAAACGACGAAGAAGGAGACGGGAGTTGCCGGGACTCCTCGGGACGACCTCGCCGGGACAGTCGCGACGGTGACTTTGGAGACCTCGAGCTGACCGCGCCTCGACGCGAGGACAGAGCCTTTCCGGACGCTTGGAGTCCTCGAATTCACGGAACGAAGAACCGACGGAAAACGGGAGAAACGTGCGGCGAACGAGCGGAGGAACGTCTCGAATTCGACCCGACGACGAAGAAGCCGCGGTCGCGCGGAAGAAGAAACGGCTTTCTCGTCGTCCTGTACCTTCTGGCGTGGCCGCTGCTCTGCTCGACGAACCCATCCGGCCAGTTTCCCTCGGCCTTCGCCCAGAGACCGACGCTGACTCACGCGGATCCCGTCTCGCAGCGCAACACCACGCAGCTCTCGTCTCTCCTCTCCTCGACCGTCGTGCACCACCGTCAGCAGCAACAGCAAGAACAACAACAACAACAACCGCAACAACCACAGCAGCAGCAGGAACAACGACAACAGCAGCAACATTACGTTGGAGAGGACGATTACAGCGGCGACGTGAACGGAAACGGGAAGGACGACGGAGGCGCGAACGCGAACGGAAGCGGACGTCATCATCGGCGCCACGAGGATCAAGATCGGTGGGAGAAGCGCGAGGAGGAGCTGGAGGAGGAGGAGGAGGACGAGGAGACGGGGACGGAGGACGGAGACGCGAAGGGGGAGCGGGAGTACCAAGGTCATCAGGGAGTCCTCGAGTCGGAGGCGATGCATCCTTACAACGAATACAGCTGGGAGGTGAACCAAATAAATCCTTGGCTATCGGCTTGCGATCTGGCGGGTCCAGCACCGGCCGATCTTCAGGGTAGCTGCGGTCCACCGGAGGTCCCCGAGACCTGCCCGCCGGCTTGCTCCCCGAGTTCCGAGGATCGCGCTTTCCTCGAGGTCGTCGAGAGGGTCGTCGAGGCCGACGGCAACGAGCGGAAGACCGTCGCCGCCGCCGCTGCCGCCGCGGCTGCTGGAGCGAGAGAAACCGAGGGTGGCCGAGGAAGACTCGAGGGTGTACGGACGGCTCCGGAACAGTGCCTTTTTTATCTCGAGGAGTCGCATAAGAGAGACATCTGTCGGGACGATTTCGGGCGGACCAGTACGCGAAGTTTTTTAACCCCGAGGGAGAATCGATATTGGTTCATGAGCGGGTTACGTCTGCGGCACTGCTGCGAGCACGCGGTGGTCAACGCCCTGGCGCCCGGCAAGGGCGGTCCGCTCGAGGACGTGCTCCAAGGTGGACGGAAGTGCGTCGATGCCCTCGACAAGTTGTTGCTGGTCGACGCGCTGGCCGCCAGGCTGCACTGCGAATTCGAGGAAGTGCTCGCGCGATACGACTGCGCTCAGTCCTATTCGGTCATCCACAACTGCACCCATTGCAAGGTAAGTCCGACACCGTTCGACTCTTCTTTCGCTCGCGTCTCGACGCCGGGACGTCCTCTCGAGCGCGCGTCCCGGTCCGACGGACTGAAACCCCCGAGAAAAGTGGCCGCGCTCGGCGGCGAAAGTCCTTGCCCGATAAATGGCCGGGAATTAATATCGAGACCGACGGTGGAAATGGACCGTCCGCTCCGAGGAGCGAATCAACGAACGTTCGTGTACCCGTCGGCCGATAAGCGCGACGCTTTTCATCCGCCGCTCGTGCATCGTTCAATGGCCCGTCGAGAGCGCGACGGAATTATTTCCAACGGACCTATTTCGACGTCCATTTCGCGTTGCCCTGCGACCGCTTTCATCGCCCTTCCCTCGAATTTTCCTCCTCTCATCTGCCGCTGCTTGCGGCAACGTTCCTCCAAAGAGAAACTCCATCGTGGAGCCGCGTTGCGAGCTTCGCCTCTGCCGCTCGTAAATCCTCGATATTTGCGTTTCGAGAGATAAGCGACTGCAGAGGAGATTCGGTGAATTCTCCTAAAGCGACTCGCTCGCGTACTCGCGAAACGATCGTTCGCCGAAACGCGCTATCGGGAGCCGTCGACCCGTCGCTCCGCACTATTCCCGCCTCTCTCTCTCCCTCTTCCACATTCTCCGTCTGTTCGCTCGACGGCGGTGTTATTATCGAGTTTGAATAGTTCGCGGCTCGCGTTTCCGCCGACGAATTAATAAACGCGGATACCTCCGGCCCGACAAAGGCTCGCTTCGAAACTTCTCACCGACGAAGGAGCTTATTAAAATCTCGTTTCCACTATTCTCCCGCCGCTTCCTTCGTGCCTCCCCCGCCGTCTCTCGTCGCCCCCCGTTTTTCCCTCGTTACGAATTTTTCCTCAGATTTCGGGCATCTCGCTTTTTCAGGCACCTCGACTCCCCTGTCGCCCCGACTCAGTTCGCGGCGGAACGAATTCTCTCGAGCGACCGGAATCGCTCGAGGTACCTTCCGGTCGAGGAACGTCGCGCGACGGAGCTTGACGATCGCTGCGATCGGTTCCTCCTTCCTGCCAGCTCTTCTCTCCGTTTTCGCGATCCCTGTGTCGGCGTTTGTTGCGAACGTACGATAGATTCGCGAAGAGGCTGGCGTCTCCTCTCGTCCTCGCCGTCTCCTCTCTGGAAGCGGGCAAACTTCCCTCGTCCCTGAAAAGCGACTCGGCCGCAAAAACGTTGAATAACGACGTCGACGATGATCCGAGGCTCCTCGGGTCTCGGGGAAAGCGAGAGGTCGGACTTTAATTTAAACGGAAACTCGAGAGGGGAGCACCGGGCGAGTCCGCCGACTTAATTCGGCCGGTTGCTCTCGGTGTCCCAATTTGCAGCCCGGCTATGAGCAGCCATCGTTAATATTGATAAAGCCGTTAATACGTTTAATATAATATCGGTACCGATAGGATTAATGGTTTTACGGTAATATCCTGTGACGGAGTCGTTAACGTTATTAACGTATCCGATATTAACGTTAACGGTAACGTCTACTCGCGATAGGTCGATATCGATGTTAATATCGATACGAGGGAATCCTCGACGTTGCCGTTGACGCGCCTTCGAAGCTTCCCGAAACGTCGCGATATTGGGGACGAGACAATACGAATTAAGAGCGAGTGGATCTTAAATGGTGGCTTGTTACGAAATCGTCAGCATTTTGCGACGCTCTCGTTGAATTCCGCGGCCGCGGAAGCACCTCTCGAGAGGGAGATTCGTCTCGCCCCTGCTCGCCCCTGCTCGTCCTCTCGTCGGAGGGCTGCCGTCTCTGAAAGCTACGACTCGACGCTCAAGTGTGTCACGTCCTTTTTCTTCCATCTCCTCCTTCGTTCTTGTCTTCTCGTTTCGCTCTTTCTCCATCTCCTTCTCCTTCCGTTTCTCTACCAGTCGGCCTTTATCCCTCCCGCTCTCCCGCTCTCCCAGTCTCTCGTAATTTGTTCCGTAGTAGCATTTATTCCGGCTCTCGCGATAACGAGGAACCTTCGTGTCGAGCGGAGCACGACCCACATTCGCTTGGACTCCGGTCTCATTTTTCAGCTTCTCAATGCTCCGAATCTACCCTCCGTCGATCGTCCTTGACTCCTCCTCTCTCTTCCCTCTTTTTTTCCCTCTTCCTCTCTTCCTCCTTTAACCTCTCGCACTCCCCTTTTGGCGCATTGATCGGAAACCGTGGCGTTCGCGCCCCGGCGATTATGCGAAACGTTAATCCTTACACCGTGCAATTTGCGTTTCTCGGTTGAGCCGGCTTAATTTCGAGCGTTCACCCTTGCATCGTGCAATTTGCGTTTCTTCCCGGCCGAGCCAAATTCATTTCGGCCGCTTTGCCCGTCCCATTAATCTTCGCGTTTTTGCGACATCGCGTCCGCTACGCGCACAGGATTTCTACGCTTTTCCTCCATTCTCGCGTCGATTTTCACATCGACGTTCGCGTATCTTCGCGAAAACGGCGACAGTCATCCGCTTGACGCTAAAACTGCCAAGTCGGTCGAGACGATCGATTCGCGATTCCTTCCAAAAATTCTCGAAATTAGTAGAGGAGACGCGCTGCAAATACTTCGCTTCTGCGTTACGAGGCCCAAGTTGCTCGAGCGATCATCTTCCTCGTCCCTCGACTCGCTCCTTAACACTTTACCGACCGGCCGTCGATTATTCGACTTTTATTTTTTCCGTTAGATTTGGTTAGGTTAGACTGACAAGTAGCAAGCAGCAAGCATTTCGAATTCTGTATTCAGATAATCGTTGCTTTTCTCTAAAATTTAGCCCTTAAAGATGAATGAAAAGGATAGCGTTGGTGAGTTTTATCACGACGACCTGTCAGATTGTCCTCACTGCAGTTCAGCAAGTAGTACTGACGACGAAAGTGATAGCAGTAGTATAACGATTCGAAAGCGACGTTCTGTACCACTAATATACAGTGATTCAGAAGACGATAAAATAAATATTGTTTAACACTAATATCATTAAAGTAAAAGATTTTATTAAATTTGGTTACCCTATAATAACACGAAGCGTACAATTTTACCGGAGCATAAGAAAAGCGCATATATTTCCGCGCGGCAGTCTAAGCCGAAACCGAGCCGGTGTCTCGGACGATCTGCGGCTGAGTGGCCGGTGAGAAGGGCATAGGATGTTCGAACCGCTACCGGTCGGTAAAGTGTTAAAATACCCCTCATTTGACGCATCAAAGTGTTATATAACGGATACAAGGCCCAGGGTTCGAGGGTTAAAACGGTAGGTCTTGGTCGATAGCTTCCACCTTGGAAGTTAAATACCGGAAGATCGATGTCTCTCGCGAGAAAATCGGAATCGTTTCTCCCTCGAGACGCTCCTCGACGATTTTCGCGGGCGCTCGACCCACCCAAAGTTCGGCTCGTTAATAATAGCGCGTGGTCGTTACCGTAACCGAGTAACGAGCACGGAAGACGAGAGAAAACCGATAATCTGTATTATAGGACGAAAGGAAAATTAGAGGCCGCAAGTGCCAAACTCTCCGCGGAAGGAAAGGCGCGACGAGCGAGGAAAGAAGTAGAATCGAGGCGATTTGGCGGGCATCTAGCCCGTGGAATCGGTTTCTTCGCTTCTCGCTACACTTGGCAAGCCTCGCAGCTTACAATTAGCGTCCTCCGCAGGATGCATTTACGGCGAACGACCTCTTTTGCAATCACCGTTAATAAGCGTTTCGGCCAGAAAACTCTGCAATTAGGATCCGATTCAATTTCTCCCCTTCTCCCCCTACTTCCTCCGCCGTTGTCCGTCTCTCGAATCTCCAAACACCTGCCAACTTTAAGTCCCACTCCTTCGGCCCTCTCTCCTCGTCCTTTCGACCTTTTTGGGAGTCGGAGTCTCTCGTAACGAGCGACTCAACGACGATTCGATGCGTCTTCCAGCGGATCCTGAATCGGCTTGGTTCTTTCGAATCTTCTTTCCTTTCATTTTCGATACGGTTCTTTGCTCCTGCCGCCAGGAACTTTGGGCGACGAAGCTGCGCTGCTCAGAACAATTGGAGCATATTTTGAAAGTACCGGAACGTCCGCGCGTTCCCTGTTCTCGGAACTGCACATCCGGCAAGCTTCTCATCGCTGTCAGGGTGTTTTGGCAGCCTTGAGTGACCATACGCCCTATCGTACACCGACCGGTCAGAGTCCGCCCTCCCGTCCAGCTTGACACGCTTCCCTTCGCCTCCGCCGATGCGCCGTTTGCTTCTCGTTCGCGATAATTGACTTTGCACCACATTTTCACGATCGAACGACTCGAATATATCGGATAAGTCCTACGAGAAAAGAGGGATGGAGTGGCCAAGGAGATGGGCGGTCAAGTAGTTCGCGTATTCCAAGATACCAGCGAATTATCCAGCGTACAGCGTCTCCATGCATTTCAGAAATTTTTGAAAAGAAGCGGGAAGCCGCCAATTCGACGGGTCTCGTGGCAGAGCTAACGTTCGATCGAGCAATTCCCGTGTCTCGTTGTTTGCCACGTTGCACGGAGAATCGCGTTGCAGGAACTCGCTTTACACGAGTCCATCCTATAGCGACGCTTCGACCGCGTCGTCCAGGGTCGATCCTTCGCTCCCCCGGTATCGGTGGAGCCTTATATAGCGCGAATATCGGAGAACCTCCGTTTCTCCCTCTCTCTTTTCCTCTCGGCGAGAATCTCTCCTATTTCCCGACGCGACGGTGCCTCGGAATTTCGATATCTCCCGCAAGTTCGGAAATAGCTGACAGTTAAACGCGAGTCAGCGAGGCGAGGAAAAGGGGTCGGCCAGCGAGTGGCGAGATTTTTCCAGCCCATTCCCGTCGTGCACCGTGCAAGGAGAGCGCGATAGAAGAAAGAAAGGAACGACGGGAAGAGCAAAGGTCGAGCGGCGGGAAATCGTCGTAGGCGGTCCCGCGTGCATCTTTAAAGAACAGCCGGTGTTCAGTTTCTTCGGGGGCCGCGGGGCGAGGGATTGAGGGGAGGGTTGGCGATCACCGGAACGAGGGATGGATTCTAAATTCGTCCCGTGCCCCGTCGTCGGGGCTTAAAAATAAGAGCGCAAGGATGGCCGTGGAGGAGGGAGGAGAGAAGGAGAGTCCTTCCTTCCGATCAAATGTCTCGGAACGGAGAAGGGGAGGAAGGTGATATTGGTCATGATCGATTTTAGTGTATTTTCGTCGAGTTATTGCCGTCTATTTTAGCGGCGATCCTTTTCTTCGTTTCTCCGAGCCTCTCCCCTGGCCTTCCGGCCATTTCTCGGGGGAGGATACATATGCCGCCGTTCTCATATACGTCTTCCTTTTTCTTTTCTGTCGGCCGATTCGAGCTCGACGCGCGTCTCGGCCGACCTCCGAATTATCCTACCCTCTATCGACTTCTCGATATTTCGTGAAGCTCCAATTATCTTGAATCGTTCGAACAGTCCGTTCGAACGGTTCACGTGCGACAGGAATATCGGAACGAAATATGTTACAGATTTTTTCGAAAAAGTACTTTCACGCTGTCCGTTTCCGCTCGGACAAATGTACGTGCTTACAATTGGAGATATCCCGTCGAGTTCGACGTCGTCCAGTCATGGACGCGTGGCCGTTTTAGGACCGTCCAACCTTTGACCCCGAAATTTCCCATATCCCGGCTCTCGTCTCTCCCATGACCGTCTACGATGCAGGATGCAGGGCCGCGAAGCCGAGGAGAAACGCCGCGGGGACGGAGGCCTCGAAAAAAACACAGGGAGCCGACGGAAAGCGTAGGTCGCGGTGCCCAAAGTGTCCTAATTCTAGGGTCGTTTATCGATCCTGGATTTTATTTCTGTCCGGAGTCATGCGCGCCCGAAGGAACTCTCTGTCTCTCTCTGTCTCTCTCCGTTTATCGTCGACGGGAATCGACAGACGGAGGAGGCAGATTTTGCGGCCGAATGGCAATTCCATTGCGCTCTTTCCTCTTATCTAGCATTTTTCGCCCTTGACCGCTACGATTACTTCACCCAGGAGCTACCGTTTTCAGATGGTACGAACTTTTAACCCCGTAGCCATCGCGGTGTCCTTGGCTCTTCCTCGTCGGGCAAAGTGGACTCGAGCCCTTCCTAGTCCCTCCGCCGGTTTAACGAATGGTCGGGCTGAAACGCAGGCTCGATTAATCCGGCGAATCCGTTGGTCGGATATAATGGCAATAACGATGAGCGTAATGTGGCAAAAAATGAGGTCGCGAAGCAATAATACGATAATAGGTCCTCGAGCGTATACGTTCCGCGCACACGCATCGCTCGCTCTCCAAGGGCCCTCTGCTTTCTTCTCTTGCGCATTTATCTACCTAGGTATCCCTGCCTGTGCCGCTCTCCCCCTCCGGCTCCCTCCTTCCTCATCTTTCTCCCTGTTTCTTCGTCGGCGCGTAGGTGCGCGCGAAACTAACGCGAAACGCCATTTTCGCGCGTCAGCCGAGAAGGAACGATCCACCTGCTCGCAGGTCGAACGGGCGCTTCCGACGTTTCCGAGCCAATTGCGTCGACCGGGAGAGCTGATTAATTTTTTAATAGGGCACGTTCTCGAGAGCGTTGGCCTCTGGAAAGATCTACCATTGTGGTCGATATCGCGACTCAACCTTTTAACGGCGCCACTCAAAGTTGCCTCGAAATTAAGCCATCTTTCGAGTTCGGAGGGTCTCGAGGCTCGCCGAGAGAAGGAGCGGCAAGGGAAAGGGCAAAATTCGTCGCTCGTTCGAGGCAACCGAGGTGTTCGTTTTTTGGCTTGGTTTCTCCTGGAACCTACGATTTTAGGTGGCCCCGAGCCGCCGGGGCTACGGTGTACACGTATCACGCAGGAAAAACCTGACGACAGAGGGGAATTCGACCTCTGTCCCACCGCTGGCGAGTCCGAGCCCCTACCTCCTCACCGTGAGAGAGGGCAAACCTCGCTCGCGTCTTATATAATTCAACGACGATCCGGCAACGGCTCGGAGGAAATTAGTGTAGGACGCCGGCAGGATCCCCCGGGTCGAATCGTTGCCGTTAATCGCATTACAAACGCCGGGATGGATCAAAGGAGAGCCGATGGCAATTCGAGCGCGATATCGATTCGAACGATTAGCGGAGGCCGATGCGATCGCCCCGTTTGGTCCATTTAAGGTCGTCCGTTTAACGTCCGCCTCGAATCCTCGGCTTATCCGATACATGTGCCGCTGCCCATTCGTTCCGAGAGTTTTCACCGCTTTTCGCTGTTTCTTCGGTCCTCGAGGAAACAACGGCACGCAGTGCGGCAAGTTTTTGAGTCACGATTATCTCGTTCCCGTCCGATCGAAGCCGACCGCGAGAAATTCCGTAACGTCGTTTGAAGCTCGGAAAAGCGGGGAATCCGGTTTTACCAGGGGCTTTTCGGTGCGTCGGAAATATTGCCCGATGGGTTTTATCGACTCGAGCGCGCACGTGGCCTCGGATAAGCTCCGCCGCGCAGATTATGCGGGGCCCTCGAAAATATTTGCAGAATGCGCCGTTTCGTGAAATTCTGTCGAGCCCGGTCGTCGATACGACAGCTTCCGATAAAGGTAGAAACCGTTGAAATATCCTCCCGCTCTCTCGCCAAAATTCTTCCCGAAAATTCTAGCCGTGCGTGGTGCAGTATTTTTTTACCGTCAATTCGAGCCGCTCGATTGCCCGGGAAAAATTTCTTTCGGCGATAGTCGCACCTATCGGAGCGATCGAGAAGCGACCGAGATATTCCAACGATCGTCGTCCGATAAATCGCGACGGGGTGAAAGCGGGTAGTCGAACTTTTACGAGCCGGGGAATTGGCCATGAAGTTGGAACGAGAGGGCTTTGGGATCGGAAGGAGCGATCGTTCTGTCGCGAGTTTCCGCTAATTGGCGCGGTAATATTCGGAACGTCCCCGTCTACTTTGACCTTTGTCGGTTGAGTCGCGTTGCGCGCTCTTTAGCGGAGAAACGAGGCGACGGATCGGGTTCGCTCCGTTCTTAACCCCTCGCCCTACGATAACGAGTGACCCTCGCGACGCTGTCCAAGGGGTAGGAAATTTTCAAGTTTCGCGAAACCCATGAAATCGAAGGTATCGGTGAGAAGCGACGCGATAAAAGTATACTTTTAACCGTTTGAGTCCGGGGAAGCGCTATCGCGCTTCACTTGTCGTATGCCAAAAATACGGGGCAGCGCGATAGCGATTCTCTTGCTTTGTATCGAGAATGCGAAGACGCTGCTGTTGGTAGTATACTTTACGCAATTATTGAGAGCAGTGTATTTGCGACAGTGTGATGTATGCAGTAATAAAAATGGTAATGGAATTAAACGATCCAACTTAATTTGCGCTATATGTAAAAAAAGAATTCATGGAATTTGTGCAGCAAAACATTTTTGTAATAAGTGAAAATAAAATTTTTTTTTTTTATCAAAATTACTTGTTACATAACAATTAGTGTTAATTATAACCATTTTCATTGTTTCCAAAAAAAAAATACTATGCATTTCATCCCGGACTTTTAACATATGCATAAGAAAATTCTCCCGCACTCAAACGGTTAATATTCGTGTTACGTTGAATTGGGCGATAATGAAGAATCGCCGATCGATTCTTGTTTCAGCAATTTAATTCGAAATTATCGGACGCACAGTCGCGCGAGGAATCGCAGGGCAAGGGGTTGAATCCGACGATTCCGTCTGAAACCGGAGGGTCACGCCCCGTCGTCGAGGCCGAGCGTCTCGGCTTTAAATCCACGGAAACTGCCGAGTATCCGATTACTTTAACACCGGCAAGTCGGCGAGGCAAATAACCGGTTATTAAGTTTCCACGGAGGCAAAGTGCGGGCGCTGCGTAGGAAATCGGGGAATGCTCCTCGAACTCGAGTTCCGCGACTGCGAATTCCTTTCGAAAGACGCCTCTCGTCGGAATCTTGAGCTTCGCCCCTCTCGTTGTTACCTTTATTTATAAAATTCCTAATAATAATTCCTTGGGGAAAATCGATAGCGGAGTCTCCGTCTCGCGGCTCCTTGTCAGTCAATTTTCAGAGTAACTCGACAAGCTGGAAAATTCCGAGCATCGAGCCGTTATTTGCGAAAGTGGTATTATATCAATTTTTGATGAAAGTGTGTTTTAGTTAGATTTAGCTGAACACGGGGATCTTCTTTTCGCGCTTGAAATAGCAAGACAGGTGGAACGAAATATCCTCAGAATTTCGTCCGAAAAGGTGGGGGCATTCGGCGGGGATAGAGATTTCCTCGTGCAATTATTCCACGTAATTATCCCTTCCCCATAATCCTTGCCCAGATTGTTTGTTTTGTTTTGTTTATCCAATCCCACCACACTGTCTCTTATTTTATTTTACCATAGATTTATGTAGGGGTACTAGTATTGATGGTAATGACAGTCGGGTATATACGAACGTTTATTAACTTTAAAAATATAACAAGAAATAACAAAAATAACGAATACGTTCCACAGTCAAGCAATGGCGTTCTCAATCTCTCTCTGCACGCTTTCCTTGCCGTCTTCTCCAACTCCACTGTCTTTTGTTTTTTCCATTCCCTACTCCGCACCATCCTTTCTCGCTCTCTGCCATCAAACACTCTCATTCACTCGCTCATTCGCTCTGCATTACCACGTATATTTTATTCTACTTACTTTATTTATTATATTCTCTAGCTATAGTTATATTTGTCGTTATACGTGTATCATTTCATGCATACCGTGACTAATGTTGCTCTCAATGCATGCTAAAGGGCAATTTGCCGGTCAATAAAGAACAATAATAATGATAATAGAGTCAAAGACGCGAATTCCCCGTCCTCCCTCCGAGGCCCGAGGCCAAGTCCCGAAGCGAACGTCGTTCCTGTATCAACGGTTCCCGTTGGAACAGAGAGAAGGGTCGCGATTGGAAACGACGTTCCAAATGTGCTTCCGGAGCGCAAGTTTCTCGGTCAACGGGGAAAAATAAAAGCGTTCATCGATGGTCGATCGGCCGTCCGCGCTTTCTCGTACGCCGGATCGTTATTACCGCTGTTATTGCTATTATTGTCATCATCGGTAGCGTTACTATTATTGGGAGTTTAATTATTTATTGCTATCACCGCGCAGAATCGAGGAGCGCGAGCCCATTAAGGCAGGAAGTGAAATACGATGGACGAAATAGATGGCGTTTATCGGACAGGAAAGAGCCGATCGCTGCGATACGATAATTATCGGCGTTACGGTCGTTGGCGCGGCAACGCGATTGCACTTTTTATTCGATCGATCGGAAATGCCCGATTGTTCCTTCTCCCGCGTGTGGCTCGCATAAAACTCACCCTCGCGAGTTCGACCGAACGTTACGGGGCGCACGACGTTCCGGAGGGGAGGAGGGAAAAAAAAGTTCGAGAGGACCCGCCTCTCGAGTGGCGATGTCGCGCTCCGGATGGACAGATGTTGCGTATCGGAGAAAAAAAAATCAAGGAAATTCCCGTCGCGTTCGATCGTTAGGGGAGTAACCCTCGCGAAAACAAAACGCCGCTTATCCCCGTGAATTTCCTCCGTTCGAGTTGACCGACATTTTTTCAATTTCCTCGACCTCCAGCGTCGTCGAGTTCTCCGAGACCGTCCGGCGCTCTTCCTCTTTTTCTCTACCTCTTCCTTTTACTTTTTCTTGCCCGTTTTCTTTTGCTTTCTCTTTGCCTTTCCTTCCTTCGTCGCGAAAGAGGGCGGAGAAAGTGGGCGGGCAACGAGGGGCGGAAAAGAGCAGAGGCTGGCAGGAAAAGAGGGTAGCAGAGGCACTCGGAGGGTTAAAAGATTCTACTTGAAACTCGTCCGACTACTCTTTGGTCGACGATGCCGCGAATAACTTGCGTTTCGTTCCAATTTTGATTCGGAACTTTTGGCAAAGTTCCCGCGGCAATTTCCCGCTTTTCCTCTATTATCGTGGGGAATATTCGAGCGAAGGGAGGCTCGCAGATTCGTTGGACTCTTATCGCGGGTGGAGGGGCACCGCGGCTGGATATACCTTCCCCGTGGAAAAATTCAATTGGAACGTGGCGAGGGTAGTTTCGCGGGTGCAACGGTGCCGGAGGATGACCAAACTTCCTTCCGGCCGCCTTCGCACGGTAAACTCAAACTTTCGCTTACATTTCGCCGCCAAGAATACGCTCGTTGATTGTTCAGATTACAAGTTTGCGGAGCAATTCGTTTACTCCGTTCAAAGTGGAAAGAAGTTGGTAGTTCGTTTAACGAAGCGCCGTTCTCTCGCTCGCTCGCTCCCTCTCTCTCTTGTCCCTCGTCCCTCGGCGCGCGAGGGCCGAGAACCGAACGGGGTTAATGAGACTTCCGGTAGGGTTTCGTCAAAATTCCGGGGTTAATCTCGAGAAACTCGGTGCACGCGCCGAATAAGTTTTCGAGAACAGCGTAGCCTTCGCGATGCTATCGACGTTCCACGCCTACGATTTATTGCGAATCTGTAATTCCCTCGGAACCCACCTCCTCCCTTCGCCCCGATATCGCCGAACTGGGATCGACCCGCCGACCCGCCGACGTTCTTCTTTTCTCCTCCGAAACTTTCGAGTCCCACCGTCTCTTCGCGATCGTCGTCCACGAGATTCTTGCCAAGATTCCTCCGCGTCGTTTATATTTTATCTTAAACTAAAACATTTCTCGGAAAGTTTAATGAAATTGGAGAGTATTTCTCGGTGGACGTTCCTGCGCTACGTTCGTACGATTCAGTAGCTTCGGAATCGATTTCGCCGCGCTGAATCGAGATCGATCAACGATTGGACGTTCGATCGTCGAGGACTTCTTCCTCTTCGTCGCAAAATGCGCCAGCTTTTTCCCGTTCGACCCCTGCGAGTCGCTGTTGCACCTTTCGTCTCTTCGGCGATCCGCCTTGGAAGGTTTGCAGAAATAACACGGAATATTAATTCCGTTTGCAGCGATGCCAAATGTATATCGGTGCGTATCAACTTAAATCGCATGACGTTCGACGCGCCGGAAGTCGAGCTTCTCGATCGACCGAAACTTTTCGCAGTTCTGCGAGATATTAAACCGCGCAACGGATACCCTCGGCAATTTGTCTGCTTCGTTCGATGCAGGAGGACGCTCCTTGCCTCTCCGAGTCATTATTTTCTACGGCCCTTCCGGTCGATCGATCGCCAGAAGGTTCGAAGCGATTCCCTTCGATTCGCCGAGTTTCCAGAAAACCTTCGACGCGACCCTCAACGAGACGAGTCTCCCGTTTCTTCGACGAAACGCCGCCGATAGTGTCCGCGTTCCGTTACCGGTCGGGAAACTGTGTTGCGGCGCAATTTGCAAAAAATATCTGCAAATGGACTTGGTCGGATGGAAACCGGGCTTTCCATGTACACCGGGCGAATTAACGGTCGCCGTTGCAGGAGAACAATACTTTCGGCGTTTAATCGAGCGACGGGGAAAAGCGGGCCAACGAGAATATCAATCGCGCCGACGGCGCGTTTATGCGAATTCTCCGCAGAAACGGTATGTACCGCGGCTCTCCAACTATTTGCTTTGTACAAATACATTAGGTTACAAGCGCGTCGACGATATATGTATTTATGTTTGCGGTGCTCCGACGTTTACGGGGGCAACTCTTTCGACCGTGACGGCCGGAGTTTCTCTTCGACGTAGCGGGGTAGAGGCGGATGGAGCGAAAGCAAAAAGGGGCGATAGAGAGAGAGAGAGAGGAGGAGAACGCTGCAGTTGCGCGGCCAAAGAGAAGAGATAAATTTTAACGAAGCCATTTTCTCCTCCTTTTTTTTCAAACTGACAAACTCGCGGAAGGGGTGCGCCCTCGGGGCTTCTAATTGGACGGAATCGATTTACAGGGCGGTACGGTGTAAATTTCAGCCGGCTCTAATCGCCGTTTGATCCGCGCTCCTGGTTTCGCTCAAAGGGCCGACTCGAATTTTCTATACTTAGTTTGCGGCCCGCTTTCTTCCGCGAGCACCGGAGTATCTCTCGGCAAATACCGGAATTTAGCCTCGTTCCGCCGCGAGAATCTCCGATTCCGCGCCTCGCATTTTTCCCACGCGGGCGTGTATACTTTTACGATGTTTTTCTTTCATTCTTTTTTACGACGGAAGGCGCGCGGATTTTTAGTAGGTCGAGCGCCGCGCTGAATTTCGAGGACTCGCTCGTCGAGGAACGCGGGTTTCCTTCGTTCGCGGTTCACCGTGTCCTTCTTCCTTCCGAATTGGCGAATCACCGCGGTGATGTGCCTTCGGTGCACCGAAGCAGCGGAAGCAGCGGAGGAATCGGAAGGAGAATGGGTCAGCCCCTGGTCGGCCATCTCCTCCTGCCGCGGCGAGCCTCCGCTCGCGTTGTTCCACTCTTCGCTCCGTCTCGCGAGCACGTTACCTTGCGGTGTCGTTGAATTGCTCAAAAAATTTCGAACGGTCGAAAGATGCGCACTGCGCGTGGAAAAAGCTGGGAGGAACGGAAAGATGCGCGTTCCTCGAGGTTTATTCCGCGAGACGTTGCACCCCGAGTACACAGGGCGGTTTATTAGCTCGCGGAAAAAAGGCGCAGCCTGGAAGTGTCATTTATGGCTCGTAAATTGCAATTACGCGCTCTAAGCTTATCGAGTTAATACGGGCGTGTCCGCGAACGGGTTAAATACGTTTAGACCGTTTAACGTATTGACTATCGGCCGCGACGTCGACGCTACCACTTATCGTAAAACGTTTGTTCTTCCTCCCCTGGAAATATTGTTTCTACCACCGACGGACTTCCGACTCGGACAAAAATTATTGTACTTCCGGAGTCTCTCTCTCTCCTTTCGGCAATTTCACGTCACTTTGGGTGCGGCCAGTTCTTCCACTTTTTCTACAACCGTGTTTCTCCTCGTTCGCGACAAGTCGATGCCTCGAAGAAACGAGCTTTCCTTTCTTCTTCCCTCTCCGGGAACTTTTCATTCGCCTCCTGCCACACAAAACCTGGCAAACGAACGTTCCACCGCGGAATTATGATCTCACGCTCGTTTTTTCTCGTCGGAGATACTTTCCTTCGAGATACCCGCCGACGAGCGGTCGAAGGAGCGCGAGGAACGTCCAGGAAGATTGCACGCGGAAACGTTAACAGCGCCGGTTAATCGAGGGTCAAAGGGGAACGGATCAAAGTGCATAGGTTCATTAATCTCTGTACCTCATCAAGGGATGCACGGACGATTGTTTGCAGGGCCGTGCTGATTGCCCGATCCGGTTAGAAGGGTCTGTATCGTGGACGTTCCTGCTCCCTTCTGCCCTACGTATCTCCCTCGCCCTCTTCGCTTCTCTCCTCCTCGTTCCTCTCGCTCCCTCCACTTCCCTCCTCCTCGTTCCCCCGCTCCCTCCGCATCCGAGCCGCGAGCCACGGAGTTTCTCCAATTTCGCGAAGATTCGGCGAAATTCTCGTCACGAATAACGACGCCCGGATTCGGGCGTTTATCAGGATCACCGTCGCTTCCCTCCGCAATTTTCACTTCTCATTGAGTTTCACGGGGGAGTCCGATTAACGGAAAGTCGGACGCTCCTCTCCCCCCGGGGTATCGGAGACTGTTGCTTATCCGAATCGACCTCTATTGGGCAAGATTCTCCATCCGATAGAGGATCCGCTCCTATCTTCTCCGACGAGTTTCGCGTATTCCCTCTCAGTGGATTTGGCCGCGCCTCCCTTTCTCCTCTCGTCCAATTTTTTCCCACTGTGCGACAATCCGGGGGCCTCGATCGGCCGAGAATCGCCACGATACCGAAATTTTCGTGTATCGTCGACCATCGCGCATCCTACGGTCAGCCATTACCGTCTGACCTCCGACGGAACGTCGTTCTCTCCGCACAAAAGTCGTCCGGAGCGACCGCAACGAGCGCGTATCGTCCCCTCTTTTCCGCGTTTCCTCCGACGAACTTCCGTGTCGGGTCAGTTTGCATAATTAGATTGAATTTAATCGAGGGAACGCTCGTAGTTGGCTACACGGAAAACGTATTGGCAGATATTTCCGGGACGTTGAGTGCCGTTACCGGGCTTTATCAGTCGCACGCTCGTTTCCCCGGCTATCGTCCCTTTATCGGCGAGTCTCTTTCGTTCTCGGCGCATTCCGCGTGCACTCCAATGGAACTTTATGCCTCGGGATTTTACCTCGACATCCTCTAACGCCTCTTTTTCCTCTCGCGAGCCTCGAGAAAGGTTCGAGCGTCGTCGCTCGCGGGGTTTCGCGCTTTTCCCTCTTTCCCTCTTCCTTCTCCCTTCTGCTCTTCCTTCGCCAACTCGCGATCGAAGCACCTTCGCGCGTCATTCGAGGTGGATCGTTCGACGCGTTTTTACGATGCCTCGCGATTCTCGTCATCGTGAGAAAATTAGAAAGAGTCAATTGGACCCTCGTGGGGCTCGTTTTTGGGCGCACCTCGTCCAACAGCTTCTCTGCGTCGCAGAAACTCGTTCCGGCTTCTCTCTCAAAATCCTCCGAAAGCGTGGAGAGGCGTAAATGTTGCTCGTAAATTTTCTATCGTCGAAGTTGCCCCAATTTCGACGATAACGGAGACCGCGGATACCTCGAAGCGATTAGATTGATCGTAAGAAATGCTCGTCAAATCTCAGAAGCGAAATTATTTTAATACGGTGCCCGAAATTGCCTCGAATTCCGTGGCTGCGCAATTTTTCTTGGAGAACGGCCACATCGAGGGGTTGCAATTAATTGATGGAAATAACGGCGCAACGACGACGCACCGGATTGATCGGATGCATCGAGGCGCGGGGTCAGCGACCTCTCGTTCTCCGCATCGAGACCCGTGTTTGTTTGATTTTGTTATTGCACGCGCGTTTGCTTTATCGCGGCTCGCGCTCTTTCACCTATTTTTTCCGAGCCGCGGAATTGGATAAATTTTTGCGCCTCCGCCGCTCTCGTTTCCGCTGTCCCGTCCGTGCCACCGGAAGGGTCGTTCCTCCTCCGGAAGCGAGGCTACTCCCTTTCTCTGCTCGCTGGCGCGAGAAGTACGGTCACGTTTCCCGCCAATAGGAGTTTTCTTCGAGGACAAAGGGAATTATAATGGAAAGGGATGAAAAGAGGGGACCCTTCGATCGATCGAGCCGCGATCGTTGTTTCGATGGATAGACGAGCCTCTCGAAGCGCGAGGTATCGGTCCTCGCGGCGAAGATTGCAATTTTATAAGGGAAATCCCGGCGCAAGTTTTTCGTAACGCGAGAAACTTTCCTCTTATGGAAATTGGCGGTGTGCCATTTGCTCGAGAAAATCGATCTCGTTGGAATAAAACGCGGTAAACTCTTCCATCTTCTCCCACTCCTCTCTCTCGCTCTCCTTCCTCGGGCTTCTCCTTCCTCCAGGTTCCTCGAGAATCCGTGGCTAAGAAATCGCTCGAATTTCGGGGTGGAGCCAGCTTCGAATTGTATCGTCGAATTGCATTAACGCTCAAGGGTGCGCGATCTCCCGAGAAATAGAGGTCTCGCCTCGAAAAAATGCCGCGGCGACGATACCAAAGGGACCGCTGTAAAATTTAAATCGTGCCTTTACGGCTCACGATTTGGAGAACGCTATCTCGATACCGCCCTCGAAGCTGGATCAATTTTACATCGGGATATTTCCTCCCGTCTCGTTAAACGACTGCGCTTTTCCTCCGTTTTTCCACCGTAAACGGAAAAACTGCGACTTTGTTTACCTTCTCGTCTACCCTCTCGTTTGTCCTCCGGTTTATCCTTCCGTTTGCCCTTCTGTTTGCCCTTGCGTTTACCCTCGCCATCGCGTTCCTCTTCCTTCGCGAAGGAAGCGTCGGTAACGATCACGCTGAGAATTGAAAGTTATTACGATTCTCCGCGAGAAGCGGAGAAGGATTTTTCCAGTTTCACGGGATCCTTTCTTTCGTTTGCGCGAACAAACGCGGAAGAAAAACAGCGCGCCGAGGGGCGCGCTCGGGCGGAGAGAAGAATCATCCGTCGCGAGTGCGCCTCGACGAGCTTTCTCGTCGGATCGACGGGAATTATTTCCGCGATTGGCGAATTCCTGGAGAAAAAAAGGCAGAAACTTTGGCTCTCGTAGCTCGCGAAACGCGACTCTGCAAAGGTGCTCGCTTCGTTTGCCGCAAGTTACATATTCTCATTGTCAGGTAGAGGGTTCCGATCGATCGCTTCGCGTCTCTGGCTCCCGATTCGGAATCTACGGAGGTACTTGCAGGGGAATCCTCGTATTTTCGTCGAACGCGAAATCGGAAGCGAAATCGACGAAAGGGTTGCCGCTTTAAGGTGGCGCCGACGCCTCGCGGAGTTCAGGGGCAACCGTAAACGGCAGCTGACGGGCCGTCCTCCTCTCTTTCCTAATTGCCCGACGTTTGGATTATCAGCCACCGAGGTGGAATAATTTCAGCGGGACGGAGAATCGTCCGAATTAACGTCCAGCAAAAGTCGGCGCCTCTCAAAGATAATTGCCCACCTGCGATCGTTCGATCGAAAGATAAACTCGGCTCTTCCCGGGAATGAGCTTCGTCCCCAAAGTTTGAGGAGAAGCTGCACACATCGGAGGGAGAGGACGGGAGGACCGACGGGAGAGAAAAAATTGCCAACACCTTTAACCGCGAATCGGATCGCGGGAACGACGAGGAGGGAACTCGGGATTATCGGCTCGCCGTTGCCCCCGGACGGCTACCTGTCGGGCTTGCTCGTCGTTCGAGCTCGTTTTCGATAAATATTTGTACGAGATAATTATCCGAATACATTCTTGTTGGTCGGATGAAGCTTCGAATAAATATTTCACGTTTGTTCGTTGCATCGAGTACGCTCGCAAATTCAAATAAATAATACCGACGTAACGGTTAGCGGGCGCGCCGAGAGAGATTCGTCCATCGTCCGACGGTCGATGAAAATACTCGGAATAACGAATAAATCGCTCCACGGCTATTCGCGTTATGCGAACGGTTTTTTGCGAAATTTAATTCCTCGTCGTATCGCGCGCATGCATCGGACGCAGCGAGTGCCGCAGTTGCAGTCGCAGTCGGAGTCGCAGTCGCAGTCGCAGTCGCGGCTTCCGTCGACCGAGGATTCGGGGTGATAGGCGCGACACGCTTCGTCCGCTCGCGTTCCTACAAACCGACGAAACTGCGATCTCTCGAGGCCCGACCGATCGTTCGCTTCCTCGTCGACGTGCCACGATGGTTTGCTCCGCAAGGTCGTTGTTACGCCGTAATCGAAGGTGCTTCCTTACGGTCGTTCTGATCGCGGGTGCTCGATCAGTAATTAACTAAGTCCACTGAGTTTAACTTGATATATATTTACAAGGATTAACTACTATACAAAGTAATGTACAGAAAATGAAAATGCCGAGTTACATGATGTTCCCACTGACAAGACTATAGCGATAGAGAGAGGCCGAGCCGATGCGCTCGGTTCCTTTTATAGACACGTTTTTTCCAGGGGAAGTGTTCCTGTATCAGGAGAATGGGTACAACCTTTCTGCCAAACGCGGCAACATTTGGTGACCACTTGGTGACGATTCTGCCGCCCCTTGGCTTGCTGGTTTGCGCCTAGGTATGGTTTATGCTCGTACCTAGGTACAGGCCTTACAGAAAGTTTCCGCGGTTGACAGTCGGGGCAGTAAGTTTTTCTCGCGACGATGCTCCGCGACAGTCGTCGACGAGCCGCGAAAGCAGGGACCGTCGGACGGGATCGGTCGCCCCGGTAGAGGCCGAAGCTCAAAGTCAAATTCGCTCCTCTCGTCGCGGCGATTCTTAGGAGGAACTCCGCTCCTGCGTCTCCCTGGAATCGCCTCCTCTCGATTCCGCGGGACGTCGGGAACCTTCGAGGACGAAAGCACCGATCTCTTCTGCCTTCCAATCGAACCGTAGCCGCTCGGTTACGTAAGCGCGCACCGTCCTCTCCGCGAGGACGAAGGGGGGTTGGGAGACAAAGTTGGGCAAGTAGGTCCGTCGACTTTAGACCCGGTGATATCGATATCGATATCGCTTCCTTTCCGTTGGACAGGAATAGCAAACAATGGCAATACTTGCGGTCGGGGGAGACAGAAATAGGTCAGCTGATGAGAGAGGAATCGACGGACGTAATACGTCCTATGCGTCGAACACGAGGATCGCGCTTCTCTCTCGGCGTTTCGCGAGTCGAGACGGAGTTTATCGAGATGGCAGGTTATAAGTGGGAAAGGAAAGGAAGCGCCTCGGGAGCCGCGTGCGCGACGTTTCCTCCAAGTTTCGCCATCCACTTCCGCGACGCGTCTCGTAAGCTCGATATTCCGTCCGCGACGTTTGTCAAAAAGGACGGAAATCGCGATCCCTCGACGCGCCAACGTCGCCCAATAAGCGTCGGCCGATATCGGTGGCCGGCGGTATCACGGATGCAGTTGCAGGCTGTCGAGCGCAGTCGACGGCCACTCCTCTTCGTAGTCGATCCGCGGCGCGGGTGCGTGTCGCATCGACCCGCTTCCCGACCGCTTCCCCGAGGCCTACGCCTTCGACGGGGTCAGGGTCGCTGCAAATTTCCATGGCGTCTCCGTCGTCTCGCCGCTGGACTTCCCCCTTTTTCCGCGTCGCGAGAAGTTGGCGCTTCTGCCTCTAGCTCTCGCAGACGCGTCGCACAGTTCGCTCCTCTCGCGAGCTTTCGGCAGAGGCGGTCGGAGTGGCTTCGAGCGCAACTCGTCGCTCCACCTTTAGCAGCCGTCTGCTGCACCCTCGGGCTTTCCCCGGGAAAAGTCCGCTTAAATTATCGCGCTCTCTCGACGGGGCTCCTCCTTTCGCTGCCCGAACCGCTTCCGCGGCGAGCAGAGGCTCGCCGGCGGCCTTTTTTCCATGCTCCGCGGCGCTCAACCCCTTCTCTCGGTTCCTTTGTTCGCCCGTCGAGCATCGCCTTCCCTCTCCGCATCGTGGACGAACTTTCCGAGGCTCTTCGCCAACTTTAACCCTTTCGGTACGAACGCCGGATATATCCGGCATCCATCTGGTCACCTGTGTGGCCGAGCGCCGGATATATCCGGCATCCATCTGATGACCTGTGTAGACGAGTGCCGGATATGTCCGGCATCCATCTGATGAAAGAACTGAAGCCGAAGATGTGTAGTTTGCAGTAAAAATCACAAAAGATCGGAATCAAGATATGAATGTCAAGATTGCAGTGTCGGTTTATGTGCAGATCCATGTTTTAAAATATATCACAGCCAATTATATTATTAGCCGTTATACGTGTAATCATACATTAGCTAAAAATAAGTAAACAGTAATTGTTGTGTATATAATTTTGTATATAATCTTGTATATAATCATATAATCTGAATGTAATTTTGTATATAATTCTGTGTAGAATTTTATATAAATATCTTTTCATATTAAAGCAACAAACAATACTTTTTGGAAAAACCTTTGTGTTATTAAGCACAGTTCTTATTTAACGCTTAAAAAAATATTCGTACAAAAGAGAACTGATCATACGCTATGTGCGCATTTTCGGCGCAGCACCCCGTACAGCGGGAGTGTCACGGCGGATAGCGCGCTCGTACCGAAAGGGTTAAGCGCGTTTCAGCGGGAGCAAGCTCTCGGCGCGCTCGCTCCTCACGATTAATGTCCGATTTGACCGCGCGAATCGAAGCTGCAATCCCCTCGCGTTCCTCCTGCCAGCCTTCTTCGCGTATCCCCGCGTTAGCTCGACGAAAAATTCGATCCCTCGAGGAGGCACGGCCGTCTCGGCCGATTCCCGGGGCGAAGCGACGTTTTCCTCTCCTTCCTTCGTTCTTGGTCCTTCGAAAGATCGATAGTCGTCCCTCGATACGCGCGTCGATGCTCCCTCGAGCGGGCACGGAGGGGAAACGCCTCGATGTCTTGCTTAGCTCGGAAACGATGGGGACAGCGCTCTCCCCGGATCTCTCCCCCGCCGATCGTCGGGACAGACCCAAACTCGACCCGATATCTCCAGGAATTCCGTTCGATTCCATTGCCGATCGGCGATCGGCCCTAATTCCGACGCCGTTCCCTCGATTTGCCATCCATTGCCGGAACATTCTCCCGTATTCTCCCTGGAAATGGGATTTACGCCGCCGACGAGCGGAGATCCTTCCCTCGTGGAGATTCACGGTTACGCGGAGCTTTTTCCCAGACGAGACTCCGTCCACGGTGCTCGGATAAACGTGCCTTTTCGCGCGTAGAGCACGGAGAAATTCTCCCTTCTAGCGCGCAAAAGGTATTCTCGGAATTCGCTCGGTGTACTCGGAGCTCGAGGAAGATACGTTCGTCGGATAGTTCGATTTCTCTTGACCGGAGGTTAACCGAAAGGTGAGCTCCGTCGAAGACCCCTGGGACCTCTAATTTCTTCGGGACGAGACGTTCAATTTTAGATGGCCTCTCGATCGCCTCGATGCTCCACGTCCTCCGTTGCTCGTCGAATCGCGGCGTTCCATCCGAAGGACGATTCGTCGAGGGCGCACGCCTCTTTACAACGTCCTTCGACCATATCTCGCCGATGAACCGTTTTACGGCGTACGGTTTATCGCCAGCGATACGGATACTGTTTTACTTCACGGGGTGGAATGCCATTCTCCTCTCGACTCGAGCGGTTCTAGTTTCGAGAGTTCTTCCTCCTGCTCCGTCTCTCTCTCTCTCAGTCCCTGCCTCTCGTCCTCTTGACGGACAATATCGCCGAGCAACGATTCCAAAGGAATTCTGTCGCGGGAGAATTCTGTTTGCTCCCCTCTCGAGAAGGAGCGAGTCGAAAGAGTCGATTCCTCGCGGAGCCGGCGCTGCAGCCGAGATCCTCGAGCGTCGAAAGACGTCCGCTCGACTTTAATCCGCGAAATTCCACCGTTGGGATCCGTTTGTTCCATTAATCCCAACTCTCGATCGTTTCGCAAGTTGCGCTCGGTCTTCGGAGTTGCTCGGACGTCCAACTTTGGCCCTATTAACTTTACCCTAGACTCGTCCCTGATTTATGAACGTCGGGCCACGGCGTCGCCGAACGGTAGCCCCGAGAACGAAGAGGATTTACGAGGGTCCGTATTCCGAAAGAAGGGGAAAATCGAGCCACCGACGCGTCGGCCAGGATAGAAAAAGAGAGGACTCGGAATCCACGGAGCCGCCCGGAATTCTCCCTCTTCGCTCGTCGTTCCTCGAGACTTTCATTTTCGCCGGATAGATTCTCGTCGGAGCAATTTGACGCCATTGTGCCGCGCTTCTCTCGCTCGATCCGCCGCCCCGGGATCGTTCGGGACGATGCGCTCGTTCCTCGACTACGATATCTATCGTGGAACGTTCGACCTTGGCCGGACGACGCGGCTCGTCTCTCCGCACTTTTGCCAAAAAGGTGCACGCGGGGGCAGACGAAATTGTTTAGATGGCCGGAGATGCATCGCGAGGTGCAGGCTGCCCCGTGGCGCGCGATATCGCTCGACGAGCACCGGGCGGACGCGCCTCCCGTTCCGCCTTATTTTTCTGTTTCCGCTAATCGCCCCGTCAAGCGGAAACGCTCGATCCAAAAGAATCGCCGAGCGAGGCCTCTTCACCGATGCGCGGAGAAGAAGCGAGAGAGTGAGAGAGGGTGAAGGGCAGGCACAATTAATGAGCGAGGCAGTAGCGTGCAAAGTGCACCTCGTAAAACGCGTTTTCACGATAAACGTTAACGCCAGCTCGGCGAACAATTCCGCGACGGTCGAACGATCACCGAATTGACAAATTGCGCGCTAATTACGTATTAATATCGCGAACGCTGAAACAGCGGACTCCGCCATTCGGCGATCTTTCCCGCGTTTCCTCGATACTCCGGTTCTATTCTTCTCCAAATTTCCCTTCTCTTTCGCCGACGACCTCCCGAACGACCTTCGCGAGAAGAATTCCACTCGCTCGACTCGCAAACGGCGATCGAGATGGAAAAAGTTCTCCTCGCCGGATGCGCTCAGCCACCGGCCGTCTTCCGGTCTCCCCCTCCTTCCGGCGCAAAGAGCCTCCTCGCCGGTTGGCACGCGCTAACGATACTTTGCTAAACGGTGCATCTAGATGGGAGGCAAAGGGCGGAAGAATTTCTGCAAGTTTTTAGTATTTAGTATCGAGTATTTATTGTAGAATCACGGGAAAAACCCTTTCATTACAGTAAATGTACAGAAAGTGAATGTTAAGAATTTAGGACGGCATTAAACAAAGATCGCTTAAAATTAGAAAGTGATATATTGAAGAAGTTTATAGAATCACAAAAACGATTTGAGTTAAGGCGTAGACGGTTGATACAGTTGTTTGAACCATATAAAGTATGATGGTATGTGATTGCGAAAAGTGAATTTTTCCTATAACGGAGGGTAGGAACATAGAGCTCAAATTCCTTCAAGATAGCAGGAGAGTTAATCGAGTTATTGAAAATCTTAAATACAAATACATTATCGGCCATCATGCGACGTTGATCAAGAGTCGCTAAATTTAGCAGAGTTCAAATGTTATCATAGTTGTGAAGTTGACGACGGAACGCTCCGCGGGGGCAACTATATTTCGCCGGTATCGCGTCCGGCTTAAGCGTCGCGAATTTATCGTGCGAATTTATTGCGCGCACTGCCGAGGAACGAGAGGATCGAGCCTCGCGGGAACGAAGGACCTTCCGGGAGCACCTTTTCTCTCGCTGCCTCGACGATTTTCAATTGGATTCCTCGCGAGCCGACTTTCTCACGGAGGAATCGCTAAATTTCATTTTTTATTCGCTTACTTGCTTCCAAGCAGCGACCTTCGTTGCATTTGGAAGAAAGAAGGAAGCGTAGCGAGCCAAAGGGAGAAAAAAGAATACGAGACAGATAGGGATAAAGATGCTCGAAGTAAAATAAAACGGAACGGAGGAGAATAGACGATTACACGACTGCTTCAACGGTATACTTTTTCTCCGAGCGGAGAGTCATCGCTGAGAATCAAGTTTACGCGGCAAGTTACGCAAGATCCACCGGTTTCCACGACCCACCGCGAGTCTCGAAACGAAAATTGTGGAATGAAGCGGCAATCTCGCAAACAAAAATTTTATACCCCCGGGGAGCGTCGAATCGAGAGGCAGATACCTCCGAGAGAAACGAGGGAAGTAAACAATTTCTTGCACCGTCGTTACCCTCGTGCATCTTGCTGCCCGCCCGATTTTCCGGAGACGAAAGTAGGACGAGGAGAAGCTTGGACGGTATCCCGCCGGTTCTCCCCTCCTCTTTTCGACTCGTCCCGCCGATCGTATATCTCGCGAGGAGACGCTCCTTCCTGATTTCCGTGATATACGAGACGCGGCCGCAAACTTTCCACCGATCAGAGGCAATTATCTTCGACTCGGCCGGGTCGGCGGCTTCGTTCGCCTTCCCTCCGCGACGCTTTCCTCCTCCGGCCGACGACGAACGAGCCTCGTCCGGAATTTTCCTCTCCTCCTCGACGGAGACGTTCTCCTTCGAGGAGGCAACGTCGAGGGAGCGCGGGACAGAGGGGGAGGAAGACACGTCCACCGGGAGAATGACGTCCCGGTGCGGCTGGCCGGAAGGGAGAGGAGATCCCGATGGCGAGTCCGTGGCGGGCATCGCGGCCGAGACGAATTAACACGTTAAGCGCCACGCCGGTCCCTAGGGACCGGACGTTGACTTTTCGTTTACGTTGACTCTGAGCAATGAAAACCGACGGTTTTTTACCTAAACTAGGCTGTCGCGTCTGAACGATCCATTATTAGTGGTTTTAAACAAGAAATATATCATTTTATGAAAAATTAATACAGTTTATTAAAACAAACAGAAAGATACCTTTCCTAATAAATGGTCTAAACCGGAAGGTGTAGTACCGGTCCCTAGGAATCAGCGTGGCGCTTAACGTGTTAATCGAGAAAATTGACGCGAGAGCGAGCCGCGGCGAGCGTTATCCGCGTTCGACGTTTCCCCGGCGCAAAAATAGGCGGCGTTATCCGGCGGGGAGAGGAGAGGTCTGGAAAGGCGGGCGAGTTTGGATCGAAAGGGACGAGGATGCTGGAATTCGGTGACGAGGCGAGAGCGCGGGCGCACCGGACAGGGGCGAGAGGGCGAGAGGGCGAGAGAAGGAGCGAGGGAGAGCGTAGCCCTGCATGGGTTGCCTCGGGGCGAACGGAGGACGAAGGAGAGAGGGGCTCGGTTGAGCGGGCGAAAGGGGTGGGAGGATGCAAGGTGCAATCAATAGCAAGATTGCTCTCGCTCGGCAGCTCCTTGCCGCTATTCCTCGCTGCGTCTCGCTGCTCCTCGCCGCGGCTACGCTCCACTCGTTCCACTCGCTCCGACCGAACCTCGATCGGGATCCACCGCTCGCCCGACGGATCCTGGGCCTCCGCTTCCTCGATCTTCCACCGATGTCCGGCTGCCTCCGAGATGGCCCGGCAACTTCGCCGGTCGTGCCACGAAAACGCGGCAGGCTTCGTCGATCGAATCCTATTCCGAGACTTTGTCGATCGCGCCGAAAGATCTCTCGGGAGACCGGCCGCCCCGGCACGGTGGCGGCTCGACGAGCCGCTAAACGTCGGGGAAGAAGTTGCCGTGGAAAATCAAGCTCGGCTGCCACTTTTCGCCGAGCCGAGTACCTATTATTCTACCCTCCACTTGGCTCTCGCGAGTCCTCGAGAACTGTGCTGCACAGCTCCCTTTCGTGTCAAGATTTTGCGGAACTTGAGCGAAACATCCCCGAGCCGGGCCGAGTGCCTCCAATTTCCTGGCCTTCTCCTTCGGCCTCTTTATTCTCTCTCCCCTCCGCCTCCCCCTCCCCCCAGAAATATCAGAGAACGCCGTGAAACCGCCAATTATTTCGAGCCGGCATTCGGCTCCGTTTGCCTCGTTGTCGCTCCACTTTCGAGGCCGCGACTCGATGGCCTTCCAAGATGCTTTGTCGCCGGAGGACGGACTCGCCGCAATTTCTTTTCTTCGCTCTTCTCTGCTCTTCTCCTCGCTTCGGGCCCTTCGATCGTCGGGCAATTACGTAACGTCCTCTCGAAGAAGCCAAGGTTAACGGAGACTCGAGATCGCGGTCCCCTGCAAACCGCCGAGGAAATTTTTTCCTCGCGTTCCCTCCCGTGCAAGCCGACGTCTCTTCGAACGATTTCCTGCCATCCTCGTTTCCGAAAACTGCGACGAGCGGCGGATCGTCGCTTGAATTCCCGATCGCGGGGCGGAATTTTCCCTCTCGCGGTTTTGGGGATTCAGCGACTCCTCGACGCGCCGCGAGGAGGATCGGCTCCGCGACGAACTTCGAGGGTAAAGCTCTCTGCTCGCGAGAGAAAGGTGCGTCTGCAGGTGGAAGGGGGAGGGGCTTGTCCTTGGCGATAATTCGATCCGATCGGCAGGGGTCTCGGGGAGGACGAGAAATTCTCGGGGAAAGCAGCCCTTCTGACCCATATCCGGTCGGAATTGGAGATCACCAGGAAATTCGACCTCCTTCCACCTTCTCTCGCCTCCTTACCCGGCTTCTCTGCACTTTGGCTTTCGTATCTTCTAAAATGTTGCGTCTTTCCTTCCTCCGGTCTCGCGTCGACGGAAGCGTCCCTTCCGCACGATATCGCAGAAACGGGTTAAAAATCGATGCTCATCGGCTCTTCCTTCCTCTTTTCGGCTCTCCGCCGCTCTCTTCTCTCTCCTCGGTCCCTCGGCTGCCCGCGGCTCGATCGAGTCGATCGATTCGGTCGATCGACGAGCTCCGAGGACCGCGCTCGCGATATTCGCCGACGATCTTTCCTCTCTCCCGAGGAAGAATCTTCTGCTGCCGCGACTTCCGGGCGGACCGAACTCGTGGAAACGGTCATCATTTATATACATATTTATACCTTCGTCTCAATTATTGTAACGAAGGGTTTTTTTTACCCGTTAATAAATAAATAAATAAATAAATAAAAATCCCCGAGGAGGCATCTTCGACTCGACCTCGAACCTCGCGCGATATCTCGACTTGGACGAAACCCCATCGAACCTCCCCTCGACGCGACCTCACGGTTCGGTCCTCCTTGTCTCCGGTGTCGTCGATACCTCGATATTGCGGTGTTGGCGCGTCGGTTCGTTAATGGGTGCTAAGACGTCGAGCGGGTCCGTCTCCCGAAAAGCGCAATAACGTCTCTCCTCTCTCTCGAAGCTCGCGGTCGAGCTCGATTCTCCGAGGATTTCGTCGTTCGACGAAGCAGACGTCGGACCTCCTTTGTTACGGCAGGGGATGACAGGAGGTGGCAGGAGGTGGCGGCACGCCGAAGACGGGCCGATCCCGGGATCGGGGAACGGAGAGAGCAAATTGGATGGCCAGCCTGGAAATTCGCGAGGAAAACAAGCCGTCCCCCGACTCGACGATATAGCACTTCGAATTGCAAAGTGAACCGCTGCTTCCTCTCGCCGCTCCGCCCACTTTTTCTTCTCGGTCGTCCTCCTTCTTTCCTCGCATCTTCTTCCTATCTTCTCCGTATTTTTCCCGCATTTTCCTCGTACTTTCCTCGAGCAAAAGGTAAAGGCGAGGCATCCCGCGCGACCCGAGCTCTCGAGGGCGAAACGCGCTCTGTACGAGCCACTCGTCGAGCAACTCGAACCATAATCCCGGGATATCGCGGCTCTTCGCCGTTTCCCAGCGTCGAAACTTCCCAATCGATGCCGCCGGCGCCGCTGTTACGTATCCGAGGATACGGAATCAATGGGGTCGAGGAACTCCATGGCCGAGGAAGAAGCTTCTCGCGGACGCTCTCGCCTCGAGCCACTCGGCCGCTTCCTCGGCGCGAAAAACTTGGCCGTTTTCGTTCGATCGGACGCGATCGGCGAGATACCTGTTCCGGACAGCTTCGGCCAACTTGGCGGATCGAGCGTGTATCCGTCGGATGGCGTCGGCATGGAGCGGCAAAAAAATAGGAGGTCTTTGGGGAAACGTCGAGACAACTGCGAAAGAATCGAGAGAAGCCGCAGAAGCGGCGATCGAGAAAGTCGATCGATCGAGTGGTCTCTCGGTCGGTCGAGGGCACGCTCGACGGAATATCGTCGAGTCGAGCAGCGGCAAAGATAGATCCCGAGGCGAAACGACCGACTCCCGATTCTTTCGAAAAATTTCCCAAATCGGCGAAGGAGCCAATCGCGGAAAAATCCGCGAGTTCTCGCTCTCGTTTGTTCCAGTTGCTCGTTGTGCCCGATACTCCTCTCGCATCGAAGCGAGCTCGCGACGAGGAGGGAACGAGTCGCGTCGACTCGAATCGAAGGAAGGATCTTGGAACGGCAATTACGAAGCTCGAGCCGGCCCTTTTCCCTCTCCTCCGTCCTCTCGATCCATCGTTTCCCCGCTATCCCGCCGAGAGGGCTCGGTCTCCCTGTTCCTTTTTCTTCTCGCGATTAAATACAGAGAGATTATTGAGCGTGGAGAGCCCGCGGCCCGGCAATTATTTGCATCCTTCTACGACGGTATTCTCGGTCGGTCCAATTATTGCCGGACCGAGCCACTCGTCTCGGGGTTACGGTGATAATTTTCCGGTCGTCCTCGTTGCCCCCTGGCCCTCTTCTCCTCGATCGAGATCGATTCGGCTCCATTTCGATCGTCCGGATCGCACGCGGCGCGGAGATACGCCTCCGACACCGTTTATTCTCCCGTCCGTTTATACATCTGCTTATCCACTCGCCGATCCACGTATCTCTCCATCCACTCGGCCACTCAGCCACCCTTTCCTCCCGCATCTATTTTCTTCCCCTCGCGTAACGCTCTCCTTCTCTTTCTCGCGCTTTCTCTTCCTCCCTTCTTTCCTCCTTCCTTTTTGTCAACTCGAAAAGTCCCCCTCCCGGCGCGGACTTTCCTTCCGAGTTCGCGCGACGACCGACTTCGCTTTCGCTCCGAGAAAATTTCTCCGAGAGGGTTGCCTCCAAAGTGGAGTGGGCAGAGAGGGGAGAGGCAGCTCGCGGAGCCGAACGAGGAACGAAGGAGGACGGAGGAGGCCGCCGGAAAGATAGAAAAGGGGAGGGAAGAGGAAAGGCAAGAGAAGAGCCGCCGGAGGACTAGTTCCGCGTGGATGGAATACGGATCAATATCGGAGGGTGAACCATCCTTCGGTTAGGTTCCTTCGATTACCACCCAAGCAACTGCTCCGAGAACGAGGAAGAGCCAGAAGCCTGTCGTCGTCCCTCGCTCCCGCGGGAACGCTCTTTCCTATTTTATTCCCATTCCTCTTGTGCTCCTTCGCTTCGACTCGACTCGACTCGACCCGACTCTCCTTCGTTCGCCATTTGCCGTCTCCCAAAGATTTCCAAGCTAACCTCCGCTTGCCCCGATGTCCTCGCGGAGCCGCGCTTCTTTCCCGTTTTCGACGTGCACGCCGAGAGGAGGAACTCCTCTCGTTTCTCCGAGACGGTCGATACGACGGACGAACGTCCGGGCCACGCGGAGCTCGGCGATTTTTCGTGGCGATCGACGAGACGCGGACCGAAGGGAAGACGAGCGACAAGAACGGAAATCCAATTGGTGGAAACGAAGGGGACAGAGTCCCCTGTCGCGGCTGTCTTCGCCCGCGACGTCCCATCGACGGGAACGGTCGGCCGAGCTAATCGGAACCTTCCGTGCCCCGGCCCGTCGCTCCTCTCTCCAGCTCCGCGCCGCCGTCTCGTCGACGACTCGCTTCCGTTCGCCAGCGGCGCGGAAGACCGATACTTCCGGTCGCCTCGATCCGCGGTCCTCGGACTCGCGACCCGACTCGCGTTTCGCAGACTTCGCCGTCGAACGGAATCGAAACAGCCGATAATACGATCTCGCTCGACGATCCTCTCGGAGGACTCCTGGAATACCGTCGGGTCGCTCGTTAGACGGGGAGAATTTCGCCGATGGCGAGGAATCTCGTGGCCTCTCTTTTTCCTTTTGTTCCCGCAATTGTGACTAGCGATTGGCACGATTCCACGAGAATCTTCTCTCCTTTGCGAGGAACATTCCGCCGACGAGTTTTACGATATTCGGGTGCTTAACGACTCTCGAGAAGGGGAGGAGGGAGAGACGGAGAGATTCGTTATAACGCGAACGGAGGTTCCAGCAGTCGAGCTAACGAGGGGTATCTTCAAAAATCGTTCTCCGCGATAAGGAACGAATCCTCCTCCGCGCTCCTCCTTCCTGGAAATCAGCGGAGCCGTCCCGACGGAGGATCGATTTTGCAGAGAGAGGAGTCGAAACGTCCCACCTTAGGAATTTCCATTGTAGCGCGACTTTCTCGCGTGAGAAAGATTTTTTTCGAATTTTCCGTCACGGGGGAAATTTCGAAGGTGACGAAGCCGATACGATCCGCGTATCCGTATACGGTTTTGGGAGGAGGAGCGTCGCCCGTCCCCCGAAATGTGCCTCGTCGACGAAACATTGTCGTTTGTTGGGAAGCAGGTAGATCGAGCGCGGTAGAGCCAGAGGCACGCTCCGAAACTGTCCAAGGGGTCCATAGGATCCAGGGGGCCAAGGGCTCCGAGGGGCGGAAACAATGGGCGATCGAGCGTGGCCGAGCGAGAGCGCCGTCCTTTTGTTCGTCCGTCACGAAATTCGTCGGATCGAGGAGGGTCACGGTCGGAGAGGAGCGAAAAGGGCGCGAGAGGAGGAAAAAGAGGGAAGAAGACGGGGAAAATAGGCGGACGGCGGTCCCGAGGGTGGCGGGACGATACAAGGGCCACCCTGGGAGCGCCGAGCTCGCCGGTCGGTCTTCTCGCGCCCTCGTAAAAACTTTTCTCCCTCGAATGGTCCAGAAGAGACCGTGGATGCCCGCTTCTTTCTTCTTCTTCGTTTTTCTCTCTCGCGACGCTTCTCGAGGGAGGAGAAGGGAGCGGCTCGGCGTCGCAATTTCCAGCGTCAACTTTGGCCGACAACGCGGAACTCGAGGACGCGGCGGTTCGCGCCGAAACGACAAATCTGCGAGGTCGATCGGGCACGTTGGCAAAAGATGCATCGGCACGCAAAACGCGGGAGCGGCTGTAAGGGCGATTGTAGGTGCGATCGATAGAGGGAACGGCGTCTCCGCAGGGAGGGTTCCCGAGAAGGCTGACGCTAATGCCTTTCCACCGGACGGAAGGATAGCGAAGGGTTCGTCGCCGCTCGTCCTCCGTTTTCCGTTCCTCGCCCTTCGTTCTTTGTCCTTTTTGTCCTTCGTCCTGCGTCCTCGCTCGTTGGTCGTTGCTTCGTCCTACGCTTTTCTCCGTCGACCTGATTGATAGCGCCTCGCGCGTCGCCGGAACGTCTCCGTGCGCGTTATTTTCCTCGCCTCGACTATACACGCGCTCGCCACCATATATCTCCGCTCTCCCCGGATTCTCTCCTTTTTCCTTTTTCTTTTCCCTTTTCCCTTTTTCCCCGCTCTTCCCCCCTCTCCCTCGAAGACCCTCGACCGCCCGCGGTTCGATGCGTATCTTCCTTCGCGAGATCGATCCACCCTGGCCGATCGACCTGGCCCTGGCGGAGGAATTTTTTACACATATTTGCGCTCTCTCGAAACTTCGGAGATCCGTGTTTTTCGGCGGAACTCCGTTGATTCGATATTTCCAATCCGCGAGAACGTTATCGTTCAAGCAGGATTACGATTTGAGGGAAATTCGAGAAGCGCGGCCCCGAGAAAGAGTCGCGGATGCCTCTGCTGCAAGAGCGGGCGAAAAAAATTGGCGAAATCGTTGAGAGGTGGACGCTCTGCCGACTTTTTCCCCGGATAAATGACGCAGCGAGCGAATACCAGGACGTGGCCAAAGAGACGGGGAATAATGCGCGGTTACGAAGTTCTCTCGGTGACCCGTAAAAAATATTAGATAGGAAAATGTGCAGAGGCTCTCGCAGAGAGGAAATCCTCGAGCGCGATCTCTCGCAAAGTGGACGGATCGAGCAGAAATTCATGATACGGCCGAATATGCGTTACGGCTATGGCCATCCGGTATTAAAAGGTATTTTAGCGCGATGCACTCCCGAGAATTCCGCGAACCTTTCACCCGCGTCTCGTTCGAGCTGCTGCTTTCAGCGCGGATCTCTCCGGAGGGGAAATTTTCGCGCGGCCAGCGAGATTCTGCTAGGCCGCGGAGGGCCGCTCTCGTTTCGTCGGCAATATCGACGTCTCGATCCCCCCCGAGATCTTCCGGAAAGTGCGAGGCCCCGAGAAGCCTCGAGGCGACCGACAATGGGACGGCGCGCTCCTTCAGAAATTTTCGGCTACGCGTTTCGCCTCGCTTCTCGAATTTTCTCGGCGCGCCTATCTCGCGGCTCGCGTTCCTTCCACCGCGATAAGCTCCATCTCCATCTCCATATCCATCTCCATTCCCATCTCCGTCTCCTCAGCGGCGTCGCGGCGCGATCTCTCGGAAGGCAGAGGACCCTCCCTCTCTCTCTCTCTCCTCTTTGGGCTCGTTCGTCGGCCCTCGTCGGCAAAAATTACGGTCTCCGTCGGCCGTTAAAGAGTCAAATGGATCAAAACGCCGGCTTATCGCGAAAGTACGACGGGATTCCTCGATGCACTTTTCTCGGGGATGGGCCGAGGGAAGCGCGAGTCGCGCTTCGTGCCAAAAACGACGGCTGTCCTCCCGACGACGATCACGTCGGATAATGTCACCCTCAACGGTTATGGCGATAGTTTTATCGCCTCCTTCCAGCCCGCATACGATAATAGCTGCGATTTCGCTCGTCCGATGGAATCGATCGGCGTTCCTCGATACCATTCCTCGTTCCGACGAGCTTGACCAGCCTTCTCCCCCCACTTTTTCATCTTCTCTCGCCCTCTTCCATTTTTCTCGCTCTGGTAGCTTCGCTCGGGTGCCGCGGTTTCGAACGAGGTCTGCCTGCGACGAGTCAGGCCCGACGAGGCTTCAATTCCGACTCGTCGCTTGGAAGTCGGAGCCCTTGACTCCATCTTTGCCGTCGGAAATCGGTAACGTTCGCCGTTAACGCTGGAACTGCCGGCGTTCGATCCGCTACGTCGAAATATATCGAGCGACGACGCCGGCGAAAGAGGAATCGAGGGACGAAGGGGACGATAGATCAAAAAATTTACGTTTTACGAGATTTGCGTGGAATATCTGCCGCACGGCGCCCCCAGAAACTTGGAGAATTCTTCCAAAAAATTTGGACCCAGTCGCCTCGTCGGCCTCAATAGTTCTAGGGTTAAGCGATCGAGCGGAGAGGGGCGAATTGGAGGGCGGATGGGAAGAGAGAGAGAGAGAGAGGGACAGAGAGAAAGAGGCAAGGGGAAAGCCGCGTGCCCGAGAGATTAATGTGCCGAGAGTACCTCGGAGAAAAAGTACCGACTCTCGCGATCCCGCGATTAATCGTGATCGATCTATGCAGCGTCGCAGTCTTCGCGACAGTTAATTATTGCGAGATTTCCACCGAAAGTGGAGCCCGACTCGCCCGGACTCCCCCGTTCGTTCTCGTCTCGGAAGCTGGAGCGTGGAGCCCGATATTAACCCTTTGAGCTCTAAATACTCTCGGCCGAAACGGTTCGTAGGTACGGAGCGCGGCTAGCGCTGACCATCGCTGGGGCCGGAATACTTTTTCGCCACACTGAAGTGACTATTCAAGGCGCAAACAGTAATAAATTATAGTAATTCTTTTGCAGAAGGTTAAATAATTAAAGACTGTTATTTTTGAATATTAAAATTAATTATTATAAACATTAAAATTTTAAAACATTAAATTTTACAATCAACTAAAAAACTTAATTTGATATTTACAACAGAAATTAATAATTTAATTGTGTGTGAAAAATTTCAAAACAATTATCTATAAATAATTAATTATATATTATAATTCCCGGCGATTTTTGTGACCCTAATACTGCTCAACCGCTACCTAAGGAAGGCAAATTACTAACGAGTGCGCTTGTATTAATTTTACACGAAAATGACTGCATATTGATTGAAAAAATCGACAAACGCATATATGCGCCCTTAGTCCAGGCCGATGACTTAGAGAAAACACATATATGCGGCCTTAGGACACACGGATGACTTTCGTCAAACCCATATATGCGTCCATAGAGCTCTAAGGGTTAAGTGGGGCGTCGGGCGCCCATCGCGGGTCGGGGGAGGAAAGTGCGATATATTTCTCGCGGGCAACGCCGTCGACCTTGGCGAATCTCGGTCCACCGTCTGCAGGTGCGCCGATCTTTCTCCGCGCGGACCGCCGGTCGCGATCTCGACGGACGACCGCGTCGATGCAACCTCCTAATCGACGATAACGTCGAACGCGAGGCTTCCTCTCGTCCGGGTTTTTCCACTACCGGAACTCGGGGTCGAGCCGATTCCCGAGTCCTGAGAAGATTCGAGGCGAACCGCCGCGATCGTCGGCGGTGAAGAGAAGAAGAGGAAGAGGAAGGGGGCAGAGTCCGGGCGCAGCCGACGAAGAGGGGCTTCGGCGAGGGGCTTACGTCGTGCCTGCGTCAAAGAGGGCAGGAACGTGGGCCGAGGATCGATCGTCGAAGGAAGAGCGCGTACGCGCGGACAACGTGACGCGGCCACGTGACTGGCGGACGTACTTAAGGACGCGCCGTGCCTACGTGTCGGCCATTTTACCGGAAGCGCCGATCCTCTCCCCTCGAGATCGTTCCTCTTCCCCCGATCGGAACTCTCCCGCCGCACCTCTGCCTCCTCCGCGCGGTGCGACCTTCGCGAAGCTGGGAACGGTGGTCGAACGGGACCGGAAGGGCCGGCGAAACCTTCGGACGTCGAGAGGTCAGGTCGCGTTCTCTCGAGGAGCGTGAAACCCTCTCGAAGGGTCGGACCTCCCGGGAAGGGCTGGAAGACGCAAGGGACCACGCAACAACGGGGAGTAAATACAGACGCGGGCACTGTGAATAATTTCGCACCGACGATTCACGGATCGTTTAACCTCACCCTTCCTTCTTCCCTTCGATTTCACTTTTCTCTCCCTCCCGGCTTTTAGCGCGGCTAAAAGCGGAGAATTCGGGGAAGTGGGTATACGCGCGCCTCCTTTCCGCCCAAATTTCTCCATCTCCTCTCCCGCCTCTCTTCGCGCAACCACTTCGGGTTTGGGCGGCTAGCGAGAGTTCCTTCCGTTCCTTCCGTCGGCTTCGTCCTCCTCTACGAGACTATTTTCCAAGGAAATCCTGTAGATTCGTCCGCGGATTAATAGCGCGGCTTTCCGTCCTCGCGACTTCCTCGCGAAAACCGTTTTTCCGGAAAACGATGAAAAACGGCTCTAAGGAGAAAGGTCGGAGGAAAATGGAAGCAGCTCGCCGAAGCGGGAGGAAGAGTCGAGTGGTCGAGTGGTCGGGAGCTCGAGCGGCGCGAGGAGGAAACGAGTTTCTCGCGGAAAAGTGTCCTTAACTTCGTTAAAGACGTAATTTGTCGACGGTGAGTCGCGCGTCGTGCAAACCATCGACATAAATATTTATGGTTTTGGAGGCGGGGCTCGAGGCTCGCGCCGGACCCTCCTCCTCCTCCGTCGACGACTCTCCTCTGGAGTTAATTGCTGCTTCTGCCTCCCTCCTCGCCAATTTCGCGCCAACGCGAGACGACGAATTTCGTGCCGCGATTCTGTCAGCGCCGATAAATTTACGACGACGACTTTGGCCGGAGCGGGTCCCGATATTTCGCGTGGACCGGCGAAACAAGAGAAACTCGATCCGTCAAAAATCTCACCGCACTCGACGCTCAAAGTATCGATTCGCGGGCTTTCCGCGGAAGCTCCGGAAATTCGAGCGCCTTCCGAGTCTTCCGCTCGCCCGCGCCAAAGCGTCCTCCATTTCCGCCGGGCTATATTTCGTCGAAAAATTGTCGACGAGTGACTGGGAATTTTCGACCTTCTCCCGGTTCCTCGACTAGAATCGACCCACCGAAATTTCTCCTCGTCACGACGGCTCATTAGCGTTTCGCGAAATTACGAGCGGAAGAGGGAGGAAGCCACCGCCACCGCCTGGAAGCCATCGTCCTCTCGAGGAATCGCTTCGTCTCTCCGCCTCCGAATTCGCCGCTGTGCCGCATGGGAAAGCCCGAACGGCAATTGCAGCCATTGTCCGACGACTCTCGTCGTTTTCTCCAGCTTAAATTTCAAAGTCCTCTGCCCTCCGTCCCTCTCTTTCCCCTCACTCTCCGAGCTTTCTTCCTCCCGCCTCTTTCCGCGAGAGACGAACGAGCAAAAAGACCGGCTCCGATCGGTCGTTCACGACGCCGTCAGATTTTTCTTCGGAGAAAGAAAAATGTAGGAGGGTTGCCAGGGAGCAGGAAATCCGGTTAAACTCCGAGAATAATTTCTCAATTCGAGGCAGCGCGGAGAAGCGAGGCGAGGCGAGGAGGAGGCGAGAAGAGGCGCGCGAAAAAAGCTTGCTCGCCGGAGGGTAACTTCCGACGGGGATCGTTTCCTCGCAGAGAGCGACGCCGATCGAAGGCCTCGCTCTCGCCCCTCTGCCGAGGGTGCTCCTCCGCGAATCTACCTCCGCGTATTTCGGCGCCCCGCTTCCTCCAGGTTGCTTCGAGGACCATCGCCGGTAGAAAATTTCCGCGCCCGCCCGGCAAGAAAGGAGCCACCGGAAGTGACTTTTCACCCTCGATGGACGAGTCATCGGGGCTGTCCTTTGACGAGTGAAAAATGTAACACCGATCCAAGATTCGTCGAAGAGCGGAGGGCGATTCTGTCCGAATCGCTCGGGCCGTCCAAGTTTACCGGAAGTTCAGGGAATCGAGCTCGTCGCGGCGGAAGTCTATCTGCCCACCGATCGCTTACATCTTTACCGGACCCCGCTCTGACGGGATCCTCGACACCGACCGCTGTTTCCCCCTGCGCGCGGAAAACGAACGATCCTTTCCGACCTTCAAAGTGGCCGAGATCTGGACACGGCCGCGGAAGTCCATCCTCCGGCGGGACCCTCCAGGTGTTCTCCTCAGAGGGTGGAAAGTAGCAGCGACGTGGACGTTGCCTCGGGAATCGGCTCGAGCTCGCCTCGTCTCGACGAGGCGACAGGAACGTTTTCACGAAACTCGTGGGTCATTCCCGAGGCAATCGTCGGAATCGTCGCTCGGTCCGGAGCCACCGTTTGCTCGTCGCCTCGAGCCAGAGACGATCCGTGATTTGCCGTTTGTCGGCAAAAAGAGCGAGGAGCGACATTCCGCCGGCGGCATTTTGGCAAGCGTCGCGGAGCCCGTCACCCCGAGGGTTAAACTCCGCGACTCTCGACGCGAAGCCGCATATTTGTCAAACATCCGCGCAAACTAGCTTCCTTTCGCGAACGAGCCACGTTGCAGCTCTTCCAGCCTCTCCTGTCTCTCCCCGAGTAGCCACGTTTGCTCCTTTTTTCTCCCCGCGTTTACCGCGCTTTTCGCGAATCTGGGTCTCGTTTGCCCTCCTCGTCAATTTTCCTGCTACGAGTTTCGCGGTTCGCGCGTTTGATATTTTTCCTCCTTTTGCGCACCCGAGAGCCCCGTCCTTTCGAATTTTCTCTTTGATCGCGGTGCTTTCCGAGCACCGCGTGTCCCGTTCCTTCTCGATCGCAAAATTGGCCCCGATGCCGCCGATCGGACCGAGTTGCGAATTACGGATGGCTAGCCCCAAATCGTCTCCACGGATAGTCCGAAGCGGCGATTCGCCCCTGCTCGTTTCAAAGGGGCTGTGCCCGAAATCGGGGCTTTGCGAGCCGATCAACGCCTCGTCCGTCGGCTTCGTTCCGGGCCGAGTTCCGCCGATGCCCATTCACGAACCGTGCATCGATTCCGCAACGGAGAACCGGATTAGCACGAGTAGCGGAACTTTCCACGATTTTCTCGCAATGTTCAGCATTCTCGAGCCTTGGGACGACTTTTCGAATTAGGGAAAACGGACGGTGAGGAAGACGCTGGCGGAGATGCGCAGAAATCCGGGTGGCTTTCGTTTTTGACGAGTCGAGGAGGAATCGTGTCCTGTCGACTCTAGACTTCTTCATTTTCGAGGGTCGTAGCGAGCGAACGCTCCAAAGTTTGAGACCACTACGTCGATACTTTGATTCGCGCAAATCGAAAGGGGGGGAAGTCGGTGGCGGAACGGCGTTGGCGCGCAAATCCGTGAAAGCGCGGGTACTTGAAATCGTTCGGTGGTCACCTCCGAGAAGAAAGTCGAAGCGAGGGGCGGCCAGCGCGCCGAGTAATTAGCAGGGGCGTATTTGCGAGTCGGTATCGGGAAGCTATCGTTCGAAAATATTCGCCCGGAAAATCCGCAGCGCTCTCATTTTCTGGAGCGAAACTAATTGGAGGCCAGCGTTCAGGGCGAGAGCTGGCAGGAGGGAGAGAGAGGGGGGAGGGGGAGGGCAGCCAGCGATATTGAAACTTTGATGTTTGGAGTCGTGCTGGCGCACCTAGCCGTTAATGAAATCTGTGTTATTTGCGAATCGACATCGACCTCGTCCTGCGCCAACCCGTCGTTTACCAGCGGCCTGCCGGGGCGACCTCCGCGAGACGCTGCTCCAGCAAATTCCATCTGCCGACCACGAGGACCGTCCGATCGTCGCCCCGGACTCCTGCATCCGCGCCGATCGACCGTCGGTCCGTCTACTCGCCCCCTTGACTCCTCGTAAATTTGCGAGACGAGGAACGGCGGCTGCGAGCCCGCCGATAACTGGCGAGAGAGGACGAGAGCCGGAGAGAGGAGGAGGAAAAAAGTGGGGAAAGAAAGAGGGGTGCATCGATAATCGTCTTTCCGTTCGTATTTCGGGATCGTACGCGGAAAAGTTTAGGGCGGTGGAACGACGGGGAACCGTGGCTCGATCCGGTGGACCAGGAGGAGGAAGAGGAGAAGGACGAGGACGACGGCGAGGACGACGACGAGGACGAGGACGACGACGAGAACGAGGACGAGGACGGGGACGAGGACGAGGAGGTTAAAGAGGGCGCGGGAAAGCGAACGGAGCGGGATTTGGGGTAGAGCCGGCAGGAGGGCAGAGCGGATGTGGGCCAGGTAACCGGGTCACCGTGACCGAGGGCATTGCTTTTGCAACCGCCAACCACCGCCAACCGCCACCGGCAGCGCTACCCCCTTCGAGCGCGCCCTCCGGCCGCCCTTCTGCCCTCTTTTGAGCCCTCTCTCTCTCTCTCTCTCTTCGGCCCTGGCCTCTCCCTCTCCGCTTCCCTCCGGTCGGCCTCCCTCTTCTCCCAGTCCCTCCCTCTCCCTCCGTCGGTGCTCCGCCACTCGATACGACGCGCGAACAACAGTTCCACCCCTTCGAGCCTCCAAGGGGTACCCGCTACTTTGTCTTCTTCGTTGCCTCGCCCCCTCTGCCTCTTCGCCCCTTTTCGCCCCTTTTCGCCCCTTTTCGCCCCTTTTCGCCTCCGCGTCGACCTCGCGAGGCCCGGACGAGAAGCGCGCGAAATCCCGTCAAGCTGCAACGAGAGTCAGAGGGTCCATTCGGCACCGCGACGAGCAACTTTCCCTCGTTCTCTCGTTCCCTCCTTCCCTCGTCACCCGAGGGCGGCGCTTCGGATGGAAAATCGCGAGAAGGGCCACCGGAAGGAGATCTCCGTTCTCGAAAATCCCGGGCCGTTCGGTTTCCTCCCCTCGTCGGAGCGACTCTTCGACGATTCGACTCCGTTTCGCGAAGAACGATCCTTCCTCGCCGACCGAGCGAGACGTCTACGGTCCTCTCTCGATCGCGAGGACCCGGCGAACCTTCTCGAGGACGAAGCGGAGCGGAATTTTCGCTGAGACTCCGTTCGGGATAATTTCGAGGGCATCGTCGAGACTCCTGTCTTCGAGGCGCCGATCGGGCTTCGGGCTTCTCTCGGCGCATTCGATTATTCCGCTCCGGTCTACGTTCAATTTTCGTTAATTAATTTCGTTTAAAGGTTGACCTAGCCCCGGCCTCGAAGGTTGTCGTGCAACGTTACCGAAATTATCCCCTAACCGGCTTAAACGCCACCTTGCCCTCGTCGATCTTCCTTACTTCGCTTTATTAAAATTCCGATATCACCCTATTCCGGGCTATGGAAACGCTTCGTCGACGATCAGCGGACGATCGTCCACGGAATCGCGGCAACGGCCGCAGCTACCTCTTTTTCCATATTTCTCTCCTCTCCCTCCGTTCCCCTTTCGCGGTCGAACGCGACTAAAACCGCGTTTAAAATTTTAATCCCTCCAAAGGGGCCGCTCGTTATCGATTTAGGCCAGACCGCGGGGACTATCGGCAGATCGCGCGATTACGACCCGATGGAGTCGCGCGGCCACCGTTCACCTTACCTGCGTTTTTTTTTGTTTCTTCACGGAAGCTCTCGCAGACGTCGATCCTGCTTGTGCTTCTTCGAAGCGAAAAGCGAAATGTCAGTCGGTGCGTCTCCGGACGGCGATGCATCGAAGGGGATCTCCCTGAATCCTGAACCGGAACCAGGGCGATCGTTCGTCAAATTCCCTCGATACCGGTGAGAAACAAATGCGGCGCGGACGCCTCGAAGTAGCAAAAGTTCCGAGCGAGAGGTCGCGATCCGCGAACGCGGACGACGAACGGTCAACCCGGAGAAGAGGACGGGCGGTCGGAGTCTCGAAACGATCTCCGGGAGGAGAGGAGCGGTGGCGGTGGGCGAAAAAGTAGAACAAGAGGGAAGAATCTGAAATTAATTCCGGCAAAGTGAGACGAACTCGGTCGCGTCCGCGAGGACGACGATCGAGTCCCGGGAAAGAGGCAGCGTCGCGAGACGCGCACGAGGTCCATTTCCGTCCTTTTGTCGAGCTCTTAGGGCTTTCCACGGGCGGCAAAAAGGCGGAGGAGAGGGGAAGGGTCGAATTCGGTGGATAGTAGGCTCGGGTCGGCTCGCGAGAAACCGGCCCGAGCCGACTCGGAGGGAGGGGGAGTCGCGTCGAGGATTATTCGAGGAAATCAGAAAATGACGTATTGTTTGAGACCTCCGGTCCATTATAGCGGCGCAAGTGGAAGAAGGGATGGATGGTGGAGGGAGCGAGGGGCGGAAGGGGCTGCGCGGCAAACGAGGACGCGAGAGGGGGCGGAAGCGGCAGGGTGGGGCGAGGGTGTCGTAGGGAGGCCAGAGGGTGGCCAGAGGGAGGCCAGAGAGAGGCCAGAGGAGGCTGAGGGGAAGCCGGAGGAAAGTTGGGGGTGATTCCGGAGGGGAGGGTGGCGCATCTGCCTGGCTCGAGCGCGAATACTCTCCGAGAGGGTGGAGAGAATTGGGTCAGCCGGCTTGGAGAGCACTTCAGGTGTAGGTACCTATCCGACTATCCGGCTGTCCGGCTAACCGACTATCCAGCTATCCGGCTATTCCGCTATCCAGCTATCCAGGTATCCACCTATCCGCCTCTCCGGCCGTTCGGTCCCGCCGGGCTCCGTTCCTCCCTGCGCCTTCCCCGATCGCGAGAATTCTCCACCCCCTCTTTGCCTCGGTTCTCCGCGGTGGACCACGGGACGCGGCGCGAACTTTCAAAGACTCGCCCGCGACGATCCGTCTCCGAATTTCTCCCCTTCCTCTGCCCCGTCTCTCGCGAACGGCCTCGCGTCCATCGCTTCCGCTGGTTTCCAGCGCGGCTCGCCGTACGACGATTATCCCCTCGAATCGTCCACGATTCGCATCCTCGAGAGACGTTTCCGCTTCATCGTCGAAGAGGAGACGGGGATGCGCGCTCGTCCCAGAAACCCTTCGAACCGCGAAGTCCCAATATCGCGCGCTCCGCCGCGAGGAAACGAGGACGAGGAGCTTATTAGGAAACGGTCCGCGCATCGATCGTCACGGACGATCGAAGAAAACGAGAACCGAGGAGTCGGAGAGCCGGAGAGAGAGGAGAAGCGCCGAGAGCGCGGAGGCGCAAGAGGAAAGCGACCCACGAACGGGCCGGGTGGAAGGAAACGCACCGAGAAGGAGGACGACCGAACGTCCGAACAATACCAGAAGCAAATAGACCGCGCTATTCCGCCGGATCTTTCTGCCCCCTCGATTCCTCCGATGCTTCGGCCCCGACCCCGACCGCGACCCCGACCCCGACCCCGGTCTCCGTCTCGTCCTCTGCCCCGGCCTCGAGATACCATCGAGGACGGAGCGATTGATATCGCCGCCCTATCCGAGGATCGAGTCGAGTCACCGCGACGAGAACACGACGCGAGGTTTCTCTCGAGATCGGACGACCCGAGGAGCACAAGGGAGATCGCCGAGCGGAACGGAGAGAGAAGGAAGCTCGACGAGCGAGACGTCGAGCCATCGCGCGGTTCCTCCCCGACGTGCTCTAGCTTCCATTTGCCTCGGCACACGGAGAATTTAATAAAGTACGCCGAAGAAGCGGAGGGAAAAGGACGAACGTAGCTCGATAGGCCGGTGCCGAGGACGACTCGACTCGCCGGATAAAAGCTCCCTTCCGCTGCACCGGGGGTGTAATTATAGCGGGCTCTTAGAGGATGCACGAGAGTGGCCACGTTTCACGTTTAAAGGGTATCTGGGTCAGCCACCGACCCACCTTGTTGCCCGGTCCAGCCGATCGCCCGGATTCTCTCCCGAAAAAGGGATGCCGCCTTGGTCCAGCGCTGGCCGCTCTCTTCTCCTCCATCCTCCTCTCTCCTACTCTCGCTCTCTCTCTCTCTCTCTTCCTAACTTTATCTGCCGCGACGAGCCTAATTTGTCCGAATGGGCGAACGAACGGTGGCTTCGGTCTCTCCTTGCGCCCCCGCCCTTTCTCGTCGAACCTTTCGTCTCCGGTCACCCACGAGGGCGAAATATCCGCGACGTCTCCCCCGTCGAGCGGAGGGAAGGATTTTGGGGAGGTCGCGCGAGGTTGCCGCTCGCATTAGCCAGGGTGTTCGGTGGCTGGCCGAAAATCGATAGGAGATCCGGCAAAATTCTCCTAACCCCGCCCCGTTCGGCTCGTATTTATACACCTGCGCTATTCGGGTCAGGAGGATGTCGAGCTCCGCTCCGCGATATTAGCGATATCGGCGATACTCGCGATATCCCGATCGCCGAGCCAGGGCGAGTGGCTCGCGGAAAATCGGCCGGCTCGGCTCGGGCGGTTAAGCGCGGAAGGAAAAGCGTCGTTGGGCGACCACGAGAATGGGGGATATTAACGAAAGACGTTCTGATTGCAGGAGGCGTACAGAAAATGGGTGTGCAGCTCCCTGGTGCCTTACTTTGCTCACGGGGGACCGCGGGACCTGGAAACATCGAAGGACAGCTGGGCCGGAAGCAGGCTACGGCCCTGTCGATCCTTCTGTCAGTCCGTGGAGCAACGTTGCCCTTACTTGCTTCCGGGCGACCGAGCCCCCGCATACCCAACGCAATACGCCGGAGAACCCACCTTTCTTTGCAGAGGTAAATCGCGGAAATTCCGATTCTCCCCCTTCCTCTCTCTGTCTCTCCCACCCCCTCCCCTTTCTCAGTCTGGTTTTCTCTCTCTCCTCCGGTTAGCCCGTTCCTATCGTTACTCGCGAATCGGTGAAAATTGGACTTGCCTTCCGGAAGTGTCGAGCCGATCGGAGTCGTTCCCCGCCGAACCTCCCTTCCCGCGCTAACGTCGAGAGATTCGCGAAAATTTGCGTCTACGGGTCTTTCCTTCAACCGGAGGACGCTTCTTGTCCCTTTCGTCCTTGCGTCCTCGGTAGCGCGACGCCCGAACGACGCGGACTCGAAGGGTATCGCGCGTTTCAGGGTGAATTCCTTTCCTCGCGAGCGTCGGAGCATCGTTCGTCGTCGTCCTCGCGTCACCGAAAGAGGGTAAAGACGTTTTGGGCACCCTCTCGACCCGCTCGGGCGCTCGGCGTCGCGAGGATCGAGAACCCTGCCCTTCGGTCCGCTCGCTCGCGCCGTTTCCGCCTGGCGATCGACGCGGGTCGAACGAGCGTCGACGGCGAATCGAGGAAGAGGGATTTTGCCCGATTTTCCTGGGATACGACGCGATTATCGGGGAGAGAGAGCGCGTTTAACCTTCGACAGTGAGAGAAAGCGGCCGGGAAACTGTGATGATTTCAGACCCAAACATTCCCGAGACCGGGGAGCAGGCCGCGAGGGCGTTGCACAGCAGCAAAGAGGACGAGTGCTGCTTCGAGGCGTGCACCGAGGAGGAGTCAGCCGCGGGAATCTGCGCGAATTGCACCGATCGGGAAGGCCGGAAGCGCGGCAGGAGCCACGATCCAGCAACGGCTCCACACTGCGAGATTCCTCCCGTTCAGCCCGTTTTTGAAGGTACGCCGGAGGGCTCGAGCTCATTTCGCGGCCCGACAACGACGCTCGTCCAACATCCGACTTGCCTCGCGACCTTTCGGAGGGGGTCATCGCCTCGAGCGGCCGCGAAACCGGGAAATTTCCTTCGCTCGGCCAACGGGGCTCTCCCGGAACGATCGACCTTCGAGCCGAAAAATCGGATCGACGATTAACGTTGGGAGGGCTTCGATCGCCCGATGCCTTTGCGTGTCTGCCATACCCCCCGTTCTTCGTCGCTCCTCGAATCGATCATCGACGGTCGATGGGGCGAAACTTCGCCGGATATCCGAGCCGTGGGGCGAGTTTATTGCCATTCAATTTCGGTGCACGGTTAAGTCCATATCCGGCAGTTTCCGCGACAGCCCGCAGTCTCCCCTGCGATCGTGAGCGCCGAGCAAACTCTGATCGACTCCCCAACATCCTCGGAGATTCCGGCGCACCAGGATTCCGAGAGTCTGGGAGATTCGAGCTCGAAACGCGACGAAGGAACCCCCTTTCCCCGAAAGGACCCGGTCCCCGCGGTGGCAAGTTTGTCCTTGGCCAGGGCGCAGCTCGGCTATCGTCGGTGCTCCTACCGATACCGATAGCAGTGGCCTCGGTCGGCCCGCTGGCTCGGGTGCCCCGGGTTCGCCAGACCCGTACCTGGGACATTCCCAGGCCCCTGGGGGGACGCGGTCGGAGATGGTTAAACGATCGGCACGTTTCTACCCGCAGGTACCCCGTATCCGGAGTCGACGGACTGGAGCGCGGAGGAGGACGAAGAGGACGGGCAAACGACGAGCCCGCTGTCCGGCACGCCGAGCAACGTTCAACAGCAACAGCAGCAGGGAAGCTCCCTCTGCGGCACGGGAGGAGTCGGCTCGGTTCCGAGGGCCTCCTCCTCGTCTCGGTCCTCGGCCTCGGTCGTTCTGCAGGTCATCTGGTTCTGCTCCATCTCTATCGGCCTGCTCGCCGATGCTCGGATCCCTCTGCTGTCCTGGACCTCCAAGATCGGCCGGCTGTTCGCCAGGTGGCCCCCGCGGAACGGTCGCGCGCATGCCGGTGCTCTCGTCGACGGGAACCGGAAGTCGCTGGCGACTCGAGGTCGCGGCCGTTGCTGGTGGTGGTGGTGGTGGCGATGGTGGTGGAAGAGACGCTTTCGCTGGCTACTCGGCCGACCCTGGCGAAGATGGGGCGATCGACCTCGAGAGAATTTTTCCCGCCGCTCGAGACGAGGAACCGACGATCGTCCTCCCCCTTCGCCGCCTCGCGGCGGCGCGTCGTCCACGGAGACGACCGACTTTTCCGGCGGTTCCGCTTCCTCCGAGCGCGAGGAGCCTTCCAACGTCTCCGTTTCCCGCGATCCGGAGGATAACGCCGCGGATCGGCGACTCGGAGGATGGCAGGATCGGCCACGGTGGCTCGATCGATGGAGTCGGTGGTGCGAGTGGTGCTGGTGGTGCGGATGGTGCAGGTGGTACCGGTGGTACCGGTGGTACCGGTGGTGCCGGTTGTGTCGGTGGTTACGGTTGTCGCGGCCCTACGAGAAGAATCGCGCGGCTCGACCTCGAGGAAACTCGGAGGACGGATCGAGAAGGAGAACGGAGGAGGCCGAGGGAAGAAGGAAGGATCTCGACGTTCCCGGAGAAGACGTCTGGCACTCTCCGGCGAGCCGACGACGCTTCAGGCTGACCTCGAGGAAGGATCCCCCATAGAAGCCCCGGTAGAAGACGCGGAAGCGCGATACCCAAGGTTTTTTTCGATCGGTAACCGGAGCACCGTCGAGAGGGACTCCGGACTTGCCGGGCACGGTCCTCGAACCCTCGAAAAGGGGTGAGGACGGAACGAGAGGAGAGAAAGAGTCGGGACGGATCGAGAGCCGAAATCGCGGCCAAACCCGAGGATAATTGGACGAGGACAGAGGGCAGAGGAGGCCGACGAGGAGCCGTAAGATCCGATCGGTCGGAGGACGGAGGAGGACAACGGAAGTGGTGCACGATGAAGCGCCGCTGCGAAGATTCGAGAACCGTTCTGTCGAAGAGACGAATAAGAATAATCGCGAGACGACGAGCCCGCGCGCGAAATCGACGCATCGGCGCCCCGATTCTCCAAAACGGGAACGCTACGTTCCCACGGATCATTCGGGGCGATTAACGCTAATAATAACGATAACAATAATACAATAATAATTAATAAAGCAGAATAAAAAATTGATGATGATAATGATGATGATGATTATGACGATGATAACGATGATAATGATAATGATAAAGACATAGACGACGATAAATACAATGAGGATCGCCAGGAAGTCGATGTTGATCACGGCGACGACGAAGACGGAGACGAAGATGAAAATGAAAATGAAAATGCGGAAGACGAAGATAACGGTGATGACGATGGTAACGGAAATGATTATTATGATGAATAAATAAATAAATAAATAAATAAATAAATGAATAAATAATAGTTAATGAATAATAATAATAATGAATAATAACACTAATAATAATGATGATGAATAATGAATAATGAATAATAAATGATAAATGATAAAATAAATAATAACGATGAAATAATTGAAGTAACGATAAAGTCGATGAAGTAACGTTAACGTAAACGATAGAATGATTACGATACAATTACTATTATTATTACGCCATTAAGTACGTTACACGCAGATACTAAGTTACCACTCGAGAGAAATTCAAGAAAGAGAGGAAGTTGAAGAGAAGAGAGCGTGAGTGTATGCGTGCGCCCGCGGAAGAGCGCGAGAACCGGAAACCGAGTGAGGAACTTGTATAACTGCGAGACGAAGAGATGAAAACGCGCGAAAAGACGCGCGCCTACGCGAATAAGCCATTACGGATTAACGAGTCAACGTTTAAAAGAAAAAAAAAAGCAACGTAGAAAACTAGCGTTTCGGTCGTGTGCGTATGAGTGTGGATTCGCGCAGAAGAAGAGAAGGAAGAAAATATGTACATGCGAGAGAGAAAGAGCGAAAGAATAGGAGAGAGTGAGAGAGAGAGAGAGAGCGAGAGAGGAGTACGGATCGAGGCTCGAGAACGATAGGTAGCACAATTAACGAGGAAAATAATTAATGAAACGGCGGGAAAAAAATAAATAAGCACGACGTTATCGAGATATAATATGTGTTCGTTTAGACATTACCATAAATAAATAACTATCGTATTAACATAGACACGTAACGTTACGATGTAAAGGAAAAAAATGCGTGATCGAGAGAGTGCGAGAAAATGCCAGTGGAAGAGAGAGAGCGAGAGAGAGAGAGAGAGAAAGAGAGAAGTGCAAAAGGTGACGAGCGAAAAGGGAGCGCACGGGAAAGAGAGCCGCAGAGAGCGATCGACGAAGCCGGGGAATGTTGAAGAAAAATCGACGAAAAGGAATACCGTAGTCAACTGATTTTTTTATAGAGAAACATTGCAGAGGAATATAATTATACTACGAATATAGAGGCACAAAAGAGCATCCTTCCTCGTTCTTGGTTCTTCTCTCCTCGCGGGTCGCGCAACTCGGCGCGCGCTCGATCGGGCTTTTCCGGCCGAACGACCCAAGGTTTCCAAGATCGAGGACAGAGAAAGGGTCGAAGAGGTAATGTCGACTGCGCGAAACGACTTCTCTTGCCTTTTCCTTCGGACCGTTGAAAACTCGAAAAAATAAAACATACAAACTTTCGTCGCGCTCCCCGATGGTTTTTCTCGATGCGACGAGGGTGAAGGGAGGGGCCGTATCGTTAAACAGAAACCGCGTTCGTTTCTCGTCCAATTTCTTCGGCCGATTTTGCGAGCAATACTTAAATTTACCTTCGAACGAATCTCGATATCTCGTCCCGCGACGAAATCCGAGGCGGATCGGTCTCCTTTCCATCCCTCTTTGCTCCTCGGACGAATTTTCACTCGGCTAGGATACGAATCCGCGAGAGCAGAGGTCACCGGCCGTCGTTGGCTCGCGTTCTCCAAGCGCGGAGGGTCGCCTCTGAAGCTCCGGCTCGCGTCGAGTTCCTCGGTCCGTCGAGGATCCCGTATCGCGGAAAAATCCGCTCGGCCTCCGGCAGACGAGAAAGGAGAATTCGGAGCGGAGCCGGGCGAGCGGAGGCCAAATTCCGGTAGAAACGACCTCGGCGAAGGGACACGGTCCGTCCAACGGTTGGTAAGGTCAAACAGAGAGGAGAAAGCAGCGAAAAAGCGCAACGTGCCTCGGTATCGGGGATAAACCGGGGAAAAACGGGAGGAGGAGGAGGAGAGAAACGGAAAGAAGTGAGAAAAAAAAATACAGCCCGATAGGGAGGAAGGGTAAAAGCACTCGTAGCCCGAGTCTCGACCTCGAGGAATGGAAGTTTAAGGGAGAGTTTTTGAAGGGCTGGAGCGAGGGGAAAGGGGATGGTGTAAAAAGCGCGATTCGAGGCGTCCGAGGAAGTTCGTCTTACCTGTAATCGGAGACACGCTACGGTTTTCTCCCTCTCCCCCTCTCTCTCTTCCGTCTGCCCTGCCTCTCGGAGAGAGAGAGGAGAGAAACGAGCGGAAAAAGTGTTTTCCTCGATAGAAAGTAAAGAGATCTGCCGGTAATTGCGCACAAATTCGCTCCAATAGTTCCGTTTGATGATTTTCCTCTTTGGGCGCGGGGGAGCAAGGGGGCGAGCGAGAACGGAGAAGGGAGGGGGTATCTTTGTCGGTGCTTCGGAGGCGGCCGTTAAATCGCCAATTAAGGCATACTCGGAAAAATACTCGAGGAAGACTCATTTCTATAAAAGTCTCTCTTCGACGTTGCCCTCTCGCGCGATCATTTTCCTCGGATACGTCCTCCGACTTTCCGAGCGCGAACGGTTCGATGTTTTCGTTTAAACGCGCCTCGTCCGCGCCGGGAAAACCTTTTCTCGAGAACGAGCGTCGCAAACTCGATTCGTAGCTGCGCACCTTTTTTTTTAATTAGTCGATTCCACGCCAAACCGCTCTACATTTTTCCCCTCCTCTCGTTTGCTCAGAGTTTCTGGAATTTCTCTCTCTCTCTCTCTCTCTATTTCTCTCTCTTCTCCTCTTCCTCTCTCGCACGCGTCTCTCGTCACTTTCGCGGAAGCAATTTTTCCTTGCTACGCCGGCGGAAAACGAGCTGTCATACGCAGCTCGTTAAGTATACCAGAAACGAGCTGTCCGGATTCAATTAACGAAATTAATTGAGCGAAAGGTAGCTTCCACGCGTGCTAGCCGGAGCTCGACCGTCCTGGGCGCCCCGAGAGGAAACGCTCTCGAGTCTCGTCGAATTCGTCGTAAATCCCGATTAAACGCCAACTTCTTTGGCTCCCGTGACTCTTCCGCGTCGCTGAACTTACTACGGCTTTCGATTTTTTTCTCTCGGACGCCTGGAGACCGATATTTTCCTCGATCTTGCAAAGTTTCATTTACTTCGTTTGTGCGTTTGCTGCATTAGAAAAATTACCCTGTTCTTCTTCCGGCAGTTCTCGCCTCGGATACGTTACACCGGTAACGCTTGCAAATACTTGGGCGAATCGCGACGACGAGAGGGAAGCGCACGCTTAAAGTTCGAGCACTTTGCAACGGCAATCGATCCCGCCGAAGGCCCATAGGCGACTTCCCGTATCGCGTTAATAATTACTCCGGGCTAAATTGTCCGAGGGGCAATGCGGCCTAATTACGAGACGCGAAGCCACCGGGAGATCCACCGTCGCGCAATTTCCCCGCAAACTTTGATCGATCGTTTGAGCGAAGAAATATATCCGGAGATGGAGAGAGAGAGAGAGAGAGAGAAGGCGCAGATACAAGGACCCGAAGTGTATCGAGCACGGGAGCAGTCTCGGGTCATCCCGCGAGAGGAAATAAATCAGAGAGGGGGCAATCGAGGTCAATGAACAGAAACACAAAAATGATAGTTATCGGGGTGATAGTTTAACGGCCGATCTACGGTCGTGAAGTCTGTCGCGCTTAAACGTATTAAATAGGTACTTTGAAGCAAGGGATATCAAGCAGCAGAGAAGATGATCGGTCAAGTCAATTCCGTATTACGAGATGCCCGTGAAATATCTACTGCACTGTTTCTCTAGAAATTCGAGAAATGTATATAAAAGAAGTAGGAACCCGTCGATCCAACGGCGTTCGTGAATCTAGATTTAAATTGCAGTAACGGAAGTCGCCCGAAGAGAAGAGGGCCGTGGCTGGTGCGGGTAAAATGGAGCAGGTGGGGGGAGAGGCGCGCGAGCGTGCACGTTAATTGCGTTGTTAAACATTGTCCGACACATAATTGTTAGCAATTTACGTCTGCGAGCCGAGAAGCCGCGAGGAGCGGAGAGGAAGAAAGGAGGGGATGGAGAGGGGAGTCTAAAGACGAGCACGGAGAGATTCGAGCACGAAGATCGCGTATAAATATAGAAGTAGATATCGTAACGAAACAATCGGGCGAAGTGCGCGGAAGAGCAGAGAGCGCATCTGTGCGCGGCTACGTGCAAATATACGTATTTGCCCGCACGCCCGCGTAAACGTCCGAGTTCCGTTCTGCGTTGCCGGATGCAAAAGCGCGAGGGGCTGGGGTACGAAAAGAGCGTGGAGGAGAAAGAGAGAGTGAGAGAGAGAGAGAAAGATACCGAGAGAGCGATAGCAAGCGTGACATCCACGAGAGGAGCCCCCGATGATACCTTAGCGAGAGAAGCCGAGCAGCGCCGGCTCCCAGCGTCGACCGTCCGAGGATCTCTCGTTGGGGCCAAGAGACTTGGAAAACCTGGGAGAGAACCGTACTTTCTCCTCTCCTGGAAGAAATGCCGGAGCTTTTCCAAAGAGCCAAGTCCCCGTCTCGGAGACTCCCAAGATTCGTCCGTTTGTCCGTTCGTCCGCGAAGGGGCGAGGAACGTTCTCCAGCCGTTGAAGAGCGCGCGGAGGAGAGGAAGAGAGATCGAACCGTTTTTTCGCGGCCGAGAAGCTCGGTGCTTTTCGGGCGAAGGGTGAAAGAAACGAGCGAAGCGGAGAAGGCGGAGGAGTGCCGGGGAAATTTCAGGGTGTTCCTTTGTTCGTGTCGGTCGATTGCGCGCGGACGCGAGCAGCGATTGCCCGCTCCACCGGCCATTTTTGTTGGAACGATTTTCAAATCCAGAGTTGCGAGCGTTTTCGCGATGCGATTCTCAACTCGCCGCGAGGGCCGTCTCTTTCGCGCGCTCGTCGGGGTCATTTGGTGGGCGCGACTATGTCACGGGGCAAACTTGACCTTCGCCCCCTCGAAGCTCCGTCACGCCTGCAGCCGCTATTTATCGAAACGTTCAGCCAAATTGCGGGGAAATTTTGCAACGTCGCCGTAATATCGGGAAGTAGGCCGATCGAGGGTCGAACGGCGATCGTGCGGACAATGGAGCCGGTCGGACGATCCGGAGGAACGGGGAGTCGATTAAAAATACCAAGTCGGAGGGTCCACGACCGACCTACCTCCGTTACAACGTTGCGAAATTTCGCGAGATTGCCGATCCACGGGAATCGAGAAAATTCGCCGGTCGCGCGACGTCCAACGGACACGTAATCGCGGGTCAGCGAGGGAGGGGAATTTTTCAGGGAATCTCCGAGGTCGAGCAATTGTACTTGGAAGTTAATAGGTTGGCTCGCGATCATTGCCGACGGTTCCACCATCCTCTTTTCGCGGCTCGGCCTCGTCCGCGGCCCCCTTCGACCCCACCCGCCCCCGTCGGCCCTGACTCTTCCCCCCTCCCCCTTTTATCCTTCTTATTCCCCCCTCGGTCTCTCGTGATTCATCTCTTTGAAACCAAGTAATCGATAACGCGCGCGTTTTGTATACCTCGCTCTCGGAATTCTCAATCGCGAATCAATAACGCTCGTCACGCCCATTCGATACGTTATTACGAGGGTCGGTGAGAAGTATCGCGCGGCAATCTCTCGAAAAAGAGCCTGCCTACCGAATCCTCGCCTCGCCTTCCCTCGCCACGCCTCGCCACGATTCGGCTCGATTTGCCGCGATCGCGGATGTTTCCGCGACGCGGCTCTTTTTCCCGCATCCGTGACCATTTTTCGCCAGCTACGGTCAGCTACTCGCGCGAGGACGGGCACGGTGCTCGACGGATATTAGTTTGCTCGGCCCTTTCGCGTCGTCCGTTCCGGTTGATCTGTCGCGGCACGATGGACGAAGCTTCCTCCGTTCGATTCGTCCCAACGCGAGGAGATTGTTTCTTCAAATCCAGTCGGAGAAGGAGGGAGACGATTTCCGTGCTTCTGTTCGGGAAAAATTCTAACGGTCTCGATTCTCTTCACGGAGCTGAGATCGTTCGCCGATAGATCGAGAGCGGAGAGGAAACGAGACTTCGGTGTTCTCCCGATCTTCCAAGAGGGAGGAGACCGAGCGTCGAATCGCGAGAAAGAATTCGGCGCAAATCAGCGATATATTCCCGAATGTTATTGTCCCGGCAAGAAAAACGATAAAGTCCGAAGGAGTTGAAAAAGCAATTTTCTTTCCGAGCTGGAACTCGCCGTTTCGAGCTCGGCTCTTTATTCTCCAGACTTTTTACGATTGTTGCTGAGAATTAATCTTTTCCCTCCTTTCCGCTCTCCATCCTCCCCTCGTCCCTCTCCGCCTCTCTCCGTAGGATGTCGAGGTTCCCGAGGCGAGTCTGCAGAAGCAGCAACGGAAGTGCCACCGGCACCGACAGTCCCGGAAATCTGCGAGGCCACTCGAAGCCTCTGCCTCGTAAAGGAGAATCAACGCATCTCGCCCTCCCATTCCCTTGTCCCCTCGCCCCTCTCTCTTCCCGTCTCGCCATCCCGTCCACTTTTTCAGACGCCCCGTAATCTCTTCTTTCTCGAGAACGCTCATCGCGCCTCTGAAATTTCCTCTCCTCGCGATAAACGCGCGCGAATTTGCTCCTCCTAACTTCGTCCCGGGCGGAGTGACCCGAACTTTCGGCCGGCGAGCTTCCGCTTCATATTTTGCAATGCCCGCTAATATACTTTACAGTGCCCGCCAATACGAAAATATATATTTCCGAAGGATCGATCAAGATCGGGATCGCTAATCGTACTTTGGATCAATTCCTTTTCGCGCGAAAGAACGTTTGCAGCTGCAGCTTGAAAAATTCGAGATCACGGTAATTGGATCGAAGTTGAACGATATCGAGAGCCGCGCATTTTTTGTGGAGGCCGAGAGATCGATCCTTGGCGATCGTCTCCTCCCGATCGGTGTCGTTTGTCGCGTCGGCGAGGCCGATCGCGAATCGATCCGCTTTCTTTTACCTTCTCTACGATTTTCTTTCGACGAGAAGAAGAAAGGGAAGCGGAATGACAGCGGGAGGGAGAGCAGCTGGAAAGGGGGCAACGACGAAGGGAGAATCAACGATTTCGGGGTGACGGAGGGGGCGGGGGTTAAGCTGCGCGAAGAAAATAGCAATTCTTTCTTTCCGTAGAATCGTTTTTCTCGGCTTTCTTTCTCGAGAAGCGTGTCGCGGATCTCGAGGCGCGAAGGAGGTTTTTCGCCACTGATCGACCCCTCGCAGCCTCCCATTCTCTCAACCCCCAACCTCCGACCCTCCCGGGCATCCCGGTCCTCCTTCCTTCGATTTCCCGGATTCTCGCGACACCCTTTCCGGCGCGCGATAAACGAGCCTGCAGCCTGTTACTTGTTCGGCTGCTCGGCCTCGGCCAACGCGCGTATACAAATCCACGCGAGAGGCAAAAAGAGAGAGGAGGCAGGGGCAGGGAGGGCGACGAGGGCGAGGATGGCGGCAAAAAGTGGGAGGAAAAACGGGGCCGCGGGAAAATTGTCTTCGTGTCGACCTCCAGAGGGTGAAACGAGGCCGATTTATCCGCGAAACGCTGTTCCATCGGCTCGACGGTTTCTCGCGATTTTGCCAATCGCGCGCAAATGTCGCCGTCCTCCCGCCAACGAATTCGAGGGCGCTCTGGCCGTCCTCCGAGCTCCCGTCCGAGGGAGAGGATTCTCTCTCGGTCCGTTCGTTTGCGTTTGTCGAGAGACGCCTGGTTTACGATCGGCGCGCCACGTGCGAGAGAGCACACCGGGCCAACGATTCGATGGGCGTTAAAATAATAACGGCAATAAATCGCGGAGGAAGGTCGCAAAAGAGGACGAGCACCCCGACGAGGGCGACCGAGGAGGCCGGCCCTGGCCGACAAGGGGCGACAAGGGGCGACGAGGAGGGTGATGGGCGAACGCGGGGAACCGAGAGACGCGGAGGGAGCACCGGAGGAACCAGGGTTGAAGCGCTGCTGCTTGGGTTTCGGTCGTGGCTGCCTCGAGGATCGAAGAGAGGGGCGGCAGGACCGAAGCGGGAGAGAGAGAGAATGAGCTAGCTTGCCGAGTGGAAAAGGGATGGAGAGGCAGAGAGAGAGAGAGAGGACCGGAGTACGTATTGATCTCACAAGTCGCCCAACACAGAGCGTCCGCATAAAACGGGCCACCCTCGACGTCGTCATCGTCATCGTCGTCGTCGTCGCCGCCGTCGTCACCGTCGGTCTTCGCCGCTGCGTCCCGTTCGTAGTAGCAATTGCGGTGATAGCAACATCGGTAGCATGGCGGTAGTACCTCGAGCTTTCGGTCGGGTTTCTCTCTAGCTTTGGATTCGTTGCGACGATTGTCTGCGAACCGTCTCGGTGGAAAAAATTCCTAAAGCGGATCCTCCTCTTTGACGGGATTGTCTCTCGCGACGGTGCTCGCCGTCCGGAATCGGCCTCCTCCGTTTCCGCTTTCGCGTTCCTTTTTGTCTCGTTTTTCTCGCAGTTTTCCGACAACTCGCGATCGCGCGGGGTGAAAGCGGAGCGCACGGCGCCTCGACGCCGCCTCACCTCGTTTCTCCGCTTTCCTCCTCTTCCTCCTGTTCCTGCTCTTTTCGCCTCTCTCCTCCTCTCTCCTCCTCGCTCCCCCGCCTTCCTCGTCGGCCCAGTTCCGGCTCGTGCTCGTGATCGAAAAATTCGCGAGAATAACGAAAAGCTCCCCGGCATTGGGAACGGCGATGCTCGCGCACCCCAGTTTTTCTCGTCGCTTCTCGATTTTCCGTTCTCCATTTTTCGCTCGCCATTCTCCGTTCTCGAATCGCCGTAGTTGCTCGAGAGCGCCCGATTATTTCCCCTCTGTCGCCGAAACGAACAAACCCTCGTTGATTTTCGCCTCCTCGATGCCTCCTCCGAGCGATCAATTGCCCCTTGCTTTTCACGTTTCTCCGATCTCCTCCGATTTTCCCTTTTCCCCCGAGTACCGCCGCAGTTCTGCCGATCGACCTCTCGATAGATCGTTCGACTCCGCGCCTTCGGAGTGTTCGTTGACTTTGCGAAGCTTCGGAGCTAAGAACCCAAAGCCGGGCCTTTGGACGTATTTAATTGCTCTCCGAGTCGATTCTATTCGTCTCTGTTTCCTCCTCCCCCTCGTTCTCTCGTTAGCGGCGTCGCGAAACGTTCCGGCTCGTAATTGCGCGTCCCGTCTCCGATGAAACCTTTCGAACGACCTTTCGAAGCGCCGCTCTCGTAATGCTCTTCCGGCGAGTTCCCGAAAGAGGCGTCGAAATGTCGTACAGTTTCTTTGGCGAAGAAAAACGTTGTCGCGATGGCCGGAGCGCGCGGGGGCGGACTATTTCACGAAACTCATGGGAAAATAAAAGAAAATATAAGAAAAGCGTCCCTCGCTGCCCTCGCGGAGACCCCGTTCGAGTAACGTTAAATTAAACGAGAAGTCGGCGGCGCCACCCCCTCCGACTTGGCCGGAGATTCGCGGAGGTGGCAAGGGCGGAGCAAGGGAGGCGAGGGAGAGAGAGAGAAAGAGAGAGAACGAAGAAGAGGGTCGACGCAGTCCCGAGAACCGAGTAACCTAAAATTCAATTTCACGGGGCGTAGCTCTCGCAATTTTCGTTCGCAGAGTCCCGACTGCAGCGAGCGAAGGCCGAGTTCCGCGTTTTCTTCGCGCTGCGAGATCGCAAGAATGTCCTCCACCCTCGAAGAACGTGATTCCTCGCTCCGATTCGTCCTTCCTCAGAGATCCTCTCCTTCGATTCGAGTTCAACGACCGTCGAATTTCGCGATCTCGATTCTACCCTCCTCCCGAACGTCGCCCGAGTTTCTCCCTCTCGGAGAGGTCCACCGATTATGCGTTCCTACCGATAATTCTCCAGCGATGAGCGCGGAGTCTCGATCTCTCTTCCGTTGTCGCCGTTGTCGATGTTAACACTGAATCTACGGAAGTCGTGAAATCGACGGGTTCCTACTCTTTTTTTTAAACATTTATCAAATCTGTAGAGAGGCAGTACAGGAGAGATTTCACGCGTATCTTGGAATACACATATTACTCGGCCGATCGTCTTCTTTGCCGCTCGACCCCACTTTCTTCAAAGTACTCATTTAATATATTCAGGTGTGCAAAATTTAACGGCCGCAGATCCAGGGTTAAACACCGAGAGACGACTCTCTCGGCCTGCAAATTCGAGCAGACCACTTCCCGCAACTTTTTTTTCTTTGGCCGAAGACAGCAGATCCGCGCGAAAATCACCGCCGAACAGATCCGCGGCCGAACTTTCGGAAGATCCTCGGAACGACCGATCGAAGGTCGATCGGAAATCGATCGGAAGTCGATCGACGCTGCTTGTCGCGACGCGAAGAGAGAATGCGGATGCTCGGTTGCGAGGGTGTTATTGCACGAGTGAGCGAACGAACGAGCGAACGAACGAAAGAGTGAAAGAGGAAGAACAAGAGAGAAAGAGAGAGAGAGAGAGAGATAAAAGAGCCACTGCCTTAGCGACAGCAGGATCCGTACTAGAAACAAGGCCTTAGAAAGTAAACAAACCAGAAACATAATTAGTATTAAGTAATAAGTCTGTTGTTGTTAACCAAGAGAAAAAAAAATGAAGATAACGGTACTTAGAGGAATCGGGAGGACAAAGATACGTTGACGTATTGTAAAACTAATTAGCCGTTGTACTAACATAAGCGCGTAACGTAACGTAAAAAAAATATATATATATATAAATATATATATATACTTAATCCCTCGTGCCCGTAATTAAGTAGGCGTCTTAACGCGTAGTTCTGCGTAGGATTATAAACGTCGCTTGTCGCAAAATCGGGAAAACCAACGGGGACGACGAACGGCGGAAACGACGAGGAAGGAGGAGGGACGAGATCGCGAGTCGAGGAGAGCGGAAGAAAGATCCAACCGGGAATTCCTTCCTTTCGACCCGGACACTGGAGACCGGTAATCGATAATTGGTAATCGGCAATCGGTCCGCGATCCTGCCTCGTTTCGATCTTTCTACCGCCCTTGTTTTCCGCTCTTGCCTTACGAGGATCCTCGCGGTCTCGACGGCTGCGAAGAAATATAGAAGCTGAGTGAGAGAGAGCGAGAGAGATAAAGCGAGAGTGTGAGAGAGAAAGATGAGCGGACGGAAGAGAGAAAGAGCAGGAGAGCGAGAGAGCGCGCACGAGAGAAAGAGAGAGAGAGAGAGAGAGAGAGAGGAGGTGGAGAAGGAGAGGGGAGAGGGAAAACGGTGCAACCAAATGAGATATCTAAGAAGCGCCGTTACTTAAAACTACGACTTTTGAATCCGATGTTAGCGTAGCGTACTGTAAGCTGTCGACATTTATACTATGAACTATGAGTAAATTAGTAGCGATCATTGTGGACATAGTTAATAGTATAGATTAGTTAACCGCGCTAATTGTACCGACAATGGTGTACATTTAATTATGAAATATTATCGAGGTCTCGTTTAATGAGGCGCATATGTATCGCGCGAGGAACGTCGAGCCGTTTCAATCGGCTCGATTCGGCTCGAATACTTTGGAAGGAGCGCTACTCGGAGCCACTTTTTCGACCATTCCATGTATCTACGTACCAAGCGAATCGATCTCATCGAACGTCGCGTCCCCTCGGATCGCCTGGGATCGTCCGAGACCGTCTAGGATCTTCTTGGATCGTCTCGGACGACTTCGGCGCGCCAATCGACGAGGGCGCGACTCCTCGATCGCGACCGAGACTTTGTAAAAGCGCGAGCTTTCACCCCGTGCTCCGCCGTGCTGGACGACACGGGGTATTTTGTTACGAGCGAAGTAAACGGCGCGAGGCGCGCAACTGCAACCAACAGGGATACGCGCCCGACCGAGGAGGACGAACGGACGAAACGGCGAGCGGAAGTGCCAACGACCGACTCGGCAAGCCCGTGGAAAATTCGCGAGCGATATTCTCTCGCGAACCGCCAACGAGAAACCACGTTCCTTCGACGCCGTCGCGTCCTCCGCCTCGGTCGCCCTTCAAACTTTTCTCTCCCCTGCCCTTTCACCCTTCTCCGTGAACCGCCCTGATTCTTCCTTCGTTTTACCTCTCGCTCCTCTCCTCGATCGAGGTCGAAGCAGCAAAAGCTCTCGAAACCCTCGCGAAAATGCCTACACGTTCTCGTTTTCCGTCGCTCATACCGGAAACGGAGCCCCGGAGAGGCGGCCAAAACCATTTGGGTGCACGTGGATTCCAGTTCGGGGATGAACTCGAGATAGGAAGGAAGAAGTGCACGGAACGGGGATCGACCGCCGACAGGAGCCGGCGAACTTACCTTCCACCGGAAGCCGAAGCGATTAATCGGCCATTCGATCCTATCCGACCCTTCTTCCGTGGCTCTTTCGAGCTCACGTGCTCCGACACGATCTCCACCTTCTCGTAACCTCGGAAGCGTCGCTACTCGAGCGGCTGCTCCCGAGAAGCCGATTTTTGCGATCTCCTTTCACGATGCGCTTTCCCCGACAGGTTTCGTTGCGTTCGGCGGAAAATTTCTGTCGTCGTCCGTTCCTCGTTCCGGAGAGTCGAGAATTTCGAACGAACGGAAAATCGGGTCTGATTTTCAACACTTGGCGGAATGGAAACGAAGGACGAAACGCGCGACGTAACGTAATCGAGAGAAGCGAGGAGCAGTCGGTGCTCGCGGGTACTCGTGCACCGAGGCGCATGCACTTACGGCTCCGACTTACGGAGACGGACGGCCGTTAATTAATTAGGTTATCGATCGGATCGAGTTACCCCCTGACCTCCGGCTGGTCTTCCGCGAACCCTGCCTCTCGAGCGGCGATACGTGCACGTGACGCGACCGGAGCACGTGGCACCGTTGCCTCCATAGACACCTACAAGACCCTCCCCCTCCCATAGATACCGCGGAAGCCCTCCGATCGAGATGCCCTCTCGTTCGTCCCTCCCGCCTCCGTTGCCTCCATCGAGGTCCGCGCTCATCGAAACCGCTAGGCTCGAGCGACGTTTCGCGATTACATTTTTTCCCTCCGCCGCGGCGTTTCCGTCGTCGCGACGTCCAAAAGTGCCCCTCCTCCTCGAGACGGACTTCCGTTTGGACGAGCGAGTCCACCATTTTTGTTGCTCCGCCGCCCCCGCTTCCTCTCATTTCCGGATTTTGTGCGGGGAACGCGAACCTGATTCGCCGCAAACGGTATTTAAAGCAGCTTCGCGCTCCGATCGATCTAGGTCGGTTTGCGAGCGCAAAGGCACGCGGGTCGCTTTGCCATCGACGAGCTCGAAATGTCGGATCGGTATTAAAATCGGCAAAGATCGCGGGAAAAGTCGGCGCCGCGGTTTATCGATCCTCGGAATAATCGAAATTTCAGTCGTGCCGAATAGGAGCTCCGGTTAATTGAGGTTTCACCCAGCAATTACTATCGACGGCAGTTCGCCGCTGCAATTTCATTACGAGGGGTTCGTAAATTCCATCGGATCGGGGCGCCGCTGGGCACCGCTGGGCACCGTTCGAATCGAAACCGATTCGCGTCGAGAAGGACCATACTCTCGACGAAGGTGCTCGCGAAAAGTTTTGCGAGCTTCCTCGCGCGGGCTGTCGCGGAGGCCGTCCGATCGTTCCGTCGCCGATCGAACGTGAAGCTGATTGCGAGGGAGGCGAGAGAGGTGAGATCCGATGTCGTCGGAGGAGTCGAGAGAGGAATTTACGGTCGATCGGTCGACGGCACGATCGGACGTCGGGCCTCGCGAGTTTCCGGAACGGCAGCCACGTCGAGGAGAAAACTGTCGAGCTCGTTGGATGCGAGAGGACGTTATTAACTCCATTATCGCGTCGGAGAAGCGGAGGCCGAAGCGGAGAAAAGGAAGGATCGCGTCCGGGAGTGCCGGTCGTGTCGGTTGCGCGTCGGTCGAGCTCTTTGTTCGCCCGGGAGGTCGGCGGAGGCCGAGAGGGAATCACCCTCCGCCTGCCTTTCTCTCGGACCGCCTGCAATTATGGGAATCGATAGTTCGTTCCGATATTTCCTCCGCCCTTATTTCAAATTCCGTCGTCTCGATGCTCGTTTACGTATTAATCGGCCGAGGAGCCAATAATTGTCGAGTTTCCCTTTGACGAGGGAAAACAAGGGGGGGATATTCCGCTTTGGAGGCAACCTCGAGATACGCGCCACGTCTTTTCTCCTCTCCGTCCTCTCTCGCGCGTCTCCTCCCTCTTCCTCCCGCCGCTCTTGTGCTTTCGCTTCAATTTATCTCGTAGTACAATGGAAAAGTATTATCTCGGAAATTTCAACGGAACTACTCGTCCATTTACGTTTAATGCCTCGAGTGTCTCGCTTCGTTATTAATTTTTTTTCCTTTCCTCCCCCGTCGTAATTCGTTCCTCGTTCCCTGGAGCTTGGCCCGAGGAGTGGCCGGGGGCCGCGAGGGCCACGAGGGGCGACGAGAGGAAGCCAGGAGGAGCCGGAGGATCCGAGGGAGGGCGAGGAGGCTAGAGGAGGCTAGAGGAGGCCAGAGGAGGCCAGAGGAGGCCAGAGGAGGCCAGAGGAGGCCAGAGGAGGCCAGGGACGCAAGGGATGCAAGGGAGGCAAGGGGTTCGGCAGCGGGGCAAGATCAAAATCCTGGCGCGCCATAAAAGCGGCGAGAATTGCTCGTAGCCCCAACGAAGGCATTATCGCGGTCACTTTGCGAGGAAACCGAGGCTGGCTAGGTTTCAACGGTTCCGCGCCCCCGACGACGTTAACGCTCGGCGTCCTGCGTCGATCAACGGGGGTGAAATTGGGTGCACCGTCGAAACGAGCGACTATTTCGCGATCGCTCTCCTTTCGGGTCACGGCAAACGATCGGACAGCAAGATCGTCAAATTATTCCGGGACTCTGCTCTCCGACTCGTCTCGACGGTGGTTCTCACTTCCCGGCGAAATCAGCGCGCTCCTTCTTCCTCCTCGCTGGGATCTTCTCGCTGGCGCGAACGCGCCCGGACGCGGAGAAGCAGCAAAGAGGGAGAGAGAGGAGGCGAAGATTCGGCGTAACTCGAATTATCCCGACGTAGAGCGGACTTGCCAGGGCTACCGACTCCCAAGTGCACCCTCCTTCGCTCCTTCGCTCCTCTATACAGTTTTATCCTCGACAACCCAGCCTCTCCTTCTTCCTCCTCTTTTCCCTCTCGCTTCCTATCCTCGTTGCCTCGAACACGACCTTGCACCGCCCCTCTTCTCGTGCTCTCGGTCCCTCGAGTAGCGGCCGGTCACGCGAACCGACCTTTACCTCGCCCCATTGTACCGAGCATCATCTTCGACGGCACCGGCTATCGCGGCTCCGGAAGCTCGGTTCTATCGCGAGGACGGTCCCTCGACGAACTTCCGTCGCGCTAAATTGCGGAGCAGTTTTCGTTTTTTATCTTGCAGTCTCTTCCTTTTTGCCCCATCCACGACCTTGGTCCGGCGAAAATCCGCTGCGGATGCGCGTGCAACGATCCGCGCCGTCGCGTCGGCACCGTCTTTTCTCTCAAAAGCTCAAATCCGCAGGGGCAACCGGGCGAAGACGCGAGGAGACTCCCCGAGCGGCTCGGGGAGCAAATTTTCCACGAGATTCGACAGAGAGAAACGCGAACCGGGGGAATCGCGGCGGCGATACCAGCGAGGAGGAAACGTCGGGTCGGTCGCGCCTCGATTTCCGGCGGAATCGCCGGAACGGTGACGTTACGGATTGTGTTTCTGTATTTTCTATCTCGACGGAGCCGATTTACGCCGCGATCTACGAGGGAGCGCTCGTAAATAAGCTCGACGACCGCCACCGCGCGATTTACATTCTTCTCGACGTTCTCTCTCCGTGAATAATGGCCAGAGTTTTCCTCCGGCAAAAGCTCGCGGTATTCTCGTCCATCGTCCGCAGCGGCTCTTTCCCCGAGGCGGTCAAATAGTAATAGGTTTTCGGGGAATCTCGCCGGCTCGTCGACGATTCCTCCATCGAGATAATAACAATTTTGCTAGGAAAAAAAAAACGAGAAATAGTTTTGGCGTCTCCGGGGACCGTGCTTGGGGACTTGACGTTGACGTTCGCGTACCGCTGAAAGAAACGAGGGACGGTCGATCGGATCGATTTGCTCGTTTCCGCGCGGCGCGACGCAACGTCGACGGCACTCGCGCCGTTCTCCTCCGAAATCATCGGCGAGAGGAGCGTCGTTTCTCAGGGTGGTTGCGAGAATTGCCGATTTCCGTCGTTAGCCATTGCGGCGAATTCCGCGAACCATTGATTTCGAGCGTCGTCCGGGCGACGCGCGATCCGGCGCGTAGGCGTTTTGTAGGCGTTTGTAGGCGTTTGTAGGCGTTTGTAGACGCACCTTCGCACGCGCGCCAACGGAAACGGACACACGTGTGCCCGCACCGACGCGGCCGAAACACGAATAAGAAGAAGAGGGCGACGATGATAAAATACATTGTAAATCGAGAATACGAGAATACGAGAGCGAGCGCGCCAACGTGTGAGACAGAGCGAGTGAAAGGGTAGGAGCAAAAAGCGATTGTACGAGTGCGACAGAGTGTGCGTGTAAATGTGTGTGCGCATGAAAGACAGTCAAAATGAGAGAGAGAGAGAGGGAGAGTCGAAGCTCGAAAAGAGAAGCATTAGAGTTCCGTCTTTGAGTGTCGAAGAATGTTCATTTGTAATTGTTTAAATCTAACGAGAAATGTACTGTAAAACTATAAGTACTATAGGCACTAAAAATATATCATTTGTTGACATGAAAAAATAAAAAAACCAAGCGGCGTAAGTTCTGTTGCCGGTGACGAGACCGTCGCGAGTCGATCGTTGCTCGTCGGCCGTCGCCCGTCGCCGTTCGCGCGCACGCGTCTTTTAAACTTTCTTCCCCGGCGACCTTGTGCCGTCCGCGGCCCTAGAAAACCTGTCCAAGGAATCGAATATTTCTCTTCCGACGAAGATTTACGGCCGCGGACGAGCAAACTCGCCAATTTCCTCTCATTTCTCCCCGCGGCAAGGGTTCCCGCGAGTCGAACGAGTCCGGCCGCAAAATCCTTTGCCGCCGAAACGTGCAACGCGCTGTCGATGTTTCGAAGCAGACGAAGGGCGATCGGTTCCGTCGCATCTCGGACACCTAAATTCGCCTGCCGTTAAATTCCAATTCTACGATTGCTGCACGACTTTTCTCCACGCTGGTTCTGCCTCTCGCGTTGCGATGCTTCCAAATCCTTGGCGGGTTGAAAATTTGCAGCGACGAATTTTTCGTGTTTCGGGCCCCTCGAAATTCGCAAAACATATTATCGAGAGACCGGGACTCGTTTTTCACGGCAAACGAAATTTTTCCGTTTGATTTTCACGTCCTTCCGATATCACGTTTTGCAGCTTCCGAGCGCCGACAAATTCACCAACGAAAAAAGCGACTCGACCTTCCGTCGAAACTTTGAAATTCGACGTTTCATTTGCCCCGTTTCGCCGTCCCCTTTCAACGCTTCGAAACATTCGGAAAATCTTCCTGGAAAATCTAGAACACCGTTCTGCCGGAGAATTTTGTCGAATTATATTTTTCTCTACATTCCATCGTGGAATTCTATCGTTACGGACCGGCGAAAAATTTTAGAAGGATGAAAATTTTCCAAATATCCGTCAAAAGTATTCTCGAAAATTTCCGAAGATGCGCGTTAGGAAGTCACGCAAAAGAGAAAAAGTGTGCGTCGAGGTAAGCGACGAATTTCTCATTCCTGCGGTACCTTGGAACCTCACGAGAACTCCATGAGGTGATCTCACGAGGACGCGAGGACGTGGGAAGATGGACGGGACCGGCGACATTTCAGTATCGGATCGATCAACGATAGAAATCTGTTTATCACGCAGATGTGTTATGTACAAAGATAATATTACAGAAGGCGCACCATTGCCAGCTTATCCTTACAGACGTTCGTCTCCTCGCGTTCGCGATTTGGTCCTTATGTCGCGAAATCGGCTGCCAAAAGGCTCTGCAACCTTTCGTAGATCCTTTCTCTCGAAAAGTTCACTTCGATCGATCACAGAGAAAGAAGACTTCATCGTTGATCTTCGATCGGCAGCGGTAGAGCCGAGAGTCGATTTTTTCTCGAAAAGCGACATCGAACGGCACGGATTTCTCGACGGAGTTCGGTCCATCGCGAAAACGACCTCCGAACGAAGATAACCCGCGGGAAAGCCGAAGACGTCGGGCAAATAAATAAGTATAAATTACACGAAGGAGGGGAAATGTAAGTTTGAGAGTTTGCGACGCTGGTTTTGGTTGCGTCGAGTTACCGCGAATGGGAAGCTCGCGAGAAGTCGCGCGGTCACTGCATCTGCCGCTGCTGGCGTTGCTGCTGCGGTTGCTGTGGCTGTTGCGGTTGCGGTTGCAGTTGCGGCTGCTGCGACTTCGACTGTTGCTGCTGCTGCTGCTCCTGCTGGGTCGCAGGTTCCAGGGTGTCCATAGTTTGCTGGCCCTCCGGCGTCGCGGGAATCGTCGGGGGTTGCCTCTTCTTCTTCTTCTCCTCCTTCTCTTTGCTCGGCGGGGGAGTCAACGCGTTTAGCAGACCTTTCGCAAAACGCAACGTTTGACCGACACTCCTCCGATATTCTTAGTCTTTTATCCTTCGGTCTACCGTTCGCGAACTTTGAAAAATCTTTTGAACGCACCGTCGATCGACGATCATCGCGTCCGAGTATCTCGGGCAATCGAGCGTGAATCGTTAAATAATCAAAAGCGCGTATCGTCGATCGCGAATCAACCAAAGGTTATCGTAAAATCCAGGAGGATCGAACGGATACGAGTCAGTGCGAGTGCGATAGCTCTAATCGAACCAAGGTCCTACTTACCGACTGTTTCCCCCTTTATGGACGCCCCTGAAACCGCAAAGAGAAACGCGCCTGCTTGAATCCTGTCCCGGAAATCGTCCCGCGACTTAACGCAACGACAAGGATCAGTTCCACTCACCGTTGCCGCGATACTTGTCCAGCTGCTGATAGACCTGCTTCATTCGCTCGATGTTGATCCTGGAGCTCTTTCCGTGATTCACCATCGGCAGGGAGTAGTCCTTTCCGACGATGCACTTGGCCGCCCTTTGGGCGCTCAGAGGAGCGTTCCAGGGTTCGTGAATGTACCTCGTGGGGAAGTTCTTCAAAACGGGCAAGTACCGTCTGTCGTTCGGGGTCGTCCGATGGGAACGCCGACAATGCACAGACAATTCGGAGTTAACTGCAGCAGCCTGCCGTAGAACGCGGTCGAGGTGCACCGTGTTGGAGGAATTCGCGTTACAGCAAAGTCAACTGTACCGTTTTTGTTTTTTTTCAAATTGCCGTAGAACCCTTTGGCGCTCCTAACCTTCGTCCGCTCTTTAAGGAGGATCACCCTAAATTCCCTATGCTCCTTTTCCGACCCGTGGTCTGTCTCTTGTTTAACGAAAATGAGACTCTTTCAAACTGTTTCTTTGCAATAATTGTACCGAGAGAAATATGTAGTCACTGTCCACGATTTGTCTCGTTTTTCGTCAAAAGAAGACCCCGGGGACGGACGAAGGTTAAATTTCGCCGGTTCGATCGATCGATTCTGGCGGAAGCGGCTTTTGTCGAAAGTTTTGCCGTTTCGCTGGTCCAAGTATTTCCCGGCGCGAAGGAGACGCGGAGGAATCAACGGAGAGGGAAGACGACGGTGCCGTTTACCTGATGTAGTCGCCGTTCGGATCGGCCTTTCTGCCGAATCGGACGGGACAGTAGCAGTGGAAGAACTGCTGGAAAAAGGAGCTGCAAGACAGCCACATCCACATTCCCGCGTTCACCGACCAGTCCGCGTCCAATAGAAGCTCGTCGAACACCTTGGAGAAAGAAATTGGTTTTTCTCCTTTACGACTCGCGGCAAACTTTGTCATGTCGCGAGGGGACTCTCGAAGTCTTCCAATTCCAACCCCTTCTTCTCCACTCCCCAAAAGTTTTTGTAAAGTTCGGTTGAAATATAAGCTACATCTTCGAGACCACAAAATAGTTCTCAAATTGGAAGATACCGGAAATCGCGAGGAGAAATTGTTTGTTCGTTCTCCACTTAACGCGCCCTACTATCTACTCGATATCGCGAAAGACAGGCATCCGAGTTGCAGTTTACTATGAAATTTTCGCGATTTCGACGAATGGAACTTGGATCGTGAAGAAGACCGAGAGGGCGAAGCAGGAGGAGGAGGAGGAGGAAGAGGGACGCTGATCGAAATGCCAGGCCAGGTAGTGACATTTTACCTTCATTCCTTCCTCCCACGAGATCCAAAGGGCACCTCTGGTCAAGAAGCAAGCGACGGCGTGTCTGGCCAAGTGGTGTATCCAGCCCTCTTCCCTCAGCTGAGTCATGATCGCGTCGATCCACGGGAATCCCGTTTGTCCCTGTTGAACCAAACCTTTCCATTCTCTCGAAATTCCGAGACGAATCTACTTTCGAGCTCTCCACGATCGCGCGAGTCGCGTAGCTCAGGGGCGCAACGGATTCGCGATATCGGGAGAGAAGAGATGCGAAAAGTTTAACCAAAATTCTGTCAACGGCAAGTCGAGGAGGTTTTCTCGAAAAAACGCGGGTCGAATTTGGCCCAGGTATTTTCCGCGGACGAAGGCGCCTCGGAGCAGAGGCTAGTTATCGCGGGAGACTCGAAAGACGCGGAAGATTCGGGACCGAGGACAGAGGGCGAGTATCCTCTGGAGAGACGCTTTCCGTTTGCCTCTCGTTCGCGCAAATTCACTCACGTTAGCCCACTTTGCCAGCGCCTCGACGTTCTTGTCCCATGGAATCTGCACGCAAATCGGGTTGCCCTCCATCCTGTCGAAATTCGGATTCTTCGTCGCCGCGCAGTAAAAGAATTCGCGCCACAGAAGCTGTCCGTGGAGCGACAGCGGTGGAACGGCCTTCTTTATCTGCAACGAAGGAAGCTCGTCGACTTGGGAATCGAGCGAGAGAGGAGCCCGAACGGAATCACCGACAGGAGGTCGATGTGGAACGGAGATAGAATCGGCAAACTCGGTTTGTCTTCGTTAAAAATCGAGACACGTTTTTTTTCACGTTTCCACCTGGAGGAGAGCGCAAAGAGGCGTACCTTCTTGTAGAGATCGGTGAGTTGGTAGTAAAAGAGTCTGGTACTGAGGCACCCGAATCGCAAGTAGGGCGAGAGTCCGGTCTGACTGGGCAGCAAGGACTGCGGGGTCATTTTCGGCCTGCCGAAGCTGGCCACCCACGCTATCCTCTCGAGATGACGCTCGAGCCGGGCGAGGGCCTCGCTCTCACCTCCGACCCACACCGGCGGCAGCAGTCCCTCCGTCTCGAACCCTGTCGACGATCACCGTTCAAAAATCATTTCCCACGGCCCGCCTTGCCGGCGAAACTTTCCCGCGTTTTCGCGAAATTCGAGGAGAATTTTCCCTTTCATCTTTCCTCCCTTCGAGAGTCCGCCCTTCCCCCCGGTTCCCGTTCCTGCGCGGATAAACACGGCCGCGATTAATTTGCTTCGGCTTTTTACGACCGTTCCTCTTCCTCTTCTTCGTTACGTTGGTCGGCGGTAAAAGCACTTTCGTGTCGAGCAATAAACTGGGTCAGTTTGTATAAACTTGCGGGACAGTCGAGGCAATCGCTCACCCCGAGTCGGACGATTTTGACGCTGCCATTCTTCTCCAGCGTCTCTCCCTTTTTCCTCGTGCTTTTTGCCGCTGGAATCGACCCGAGGATCGCTCCTAACCCCGGCACACCGACGACCCTTTGCTCCCCGATAATTGCCGGCGCGCGAAACTCGCTGCTGGAAACTCCTGGACTTTTTTTCTCTCCGTTGAGACGACTTTCCCCGTGCCTCTTCTCGCTTTGTCGGCGCTCGGCGCGCGCGACGAGAACGGGGGCAATTTTTCTCCTCTCGAGAACGAGAACAGGCAGCACGAGAGGACGAGAGGCACGGAATCGAGGCGATCCGAGAGGAAAAGCGGCGCTAATAGGGGAATCTGCCGGTTATCGCGAATCGTCGAGCGGAAGAACGATGAGATTTTTGTAATCGGGCGTCGGAGCACCTGGCACGACCGAGGCATTCAGGCCGAGATATTCGTGCAAATGACTAGGCGCGCTCCGAGGAACTTCAATGCGCGGGACATTTGACGGTTAAAGAAAAGAACGTTACGTTGAAGAGAGTGATGTAGGAAAATAGGTCGTATCAAGAGCGCGCGGTAAGTTGGCACGCGTCGGATGCCTCTTCTCTCCTTCTCTCTCTCCCTCTTTCTCTCTTTCTCTCGTCGGGCTTGGCACGAGGGCCCGCTGCAAACGGCAGAAAAGAAGAACGGGACATCCGTCGCTGATGAATAGACGTTAACGCGCCCATTCGAAACCGGAGCCTCGGATGTTCCCTGTCAATAGGAACGAGCGATCTTTTTCTATCGTTCTCCTACTTTGATCTCTCCTCTGGAACTGCACCCTCCTTTATCTCTTGACTTTAGACGGGGGAGGGGCTCGTTTTATACGAAATAATATGCCGAGCTCCTCGCGAGCGTACCAATTTCCAAAAATACCCGGAGCTCGAGCTCAAAGCTATCCGATTGCTCTTCACGGTCGAAGCGACTGCGATTTTTTCTTCCCTCTTCGAGCGAGCGCGGCGATGGTGATATCTCGCGCGCATCCCCCTTCTACGGTTCGCGGAAAATTCAAGTCGAGCAGCGGCTGACCCGCGTCTCGTTTCGACCGCGTCCAAGTCCAAACGAGAGCCGAGAGAAAACCGAGGAAAGGGGGGCGGAACGGTGGGAAGGGTGAAATTCATTCGTACCGAGTTCCTCGAGCGTCGGGACGCCGTAATGATCGTCGTGGTCGTCCTTGAGGGGCGTGTAGGCCGCGCCGATGTAATCGGAAGTCACGGTTGACACCGGTGCTTCCGGCGGGTTCATGCTGGCAACGACATTTTGAAATTGATGGTAGGTCAACGGCGGCTCACCTCCGTTTTTCTCGATGATCCTGAAACACGAAACGATGGAGGGCGCGGCTCACGACGGACCAACGATCGTCGCAAATCGTCGCGCGACAAAAAGACATTCTTTCGAGGCCCGCGACCGACTGAAAAAAACGCTGGAATTCGACGTTGATCTCCGCGTCGCGGCTCGTCTCTGGCAATTTTCGAGGGACGGAAGCGGAAGCGGCGAGTCGCGCGACCGAAATCAAAGCGTCTCGAATGACGTGCAAATGAATTCCGCGCAACGTGTATCGTATATCGATTTCGAAGCCACAGGTGCAGCCGTTGTGCTACGTTGGAAACGAACGCGTTCCTACGTGGAATGCATTATCAATTTCCCATACTTCTCCCCGATTGCCGCCCTTTCTTCCTTTCTCGATACCGCAACGGCGAACGTCTCCTCTCTCGACGAGCGGACGATCTCCGTGGGACGTCCCGCGACGCGGACCGTTCGCGAGAGACTCCAGCGACTCCAAGCTACTCTTTACGAACGAGAGCAAAATATATTTTCCTTATTTTCACCCCCATCCATTTTAAAGAACTTCAACGTTAACGGTTTAAATGGAGAACAGAATAAAATTGTTGCCCGACGTGTCCAAATTTCCTCTCCTTCGACCTGCCCTTTCTCTCGGTGCCGATTCGAAGTTACTTTTCTCGAAAGTAAAGGCTGCCAGAAAGAGAATATTTATTGTTTCAAGTCGGCAGACACTGCCCTCTCGCCTATGCAAATTATTTCACTTTTACCCAGCGATTTTGCCGCGAGTCGTCGCGCCACGCTAAAGCTCGCCGAGGGGGACCGACGTTTCCCCGAAGCTAACGGCGAGGGACACGCGAGAGCAAATTGAGAGGCGAAGAGGACGAGAAATGGCTTCTCGATGACGAGGGCGAGGGCAGAGGCGGGGAGTCAAAGTCGACTCCAACTTAAATTACAAGCCGATTGGGCAAAGATGTTCGGACTCACTCGTCCAACTTGTAGAGAGTGTGCGAGACCCTCTGGACCACCGAGATACCGAGCTCCTTACAGAGTGCCGAGATGTTGTGGTCCCTGACGCGACCGAAGGGCTCCGGGTCCTCCTCGAAGGTCAGGTTCGTCGTGCCCCACTCCTTGAACAGCTTCGGAAGAGCGTCCGCCGGCTGTCCTCGTATCACGAACAGCCGAGAATTCAATTTCCTCAGGGAACAGTCGAGGTCCTCGAGGCACTGCAGCAGAAACCTGACCCGGAAAAGTCGGCCAACGTTACTCGCGCTAACTCGCGTCGCTCCTTACCTTTGTCTCGAGCGCGAGATCGAGAATGGCGCGAAGAAAGGAGTCGCGGTGATCGGAAGACGCGGAAGCTGAAAGAGGGGAAGCTCACCTCCACTTATTGATGCCGACGTTGGTGCTTCCGGCGAACCAGGGGTCTAGGACGAAGACGCAGCGGAAGGTGGCCGCACCGAGGAGGCCCTCCCTCAGCGAGGGATTATCGTGCAGCCTGAGACCTTTCCGAAACCAGTGCACCGTGTGCTTCCTCCCGTCACCGTGGACGCTCGTCGCCCCGGGACTTATCTCGTTGTTACGACTCCCCGTCATCTTTCTTCCTCCTTCCTCCCTCGGTGCTCAGCGACGCCCTCCACGTTCAGCCGCGATCTCGCATCTCGAAGGGATCGGTCGATTTCTTCCTTCCGGCTCCTTCCTCGTTTTCGTTCGAATCGGAAGGAAGGAACGAAACGACCCGGAGGGTGACCTTGCTGGAACGGCGACCTAGGGAGCGGGCTCACGTCGAACCTCGCGCTCCCGTCATTCCCGCGAATCGATTCTACCCCAGCGGGGAGCTGCTTTTTGGGTCATCAAGGTCGGCCGCGAGCTCGATCGATCTACCGGTCCACCGATTCGATATTTCCGTGCTTTCCGGCTGCTCGGGGTCGAAAGGAAGGCGCGAGATCTCTGGAGAATCGTCCGTCGTCGATCCGGCTACGGTGTCGATACGTCCGCCTCGAGTCGATACCTCTGCCTCCAACTTCTCGGCTTCTCTGCAACCAGGAACGTCGAGGTACTTTACTCTTCCCTCTTTCGGCCGATTCAAGGGAGCTTGCCCGATCGTTAGGGGACGACCGTCCACGTTCCGTTGACCCCCGCGCAATTTCGAAATAATTTAGATTTTGCTCGGCGGGGCTCGGGGGGCTCCCCCACCGTGCAGGAGCTCCGACCGCGACGCCTCTCCCTTCGTCGAGAGGCGCGCTCGACCAACGGGGGCAGAAGAGAGGAGAAACGGGCACAGTTCCTCCGAATCGGCGTAAATTGCGAGAGGCCGCTCCGATGCCTGTTCCTCTAGAAATTAGAGTATCCATTGTTCGCGCAGTCATTCGTTCCCGAGTTTCGTTGAAATTCGTGCCGTCGCTCGGCGCGAGGGAGATTCGCGCCACTCGAGGATGCGCCCTTCCCGCTGGGAGCCGCTTCTCGACGAACGGTGAACCGTTCTCCGATCGGCTTAGCGCGGAAAAGGAGCGGAAAGTGGCGAGTTGCCTCCCGTTTCGCCGACCCGAGGCGCTCGAAATTTCGTGTTTCGAAATTTACGACGAACTTTCGTCCCAAGCGCGCCTCGATAGCGTCTCCGAAGCCGAAGCGCGATTTACGTAAACGCGGTGAATCGTTGGCGAAAGATTTAATCGATGGATGGGCACGCGGAGAAACGGGCAGCCGATAAGTTGGACACGGAGACAAATTGGTCGCATCGATCGGGCGTCGAGTCGCGTTTACGCGAATTTGAGCAACGATAACAATAGAGAGTCATTTCTCGCCGGCTCATCGAACAGAATGAAACTCTCGTAGGGCGAATCGATCGCCGCGTCTGGGTTAGGTACCATCTATTTTTCGCCACTGAGAGGAGATGGAAAGTTAAAACCTTGTCACGGTGGTAAAATGCGCGTCGGCGATGTAACGCCGGTAAGCGAGGCAAACGAGGTAAACAATGGGACGACTTTTATTTCGGTCCGGCTTCGTCGGCCGTAAATTAGTCGGAGGGAAGCGTGACGCAACGATCCTTCTCCCGCCCGAATGTAAGCGATAGTTGCGCAATTGCCCGAGGATCGCCCCCGACCGCCTGGCCGCCCCTTGGAGCATCGATTCGAGGATCCTTCCGCGACGAGGCGGCGACCCGGAACGTCGAGGTCTTCCGACCCACCCGACGGAATCGCCGATCGTTCCAATTTCCCGCGCTCCGCGTCGATCGCGATCGATCGCGGTCGATCGGCCGCGCCGACGAATTCGTCGCTTCGCGAGCAATTCCAGCCGGAACGCGCGCCCGTTCGGACTTGGCGCGATATCCGCCTCCCAAATCGTCTCCGTGACAGTCTCACCCGTCTGCCTCTCCTAGCTGGCCGTCCTCCCCTCGCTCCTCGCTGTAGACGGTGCAACGACGGTCGCGAGCTCGCGCGTCGCTCGCCTCGAGTTTGCCGCTTGTTTACTTAACCCAGTATGCACGCCCGACTACCTCCAACCTCGAGGATAATTCGCCGCGACAGCGTTCAGACTCCTGCTTGTCCGAGGAACATCCGCGGAAGTGGGCAACCTCCTGGAAACGGGAAACCCGTGCCGGTGAGTGGACGAAAAACGCGTTAACGAGAAACCCTCGGCTCGGATCTCTCTCTCTCTCTCTCTCTCTCTCTCTTTTCCCGGGGAAGGCGAATCCGAGCGAATCGCGCGGCGAACACTCCAGAAACGACGATCGAAGGCAATAACGATCGTAACGTCGCGGCGTGACGCAAACCGGTATCGCTGCGTCAGCGGAAAGGTGCGCTCTCCGTCGAAGGTGCACGTTTACGTGCGACGCGCGAAACATCGACGTCGCGACGTTTAAATTCGAGGCGGGCGCGAAGCGAGCACGAGGCCTGGCTCTCGCGGGCCCCGTGTCCCGTCCCACCGATGCCTGCAGCTCGGTCGGCTTCCAGAAAACTTCAAAATTTCCTCTCACAATTTGTCGCAACGCAAGGGTCCCACGGGGGCGCTCGATCCCCCTCGCGACTCGTATCTCGCGAGTTTCCCGGCGATGCCCGCTCAATTGGCACGGTATCGCGAGAACGAGAAGCGAACGCGCGATTTCTCCGGTCTCTCGGCGATTCTCGGCAAATCTCGACGGTTCTCGGGCTCGACACGCTGACCCGCTGACATAATCGCTCCTTCGCCTACGGTAAACCGTGACGTAACGCTCGCGGCAGCGCGGTCTTCCCCGATCGCGATCCGACGGACGATAAACCGCGAAGCCGATAAGGCAGACCGTTCGGCCGCCTCCCGCCGCGTGTCGTTGACACCGGTCCGAGATGCTCCTCCTTCTCGTCCTCGTCCGTCGTTTCGCGATTTCTCGTGCTCGAGACCGGATCGATTGGAACTCCCGTGGAACCGCGATTCGCGGATCCTCGATCGCGCGGGACGGGTCCGTCGACGCTCGACCGTCTGTCTCTCGCGGGCACGGGTTTTGCGCGACTCCGCGTCGAAATGCCGCGCTCGAGGAAACATCGATCTCCGATGACGCGATCGGAAACGGATCGAGCGAGTTGCGATTCGACTCGCGGATCCTTTTCCCTCGTTTTCCGTCGAGGAATCTCGAGAACGAGCTCGTGGACGAAGATGACGAAGCCGAGAGAGGAGAGTCGACGAATCTACTTACCGCGACGCACTCGCGAGGAGATACTTACAACCGCGGGCGTGACCCAAAGTCGTTGCGGCGAATTCCAGCGGGAGCGTTCCTCGGGAAGAGTCCCAGCACCCCGGAACGTCTCGTCGGAAGGGTGCGCGGCACGGATTCGCGTTTTCTCGCGCTCCAAGCGGAGATCGCCCCACGGATATTGCGGAGACACCGGGCCAAACGTCACATCGCGCACCTCGAGCAACGATTCGCGGCGAAACGATCGGGAGAGTCGGCTCGCGAGAACGAGACTCGTCGATCTTCGGCGAGGATGAACGAGACTAAATCGGTCACCGAAAAACAACAGCGCACCGGGGGAACCGTCGATAGCATATGCGGACGTGCGACTCAACGTCCGATGGAGGAGACGGGGCAGCGTGCAGAAGCGAGGGGAGGGCAGGAGCCACGCCGAGTGCAACGTGACCGCGGATCCGCGACCGATCCAATTGGCCGACTCGATCACGTGGTTCCTCGGTCACGTTGCACCCGCCGTGGTCTTATCTGTCCTACCGACCTCTTTCTCTCTCTCTCTCGTGCCTCTCTTCCCGTCCCTTCCCTTCTCTACGCAGCTCATCTCACCTCTTCTCTTCTCTTCGCTTCGCTTCATTCTCCGTCCCGAGAGACCGAACGGCGACGACGTTTCGCTCGCACGAGCGTTCAAAATCCCACGTACGATCGATCGGTCCACGTTGATCGGGAACCGGAGTCGCGGATCGCGAAACTACGGAAACGGAGCAAACCGTCCTGAAACCACGATCACCGGCTGCTCCATTCCGGCTCCGACCTCCTCCGCCCGCCGTGCCGCGCCGTCGGTCCGATCCAGGACCGTCCGCTTCTCCTTCGTCCGTGTTCGACGTTTCTGCGCCGATCGACCGCTCTTGCCTATCTTCGACGCGTTGCCTCTCCATCGGCGCTTATCGGTATCGCGTTTTTCGATGCGCACCGTGCGCCTCGAGTCTGTCCCGTCGCCAGGATCCCATTGTAACGAAAAATCCGAGTCTGTTGGCCGGTGCGCTCGCGCGACGCGACTCTCGTCGCAAGGGCGAGCGCAGCTGGAATCGTGGAAATTATTCGCGAGGAAGGCAATCGTTTCTCGCGATAGCGCTCGACAGGAGCGGGCCGGCGAGGTTGTCATCGTTTTCGATTACGCAACAGCCTCGCAACCAGGATATTTACCTCCGGCGCGGATGCCCTTGACCGAATTGTCGCGCGCAACGGCTCGCAACTGTTTCCATCGTTCGGGACGACGCGTCGGTGCATCCGTGACGGTCTCCGAACCGATTCCAGCGTCGGCATCGGCTTCCGCGGTCGAACGACGTCGCCACGCTCCTCGAGTCGTCCGTTGCACGGTCAACCCTCCTGTACCTCGATTCATTCGTCCCGCGTTGCAAGGGCAACTCGTTGCATGGAAATCGCGCTACAAGATTGCCGCGTTACAGGAGGGTTGACCGTAATACGGATCGAACTACTACGGGGAAACGGAGGGCCGGGATGCAACGTGATCGGGTGGGAATAATTTTGCAGAATAATTACAGTTATTTATTCGTTTTCACGTACAAAACGCATCGAGGAAAACGGACGAAAGAACCGAACTGCCTTCGGTGACTTCTCCCGTTCGTCCTCCGACGCGGACATGCTCTCCCCATTTCTCTCTCTCCTCCCTTCCCTCTTTAGTCGCAAATCGCGCGTTACATATATGCATATAAAAATGACTCTCTCTAAAAAAATCCATATCGCGGGTCTTTGTCGTCCGTTTAATCGCTCCTTCGTTCGAGTTGTGACTTTATCGCTAATTCTAGATAATGTTAATAATACGTATCATCCGACGCTATCTCGTCCTCGCTCTATACCTAAATATTTCTTTTTCGTCTATGCGATTATACGTGCCCCCCTTTCCCTCCTCTCGCTGATTCTCGCAGGACGATCGATGCAGCGGCCGATCCGCGCCCTCCGATCGATCCGGAGCGGGTTCGTCGACGAGCCTTCCGGCGTCGCGACAGTTTCGCGCGAGCCTCTCGACTCGGCCTGCCGCGAGGCATCCAATTGCGCTAGATGCTCGTGTAAAAAAAAGTGAAGGACCATTCCCGTCGACGGAGCCAGGGAGAAACCCGCCGGTGGGTCTGCGCGCTCGACGACATCGAGCGCGAGCGAACGCTCCACGATCTACGATTTACGATCCGCGCATCGTCGATCGAACGTACGATCGTCGCGCCAGATGCGCTTCCGCCGAGTCAACCAAGGCGTCGACCGGCTTCCGCGAGAGCTGGAAACTCCGGAGGGCGAACCGCCTCCGAGATACCCTCGAGGACTACCCGTGAGAGAGCATTCCGGGCGGTACTTCCGGTAACGTTAGGAACCATCCGTCTCGACCGATCGCCGACGCGGACGAAGAGAAATTTTGTTCGTAAGGGAGAACGAACGAGAGGCCGTAAAACGAGGCAACGGCGGTAGCAGGGATCCACCGGATCGATCATCGCTACCGATCGATCCTTATTCCCTCCCTTCTTCCTATAAACGCATTATCTATATTTAAATAACAATTAGTAGAGACTCTTTCTTTTCACTCGCTTAAAGTTAATGAAAATAATTATGGCTGCAACGCTTCCTTCTCCTTCGTTGCCAATTCCGGCCGGCGATTCGAGCGTACTTCGTCCCCCTTCATCTACGGCTAATCCCTATTTCATCGTGTCAAACGTTAAAGTACAATTTACATACGTTTCTATGTATAATATAATATAATATAATATAATTCAATATAATATATATATCTATATATATAAAAAGGAAAAAACAAAACATCTGGCACGCATTGCAATAGAGGCGCCTCGCGTAAAACATGTAAAGCACCCTCTACAGATACTCTGAACAGTTAAAACGATAAAGGTCGCATCGTCGCTTGCTAGAAACTTTCGAAAGAGATAAGCGCGCGGATCGATCGCCCTCTCTCTCTCTCTCTCTTCCTTTCCTCGATCCCCCCGCCGTTCCCCGCAAAATCTGACCGCGTCGCGGGTCTGGCAGCCACGCGGAAAACACGGCTCGTCTTCGTTCGGACGCGATTGAGTCGGTCGCCTCGTTTCGTCGACGAGGCAGACCTCATGGACGAGCCCGAAGGACATCCGCGAAGGGACGGAGACGTCTCCTTGCCGCGAGACCGGAGAACCGCGATCGCGCTTCTCGACGTTCGAACGGTCCATTTCCTTTCAACGACGGAAACCAAGGTACGACCGATTCGATCGATCGTCGAGCAGACGCGCAAATACCGCGGGAACTTTGCAAACCGAACGTCGATACGACGCCGATGCAATCGACTACGAGGAGAGTTCGGTTACAGCCGATCGATAAAAAACGAGAAACAAGGGAAAAGAAAAGAGAAGCGCAGATCTACCTGCGATGCAATGCGGAGAACACGATAGATGGACGATTCAGCGATAATCTTTGAGAAGCGAACTCCAATGAGGAACTATGCGATCCGTGAGGTCTCTCGGGAATCAGCGAAACCCGAGAGAATCGTTAAAAATTCGTCGCTCGAAATTCCTAACTTTAATATAGACAATTTATTGTAACCGAGGCCATCGGAAACGGACATTATATTATACGTAGAAAGCGCTCTGTGAAATGTATAGTGATTCGTATAAATGCTATGCTATGTCGATTTCTACCTCCTTCGCCGCTAGTCTCGCAATAGTCCATATAAAAAGTCCATGGTAACGGAGTTTTAGCGTATAGAAATAGAAATATAAATACAGGGATCCGGGGTAACGCGCGAGGTCCGCTTCGGAGGCGTGAGCTCGGCCTTTTAACACTTTGCGGTTCCCGTTCTCACCCAACTATCGCTCGCTATTGATTCGTCTTCAATTTTACCGGCAGGTTAAAGCTACGTACGTTTCTATTTATCGATGAAACCACGATGCAGCGTCGTCGGCGAACCGGAAAGTGTTAAAGCGACGCAAAAAATGTCTGCGAGCCTACGGCACGTTTCTCCTTGCCTTCGATTTACAGCCATCCTCGCCAACGGATCGTCAACGACCAACCGAATCGGTCGGAGCCTCGGTAAACGGAGTCAGATCGATTACGTGGATGCAAACGAGGACGTTCGATGCTCTCGAACCTCTCGAAGCTCTTCAAGCTCTCGAAGTTCGAGCCAACGATTCGACGAAGAGCGGATTACTCGGCAGTTCCATGGTCTACCCATCGTCTTCGTTATCGCCGACTCTGTAAACCGATCTCTCGACGAACGAATAGGTCGTGAGGACGGTATCCTCTGGCTTTTTATTCGAAGGAACTCTCCGCGAGGGCCTCTCCGGACTCTCGCGGAGTCGTTGGAAGCACCCTCCTCGGTGAAAATAAGCTACAAGACGACAATTTTTTTTTACGAACTTATTTTATTGCATTCGAGCGTTATATCGATCCCCGAAGCGGACCCCACGAGTTATCTTACAGCCTGTCTGTAGGACGACACCACGCAGAGGTAGTTTGGTCGTTGGCGAGGCAGCCCTTCGTGCCGGACAGCTCGTCGACTCTTTGGCGACTTGCGAGCTTTACGCGAACGTAGAAATCTTTTAAAAGCCGGATATTTCTGTCTTTCTTGACTGTATCAAAATTTAAAAAATCCCAAATCTGCTGTTTCGGAAGAACTTTGGAGGACGTCGATTATCTTTAAACCGTCGGACGTCGAAGCAGACGCCCCTTGCGCACGAGTTTCGTCTGGGTTAGGGTTAAAGCCGAAGGGTCGAAGGCTCGTCCGTCGACGATTAGAACCGTGAACCAAAATCGACAAAACTACCTCTGTGAAATGCTTCGTTGAAATCGGCTCTTGCGAACGCCGACCGTAGCTCTTTCGCTTTTGAACGATGGAACTCGCTCTCCCTTTCTCTCTACCATTCTCTCTCTCTCTCTCGCTCGCTCTCTCTAAAGCTATAATTTTAATCTCATAAATCTCTGCTTTTTATACAACACTCGAGCCTGCTATATCTTTTATATCAATCTAAGGTTCGATCCGTCCTATCTTCCTCTAGTGTGCAGTAACATTTTGATTTTCAGCCGTCGTGGATTTCGTAGAAAAGAAAGGAAAGAAGGGGAACAGAACGAAACGTAACAGAACAGAATAGAACAGAACGAAGCAGAACGAAGCGGAACGAAGCAGAAGAGAACAGAATGAAACGAAAAAGATGCACGAGAGAAGAAGCTCGTTCCTTCGGGTAAGCGTGCGCGTGTTTTCGTTTTCCGTCGAGCGGAACCTCCTTGCCATCGTTTCAATCTAATTCCCTAGATTGCTGCCGGTAAAGAAAAATACAAATCGAACGGAGATGCGTTACAAAGAGTGTCTCTCTTTGTGGGCGCGCTCAAAGAAACTCCCTATTAACATACTCCAGTCTCTCGAACGCTCCTCTTTCACCCACGGCCCCATTAACGTGTATTTCCAGGTACGCATTTCGTGTCACGCAAATAATTCGATTAAAATACGAAAAGTATTGTACAAGGTGAAAATTCAAACCTTTCTTTTACATCGTATAGGAACATCCGTTTGGAGGGTTCTCAGTTCAGATGCGGCAACGACGATAGATCTACGTGTATTTACGCGTATTCGCATGTGTGTGTATGTGTGTATGTGTACGCGGTGTGTAGCCATATACATCCTACTTTATTTTACACGTTGCTTGGAAGGCCTGCCGCGTCTCTTGGCCTCGCTGTTCATCGTCCGATCGATCATCGATCGTTTGGCAGTATGCGCGTTCTCAGTTTTCTCAACGCTCCTTCCGATCTCGATCTCGTACAGATCTATCTCGATCGCTCCGCTCTCGAATGCTCTCCTCGAGCGTCGAGTTCGACCGGCTATTCTCTCCATCTCGTCGAATTTTGCCTGCAATCTGAGAGCCAACTCGAAGTCTTCCTTCTCCTGTATCACCAGTCTCTCCATTCGATTCTGCTCTTTCACGACGTCGTCGTCCGACGGATCATCCTTGTCCGCGTTTTCCTCCGACTCGGTAGCGTTATTGTTCTCCGACTCGCACTCCGGCGGGTCGTCGCAAGATTCGGACGAATTGTAATTACACTTATTACCCGTACTTTTTTCCACGCATGAGCCGTTCGCGCGCTTCCCCTTTCGCTGAGATTTCCTCGTCCCGATCTTCGAGTTCCTCTCTACCGGCGAATCGCTCTTCTCGGAGTCGACGGTGGCCCGATTCGCCCGGCGCCCTCTCGTTCCCTTCGATCTCGATCGAGTGGCACTGGCAAAGTTCGACCTACTTTTCTTACGCAGCGCAACGGTTTCCTCGGCCGTCGCGTATTCGAGATCTTCCTTCCTCTTCCTCGTGCTTCTCTTCACGAAACCCGCCACCGATTCCACGCTCAGACTGGACGTCGCGTTGGAGGTCTTCTCGGCCACGTTTACTTTTCTTCTCTTGATCCGCTCCGCGATGTTTTCGACGGTCGCGTCGTTTTCCGACTGCTCCTCCGACTGCTCGTCGCAACGTGGACTAGTTTTGACGGAAGCGGGAGAAGAGACCGCCGAATATTCCGCGTCGTTGTCGTTGTAGTTGCCGTCGCCGTTGCCGTTGCCGTTATCCTTATCCTTATCGTTGTCGTTTTCGCCCGTGTCTTTCGCGTCCGTCGCGACCCTATCTTTCTTTCCGGCCCACACGTTTCTTTGTCTTTTTGATTTAGATATCATTCCGTTCCTAACGTGCGTCTTCCACGACTTGTGAACCTTTCCAACGTCCACGTGTTCCTCCATCGTTAATTTTTTGCTCACCTTAGTGCCATTTATAATTCTGTTCGAGTTTTTCGCGTGATTCTTGTTACCGTCGGAGGACATCTCCGGAACAAAATCCAGCCTGCGAATGATATCGTGCGGTTGCGATTTTGTCGGTTTATTTGGTCCAGGTTGATCCTGCGACGTGGATGCCCCGCGTTCCGTTTCCTCCGCGCTTTCAGGATTCCGCCGGAGTTCCTTCTCCCTCGAATTCTGTCTCGCTTTGCCTGCGAAACGAACCGCTGCTTAAAAACGATAAGAATGTTCGACTTATACGGTAGCCTGTCGTACAGCTCGGTTAACGTGTACCGTGTAGCAGAAATTCGCGTTACAGGAAATAGCATTGTACGGGAATGTTTCTCGCATAACGGGCATAATCTAAAATAACACATTTGAAATTATTGCTGCTATGGCAACTTTGATTCTCTATGTTTTATCAAACAGGGAAAACCTTTTATTTCGTTGAAATTTAATAAAGAACAAAATATCGATGAAACTTGAGAAGCCGGTAACGACGAAGAGAACGATAATGTGCCATAGGAATTCGCGTTACACGGGGGTGTACTGTATCTCGGCGCGATCTATCGCGGTGCGCGCAAAACTCACCTCTGAACGCGCTCCACGAACATCCGACGATTCGATTCAAGTGCGCCTGCGACGGAGGCTTTGGCACGACGTTGGATATCCTCTTTACGATAGGAACCACTCTGATTAACTTCGGATCTATCGGTCTTCCATCTGCAACGGAACGTGATATCGTCGTTAAAGGAAAAGACGGAGAGCGATACGAGAGAAAAAGTGGTGCGGTGTAGGAATTACGTATCGACCTGTTGACATTTTCAAAGGCGTTCTTGGCATCACTTTGATAGGTTTGAAGTGATGAATTTCCTGATTGATGCTATCGTGACTTCCGGCACTTTCGGCGCTACCGATTCTCCCGTCGTCATCGGCAACGGTCATGCACACTTCGACACCGAGACTTTTCTTTTTACTATTGACAACGTCGTTTGGCACGTGCAGCTCTTCTTTGCTCTGCGTGCCGTATATCTTCGAGGTCGAAGGTTCCGCGACGAAACTCGAGGTGGATGGCTGCATCGTCTTCGTTGCTGTTTGATGCTTCAGAGTTCTCGTGATGGCATTATAAACGGGCACAGATTTTTGACAACAGAAGACGCTCGAAGAATCTTTGCCGATGCCGGGCGCATTGGCCTTCATGCTCGAAGCGTATCTCTCCGCCCGAATTTTCGATATCAACGCGATATTCGACCTTCTCAATTCCGAACCGTCTCTCACTTCGAGAAGATTGATCTTTCCGCTCTCTAAAGTCTGCGTCTCCCGTTTAGAGGGGCCGACATCGGCAGCGGGGAAATTAAACTTTGACGTATCGAAGGAATAGCCGGATGCCGACACGTCGGCATGTTCCGAAAAATACTTGGGAACATCCTTTTGTTTCTTTACAATTTGCGTTTTTGCCAAGGACTTTGCAAACAACTGATCTTGAGCGAGTTGAGTCAGCTGTTGCTGCTGCTCCTCCGCCTGAATCTTCCGAATCAATGCCTCGCTGGCCAGCTGCTCGGCCTCTCTCTGACATCGTATTTCCTTCTCAGCCATTTGAAGTTGAGCTTCATATTCCCGACGGATCTCGCCCGCGGCACTGAGTATTTTATTGGCGGCATTGAACCCTGCGTAAAAGAAATTATGTAGGCGATCTTCCCTTCCGGAAAGTCCATCTATGCATGTCGTTGATCGGTACGCAAGGGGGACAAGAAATTCGAGCTGTTGTACTTCCAAAAAGTAAAAATAAATAAATGCGTGGAAACGCATGAGGTAGTAAAGATAAATTTATTCAGAGTATATCCAAACAATACGGTATTCATAAAAAGAAAATCGTATCTTCATTGTGTCACCAAGTCACAGAAGGTTTGTCAACAATGAGGACGTATTTGCCGTGTGTGCGTATGCATACGTATATACGGATGTATATATTACGCGCAGAGGTTATGTTACGTTTGTTTATTCGTCGGAGCACGGGACTCACCAGCATCCAACTCGATGTCCCTATCGTCACCATTGTATTTGTCCTCGACCTCCTTCGGGAATTTAGCTCGTATTAACTCCCAGAGGCCATTATTAACCAAAGTCTCGGTCTTGGTAGCCGTACGTAGCCAAGAACCGACCCGTATTCTACAGAGAGGACAGCTCAGGCTATTGTGCTCGAATGTACCTTTCAGGCATCGTAGGCAGAGGTTATGTGTGCACGGCAGCGTTACTGGCTCGATTAGAATACCACGACACACCGGACACATCAAATCTCGAAGATTAACGTCCGCCGATGGCCTCGACAAGGAAAGATCAAACAATTTTGACGTTCGCTTCAAATACGTCGCCATCTTTCCATGTTCTTAAGAGAAGCACGACAGGCACTGCCACCATCGCGAGAAACCGTGGCGATCAGTGGCGACCAGTGGCGACTAGTGGCGACCGTGGCGACTAGTGGCGACCAGGAGGTCCAAGCTGGTCCAAGCTTAACGCGTCAGCGTTACAAAAGTTTCGCGAAATCTTTCACGTTAATATTTGTAGGCGGCGGTAGCGTAGTCGAATATAGTGTTTGTACGAGACGCTAGATGCCGGTAGTGACACTGATATATATATGAACAAATGTTTAATAGTTCAAAAATCCTGTATAATCGCGTTTCCGAACAATATTATTCGCGTTATTTATCACCAAAATCGAAATATGAAGCTACGGTACGAGTATTAATGTTGTAAACGACAAAAGTGAAGCGTAAAGGTCGCGAGGACGCGTGGATGATCTGAATTGCAAAGTTATTTCACGACTGTTACTAAATTCGTAATTATTATTGTCAAAATTGATAGATATGGAACAGCGGAAAAAATGTGACGTAGCAGATAAACAGGAGAACTACTTTTTAGCGGTCGGTAAACGAGGAAAATGTGAAGAAAACGGCACTCACAGCGGATACGTGTCGGCGGCGCCAAGTCCAGAGAGCGAAAGAGGCAGGTGTCTCCTCTGGTAGGAGTGGGGATAGCTCGCGCCACGGCGCTCGGCTGCCGCGTGGTGGGGGAACGGCATGCCAATCGGAGCGCGGCTACATGTCATACGTTATGCTGCCTGTCCTTCAGCGAGCCGCAACGAGGTATTGCGGCAATTGGAACAGAAATATTTGTACAATAATTTCGGAATAAAGTACTTAAATATGTGTGTTTATGTTAAAATTATTGTTAAATAAAGGAATCTCGATCAGCATTGCACAGAAAAAACGTCAACAGGAGAAGAAACGCGCTTGTTGCTCGTCCGACAAAAAATAGCAATTGATCCAGATCGACAAATATAAAAGCTTGGGAATGTTTTCAGTATACAAGTAAGATATATTTATATGAACACAGCATTCGTGTATTTTATATTTTACAAAGATACGTAATATATTTTCACGTAAAGTATATACAAAACATCGCGTATAATAATTCGGACATTTTATTATTGAGAAAAGGTGAAAGTTCTATCTACAAGTTGTATGGAAATGAAAGATACCACGAAAAAAAAATTGCACGATGATCCGATTTATAGAAAACACATTGAGTTCTGTTTTTACGTTTAATCGAAACGTCGGAAAGTGCCACGAATACTGACTCTGAGTATCTTAATATTCAATATTTTGCTTCGTTTTGTAAATGGTATGGAAGTATAGCATGTAAGTTTCCTTTTGCGCAACTTAGAAGACAATGTTTATATATCTCGAAATATCTAACTGTAACGCGTAAGTGAGTAAAGTGAAATATTTAATCAGCCTTCAGTAAATTTCCCTAATTTTGTAAGTTTTTATTTTGCCTTCGCGGAAGGTCGTGACCTCAAATTTTTCTTGGTCGCCTGATCGACTTCTGGCAGTTCATCGTCTTCGGAAGCAGCAGATTTTTTCCCTAAATGAACAAAAATTGATGATACAAATAATACAGAACATTGCGGATAAGGATTAAATAAAAAAAAGAATTACGACTCGTCGGTACCTTCCTTCTTCCTTGACTTCTGTTTCGACTTGGTCGCTTGCACAGGCACCGCGTTATCCCGAGCGCGTTTAACTTGTTTCTTAATAAAGACGTAAGACAAATAGGCTTGGAAACCTAGAACGACAGCCAGTGCCGGGAATCGAATAGCAGGAACATTGAAATTGCCTGTGGTATAGTCAAACGAGCTTTCGACTTGATTCAAGCCGTACAAGAAAAGCAGAACCGCCAGAGCGATCGACGCCACCCGGGCAAAGACGTACACCGAATTTGCAACGAGGAATGCCACTGTAAAAAAAAGATGTGCGAAATTGTTGAATATCGTTATCGTTACACGTTATGCAGCGTATATCCGAAATATGCTTACTCTTCGTCATTTTCTCCTTTTTACCGACGAAATGGAATATTCTAGCCGAGTGAAGCATGGCGTCCGCAACGAAATGTAGGACTAACAACATAATACCTATTTGTTGGAAGCTACAAAGAATGTAAAAATATTAAAAGACAAGTTCGATATAGTTTTAGATCTGGAAAGCTATATAACGTACTTAAGGAGGTAAGCCGCAAGAGTGAATAACAGTCCAACGGTCGCGTATACGACTCGCGGTAAAATATCTTCCTTCTTGACCCTTTGGAAATATAACTCGGGATAACAGTGTAGCCAATAAGCGAGTTGACCGACAAAGTACAGTTTCGAGGAGAAAGATAACATTACGGGATATTCCTTCCATAGCGACGTTATATTCAACAGCAGATCTTCCCTGTAGACAAAATTATTTGTGTCGAAGGATTAAAGGCAAAATTAGAAAATTTCGGGAGATACATTGCGAAATAATTGCACTTAAATTTGAACCCCACCTGACGATTATATCGATACCCCACAGAGCGGACAAGATATTAAACAGTACAAGTTGGCTGGATTCGTTGAACTTGGCCAGCTTCACTTTACTCAGATGAAGTCGCTTTGATACTTTCTGTAAGAATTTGTGAAAGGAGAAACGATCATTGAACGTCTTCTTACACAAATTTGATACCGAAGAATTTGACCTTTAATTGCGCTACTTACGTCGAATATGTATTCCTGAAATAGAGCATGTAATACTATCGTAATCAAGAAGTAGAAAAACACTGCGCAAAAGTCCTTAGAGCCGGTCGTGTATTTTATCGGTGCCGTTGGATTCTCCGCGTCAGAAGTAACGTTATGATGAATTCCTATAAACATGAAGGCCCATGGGGACGTAACCTAAAACAATCATTTGCGATAAGAATACAACGGTAAGTTGAATTAAACGGAGCGAGTGAATGAAAATTAAGGTGAAGTGGAATCTCCGAAAAATTATTATTATTCAAGGAGTTAGGTACAATACATTAAGGAGGATTTTGTTGACAATAATTAAAATAAAATAACTGCAATCATAAAATAACAGAACGAATGGAATGAAGGTAATCTTACTTGAAATTTATCTATCGCGTGAGATCGTATCAAGAAATTTAAAGGGCAACGATAGCGGGACCGTAACATATGGTCGTTTCAATAACGATGACTGAAATTTTTCTCGTACACAAAACACTTGTTGATTAGACGTTACTCAAGTTTGGATGCGTCAAATAACAGAAGCGAAAAGCCATTAGAAATTAAACGTACAACCCGAATGTCGTTAATGTCAAAGTATAGGAACACTGACCTGTATCATCAAGCCGATTATAAAGACCATAGCCACGCAAGAAACGATGTCCCCATGATTTTGTATAACGAATTCATGACTGAATATCGGCGGGTTTTTGTTCGAGCTCTTGCGGCCCTTTATCGCGACCATTTTCGCAAGAAAACAACGGCTTTCTCGATCGGACGAGCTCCCTTCGCTAAGAACACACGGCAATGAAACGTTGCGTACAATCGCGTACAACTACCGCCAAACTATTCGTCTCGTGGCCAATTGCATTAACGGACAGCACAGACACACTATAAAAGTGACACATAGGAGCGAACAGCCAACATCGAGCAATGTGGCGCTTTCGGACTTTACTTGTTGGCACCACGCGAATCATAGCAACGTTAACGGGCTTTCCTCGAGATCACCGACGCGAACTTCCGCTCGATCTGTGGAAAAAATAATTGAGGCAAATATTTTTTTTACTTCTTTTTACAAATTTTCTCACTTTCTCCGACGAACATTTTAGTCGTACGGACGTTGCGTTGTCTTTAAGCGCGACAAGAACCGCGAAAGGCGCTCCACGATCAGTTATGTTTAAACAACGTTACTCGTTCTTTCCCCCAATTTTCCAGAGATCATTCCTTTACTCAAATATTTGCAAAACTGACCCGCATACAGATGCATAATAACGTCTAAAAGCATAGGACGTTTAAAAGATATACTTTATTCTATATAGTATAACATAGGTACATTTTCAATGGTCACGAGATACATGTATATAGCGAATCTATGTCTCTTCGTTCCTAACATTACGCAATTACCACCAACAATTACTTTGCGTGGTTCCGAGCTATCGGCGAAGAACAAACGTGGTACTGGTGCTGCGTCGAGGGTGTGTAATTACGTTTAACAATTCGGCATTCAAAACAAACTGATTTACAAACGGTCACGTATTATGCCGATGATAAAATGTAAATTCATTGATCAACAATGAGTCGAAAATATATCTCTGCGTTCAATAAAAATAATGTATCTTTCGTATATATCCTTATTGCGCTAGTAGCTCTAGCAGTTAATCGGTATATGTATGTGTATGCCATAAAACGCCTACATCATAATTTGTACATTGTCGTGTAATTCGTAACTGTAGCGATATCAGAACTCGATGTTCGTTTATGCGCGTCTCGAGCGTCTTACGACGTACGACGGGACACGGAGTTTACACTTAGAGCCGTACAAGATACATCGCGTGTACTATAATTAGGTCTTTCGCATCGATAGGCGTCGTAGCTTAAGTACACTTTAAACAATAGTACGGATAAGCTAGCCATAATGAATTCCATTGAAAAAGTGGGTAACGTTGCGGGAAAAAATGACGTGTCCCGAGTGTCTTCGGATACGAAGAAACCTTTTCCAAGGGCGTCGACGTGTTGCGCACATATTGCATTTGCTATACGATCTTCGTAGCGCCCCTTGAGAAAAATCACGAACGAGCGAATGCTCTCGACTTGGCTCGTTTTAAACGGTATTGCTATGTTCGTTTCTATCTTCTTCAACGAGATCTCCGACACATTTTGCGTACCGCTAAACGATCTTCTAGCGTCGATATGTTGGTAAACGGTACCTCTCTTTAACACTAAACTACCAAGGCCCTCAATATGACCGGTACCTTTTCTCCACCGTACTTATTCGGTATATTCAAATGTAATAGATACAACGCCGGTAGTTCTAGTGTTAAACACGTCTATACTTTCGATGATAGATCTGTGTTTGCCGACAGTTTCGCGACGCGCGGCAGAGAGGTACCGCGCGCGTCGGTCGAACCGCAAGAAAAGAGCGAAACCTCGAGTGCCAAGAAACGAAAGAATGGAATATTTGCGCGACGAGATGAGCGTTTAACGTCCCATTGTCGACCGATATGTATGCGTAAGCCAACATTCTACGATAGAGACACAAGAACGCGTGCAGTTTATAAATAGCTCCTTCCCTCGTGCGTCCTGCGTACATCGATGGATTTCGTAATAACGTAATTTCTATCATGATTATTAGGTGAATTCACAAACACACGAATAAATCGTTAATAACGGACACAAATTTGAGCGGTGCCACGCAACGTTGTTGAAAACTTGATTCTAGAATTTCACGAGACAGGAAAAACCTCTACTTTACGCTCGAAAAACAATTATGAGGTTAACCACTCGTGCAACTCGTCGAGGGATAAATACACGAGTATGGTAATGAAACGAATTAATCTAAACACTCTTGTGGTCGTAAGCCTTAAATTTTAGCAAAATCTTTTAACGTTACGCGCAACCAGTGACGACCGAGAGAATCGGAAGTTCGTCCGAAGGTCCTCCTTGGTTGCAGATTATGTTTTGAGGTAGATAAGTATATTCTCCAAATAGCTTTTTATAGCTCTCAGTAATGCTAAACCAATGAATAAGTTTTCATTCAAAGTAAAATGTCACATTACGTTCAATCTTACATCTTAGTAGACCACAAATATAGCCTAGTACATTTATCTGCTTAGTAGTATTCCTCGAAATCACGGTAGTACGATTCGTTTGTTTGTCAATGTTGCAACTGAAAATCGTCTCGACAAAGGATGAAGGTAGTTCGCTCTTAATAATAACCCAATAGTACAAACGCCGTCGTCGTCGTCGTTCGGGCGAAACTCTCTGTAAAGAATTCCACCGGAAATTGGACGCGTTCCACGAAGCACGGGACAGAAACTCGCGGCAACGATCGCTTCGTATCTCGCGAGATATCGACATCGACGAGCAACAGATGCCAGATCCGTTCGGCGCGGAAAGGTGGCGTCTCGCAAGATATCGCAAGTGCAGCGAATTCGCGTTACGGGGAGTACGATGATTCGATCGTTCTTCGACGATATGCTTTCCTCACTTTCGATCGTTCCTTCGGCTTCTCCCGCGACACGTACGTCGCAATTGGTTTGAGCTTCGTGCATCGGTTTCCATTCTGAATCTTCGTTCGTCGTAGTTTCGATACTATACACGTCAATGACAATAAATATCCAACTCTGCTCCGTTCGGCATCACTGGCTTTTGCGGTTGTAAAACGAAACGGCTCCTAGGAAATTTCCTAGCAACGCGCTACGTAATCATCGGCTACGTAAATAAAGTGGTAGGTCACCTCCGCGTTTCAGGTACTACCTTTAGGTGCCTATTCCTCACCTGAGCTTCGAGCGTGTGTCAAACACGCATACACGACTTCAAGAGCGAAACATTAGCCTATGTGTACTTTTACCGACGATACCACTGGAATAATCTGTCGTTCATTCGAAACGTTCGCATCGTTGAAAGTTCACGGTAAGCGCGCCTCTGCGTCGACCGGGGTAACGACGGAGAAAAAGGCGGCGCGGATACATACCGTTTTCACAGCAATCAATAAAATACTCGATTTACGATAAAACTTGTAGAGTGCTATTCTACGATCATACATCTAAGATTCGATCGTTCTCAGGATAAATAATAACGGAACATTATTACCATTAATGCCATACAATACTGCGATACTCTTTGACGTAAACTAAGCTCCGTAACGAAATTATTAGCGGCGCACGTTATACGGAACATTACCTTCCACCGTACACGATTATCGCGTGTACCCGATCTGCTGCTTAAACCAGAGGCGGATCGTTCTCCAGATCCATCTCTTCGACGGTTATGTAGAGACCCTCCTCCTCGTACGTAGACTCGTGCTTAGCCAAGACCTTGAGCAACGGGCGCAGCTTCATCCACCACTGATAGGTTGGAATGCGATGCCTAAAAGTTCAATCGGACATTGCGCTCGTGATTCGGTGCTTATCCGCTTATTATCGTCGGCTTCTCTGTCCACCGGGACAAGAGGGACATCGGACTTACTCGAAATCGGTAACTTCGAGGAGCTCGTTGAACGGCGTGAATCTGTACTGTCGTCTCACTATACCCAACATAACCGCGGTGTCGGCGTCCATGGTGTTGGTCCTGCCGTCCGCGTTCGTATGTTTCTTCAGCTGATCGCTAAACCATTCGACCGCCTTCGAGCCCATCTTCGTGCCCAAGTTACGATCGAACGGAGTCGGCGAGCCACCTTGCTGCATGTGACCTGAGTGCAATAATATTCCACATCGTCGAAATCGTCGTTTCTTCGGTAACGTCGCCACCCAAATTCTCTTCCTAACGTTCGTACGTACCGATGATGTTCATTCTACAGCTGAACAGACCCTTTCCCTCCTCGCTGAACAACCTTTGCATGAAGTCCGTGTTGTAATTCAGATTGGCGTTTTCGTTTCTCAGAATGAGACCTCTCTGAACACCTTCGGACATCTTTGCCGCCATCGCGATGACGTCCTGATTCAGATCCTTGATATTGAACTTCTCCTCGAAGATGTAAGCCGCGTCGGCACCGCCTGCCAGACCGGCGACGGTCGCCAGATAACCGCAATAACCACCCATCGTCTCGATGATAAAGACGCGACGTTTCGTGCCCTGCGCCGACTGACGAATACGATCGCAAATCTGAAAGAAAAGGCGTGAGAACCCGAATCGAACGACGCAATACGATTTACTATCTGTGTCTCGACGACAGCCCGTCTCTCGTACCTCCGTAATTTCGTTCAACGCGGTGTCACAGCCCAAAGAAAATTCGGTTCCCGGAACGTTGTTGCTGATGGTCGCGGGAATCATGGCGATGGGGATGCGGAATTCTTCGTACTTGTTTCTGGCATTGTAGAACGTCATTCCCGTTTGATAACCCTGCGCGATAAAGATTTTATGAAGAAACCGGTCGTCGGGTGAAACGTAGACTTTATTAACGCTGGAACTACCGCCGTTCGATCTCTTGTATCTCGATACATTGAGCAAGTACTTTGAGAAAAGAGGAACGAAGGGGCGAAAGGATCATCGATTTTGTAAACAACCGGCACCGGTAACCGGTTTGACAACCGGCCACTTCTCACTCCCTCGATAGTTCTAGCGTTAGGAGTCTTTGGCGGGACGCGTTACCTCGAATCCACCGATTATGAGCAACGCTTGGATACCGAATTCTTTGAGTTTCTGAGCTATCTGCGGCAGCTGATCGTCCTTTGGCGGGGCGCGCTTCGTTCCCAGATAAGCGCCACCCTGAGCTACCCAACCGGTCACCGAAGGCCAATCCATTAGCTTCAATTTCCCAGCCATTAATCCCATCACTCCGTCGCAAATTCCGTAAACCTACGAGGCAAATTTCCAAGCGTAAATTCGAGCCAGAACCTACAGATGCACGCTTCTTTATCTTTTGAGAATCAACGTTTAACCTTGTCACCGCGATAGATGCAATTTCTAACGAAGGAACGAACGGCTGCGTTCATACCGCAAGAAGGCGAACCTATGTGCATTACCGCCAGCGTGTAGTGATCCTGCAACAAAGTTGGGTGTCAACGTCGCCGATCAATTCAACGATAATTCATGCAGCGTGCCACATAAAAGAACGAGAACACATTCTCCGACTTAAAGTAACGTTCGATGTTAAACGTTATTCACACGATGCTCATACACTCATTCGTCCGTCCTCTTTAGCGATATATGCCACACAGAAAGATAAATCTCATAACACAGCAGCGCAATAATTGAAGATTTGAAAGTGGGTTAACTCACTTGTCCACACAAAGTGTATTGCTATTAGAGAGCAAAAGAAGAAAATGTTAGAGAGACTATGCTAAGAAGGCATTAAACACGTTTTATCGGCAGAGAGATATATGTATATACACTTATAGTTTTTCTTAACGGATTTACCTTTGTTAATGTGGGGCCATTACTTTCCTGAAGCAGTATTAAATAAGATAATGTACAGGTAGTTTTTCACCTTTGTATCGTTTATTACGTATCAGAACGAAAAACCTTCGAATCATATTTCTCATTCGAACGTCCGTTCCAAACGTTAGGCGTCGAACTTGTTTTCGCTCGACGCTGGGTTCGAAGGCCTTTGGTTCGTAATTAACGTATAAATTCGTGCGGGACGATCGTACCTTGTTCGGGTCGTGATCCACCGGGGCCTTTAGCCGGGTCAGCATCTTGTAGGTCTCCAAATTCCGAGCGAATCCCCTGAAAGCGTGAGACGGTGAAACATGGTGACCAGCTTCGCGATAGACGATAGAGCGGCGGACAATTAATCTACGCTGCAACTTACTTTCCACGAAGCTGAACGGCAAGATCCCAATTCTTATCGGCCATAGCTTGAGCGACTGCCTTTGTTCGTCGAACGCACTCCATGAGAGGCAATCGAACGGCTTGATTTCCGTCGAGAGTAACGACACAGGCTTCCGTCTCCGGCGTTGCTTCCATCAGAGCCATCACGGCTTCGGCGCCCATTCGGCAACCCTATGCGCGCAAATTTCAATTTTACCGAAACGAAAAGGTTTCGAGAGGGCAATTCGGCCGAGCGGATATACCAACCAGAACTCTGTCAAAGGCCGACGGATTGCCACCTCTTTGAACGTGACCAAGCACGGTGATCCTGGTATCCTGCTGTAACTTGTCAACGACTACTTTTCGGACCTTTTCGGCGGTAATGGGATCGCCGTTCCTGTCCACAGCCCCCTCTGCTACGATAATAATATTAAGTCGTTGTCCAGTGAGACGTTCCTAAGGAAATGCATCGAAGAGTTAAAAGGCGCGTCGGTGAACCAACTCGTCGAAGCCAGGAAGGTCATTTGGCGGAAAGTGAATACTGAACACTGAACGCAAAGGAACGGATTAAAGTTCTATGAATTCGTGAGAGACAGTGGTAAATAAAAAAAAAAGAAAAAGTATTGTCGGTACATCTCCGCATGGATATTCGATGCGTCAACGTTCATGTACATTTCATACAATCACTGCGATACTTACATCGATAGATTGATAAATATCACAGATATACATATATAAGATGCAGCAAAATGCTAAGGGAGTACAATTAATAACATGCGTACGACGTTGCTTGGTCTGTCGGGCATGTGTGACGATAACTTGTAAAAAGCATGCAAAACGAAAAAGCTAAGCGTTCTACGTAGGGCTTACCCTGGTAAACGGAAAGATAAAAACGAAAGAAAGTAAATCGTTTTTTATGTCGTCTCCTGCGCAAAATCGAAGAAAGAAAATCGAAAGTTAAACGCTCGCGACAGCGTAGCTTCCTCGAAAGTACTGCGTTTAACCGTAAAAAATTAAAAAAAAAAAAAACATTGCGAACCTGCAACAACTTTTTGCACAGCTTGTTTGGCCAATCCTGCTCAGGTGGCCACTCGGGGATGAACACATAGTCAGCTTCCGAACATATGGCTGCCACTAGAGCCAGGTAACTGTAATAGCATGTCATAAAAGCTAGCTAAAAATATCATGTAATAATGCGGAGTCGGTAATGGACGGGCGATCGTATTTGGATGATAAAATAAAATATAAAAATATCGTGTGCGAGACGATCGGGTGAGGGGAATTATGTTTTCTCAGCAACGTTCCTGCTCGCTCCGTTTTGTCGAGACAATATTACATTTTAGCGGCTGTGACAAATTTCCCTTTGGAAGGCTGTGGTCTGTGGTCCTGGCGTAAGCTGGCATGGCTCTTTGTGCTTTATCTAGCAACGAAGACAAGGGAGCGGATGTACCTCGGACATGGAAGATCACGAATTCGATGAAATGCAACGAAAATTTTTGGCTAATAGTTTTTTTTTAGTGTTTAGGTACGCTTTACTACACCGTTCAAGGAACATGCCTGTTGCACAATTTTGCAAAGCTCCTCCATCCAATCATCGTTTGGCGGAGCTTCGGGAATGAAGCAATATGACGCATCCGAAGACAAACTCGCGGCTAAGGTCAGATACCTGAAAGGCTCTGTTCTCTAATTATCTTCGATACTCCATCGAGTAACTTGCTAAAAATCTTTCGAAATGTTTTATAACAGTAAAATCGACATATAACGGCACCTTCCGTCCACTCGCCGCTGTCTTTCCTTTGGCGGAGGAACGAACGTGTAATGGTATACTAATGTTTCGATCGTGATAGAAAAAAAACAAGAGACTAAGCGATTAGAAGAGAACACGAAAGAAAAAAACCACTTAATTTGTTATACAAGAGTTAGTAGAAAATAGCAAGGCGGACGAAAAATTTCGAGAAAATCCTATTAACATGCCTGCTCCAATTTTTTACACAATTTTTCAGGCCAGTCAGCGGGCGGTGGACATTCCGGGAAGAAAACATAGTCCGCCTCCGCGGCTAAAGCGCCCACGATTGCCAGATACCTAGCCAAAAGTTTACTCGATTTGTAAGTTTCGCTAAATCTATAAGTGCTAATTAGTTGGCCGTGAGACTATCCGGTGTCAAGAGCAATACTACGTGTACGTATATAAAAATCAGTATTTTTATGTTGCTGAAATACAAAAAGTCTCGTTAGAATGTTTGTATCTTTGCAAACGTCTCTCCCAATGTTACGCAAAATTCCCAAAGTCTTTCGACGTAACGGCATGCCTCCGTCTCAACGTGTTTTATCGAAGAATAACCCGACGAACAACTTACCCGCAGTGTCGACCCATAACTTCCATAATGAACGTTCTTTGATGAGAATAGGCGGTACTGACTATCGCGTCGATACTTTCGATGATACGATGCAACGCGGTATCGGTACCGATGGTCATGTCGGTACCGCAAAAATCGTTATCGATAGAACCCACCATACCCACGATGTGTAGATGCTTGTACTTTTCTACTTGCTCGCCAGTTATTTCACCTGAACAATTGACAAATGTAGAGCTCGGTGCTAAGGATATATCGATTAATCGTCGATGCGTGCGTTTGCTCACCGGCTTCGGCCAGTTCCTTCAACAATTCCGGCCACTCCTCCTTAAAAAGATTGGCACCGGTGAGGGAACCGTCACCTCCGATCACCACCAAGTTGGTAATTCCGCGGGTCACCAAGTTTTTCGCGGCCATCCTACGACCTGAGCGTTCTCTGAATTCAGTGCATCGTGCCGAGCCTATCACCGTACCACCCTACGGAATGTTCGTAGTTAGCGATGATGCAACGTAACGGTACACTTACCGGGTACCCACCCTGTGAATGATGCAAGAAACGGACGACCAAGTAGCCTCTACGATATTGTTTCCCCCGTCCACCATGCCCTGGTAACCTTCCTTAATGAAGAACACTTTGCAGCCTAAATAAATACCCATTCTAACGACCGCACGAACCGCGGCATTCATTCCTGAGAAATAAGTTGTAATTATGTTTAGACACAGTATCGTCAGATACGTTGACTTTAACCAGAACATTTTTTTACCTTGGGAATCACCTCCGCTGGTAAAGACGGCAAGACCTTTACCCTTGTGACTTCCCGGTTTTATAAACCGTTGCGCCGCTAAATCGTCCGCCATCGCTATGTCGTAATATCCTTTACCGTCCTGTAAAATGCAGAAGTATGCGAATATCAAAAATTGGAGTACATTAATCTTATGACGCACGGTACAGTCCTGTTTCTGTTGCAACCGATCATTTCTGACATTTGTTATTACCCCGTCGAACAATATTCCCAAAGTCTATTGTGTCTTCGAATCGACCATTCATGGGTGTACTTTGAGATAATAGAATATTGTTCTATCGAAGCTTGCGATGAAATCTTATTTGCTTGCAACCGTTCCAACTTTAGTCTATGCAACACCATTTTTGTTTAAAGTAGAGCTTACTACGGGAGAAAGAATAAACGCTTTTGAATCTTGATACATAATTTTGCCATAATCGTCGACAGACTCTACGTCTATTGTGATAGAAGCTTCGCTTTGAACGTTCCACCGATATATGCCAGAGTTTAGGAAGAAATCATTCCTAATATGTTTGTCCAAATTTTCATTTTTACAGGTGGCTCGGCCATCTATATTACTTCCTCTTGTACATATCAATTTCACGTTACTCTTTATATCGGTATCAGTTCTTTTGACACACGAAACATTTGGGGAAGGATCTTCAAACTCCAAATTGCTTTTGTCTTTGCAGACGCACCGTTCCGTCTCATCGTTTCTAGGCATACCAGTTGAGACGAACGAATGAAAGGGAATTTTTAAAAGATAACAGATAAATTGTAAAATACAAGATCTAACCTAAAACAAAAAACGTCAATATAAGCTACATGCCATTTGTTTGCATTTTGTTAGGAAAAAAAAAAACGAAGCCTCTTCGTGTTCTGCAAATTCAAATCATGAATTTTCCAAAATATTTACATCACATTCGTATCTTCAGCGAAATTACATTGTAAATTATAAGATTTTCAAGTAAAAATTAAGGCAAAAATTATGATATTCTAACGATAAACCGGAGATTCGTAAACACAAGTAATATTGAAACAATACACCGAAGACGAGCGGAACCCGAGTGCAAGATCGCACCGATATAACAATATATTCTGAGAGCACCGCAAATAAATAGAGCGAAGAACGGTCAGCGACGATAGATATTTACTCAAAGGGCAATTGCAACACGAAAGCTCGACAGTCCTTCGCATTTTAAAATTAAATAACACGCGCACAAACCAATGGTATCTGGCACGATCTCAAGCTCTCGGATATGAAAACATCGAAACGCCGAGCAGCAGCAACATGTACTGTATAAAGATCATCGTAGAATCGAACCGTTCGGTAACGTGACCCCCCCTGCACGAAACTCCAATTCGCGGGGATACTTTTTCATTCAAGAAACGCGTTAATCACGTTCCCGACTATCGAAACGCTGAAATTTGAATTTCGAATCTCGATTGCAACGAGATGTCATACGCAACGTGCAGACGACACAATGTCATTGTCACGGACGATGTATCGGTCGACTATCAGTCGTCGCGAAGAATCGTTTCAGAACAATAGTTTCCCCTTAGTCGTACTTACCGAACAAAATGGACTCTGGGATTAAAAAACGGAGCGAGGACAACGATTTTCAATTTGCAACGAGCAGAGCCCGCGTTTCTTCGATCGAACTTCAGACACTACTGGCACGACTTCTGTTTGACTGAGGAACTGAAGGTGACCTTTATGTATGCTACTGTTACCGTATCCCTACCAATGCGACCGCGTCTCTACACCCCCACTCTACCGACGAATCAAATTTAGGAAGCGACCGTAGATGGTGTTAGTGCACACAAGTCTGCAAATTATTATCGTCGCTCTCTCCCTCTCGCTGATTTCTCGGAAACTATTTCAAATTCTGCGGATGAAAAATCTGATGGTGCTTTTGATTCTTCCATTCAATCTCAAGAGTCCCGAGAATACCGCAAAACGAAAATTTGCATCGACTTATCAGACGCACGGAGAATGCTCGGAAATATCGATAATTGTCCACGACCTGTTAGAAGGGAGAAGGAGAATCGTCCCTCCATTCGATGGTGTAACGCGTTTTTGCGCAAATAAATGGAACGCGCTCGAAGTGAGGCGCACGAAAGGAGCGAACGGAACGACGTTATCGATTGGCGCGCGACTATTGACAATTGCTGCAAATTGTCGCTAATAATAGGAAGAAAAGGAAAGATTAACATTTAACTCCGCAAATAATGGTATTTCTGCAATTCCGATTGGCATGTTCCATTGGACGGGAACATTTCGAAATTCGACGATGTTCGCGGCTCGTGAATTCAGCGCCAGTCTGGGTAATCAATTGTAGTCATTGTAAGGCAAATTTATTCAAAGTTAAGTCGTTCAATCGTTCGAGATGTCTCGAGCTGACATAACGCTGCGAATTCCTTGGCGCCATATTATCGGAAATAGCGATAAATTTTTTCAAACGATGGTAGCAATCGCCAAAAAAGATGCATATAGACCGACAATTTAACGACGTGGACTTCCAAATCAGCTCGAGAATAACGTACTTTTCCATTTGTACGATTGAAACACTTTCGACACGACTTTTGCCCCGATGGTTTGTTGTTCGATACAGCATGCAAGCAAATAAGGTTTCACAAAAAATAATTTCATAGCCTTCAAGATCGTACGATTAGATGTAGACGGTTTTTGGATAAAAATATCAAATCGGACGGTGAGATAAAATAACGTAACCCAGACCTAACCCCAACATTATCGTCGCAACGTCAGCCAACGGAGAGTTCCGTTTACCTCGGGTTTGGCCGTATGTGCGACCTGTGTATGAATGAACGAATGTACTTATATATGAACGATGTACGTTCGATGATCGTACGTGAGACCCACACGAATCTCCAACCCCGGTGCACGCGTCCTACGTGATCTTCGTCTCGTATCCCTTCGACACGGAGCGATCTTCGTTCACGACGGAGCGGGCCCTTTGCTTCCGAGACGATGAATCGGCCCCGCCGGACCTGTGAAGGAAAATGAGGGAGTCCTTCGTTGCTCGCTTTTACAGATTTATTTACAAACACCACCCCGCTAAATCCGCATCGTCCGCTTTCTCCGATCCGTTTAACGTTTAATATAGATCGATTAAAATGTCACTGATCTACGGCAATTAAGGACGAGGACGGGACAACGGCTAAATAAGAGCCCCACGTTTATTAGAAGAGCGAGAACCGAGGATAAGTTATTACGCTAGGAAAGTTCAGCAGAGGCGACAAAATTCAACAAATACGATCCCACGTCCCACCGATCGCCCTGCCCGAGGAGTTATCGACGTCGAACGAGTCGCTTACAGTGAATCTCATTCGATTGCGAGATGTTGCGGCTGGATTTCTTGTCCGGACGCAAACCTTTACTCCGCGTATTCGCTCGCTCGATCTCGCAATTCTCGTTGCTCATCGTGCGCAACGGGAACGCCCGGCCGACTCTGCCATTGGTCGAACATTGCGTTCTGCTGAAAATTCGTTATTATATTACATGTATAACGTAAATTAATGCCGCTGATCCGTCTCGACTCGATTCGGCGTCGATACCGTCGCGACGTCGAGAATTTATCAAATTTTCTGGGACAGGAGCACGTAACGAGCGGATGCAAGGGCAACTGGAGGGAGGAGAAGGAAAACGAAAGGTTTTTACGCAAACCGACGTATCGCGAGACAAGATGTTGCAATGTTTGCAGTGTAATCGGCGGTTGCGCGCGACGGAAGATTCGTCGATTAGACAGAGATCCCTTAATTCCGATAATCGCCCGTATCGATATCCTTGATCGTCGGTCGAGGTGTCATTCGGTGGAATCGCGAAGATCGATTTTGGTTGAATCTTCGTCACCGATACTTGGGAACGTCTCTACGCAGGAATGATTTCTACTCGACGAAAATTGTACCTGTGTTAACTCAGTGACTCTCAACCCCGTCTTCCCGCCGCGATCATCGAGTACAGTAGATTCTCGTGTAACGCGACAAAGTTGTTGCGCCTACTGTTTTCATGTAACGCGATTCTAAATACAGCGCGGCAAGTAACAATAAAACACGGGATTCTTTAACGGCTTCTTACGTTTCATCGTTATTTTGTCTTTTATTCAATTTCAATGAAACAAGAGATCTTTCGCATACATCGATAATACGTTTCTTTAATCAACTTCGCATATATGTCAGTTATTCTTAAAATACTGTCCTGCTTGACAAAACATAGAAAAACGAATTTGCCGTAGCAATAATAATTTCAGGCATGTTGCTTTAGACTTTAGGTTGCGCGCGCTATTCGAGAAAAAATCCCGTACAGCACGATTTCCTGTAACACGAATTCCAACAACACGGTGCACATTAACAGCGTTGCACGAGAGTCTACTGTGTTCTTTCCGGCGCGAGGAACTTGGAAAAATTTGCAACTTCCGGCGCACGATAAGTTCGACCAGCGACGAGTGAACGGTACACCCGCGCAATAGAGACACTTCCAGGCGTTCTCGCCTCGTTTGTTTCAAGCTCGCCCCGTCATCTCTGCCGTGCAAAAGAGGGTAGCTCGCGATCGGTCCACTCGTCGTCGAATCGACGGCTTTTCGCGCGCTTCAATCTCGTCCGGAATTCGACGGGTCGAGACTCGCTGGTCCGAAGTTTCTCTGCTCTTTCTTCCATTCGAGCGGGGAAAGCCACTTGTTTCCGATTTGTCTCTCCGTAATAGTCGTCTACTATTCTTAGCAAAATCCTTTTATCGGCTACACGTATAAATTGTGCAAAAAATGTAGCGTAATTAGTCGTAGATAGGCCCTTCTTGTCGAAAAAGGCACGTACATATGTATATGTATATGTATATAATATCTACACAATACGTAATGGTACATACGAAGGTACGCAGAGATATATCATCGTCGCGAAAAAGGGGAGGAAGGGAAGTACATCTAGGACACCGATTCTCGTAAGAACAATAATCTGGCGACAGTCTGCAGGTAGAGAAAAATCTGGTAATTTACGGGCTCGTCGACGCGTCCGGCAACGCATCGAATCGTAGATCGATCCGTCCCGATCGAATTTAAGTCTATTAGGAACATTCTTTGAACGTTCATCTCGTGAAATCTCCCTTCCTCTGCTCTCCCGTCGAGCTACTTCTATCGCCGCGAATATTCGACACGGGATACGTCCGCGTGTACGCATATGCCCGATTCGTTGCGCGACTCTAATTACTTCGCTCCGATTTCGTTCCTTCGAACAGCGCCGAGAGATCGGACGGTCTAGATCGTTTTTACAATTTCGAATTTAGATCGTATTCGCCGCTTCGTCAAAGTTCCATAATCTTGCGCGATTCCCGGGCCCACGCAAATTCCCCGCGAATTTCTTAACTCTAGGGTAAAAAGGGAAATCAAGAGATTGAAAGAATTATCAATCGAGCGCTTTAGATTTCGGAAGATAGAAGTTCAATATTTGCTGCAAGGCTAGCCTATCAATTTCGAGAGAATCCATCGATCCGGCAATCGCCTCTGCAGCGGGATCTTTTTCATCGTCGCGACAGATTAAACCCCGTTAATTGGATCGAATCTGAGGGGGCACCGAATCGACGCGGCGAAACGGCACCGATGACATTAACGCTAGGGGCGACAACGGTAATAGTAGCGATGCCGATAAAGATATCGATGATCACGCAATCCTTTTCCGATACGAAGGGGTCGCGGCCTGCGTCCCGTAACTCTTCCGATGATTCATCGTTCGCCGAATTCTCAATCAGGGATATCAGCGATCGAGCTTTGGCCATTTATCTCAATCGACTGTCGTCCCTCCATCAGCTACGGTCTATCGTAAAATCATAAAATCGTAAAATCGCCCTCGCGTCTCCTCCCTGAGCTGCGTTAATTGACGTAGCGTATTCCCTATCTCCTGTGTTCGTGATACCGCAAAACAACACACAACCGTAATTATGTTTTTTCTCAGACATTTTATCAGAATTTATTATTTCGTGTAAACGTTTATAATAATTATAATTTACAATTACGATGGTTGATGATAAATACAAATAGAACAACGTAAGTCGGGAGGAGGAAATAGGGATGGTTCAGCGGGCGAATGGGTCTTGGAAGTGGTGCTGCGGTGGCTAGCTTCTTTAGCGACGAAAGAGAGAGAGAGAGAGAGAGAGAGAGAGAGAGAGAGAGAGAAAGTTTTGAACTCACGAGGAAAGGGAGGAAGAGGAGTCGATGAGACCCTGCCATGATGCCGCGATTGGAATGAAAAACGATGCTTTAACACTTGCTTATCACGCTGTACGCAAAAGCGATAAATATTTTGACAATCGATTTGTTATTCTCGATTCGAACCCGATAATATCGTATAAACACACAAGGAGAATCGGGGAGGTAAAAGGAGGGGCGCAGGAAGAGAGTCCGAGAGAACGATTGCGACGGAGAGAGCGCATCGGCAACGGATCTCTTCGCGCTTCTGCAACGTAAGCGAACGAGTAAATTGATTGGCAGAATTATTAAAAAAAACATAACGTTTATTTTGGAAAAAATTCATAATATCCAGAAAATGAAAAGAACACAAGACGACGAGTCCCAAGGGGAATGGGACCCGGCGAGGGGGGGCTCCCCGAGCGGGAGGAGAGAACACGTTTTCCTCGTGGTAGAACGCAGTCGAACGCAAAGTGCCGATAGGGTGTTTGTAGGAAAGAAGAAGTGGACAGAACGATAACGATGGAACGAAGAAAGGAATTAGGAGAAAGAAATGAAAGGAAATGAAAAGAAAGGAAGGGGAAGAATCGAGGAATCGTACAAATACGTTTGGTCTTGCTGCGCGGCTAATTTCGGCGAAGCAAATGGACCGGTTGCGTTTCGTCGACGTCGGAAACGCCAAGTAAACGGCTTTCGACGGAACGCGGCTGCCCGGTCCAGCTCGGCCGGCCCGCTTCTATTGCCTTTTCCTAACGAGACTCTCTCTCGAGGGCCTTTCTGCATCCTAATAATAATTTCGTTTCTCCTTCGGTCTCTCTTGCATCGGTAACTGATATCGGCGATAAATAACGAAGAATCGTACCCCCCTCCCTCGACACACTCGCGCGGTACGTACATCCCGAGTTATGACCCAGCGTAATCCGTTGTAATCGATTCTTTAAAAGAAAGCTCACGTAGCCATCGAATCCTCTTATCGACGCAGAGACAGGCCGCGCGCGCACGCGCAAAATCGCTCGAGATCGACCACGGCTACCTTTGCAAAATCGACACGGTCTTTTGTCCCGGATCGTTGGTTTTTCAACAATTTCGTCCGCCGTTCGTTCTCTCCTTCCTGCCTCCTCTGCCGCGACGGAGGCACGCCGCGATACATCGATGGAATATTGACAACGAACGAGACGAAGGAAGAGCCCCCATACACACGGTCTTCGGTATCGACGATTCTCCTTCGTGCTTCTACCCTCGAACACGCATCTACGCGCATCGAGGGTAGTCGAAGCGGCGCGCTGCCCTACGAGGGCGAGAACACTTTGACACGGTTGCTCTAAACGGGACGATAACCAAAGACCGAATCTACGAGCGAAGCTGTTAACGTTCGAACGCGTCGATTTCGAGCCGTTATCGGGCAAGCTTTCGCGAAACATCGCTTTACGATGCGCGATCGCAAGAACTGTCGCTAGGTTGCGCATTCGCGACCTTGAGAAATCGGGAAAGACCTTTTCTTCGGCTCGTCACGGCACTTGCGGCTCCCTCGGAGCGAGAAAACGTAACTTGGTCCTCCCACTTACGAGCGGATTCAAAAAGAAATGACAACTCGAAGAATTTATCGTAACGTAAAAAAATATCGTATGTAATCGTAACGAATCCTTCGCTTCTCTCGTTTCGTTCTTCCTTCGATCGACACGAATTGCTAGTTAGCCACACGTAACTGGCGCGTATATTTGGAATATCACATATATATACATATATACTTATATACGGAAGGAGAAAAGAGGAAAAGGGGGTGGGGGAGGGGGGAAGAAGGGGAAAGGTCGAAGGGGGGCAAAAGATGGAAGAGGGACAGCGAAGTGCAAGCTGCAAGAAAAAATGACGAATCGAGAGCCAAAAGTTCTGCCGTCTGAGAAAAAGAACCGTCATCGTTCCCCTTTCTCCCGGTAATCGCCCGGATGGCCGTTCTCGCGAAAGGACGGCGGTGGTATCGTGAAACGTTACAAAGCCTCGCTCCAAGTCGGTTCGACGACGATGGAATTCGTCGCGCGGCAAACGCTGGAGCGGAACGCCGACGGACAAGAATTCGATACATTCGACGTAAATGAAAGAAAAATAAAGGAAAGTGCACGAGAAAGAGCCGTAGGGTCGTTGAACGTTGATACGTGCATACCGTATGAAGCATCGAACGTAAAAGTAAGTCACCACCGATGTTTTTTTGGAACTTAATAACTTAATGTATTTTTTACTCTCCTTTCTCCTCCTGCGTTCTTCCCTTCGTATAATAATATCGTACTTGCTAGACAATGTGAAATTTAATTTAATGACAACTGGATATAATGTAGTAGATTCATGCGTGCTTTTTTTCTTTCTCTTCGCTTCTTGTCGAACCTTTTTTGCTTGTTTCTTTTTTTTTTCTAGCGATATTTTAGATGGTAAGTAGTGAGCAGATCTGGGAATAGTGACAGTGGTGTCTTTGCCGTTCTTCGCACTCCGTGTCTCGCGTCTGGACGACAACGTCGCTCGCTCCGCAGAAAATCACTCTCCCGACGGTTCGTCTCGAGTTTTTCTAACGCGCCGGTAACGCGTTGCCTAAAAGAGATCGCGCGTGGCTCATTCTTTTTTTTCCCCTTTTCCGTCGTACCTCCGATTACGGCGTTTTCTACGTATACGTGTACGTTTATAGTAGCTTCTCCTCGTTCTATCCCGTCACCGCGCCTCGACGACCTTCCTCCGCATCGACGGCGTCGGACGACGAGACAGGGTTTGCGAAACGATACTCTTACTCTTCCTGTCCTTTCCTCCGTTCATTCACAATTTGCTCCTTCCCGTTCTTCCGTACATACGCAAATCGATACGGATTTTTTTTTTCTCGGAGAAACTTCGTGCCAGAGACCGAACGATCCTCGTAACTCGACCGTGTCCTTTCTTCGAGGATTCGTAGAAAAACGTATGTCCGTCCCAGTCGCGCTCTTTCTTTGCTCCGATTCTTTTGTCGGTGTCTTCTTTCCCCCTTCTCTCTCTCTCTCTCTCCTTCCCTCTCTCTCTCTTTTGTCGCTCCGTCTCCCCTCGAATCGACGGGGTCGAAGCGTACCGTTTGAATCAAAGATGTCGGTTGAAAAGTCGCGCGTTGCTGTTAAAGCGCGCTCGATCCTCCAGGAAAGGAGACGGTCGAGGGCGGGGCTCTCTCGCGTTCGAGCTTTCGAACCGGAATTAACAGCTGTGGCTGGTGGCATCGGCAGCGATGTGCGGTCGTATTAGGACAGAGAGGTCGGTTGTCGAGGAGATCCCGGGGAAAAGGGGGATTCGAAGGAAAAAGGGAGGAAAAGGACGGAGAAGAGGTGGGAAAGGTGGTGGTTCCGACAGTCGGATGAAAAGAGGGTCGAGTGAGTAAGGCGGCAAGGAAGATGGGAGAGGGGGAGAAGAGGAAGAAGGAAACAAGGTACGCGAGGGACGAAAGGACAGGCGAATGGATAGATCGATCTCGGGTGGATGGATGGGTGAGCACTTCAAGGGACGGGGGGGACGATAGAGAATAGGATGTTCTTATTAGGTTAGAAAGGACTTAAGCTTAGGAAGGTTAGTTGTCGCCGCCCTCCTGTGGTTCGTCCCCGTCGCCCTGCGTGTCACTGGTCCAGAGAGTGAGGTTGTCGCGCAGGAGCTGCATGATCAGCGTGGAATCTTTGTAGCTGTCCTCGTTAAGTGTGTCCAGCTCCGCGATCGCGTCGTCGAACGCCTGAAAATGTTCAGCATCGATTACGACCGAGTCCTCCTCTCTTCCACCCTCGTCGCTTCGTCATTCCTTTCGACGATCGAATACTCGACGTTGCGCGAAGGAAAGTTGGAAATCTTTGCCGCGCGAAGCGCGAGCCCGATGTCGATAGATCCGCATGCACATTCGGTCATTACGATCGATCGTCGAAAAGCGTAACGTTGCTCGGGCGCGCAAAACGACATCGCGGATAGCAGATACGCGAAGCGCGATTCCTGGTACAGTGGTGATGCGTTACCCGAGACGACCGATCGAAACGGCGATCGACGTTGCTCTCGGCGTTGATTAGTAAAACACTCGAAGGGGTTACTTTTGTTAAAGGGGGAGAAAGAGTCACACAACAGGGTACGTTGCCCGGCGAACGGAAGTCGCCGGGCCGCACGACAAAGGCCACGCAAAAGAGTTATTAATTTCGATCGTTGGATTAATGTTTCTCAAACTCCGATGCGAAAGTGTAACAAGCAAAAGCCAGGCTCGTGCTTCATCTCCCTAACCTGTTTAGCCAGGTGACAGGCCCTGGCCGGGGAATTAATAATTTCGTAATAAAAAACGGAGAAGTTGAGAGCAAGACCGAGCCTGATGGGATGCGTAGGCTGCATTTTTGCCTTCGCTATGTCAAACGCCTCCTGGTAGGCCTTCTGCGAGTCCTCGACTACCGCTGCAATGCAAACCAGAGATACTCTTCAGATTGCATCTTCCACGGCTAGCGCTTCTAGCGTGACCTTCGTCAGTGACGCCGATCGACGTCACGGAGGGTGGGAAAGAGGCGCGATGGTCGTCGGGGAGTGGAGAAGGGAGAGCTCTCTCCGCCCTGGGTGATTCTCGTCGCGAGCCAGGCGCCGATTCGCTCGAAGATTCGCCGATTTCCTCGCTTCCGTTTCGCGGAAAGAGAGGAAAGTCGGCCGATCTTGCGGCGAGGCGGAGGAGGAGAAAGACGAAGAGAGTCTCGGTCGTCGGAAGAGGGGAGAAACGGGAAAACGACGGGGACGCTCGTAACCCCCTCGAACGAGGGACGAAGAATTTAACGGGACATCCTCGTGTCCCCCACTGCACCAGCACCGATCCTCCTTCGCGCGATCGCTGTAAACGATTAAAAGCATTAGCCTCGCTTCGTGAGGTTGTACCTGTTTGGCCAGCTGGCAGGCCTTGTCTGGCGAGTTGAGGATCTCGTAATAGAAGACGGAGAAGTTGAGGGCGAGACCTAGCCTGATCGGGTGGGTAGGCTGCATCTTTGACTTGCTGATTTCAAACGCGTCCTGGTATGCCTTCTGGCTGTCCTCTACCACGGCTGAATATACATCACGTGCAAATTCATCAGCAGGATCGACACGATAGACGATTCGAGAGCTTTTCAAATTTCCGCCTTTCGCGACGAGTCGAACAGATTGGCACGAAACCTCGAGAAACGCGTGTGCGTACCCTCGAGGCGACGAGGCCTCGAACAGAGGCAGAGACAGAGACCGAGTGTAAGAAAGTTTTTTCGTTCGACTCGTCGCTCGTGCGTTTGAAAAAAATTGCTAGAAGAAGCGCGGAAGCATGTAATTTACGACCGGCAAAAAGTTCGATACCGAGCGAACGTGAAACTCTCCCGCGATAAGTTTCCTCGCATTCACGTATAGTCTCAGCGTGCTCGCTCGATATTCCTCGGGAACTTTTGCGAACAACATCGACGGACGTGGACGATCGAAGTTGCGTCGTCGCTACTACGAGAGCTCCCAAAACGGGACTGGTCGACGAGGCTCGACGCTCCGACGAACCACCGAAATCGTTCGTCGGAGAGAGAGAGATAAGCCGTGAACGGTGGCAAATCCGAGGAACGTAGCCCGAGGCACGTCGGCGTCCAACATCTGTCGATGCAGCTGCGCTTCTTTTCTCCCTTTATCGCGATCTCTAGAAACGACGGTCAGGTCGGGACGGGCCGTCCCTCGTCCGACCGTGCGCCCAAAACGCTCGGCAACTTCCAAAGGTGCCTCCGCGTCCGAGAAAATATACGAATGTTCGTACAGAGTGTCCTCTCTGGTTGCAAGAAGCGCACCGATCCCCGAGGATCAAAGTGCCTGCTTCTCGATCGGGAAGAAACTCTCGTGTTAGCGGTGAAAAATTCGTGACGAAAGATACGTACTGTTTCTGGTTTCGCCGGTGGCAACTTCTGCGAGATACCTATAGTAGTCACCCTTCATCTTGAGGTAGAATACTTTGCTCTCAGGATTGCTAGCCTTGGGGATTAGGTACTTGTCCAGGAGTCCCTGAAAAAATCCTCCGTTAAAGTCGGCCATCGGTCGTCGCTCGGGGAAGAACCGTGCTCGGAACGGTCGGGCTTAGGGTCTAAGCAAAGAAAAAGGGTCTAAACCCTTTTACGTTTGCTCGGCGACGAGGGCCGTTCCCTCGCCCCGTCGAGAAACGGCCCAATTTCGGGCCGCCAAGTAAGCCTCTCGTATCGTCGATTTTCTCCCGATTCCGGAGACCCCGAGCGCTTGCTCGACGTTTATTCGTTGCGAGGATCTTTGCCAGACCATTCGCGATAGAATAAAAGGCGAGCAGCGCGGAATGGAATGGAATGGCATGGAATAGAGCGAACGGCGCGGCGAGGCAAGCGGGTGGAAAGTCTCGAGAACAAACCTCCTCGGTGGGCCGAGGAGGCGAGGGTGAGAGGGCGGTGACGTCACGGCGCTTCCCTCCCTTCCCACCGCTGTCAGCCTCCACCCTTCGATCGGGCACAATACCCTCCCTTCCGTTCACGTCCTTTCCGTCCCTCTCGCTCGCCGATATGCCCCTTGCAATTCGCGCCGCAATTGGGCCACTTTTCCCCCGACGAACGTCGCTCGATATTTCCCACTTTTTCCCCAACGCGACGAGCTCCGGCGATGCTCGTCGCAAATTTCAAGGCAGTCGACGGGTCGAAACGAGTCGGAGCAGCAGGTGCGACAGGTAGAATCGATAGAGAGTCGGTAACGCGGAGCAACGAGCCGCCCACCTCCCGGAAGGGGGAACGTTTCGACGTCGAATGGAAATTCACGAGCGCTACGTCACCGTTGAACGACGGTTATTCTTCCGGCTTCTCGGTCGGTTCTACGCAATTTTCGGACGTTAGGGCGCGCGCGAGAAGATCGCTCATCTTGCTCCGCGCTGCTGAGAAAAACGCGGCTCGAAGAAGCGTCTCCCGACCTCGGCGCAATTAGCAGCGTCGTTAACGATGACGCGAAAAAAAAAAGCGTCGGACGTTGTTCGGCGAATGCACGATCGCCCCCGAGGAGCGAGGAACGCGGAGCACGTTCGACGTACCTTCACGAGCGGCTCTCGCGACTACGAAATCGCGAACACGAATCTTCGAGGGACGCCGCCGAGAACGCAAAAAGTCGAAGCGAAGGCGGCAAGCGGGGAACGAAGTCGGTGCTCGTTTTCCGGCGACTCCCCGTGGGCGGCGGAAGGGGGTAAATGGAAACCGAAAGAAAACGATCGAGAGAGGACTCGAGGTCGCGAAACGAGAAGCGCGCGACTTCCGGCAGACGGTGGCTCTCCTCGGTTCTCCGTCGCTCTCCCCGCTCGGACGGGCGTGTCGCTTCCTCTTCCGCTTCCCGTCCATTTCCGGATATTCGAACCGTCCCACCCACGATCCCCGCTCCACCGGCCAAGCTTTTCTTACGTCCGATCTCAACGGTCGACCCTCCTGCTGCGCGCGGCTTTCACGGAACGACGGGCACGAATTAACGGGGCATCGCAGGAAGGTCGACCGTACCCCGCGCTCGCAATCATTGGCGAATCGCGAAAACACCGGTCGCTCCGATCTCGCGCGCTCCGTCTCCGATGACCGTTTCTTCGGGTCGCCGCGACGAGGAAGAACCGGCCGCTCGAAAACTCGTGCCAAGACGGAGCGCTCCGCGTTTCTCTCGCCTCGAGAAGCTCTCTCGGGCGGAGGGGAAAAAGATACGCTTCCCGAAACGCTCCGTAACGCTCGCGGGTCGAGGAGAAGCGAGAGGAGCACGGCGCAAAGTAAGACGAGCCAGTGGAGGAGCCGTAATTGACCCGCGTGAAATTCAAACCGGAGGGCCGATCTCCGGCGACCGACGACCGGCTTCTGGAACACCGAGGAAGGCGAGACGCGACGCGACAAACCGACCGGGAGGATCTCGCGCGACGGTAAGACGATCTGGCGGAGCCACGAGGAGCCGGGTATTGCTTTGCAAACGAGTTTCAAAGACCCGGGGGTAGCACCCGGCGCGTCTCCGCCGCTTCTCTCCTCCTTCGACGTCCTTTCGTCACCTGCCAACGAACGCAAAGAGGGACGATATTCTCTCGAGAAGCTTCTACGGTCACGCGACAGGGTCCGCGAGGGTTGCAGAGCCGCGGAAAGGCGACGCGCGGAACGCCGAATATTTCGTCCGGTTGGAGAGACTCCAAGGGCAGCCGTGAAACGCTCGAGGAGCACCTTTTCCGCGGACAGTGTCCCAGACCCGCCCCGCTCCGACGCGGTTCCGAGCGGGCGTCGGGAGCCCCAGGGCGGAGGAGGAAGAAGGAAAAACGGCCTCGTCGGCCGAAGGTTGAGAGTTACTTCGACCTTCCTCGGCACGCGAGGAAAGGTGCTTCACCGTGGAGAGTCGGCCGACGACGACCACGCCAGAGGGGTTGCTTCTCTCTTTCTTTCCTCCTCTGTCGGCGAGGACGGGAGCGCGAAGAGAGACGCGGCCTCCACGGGTACCGTCGACCCTGACTTTCGAGCGACGGAACGGGGGGGCACAACCCGGACGGGGTCGCTGGAAGTGCGCTCGACTCTCCTCGAATCGAGGCGCGTCCTCTTCCGCTCCGGCGTCCCCGTTTGCGCCCCTTTCCTCGCGAGCGGAAAACGCGACCGAGGAACGTCGAGGCGATGCAGCTGGGAGCGCTGCCAAAATTCCACGGATCCGACGAAACTGGCGGCGCGCTCGATCAAATCTAAAACAATCGCGATCTCCCGACGTTTCGTTCGTTCGGAAGGAACGACGGGGGGTCGAGTGGAAAGCGATGCGTTCGGAGTGCGCGGGATTCGAAAAGTCGTGAACGGTTTCGCGAGCGGTCGAAGAAGCAGAAGAGCGCAGCAGCGCGGCAGAGACAGAGGCAGAGACAGAGGCAGAGGCAACGCGAGAGACAAGGGGGGAATCCCCCGGGAGGCACTTTGAAGCCAAAGGACGAAATTGCATCGAGTCGCGGTCGCGTGCTCGCGATAAAGACGCGACGGTGTCTCCTCGAGCGTACCGCGGTATCGCCCCATCATCCGCTTCCATTAACCTTATTACCGTCTAATTACGGGGAGGGTAATTGGTCGCGGCGGCGCTATCTGGAAATAACTTTGTAAATATCGATTATTCGGGAAGCGGGGGTGCCGAACGAGTAGCTCCCGATTTACGAGAAAATGACATCCAGGCTTGGAAATAAGACGGAATCCGTCGAGGAGAGGATGAATTTCGCGCGAGAGAAGACAGAGCGCGCGAGTCGCCGAACGTTCGTTCCGCTCGTTCGTCGGGAGGTTGAGGAGCGCGGAGGAGAGAGGGAAGAGAAACGGCCGGTGGACGCGTCGGTCGGTAGCTCGTGAAAAAGTGGCAATCCGTTTCTCGTCCGGCGTTACGCAATCCGGTGATACGACGAGTCGCGCGAGGATACGTCCGCCGCGCTCGGACGTTTTTTCGTCACGAGCGTGGAGACGCGAGCGCGAACGAGGAGCGGAGCGGCAGAGCGCTCGATCGCGGAGGATCCTGGAAACCTCGATCGCCCTTTCGCGGGACGACGTCGGGGGGGAAATATCGGAAAATGGAGGAGAAAAGGAGGACGACGGGGGGAAGGGTGGATCGCGAACGGAGTATTTTCGTAAATCGGCCGAGGAACGTTATCGCGGCTGGGAAGGTCGGACGGTGTTCCCGCGTTACGCAATGCGGCGCAGCGAGTCGCCTCGTTGACGAGAACGACGGGATCCGAACGAGATACGAGATATCGAGCGTTTTAATCCCTTTTATCTCCGTCGCGGTCGACCGATACGAGAGAGGGAGAGCGGATCGCGACGCTCGCCGTCGCGAGGAAATCGAGGCGCGGCTGGGTCTGCCCGCTCCTCGAATCGCCGATCGATCGATGGGCCCGCGAACCGATCGGACCCACCGAAACAGCGCGAAGAAATGGACGAGAGAAAAGGAGGGTCCGTACTCACCAGAACGTCGTAGCAGATCTCGCGCAACTCCTTCTCCACTTTTTCCCGGTACTCCTTGGCCATCTGCTGTTTGCGCTCGGAGCCCTCGGTCTTCTGCTCGATGGAGGAGATTACTCGCCACGAGCTACGTCTCGCGCCAACGACGTTCTTGTACGCGACCGAGAGCAGGTTCCTCTCTTCGTTCGACAACTCGACCCCCGTCTCGGTGACCGCCTTCATCGCGGCTGCCATGTCGTCGTACCTTTCCGCCTGCTCGGCGAGTTTCGCGCGCTGCACCAATTCCTCCTTGTCCACGGACATTGTGTCTGCTGGAACAAATGCAACGCGGCCGGTCAGTCTGCGTTCTACCCGGACTCCCCGGGTCCGCTCCGTGCTTCGCTCTCTCGGCTTCTCTCCCCGCGGGCGAGCTCCGCTCCGCGGCGAGAGAAGCAAGGTCTACGCCCGCCGCTCTTGCCGCTTTCGTCGCTTCCGGGAGACAATTTCCATCGACCGGCTCTTCCGAGCCCAACGGGGCGCCACGCGCGTTCGCCGCGGAGGAACCGTCCATTGGGAAGTCGGTCCCATCGCCTCCCAAGATCTTTTCTTTCTCGCGGAACAAAGCGACCCGTCGAGCCTCTCGCTCGCAGCACCTCCATTGTCCCTCCCGAGCGGCCCAACGTTCGAGCCGGACCGCAAACACGCCTCTCCCCATTGTGCGATTCTCGAAACAGTTTCCTCGCTGCCCCGACCCCTCGTCGAGCCGCTTCTAGTTGCCGGAGACTCGGAAACGTTGCCCTTCGCCGAGCGTTTTTCCCGCTGCTCGAGCCTAACGAGGCCCGGGGTGGAAAACGATCCGTAGAAAATTCCACGCGTCGACCGTGGGCACCGAAATAACGAGCGGAACGCGCTCGTCGCTTCGACTCGAACGAGGAACCGAAACGAGCAAAGTCGGACGAGGAGGAGAGAAGAAGGTCTCGGAACGACCGAGATTACCTCGCCCTTTCGTTCTCGATTGGACGCGACTCAGAGCACGGACGAGGGAAAAATGGGGCAAAAAGGGGGCCGAGGGAGAAGAACGGATTGCTCCGATCCTCGCTCCTTCGAGAGCTCGTCGACCCGACCGATTCCAATCGATGTATCCGATCCCTCGGCGAGTTCCCTGGGTCGGACAGCGGGAGGAAGTCCGCGAGGGGAGTCCGTGCCGATTCCGCCGCGATCGAGGGATCGCGAAGGCAAGTTGAGAAGGAGCTTGAGGCATCGGCGAGAGAAAGAGAGAGAACAGGAGGAGGGAGAGGGAACTCTATCGAGGTTCCAGAGATAGGGGGAGATCTCTCGCGATCGCCACGATAGACCGATAACGTCTCGGCGTTATCTCGGCTCCGGCTCGCGAGGCGCGCCTCGAGATCGAGCGGTCGATCGACTCGTTCGCGCGCCTCCAACGAGTTGGGTCGAGAGGAAACCGCGCATCTGTGACACGAGCGTTCCGGAATTCGACGAGTCTTTGTTGCGCGAAAAAGAGACGAGACGATGCTCGTTTCCGCGCTCGAGTCGCGGAAAGTCGCGATTAATCGACAGAAGAGGGGGGGACGGAGAGAAGAGCAACGGGGAGCGCGAAATAATCGAGCAACGCTCACGAACGAAGACCGTGTCTCTCTCCTCGGCTTTCCTCTCTCCGTCCGCCGTCCACCGCGACCAGCGTGGGTACGCCGCGGCGGTATGCGCGCGTATCGCGCAAACCGCCGACACCGATGACTCACTCGATCGTGCCGCCTTGCGACGCCAAAAAGTGCCCAACGTCGTAACCGCTCGGCGGCTTCTACTCTTTATTTGGACATCTCGACGGGCCCGACGCTCCGTTTCAAATCACCGAGAACTTTCTACGCTGCCGAACGAACCGTCGGAACGCGAAACGCGCAACGCCGGAGGAAATCGGCGCGCTAACGCCGGAAAGGGTCGAGGATCCGAGCGTTGCCCCGAAACAAGAAGCGAATTTCTACGGGGCCGGAACGAAGCGGGAACGATCGTTCGTCTCGGTATTGGGACGCGACGACGGCAAATCCTCCAAAGACACGCCCACCTAATGCGCCAGATTGCAGCGATACGTAATGGGTAAAATTTCTCGGCTCGACGAGGCGTTCTCGGTAGGAGCAACGCGCTCCTCTCTTTCTCTCTTTCTCGCTGCACGCCGATGAGTCACGAGATACGCGACTCTCTCGTGCCGCGTAATCCGCCGGGCGCGTATGCCTACCACCGCCGTGGGATTGGGACCATCGGCAACCCCGACGGGGCGCGTCGTTCGGCAAGAACCCTCCGCAACCTTTCCTCGACCCCAGCGAAATTCCGCTCTGTCCCTTTCTCGCGGGCCGGTCCAAGCTCGAGAAGGGAAGAACCAACGATTCTCAGAGCCCCTCGTGAAAACTCGAAGCGCGAGTCATCCTTCGCTCGATTTCACTTCCAACGGGCGGCGAATCGAGAAGCGCCTCGACCGGCGGAAACGTTCGGCGCTGCTTCCGAAGGAGCTACCGTGAAAATCGAAAATTATCGGCGTTCGAGCCCGTTACGGGGGTCGCGAGTCGATGCGATGCCAGCGGGACGAAGCTTTTAACGGTTGCACGGCGGAGGGGCACGACGAAGACAACGATTTACCGCGAACAGCCGACCATCTCGCGCGCTCCGATCGATCACCGCTGTTTTACGGGCAGTCGCTGCAACGGATGCGCTCGAGACGACCTTCGCGAATCGACGTTTCCGATTACGACCGGGAGAACGAAGGCCTCACCGCCGGCGCGACCACGACGACAGGTTCCGACTGGACTCCCCTCGAGCAAATAGACGGGTCCGACGACGAAACTTCCGTCCGGTGCCGTGCGATCGGTCTGCTCTCGGGATCCTTCGAAACGGTTCCGGAATCGCGCGACGCAGCGCCCCGAGATCCGTCGACTTCCGTTTGCACGGTTCCGATCTGCCCACCATCGCCCTTCGGCATCGGAAACAGCCGCCTTTCCGACGGAACTCGCCTGGAGCGCCTCGTGTATTTGCCGATGACCGTTAAACTTAAAACGGCGATGGCGAGGGCGACGGCGAGAATGTCCTCCGAAGATCGGTCGAATCGAATGGAAAAGCGGCGTCGCGGTCGCTAGCCGGCCGGCTCGGATCGGCCACGCGAACGGATGCGACGGAAAGCGCGATCAACGATTTGTCCGTCCGTCGGATCGCTCCAACGACCCTCGGACATTCGAGTATTCGGGAGACAAACGCGGACGTATCGGCGAAAGAAAGTCCGAAGAGAGGTAGGCGAGAAGCCGGTCGGTTGACGCGACGCGGCGAAACGACGGCGATGTCCTATATTTAATCGCGCGCGATCACCTGGCTTTGGGTTAGCGGAGACTCGAGGCGACAGTGTTGCCGGGTCTACGAGAGAGAAGCGGCGAGAAACCCCACGTTGCCACTGAAATATTTCCGGCGCAGACTTTTCGAGCGGATCGCGAATGGAATGCGACGAGAGAGCACGAGAACGCGAGAGCCGGCCGATTCGCTTTCCGTCCGTAGTAGACGCTCCGCGATCTCTTCCCCCGACGGAGAGCCCACAACCGCCCGCCGTGCTTCTCTTTCTCTACCCCCCTCCCCAACCACCTCCGCCGCCACCACCCCCTAGCCCGTTGCCCCCTCTCGATCGTTCTCGCACGACACGGCTAGAAATACTGCGCGTTTTTGATATTTTCGTCGATCCGGAAGAACCGACCGACGGGGATGTTTTACAAAGCAACCGGGCACAGATTCGGCGTTTCGGCGATCGTACGTTCGTTCGTCCCGTCCCCCATACGTTTCTTCGAGGGCGCTTCGACGTCCTTGCGTCGCGAGCGCCAACGACGCGCTCTGTTTCCGCCATCGATCCTGCGATTTTTTCGTGGGAACGAAAAGCAAGTTCTTGCCGCGAATCGAGGCTTCTCGACGTTCCCCCTTCTCGCCGGCTGACGAGTCCGATCCTAGAAAAGGAGCGAGTCGACGCTCCTCTCGGAATCGCGATGCGGGCGGAGCAACTAGCTTTCGTCGCCAGGGGAAAGGAGAAAACTCAAATTCGTCGCGATCGACTCGAGAGCGAGAGAGAGAGTCGTGAGCGAACGAGAAAGAAACGACGAAACGAAAGGAGCACCGCCGTGACATCTTCGACGCGCCGAGATAATTCTCTTTATCGGGCGCTGGCGTTTATCTCCGCCCCTATTGCGTTAGAGGAGCGCGAAAAAAGCGAGAAACGCCGATAACACCTTCGACAGCGCTTACGCGCGTAGTCGCGTCGCGACGGAAATTGCGGAAAGCCAGGTTTCCTTGTCAACGTTCCCGCGGCACGTCCGTTCGACGACCACGAATCGATACTTGCCGAGACGTATCGGAAAACCGACTCGTCGACGAGCGAGCTGCGATTTACGGCGAATATTGGACGGACACGGGAGAAAGATCAAACCACGGAGAGCGTGCCGATCGCGCAACGGAAGTTGCGCAGGACGGGCGCTCTCGGGATCTCGGGGGAATCGATCGTCGGTCGGACGGGAAACGATTCGCCACCGGCGCGATCCCTTTCGACCGACCGTTGCTCGATCCTCCGTGAAAATAGACGCAAAAAGAGACATTAAATTTAGATGCGCAAAGTGGAAGCTTCCGTGGGTAGCGGGGAGAAAGAATGTTCTTGCATATCGGAAAGGCCGCCGTCGGACCGAAGGTCACGCGCGTCAAGCGCGCTCGAAAAGGAAGACGAAGAAACGAGCGGTCGTCGTCGTCGTCGCCGCCGCCGCTACGATGTGCGGCGCGTAGTCTATCGGTGATAATCGTTTGAGGTTATGGTCGACAGTCGGGGCCGCGTTAAAGAGGGAGCCGGACGAAGCGCCACTGCGCTACTTTCACGGAGCGAGAGCGAAATTCCTTGTCCGCATTCCCTCTCTCGGGCAACACGCCCCGTCCTCGAGAGTCAGCGAGACAAACCGACCGAGAGGACCGAGCGAACCGAGCAAACGTCCAAACTGCCTCTCTTCGACTCTCGCCAGGCGTGTCGGCTGGCGTCGTCGCTGCGGAGACGTAGCCGCGTCTTCTACGACGCAGTACGATGCTGCAGAGATCGATAGCCGTTTTTCGAGTCCTTTCGCGAACTGACTCGGCTCGCCGGAGCAACGACGGCTTTACGAAACGATTCGCTACTTTGCGCGCAACGAGCGGAGAGGGCGGCTTTCGTCGTAGAGGCTCTTTAACTACGTCTTAGCATGCGGGTATCGAGAGCGAGGGTGCGGAACAGAGGGGAAAAATTGGAGTCAGAGGGAGAGGGGGAGAGGAAAAGGAAAAGCGGAGAGAATAGTACGAGAGAGCGAGCAGGGTAACAGACAAAAGAGAAAAGAGAAAAGCGTTGCGACGTAAAGCCGCAACGCACCACCTACCTATAGGTAAAGTCTTTTGTACAATAAATACTTAAATAAATACACGATCGGCGTATTCCGAGGGTCTCGCGCGGCAACGGGAAGGAATCCGAAAATTGACTAGACTCTCTGTACCGCCGACTCGTTTCTATCCGGAGAGCAAAGAGCGAGAGCGTATTACGCGAGAGAAACTACGCCGGGTCTTTTTCCTCAATCACACTCGGTTACGATACCACACATCCCTCGGTGACCACTCCCGCACAACTGAGCCGGCAACGCCGCTCGTGGTGGGGACTCGGCGCGCCTCGTGCCGGGACTCGGCTGCCTTCGGCTCGTCGCGGCTCTCCACGGTACTCGTCGGAGCCGCTCGTATCCGAGCCCGACGTATTGATCGGCTCGCCCGGCATGGCCGGCCCGACGAGCCTGGGTGGGGCAGCGACGCACGGCTGCTGTCCCGGGACGCCAGACGCGCCCGATCCCACCCGATCTCATCCGATCCAACCCGATCCATCTCGATCCATCCCGATCTCCTCCGATCCGATCCGATCCGGTCCGACTCGATCCGACGCGCAGTACTGCGCTCCGCGGCGCGACACGCTGCGTCGATCGCGCGACACCGCCACCGATCGCCGTCGTCGCGTACGAAATTTCTCCCTCCGCACCTCCGCGATTTCCGGCGCTCTTATCCTCCTAGTCGCGATCATCGTCGCTTTCCGACGAGGCGCCCGTTTTCGGCTTCTCGGAGATCGCTCGCTCCCGAGAGATACGTTCGTCCGATGGAGCACGTCTGGCGGGGCATTCGAATCTCCCGCAACGAGAAAAAAGAAACTCTGGAAGCGAGGGATATTCACGACCGACGAATTCGAAATACCTCCCTCGTCTCGCTCGTGAGTCTCGACAGATTCGATCGGTCTTTCGGATCGTTTTTCCATCTTCGCGATTAGGAGGACGCGCGAATATCGACCGGAGGCTTTCGTCGATCTTCCCGGGCATATCGACGGGAAGAGGGAACGAATCTGCCTGTCCGTGGGCATCGATCTCGCGCGCGAAATCGAATCCTCGACGGAAGCCGCGCGACAACACGTGCCATGGACCAGCGATGCAGAATACCACCCCCCGGGGCTGCTTCTCCCCCGATCCTTTTCGCGAAAACCGGAACGCTCGCGAATCTCGACCACCAGGCTAGATCGCGTTTTCCCCTCGCGCATGGAATCGTCGTTTCCTCGTTTCCGCACCTATTTCGCTCGCGAGTGCCAACTTCTTTCTCCAAGATTCCAGCTAGGCCTATCTCACCCTCGACTTGGGTCCGTGTCCACAGATCGAAACGATCGACGTCGGAAGGTGCCGCTGGAACGTTCGACGAGCGGCGACTGATCGAACGTGCCACGGCCAATGGGTGGGGGAGGAGGGGGTTGAGTCGGAACAAGGACGGGCGCTTGGCGGAGAAGAGAAACGGCAACGCGCCGGTCGTTCGGTATCGCGACGGGTTCGACGACCGTGAAATTTGGAACAGAAAAATTAGGTAAACGCCGAGAGTGGGTAGTTTCGGTCACGCGGGCGAATCGATCCGCGCGAAGGCAACGCGCTCCCGATCCTTTGAACGACTAGTGCACTCTCGTTCGTCCGTCGCTTCGAGGAGCGTTTGTCAGTCCAAAAGGGAGAGCCCTACCCCTCTCTCTCTCTCTCTCTCTCTCTGCCTCGGCTTCGAAGCGCTGCGAGAGCAATTACAGCGGGCAAAGATCGCACGGGGAGGAGCAGGAGGAACGATCGACCGTCTCGACGCGCGTACGTTTTCTTCGTCTTTTCGCTCTTCGAGGGAGCCAAGATCGATCGGCAGGAAAGCGGAGGAAAAATGTAGGGGATTTCGCGCGCCGTTGTTCCGCGGCTACTGGAAAGAGCCATCGAGGTCTACGCTCGATAAGGAGGAAAAGAAGCGGGAAGATGAAAAAAGAGGCAATTATGCGGAGATGGAGTGGGAGACAGGAGCAGGGGTTGCCCGGTTTCCTGTTCGCCTCCTGCCGCCTGCCGCCACCCTGCCACCCTGCCACCCTGCCGCCTGCTTGCCTGCCGTGCTTCAAATGAAATATTGATCCACGAAGGCGCGCGCAACCCCTGCAGCCGACCCACCCTTTCTCACCCACCATTTTCCAGCGGGTTTCACCATCGCGAACCCTGCCGTAACCGTCTCCCCCGCCCTTCTCACCCCCTCTTTCTTCGCCCGCCCGCCCTCCGAGCGTCGGTGCCCGCCACCCCGGCACCCAGGCCAGCTTCTTCCTTCCTTCCTTCCTTCCTTCCGTTCCGTCGTCCTCGCCCCGCTTCCTCCGAGAATTCTCGAGACCCGCCAAAAATCGAGGACTCGCCCCCTTTTCTTCCGACGCAGCGTCGATCGTCCTCCCTTCCTTCCTCCTTCCGGCGCGCGATAACGCGACTACCCCTCCCAGGGGCGAGGTATCTATCTCTCCCGTTTCCGTTTCCCTTCCCCTCCCCCTTCACCGTGGTTCGCGCGATCGTTGCAACTCGGTCGAGAAAAACGATTTCCCTCGCGGGGTTTGGCCGCGAGTCGATGGTCGACGCGTTTTCTCCCTCGCGCGCTCACCGGTCCGTCGACGAGCGCGATCGGGTGGAGGCTGCATCTTCCCGCCGGCCTCGTGGAAGAAATCGGCGACGCTTCGGGGCCGAGGGCGGTCGCGATAGACGGAAGGGGTGGTCGCGGGAGGAACGGGCAGAAATTGTATCGGAGCCTCCGGCGGAACGGAAGCGCCCCGGCGTTTGACGTTTGCCGCGTCCCGGTCGCGAATCGTATCGCCGGGACTATCTTCCCTTCCTCCCGCTCAAAGACGTCGCCGATGATTCCGATCGCATCGGGACACGTCGAGTCGGAAGGCGTTCCACGGAGCCATCGCAAATCGATGGGAAGCTCGAGCAGGACGGTCGGAAAGTCTGCCTCTCTCTCGTTTCCCTCTTCGCCCCTTTCCCGCCTTCCCGAAGACCCTTTGCCGCGCTCCACGAGCTGCCGTCGGACAAAGGCGTCGCGAACGGCCACTCTAAACGCACCGGTTACATCTTAATCCCGTTTAAAAGCGCGCACGCTTCCCGGACGCGTGCGTCAAAGTTACCGGTAAACATCGATAATGCATTTAGAGGCGTATCGACGTTACGTCTGCATTGAACGGCATTATAGCCATCGGACGTCCAACGAGGACAGAGACGCGGCTGCACCTGCGTAAACGCGCGTCCACCGCGTTATCGGCCAATTATTTGCCCAGCAAGCGGTTCCGCTCGCCTCGCGATTATCGCCCCGAATTTTCACGTCGACGTGCCGAAGGGTGAATCCTCCTTCTCACCGACGATCGCGAGCAAGTGTCGAGCCGGTCCCACGTTCCCCGGTCTCGGGAGATCGCGCTCGGTGTTCCGGGCAATCGCTGATCCGACGGAAGGTCCGAGATGCAACGAGATAACTTTTGCCGGGAGGTAATAGGTTTTTCCCGCCGCGACAGGAAGGGGCAGCTCTCCTCGTCCCTCCCTTCGGCCGCGGAGCCCTCGAATCGGTTCGGACTACCGATCCGTCGGGCTTAGACGGGGCCTCGGTCAGAGTTTCGTCGATCCGCGAGGTCACCGGTGCCCGGTGGAAGATCGATCGACGGGCGATCGCGCGCGACCAAAACCACGAGGACAATCGAGAAGCGCCGTTGTTCGAGCTTCGTAGTTTCCTTCGCCGTCCCCTCGTCCTTCGTTCGCGTTTCGACCCCGAAATTCAATGGAAATCGACGGAATCGCTCCTGCGAGGCAATACTTTCTCGAACGACGCGCTATCTTCCGCAACCTCGTCGACCGAATTCCCAGCGAGAAGGAAGAGAAACGGACATTCAGGATAAACCCGATTCCGGCTCCGCTTCGTCCCTCGCGCTCTCGCGACGCTCCTCGTCGAGAACGAGAGGATCGATGGTCCAGCGACTCGCGAGTTAACGCGGAAGATCGCACCGCGTCGATTTAAACCTCACCTTCCCGTCGAGAAGGGCGAGAGGCGGGAAGGGGAAAGGAGCGGCGCGGCAATATCTCGTGGAAATAAAATTTGCCACCCGTAATTTAGATTCAGGGAGATCGTCTCCTCGGCGAAGAAGCGGCGGAGACGCGAGAACGCTTATTGGACGGCGAGAAGCCGGTAGTATTTTCATTTCCGGCCGAGAAGATGACAAATGCCAGGGAAAAGGCCGCGAGGTGACGAGCGACCCGCGCCGACCGAGAAGAACCGGCGGTATTCGAGCATCGTCGCGGAGACTCGTCGATCGAACGTTTCGAGGATCGCTCGAAGGAAAGACGGCCGTCGCCGCCGCTGTCGCCGTTGCGGTCGGTGCAGCTGGGTGGCGAGAACGATTTTCGAGGAGGGTGACGTCGCGCGGCGGCATTATTAACCCCCGGTGGGAAAGGAGCGCATACGCTAGGTTAGTAACGAGAACGGAGATCAATATTAGCTCGCGGTTCGCGCGCGTTACAGCCTATTTTCATTTTCGCCCCCTCTCTCGCGCCTTCCGACGACCGGTTCGCGCTCGGCGCTCCGCGAACCTTTCCGCGCTCCTCGGTTCCGGGCTAACTATTCGACGATATCAGCGCGTTTCCGCGATATCCGCCTAGATACGGCCCAACGCGGAATCGCTGGCCGATGGTCGGTGGTCGGGGGAGGCGGCTACGCGACTCGGTCGCTCGGCCAGAAGTTTCGGAAGTCTTCCGACGGGGGACGAGTCGACGCGCGATAAACCACTCCCGTCCACCTGTGGAGCGTTGGAGCAATTCGGTGGCTCGCGACGTCGGAGATTGGAGGGTTAACGTTTGCCGAGAGAGAAAGCACCCGTGCCCCCCACCCCACCATCCAGCCCTTTCGTAGGACGCTGCGAGAACCCCAGAATCGGGGGAGCGCGAACAAAGGGAGACGGTCGCGCGAAAGCGCAAGATCTCGCGGCGGAAAAGAGGCAAGCGTTCCTCGCCCGACCTCCCCTCGTTGCTGCTTCTCGTGCGGAAAATGGGGGCTCCTTCGAGGAGGAAACGATTCGGCCGACGGTCGTCCTCGAACGAGTCCGCCTTTCCGCGCCCGGCGGAAGAGACCAGGGCTTCTGCAGCGTGCGGACGAGCGATGCGCCCCGAAATGGAACGGAACGAAGCGGAATGGGAATATAACGCGCGCGAGGCTCGGCCGGGTCGCCGGGATACTCGAGCGCGCCTCTGTCCGCGTATTGATTTTCAATGGCAAACGGCAAACTATTTTTGTTTACGCCGTCGAGAAGAGGTCGCAAACGTCCGCGAGGCGTCGAAGCTCGAGAGTCGCGTCGGGGAGAAGAGCGAGCTCAAAAGTTTTCCATCCGCCGAGAAGGGGGTCAACGGAGCGTCGTCCAGCTCCGGAGCTCGGAATTCGACGTCGAAAATGAGAGAGGCTGACCGAGTTTCGAGGGGAAAAAGAAAAAGAGTCCGACGTCGCCGACTCGGCCGGCGTGGACGGCGCGAGGTCGCGTCTCGACGACCTCGAGCGACGGCTCGCCGGGTCCAATCGCGTCCAATCGAGGCAATCGCGGAGGGAGAACCCTTCCGTCGTCTCACCGAGGATCGATAGTTGCGTACGCGTCGACCTTCTCCGCGAATACGCGTCCCTTCGCCGCCCGTGTGTGCAGCCGCCCCGTCCGCCATCGAGCCCGCGCCAAAATAATCTACCCCTCTCCATTTATCGATTCTAGATGCGACGCGCGAACGCTTCTGCCGCAAACATCCTCGAGCGGAATCTTTTTCGAGCCGCCCCCTCTTCGCCGCGCTCGCGCTCTAGTCGGAGCGAGAGAGTGCTCGAAACCCTTTGGAGCCACAGGTGGCACCGATGGCACCGCTGCCGGAGACAGCCCTCGCCCTCGTTGGTCCGATCGACGGTGGTCGCGATCGATGGTCCTCCCGGTTCCCCTCTGCCACCCTTTCGCCTCGACGGACCGAGATCCAGCCGCGGAGAGCGAGCACCGGACCTCGAGCGCTCCCGTTCGGGTGAAGCCAAAGCTTTCGGGCGGGCCACGTCCCCCGTAGGTACACGGATGACGACCGGAGGAGCGCTCGGTAGACCGGTATCGCGCGAGCTCGATCGAGAGGAAGGCGATCGACCGACCTTCCCTCGTGGCGGCGGAAGAAACGATATCTTCCCCCCATCGTTTCCCTCGATCGATCGCGAGAGAGCCGCCCCGCTTCGTCGCTGGCCACCCGGTCTTCCACGCGACCCCTATTCGCGTGGATCAGCGGGCCCCGTCGGGCCCGAGGGAGCAGAGGCCGTTGCGCGCGACTGTCGCGTCGAGGGCGCGGCAAAACGCCGGGGAAACTCGTCGGCCGTCCCGCTTCTCCGGTCAACGCCGGCTCAGCGATCGTTTCATTCACCCACGGGGAACTCCTACGCGAATCGCTCCGAATGGCCGAGAATGCCCCGAGGCGGCGAGGGTACGATCTCCTCGCGGTCGAACGCCACGGAAAAAAAATGTCGCGGCGGCGGAATTGCGCCTCCGGCGGGCCGTCGCCCCGATCGGAAGACGAGCTCCAACTTTTTCCGGCCTCCCCGAAAAGAGGACGGCAAAGTTCTCAAGTACGTCGGACGTGCCTCTCGAGCACTCGCGCGATCGCGACTCGATGCGTCACCTGTCTTGGAATAGCGACTGATGTCAACTGGACTCACGAGCCGCGAGACTCGCGCGAGTCGAGCCGGATGCTTCGAAAACGTTTTCCGTCGGTCGGACGGTCCGACGCGCGATGCGTCACTTTCCCCGGAGAACGGAGAAGAGGCCCGTGTCGGCGAGAGGAGGAAAGAGAAATCAGCGACCGAGTCTCTCTTTTCTCCCTTTTATTTTCGTTCGTCCTTGACGCGTCGCGCGCGGATCGGTCCGGCCCGAGGCGCAAAGTCCAGGATTTTCCTTCGACCGAGGAGGAATCGAACGAGATTCGAAGACTCCCTCTCTCCCTCGCCGACACATCCACCGAACGAATCTGGAACGTCCGAAAGAGCGGTCGGCGAAAATTTCGCGCCTCCTCGACCAACGTCGTGGAGAGATCCGCGGCGAGGCCGATATCGCGCCACGGGGAGTCGCCGGAGGACGGGGGGGTTAAACGAGGGCGGACCACCTTCGTCGTCCGGTGTTTCCTCATCCGTTTCCGATTCGGGCGAGTCGAGCGCGACGTCGACGAGAGACGCGGAAGGGGAGGAGCGGGCTGTTCGTCCTGCCCGTCCACGCCGACCGAGAACGGTTCGCCGTTCGCCTCGAGGTTCGAAGATAAGGGAGCGAGAGGACAAAAAAAGATGGCACACGATCGTCTCGCTCGTCGACGGCACCTGTCCTCGCGCTCCGTGGACGCGAAACGTCGATCGCCGAGCGCCGACCGGACGAATGGCAGAAACGAGAGGACGGGGAACGCGGGCACGGACGAACGAGCGCGCGGGTGCATAGGTGCACGGGAGCGTGGACGCGTAGGTGGAGGAGCGCGTGGGTGGCGGTGCAGTCCGATCGAGAAAGTGGAGAACGGGTGCCGCGCTAGAGGAGTCGGGGGCGATCGGGGAAGAGAGGAGGGTAGAACGTCCCGATGGCCCCTTCCCGGAAGGATCGACGCGGGACTTCCCGCGGGATTGCTCGCGGCGCCGTTAATTTAGTAAGTTGTCCTTGCGCGCGTTACGTAGCCGAGTTATTCCCGAGATCGATACTCTCCTTGCTCGCTATTGGCCGCCCTTGCGTAAATCGCGCGTCGTCCCTCCGCGCCGTTTGTTGCTCGACGTACGATAAATCGTGGAAAGAGCGATCCGTGGAAAATGAATTAACGACTACGGCGAGGCAAATTCTGCGCGGATGCCATGCCGCCTCTCCCCGTTCCCGATATCGCGAGATCTCGCCCTCCCTTCTTGGACTTTCCGCCAACAAAATCCGGCAACTCGTTCGCTCGTTTTCTCGAAGCGAGCCGAGACCGAGACGTTCTCGAGCGATCGAGGGGAAACGGGCGACGAGCGAATCGATCGCGGGTTGCGTCATCGACGCTCCTCTTCCGGTCGATGCGGAGGCCACGGTGCCAAAGTTTCCGCGCTCAACGGGAACTTCTTCGACCGCCCCGTCGCTTTTCACGATAACGGGGGCTCGTAGCGAAAGAAGGAGTCGTCCGTCCATGAATCGTGCCCACGATCGACGATGTCGTCGAATCGTTCGGCCGAGCCCGGCCTACTCGTGTTCGGTCTTGCTTCCCGGCGAATTCCGATCGTTTCGCCCGAGCTTGCGGCGATAGAGTTGCGCGCAATAATGAATTTTCTTTACGCTGCTCGCGTAGGTGCGGACGGATCGGTCGGTGACGACGGCGCCGGTAGGCGGAAGCTCGGCCGCGCGTCGACGCGAGGGACCGCCAGCGACCGTCACCGACCGTCCCCAGCCGCCGATGCACCGTCGGGGCAAATTCGATTTCACCTTCCTGCAAATTCAACGCGTAGCGTCTCGACCATCGCCCTTCTCGAATTTCGCAGAGAACGAGAGTCGAGTCGCGGTCGGTCCGAAACGAGCGGAAGAAGCGAGGAGAGCGGTCGGGGCTCCGAGGAACGATCGAGCGCGGCTATAGGGTTACGAGCGTTCGGGATGAATGGCGCGAGCGAGAGATTCGCGAGAACCGAGTCGGCGAAAAGAATGCAATGCCCCCGGGATAGCGCGGCCGCGGTGAAGCCTACTCTCGTTCGTTACGCAAATACGCACGGCACGGAGAAGCGGGAGAGGAACGTCGTCGGCTACGTGACGCTACCCGAGCGGAGGCGAACACGGGCGAAAAGAGGCGAAGAGAGGCCAGACGACGCAAGCCACTCCGAACGGAGTGAGAGAGAGATGGTAGGAAAACGGGTGAAGGGAAAGAGGAAAAGAGGGACGCGGATCGAGGAGAGGCCGGAGAGAACGACGGAAAGACGGAGGAGGGCCGTCGGCCTTGGCGAAAAGAGTAGACCTCGAGAGAGTTGTTCGATGACCGAGAAAGAGAAAGAGAAGGGGAGCGCGAAGCAAGGAGAGGTCGGTTCAGGGTCCCCCACTACGACCGGTGGCCGGACGCCCACCTTCCGCTAAAATTGCCGATTACCATTATTCTTACTTTCGTCAGCGATCGCCTCGTCTCGTGGACGAGCGCGCGCGAAGCCAGCCTGAATCGCGCGGATCCCGTCGATCTGCCCGCGGAACCGGCACGCTCGAGATCCACTCCCCTCGATGTCGTCGGAAAAATCGTAAACGGTACCGATTTCTCCCTTTCCGGGAGACGTCGGATCGCGGAATTCGAGGCGGTCGCTTCGACTCGAGAGTCCGATTCGACGAGCGCGAGCGCGCCGAGGCGATACTCGAGGTCTCTGCTTATCGGCGATCGATGCGGCTGCAGCGTGGAAAAACGACGACGGAGAATCGCGAGGCATGCCGGTCAATAGCGACGGAGAAGGTAGGAGGAACCGCTTGCCGCGCCGTCCTCTCGCGCGCGGAGCGAAATCGAGCGGCGAGATCGAGAGACGCCGTTCCGTCGACCCGACATTCGTCGCGACACCGAAAACCCGAGCATCGGTTCGATCTCGAAGGGCGGGGGTGCCCGTCGCGGCGCCACGTAACGCGCCCGCGTAAAGTACGCGCGTCACGCTTTTTGCCGCGATCTCGCGAGCGGAAGCGAGCTCGACGTCGCCGCGAAAACGAAAGACGAGGCGGAGAAAAGGTGGCGTGCGCGCGATACGCGTATCTTCGATTTCTCCTTGCCATATAAGGAGACAAATATCGGGTGGAAAAAAAATCGGTCGATGGAGCGGCAAGCGTGGCGCAGCGAGCACGGTCGTGCCCTCCTGCCGCTGTTTCGCGAAGCTCCTAGGAACGTCGATACCGAGAGACAAAGTCTCGAGAATGTCCGGCCGAATCGATTCTTTCTTTTCTTTCGTTTCAGCAAGCGTGAAATACTTTCCTCGCCGGTGATGCGACTAAGATGGCGACGGGCCGATCGTTCGCTCGTCTCGACGACTCGACGACTCGAAAATTCTATAGCGCGTCGCGTGCGTCGCATAGGCGCGAACGGCGAGCGGCGAGCGGCCGCCTTCGAGCAGCCTCGCATAGCCCGACGAATGCGACCAACTTTGCCAAAATGATGTTTCGCGCAACGAACGTTCCCCCTTCGGCTCAGGTTGTCCGGCAACGATCAACCGCGAGATCCGCACCTCGACGAGTCGCGACGAAGCAGAGAATCGTCCGACGATCCGAACTGTCCGAGAAGAGGATCGGCGGATTGCACGGCTACGGGGTTCACACGACCCATCGTCGAGCACGCCTCCTGTTATTTGCGACGGATATTTCGCGAGACATCGCGTTTGGCAGGTCCGTCCCACCCCCGCGCACGTTACCGCTCGTATTCGGAAAAAGGACTCACCTTTGGAGTGTTGTAAGCGGCCTAGAAATTCGAGGCTTCGACCTATTCAACGGCTCCCGTCCACTACGATCTCACAGAGTGCACTGGCGCAACGAGCGGAAGCCGCCATCTTGGACTGCGTTCACTTCACGCTTTCCGCTCGTTCGAACGATACCTTCCCCTTTCCCGCCATTTCAACGAACTCGTTGCTTTTCATCCAATTCCATCGAATTTCGTCGTTTCGTTTCAATCAACTTTCATCCGTTTTCCAAGTAACTTGTTTTCGTCCTACCAGAAGTACGTGCACCTTCGTTTCAATAGTTCGCTCGTATCGTCGATATGCGGAGGTCTTTGACGTTGTATACCGTTAACGTTCGTACGGTTCGTACCGTGAAATAAATTTAACGTTGCGACGAAAGATAGCCATGGGATGATCGATGCTAGGATGCAGGCTATGCAAACAACGCAAACTATGAACTACACTTCCTATGCATTCGATGTACAAATTTTCTATTATTATATCGAAAAATTTGTATATAAGACAAATCCGAAACTTTTCAACGCCTCCGTTCGATATTATCGTGCTGTTCTCCCAATATTGTCAAAATAAGTAATGCGTTTAGTTATTAAAAATAGTTAGGCGTCGAAAAAAAACGCACAGAAATATGCGGTCTCGCGTAAGTGGTGCCATCTTCTCTGAGCGTAAATTATACGTAGCATCCCGTAGCACATGTTTGTCAAGTTATCTATGCGCTTCGTTGATACTTACTGTCCGTTTGAGCGATACGTGAGGAGTTTCTGCCAAAAAAATGCCCAAGTCGAAGAGAGACAAGAAAAGTAACGATAAATTCCTCTTACTTGATACCTCGTTATTCATTTTTCTTGCACAAATGTACAATTTTGTTAACTAACCTAGCGGCAGAATTTCAAAGTATCGACAACATTAATGTTTACTCGATCACACCGATATCTTTGCGTGCAATGAAAGTTATTTGCCGGTGGAAGTACTTAAACTATGTTTTTTTTTTTACAGTATCTCTTACGAAGACCAGCAAAAAAGGCCTCGTATTGAAGCAACAAATTGTAGACGATGTCAGGAATTGCGTTGAAAGCTATGCTCGAATATTTCTCATATCCGTTCACAATATGCGCAACAATAAGCTCAAGGATCTGCGCGGGGAATGGAAGGACAGTAGATTTTTCTTCGGCAAAAACAAGGTAATCGCTCTGGCTTTGGGTAAATCGCCGGAAGAAGAAGTCGTGGACGGAGTGCACAAATTGTCAAATACCTTGATGGGACAGTGCGGCTTGCTGTTTACGAACAGAAGCAAAAAAGAGGTACGCTCCGGATAACATTCATTTGCGTTTTGCGCGCTCAAAAGTCACGTCGACGTTGCTCCTCCCTCTAGGTATTAAACTGGATGAAAACGTACGAGGAGGCGGATTACGCCAGATCGGGTTTTGTCCCGCAAGAAACGATCGTCCTACCCGAAGGTCCTATGCCAAATTTTGCGCACAGCATAGAGCCGCATCTTAGACAACTGGGAATGCCTACTGCGTTGCAAAAAGGAATCGTGACTTTGATCAAAGAGTTCGTAGTGTGCAAAAAGGGACAGCCGTTGAGTCCGGAACAGGCAAGAATATTGGTAATTGTCATATTATTCGGCTAATCTTTCTGCGCAACATTTGTCGTAAATTATGCTTACGTTGCTCTTACACGACGTAGAAGTTGCTGGACAAACCACTGGCTACTTTCAAATTGACTCCATTGGGCATGTATTCTAAAAAATCCGGGTACAAGAAACTTGGATCTAGGAATATGGAAGAAACTATGGAAGTGGAAGAAGCGGAACAGACGGAACAAACGGAAGAAGAGGATAATACATGATAACACGTATTGTAATTGAGAGAGAAAAAAAATATGTAAGAATTTGTATATACATATAAATATTTTTTACGTCATGCGTGCTTTAATCTTACATCCGCTCGTTTCTTTTTTGTTTTTCTTTCTTGAACGCGAAGTTGTCGACCGTCCGAAAACAATTGTACTTGGAATCAACAAGAATTTCTTCCTCGAACTCTTCGTTCTTCTCGCGAAATACAAAATTTTCCGATACCCTCTTTTTACAATATGTAGCATCTCACTCGGTTTTTATTTTAAAAAAGCAAAGACAAAAATATGACGTTACCATTGTACTTCACGATATTTTGGATAATTGGAGTTCTTTTGGTGAGTTATCGATATGGCTTCCCCATTTGCTCCCGTATCGATGAATTAGTATGAATAACATAAATATTGTTACGAAATTCATAGATCGTGCATTATTGGTTTACGGAAAATTCGCAAAACAAGCAGATCGACGAGGCACGCAATGTCGATTTTTCCGGTAAAAGGGGTAGCTTAACGTCCACAGATTCCTCGGACATGTCTGAGAATGAGGAAACTCCAAAACGTAATTCTCGAAAATATAAGTACGAAGTGCGTACGTTTGACGATGTTGCAGTCGTGGGTTACCTTGCATTTATTTCATTTTGCGGCAATTGAAACGTTTCTCGTGATTTCAGGCGAAAACACGGTGGCCGAGCAGAGCATCGATTTTGACGGATACGTAGTGTAGCGAATTACGATAAATTTATTGACCTCCCTCGATCCCAGGAAAAATCGCTGACCGAAAATTTTTCATTTACTCGTTGACATTCTGGGAGGATCGCACTCTTAACTGATCAACGCATTTGCCGACATTCGTCTTTTATTGATTCAAAGGCTACAAGATATACGATTGTAACATACAGAAGCTTAGCTATGTAATGGTAGATAATACTGTACCGTGAAATATCTAAATGAAAATAACGATAAATATTCCAACGACAGAATCGAAGATCGCATATGGACGAACGAGCAAAGTCGAACGTTCGTTTCCCCGATTCTACGACGTGTTTCAGGTTCGAAAGTTAAACGTAACGTTTCCTTCACGCATTATTAACGATAATATCCGTAGAATGTTAAAGAGGTAATGTTCGATGATAAATCCTTGTCGAGAGAAACAAAAGTAACTGTCTTACGCGAAATATTAAACTATGAAGTTCCATTGCTGGTGTGCACTATAAAATTTATTCATTACATAGAAATATGCTCTTATCTAATATTTTACGTTTTTTACTTTTCTTTTTCTTTTACGTCTAATCAAGCAGCACTTACTTTTATTGCGAGACAAGCATTTGAAGGCTTATTACGAGATTTTATTGCTAGGGAATGTCTCAAGATTTTCAAACGTTTCATCGTTTTCTTTCATCTTTCGGTTAAAATCCACGTTAAACGTAGTCTCTGTGAGATAGACGGTACATCTATGCTGTATCGCCGTACAGTTTTTCAGCCGTTCATACGATACACGCGAAACGTTCCCGCAAGAACCCTATAAACGGAACTATCGAAGAAATTATAAATAAATTCAAATTTATTTGTACTTGAAGCAACGTGAAACAACAAAGGGGATAGAATAATACTAAAATAAACGTTCGTCGTATTCTACGAATCCGTATTCGTTCTACAACTTTACCACGAATTATATACACACTTTACAAAATGATAATTAACATAAGACATCTTAAATTAGAGATCCAAACACGAAAATCACGTCGGCAGGTCGATCCGCCTATATAACTCTCGATCGATCGATTTTTTTTTTTCATCGAGCAACATCGAGCGAGAAATCGTTTGTAATTCACCGAAGAAATAATTCCTTCTTTTCGTATAAATTGAAGCGCATTGTTTCACTCGACGTGCAATCTCTATTACGATTCTATTTTTCTTTGGTTGCAGATTGTTGTACCATTGCACGTTTGACCGTACGAGCTGAAAAAATATTTTATCAAAAGTCCACGGAGTTCTCCGCCGTTATCTCTCCGCACTTGGCTACTTTCCTCAGAAGAAAAGAACTTATATCTACCTCTCTAACGTCACGTTAGATAACGTACTTTGAAAGACACAGGCATAGAATGTATCGTAAAAATAATATATCGACGGTACGTACATCAACCATGGAACATAATAGGAGTAACTTATCGTAGGAAATAGAGTTCCTCCGCGCGGATCACAAACTCGTCTTTGTACACTGCTTATATCCTGACTGTGTCGGGGAGTGTTCGTTCGATCGAAATATCACAATGTAAATGATAACGTCCTAAACTATGGCAATTTCACAGCACACCAATTTAATAGAGATCTCGTAAAAAAATAAATAGGGGTTTCTCTAAGTAAATACGAGATAAAAATAAACTAAGGCTGATACTTAAATAATACGTACTCTACGATATCGATCTTACGCGTGGTAGAACGATCGCGCGATTTAAGGGTGATAAGTTCGCAAGAGTACTTGCGATCGGACGTATGGACTCGTTCGCGCGAGAGAGGGAGAGAGCGAAGCCCGACACGGGGCGGCCCTCGATCGGTGAGCAGAGCTCGTTGCCGCTGCAAATTTTCTCGGAAACCCGATCGACCGACTACTTTACGTGCAGGTCCGCTGCCTTCCTCGGTTCGCGCTTATCGATACTGGAAATATCCCGAACAGCGATTGCCAGCTATACGTAATCGTTGAAAATATTTGCACGTTCCAAGCGTAGCACGTAAGCGATTCATTTTCATATTTCAAGCATGCATTCGCGTATCGGTGTTTCGGCTACTAGTTGCGCATCGTGCACCTTGACCGATGCGATCGTTTCAATGAGAGCAACGTTTAAAGAACCAACTACCAGCGCCGTTGATAAACAATTTGCACTCTACGCGATACGTAGCAATTGGAATGTGGACGAGCCGCCGAATTGCAGCGAGCCAATCGTCCTCGACAGTTTCGTCGCGTATCCGATGTCGTTCCAACGTCTTCCGCCTGGCCATGGGAAACGGAGAGACGAAGGGAAAGAGGAAAAGCGGAACGAATGAAATTATGAAGAGAGGTGAGAAGGAAAGGTGGTAGGGACGAGATGGGAAGGGAAACGAAGCCCGCATCGTCACGCGCAAGTACGTCAGAAAATCGCATCAGTCAAGGACACTGTGATAAAAGTCGTTACGGTCGATATACGAAGTATAAAAATTGTCGAAGCATAACGGACAAGCATCTTCGTATCGATAGGAGAAGGAGGAGAGCAACGTAATATCGCTCCAGCACAACGGAATACCCCTCTTAGATAGTCTGACTCTGGGCGTACAATTCCTCGAGCCTCGGTACTTCGGGTATCGGTTCTCGCCAATAGGCGAAGTTGCTGAATTCATCCGCGGCGTCTTCCCGCCAGGCTGGGAAGAGGTGGTCGACTATGAAACTCATGTTTGAGTATCTGAAAGAACAACGGAGAATTAAAGTTAGAGGGGTGCTATCGTTGCAACGTGTTCAGCGAATGGAGAAAACGACGAAGACAGTAGAGGGCTCGGGGAGCAAACACCGGAACGTTTCGAAAACGGGTACACACGATACACGTTGCATTATATTATATCGTATTGCATACAAAGAATAATAAGAATGCTTCGTGTCGCAGGAAGGACGCTCGGTTGAACGTTGGTTAAGGTGAAACAGAGCTCTCGATGTAAAAACATAGCAATAGTGATCTTGGCGGGTTTGTGTCGCGCGCGCGCGCGTGCGTCAACTTTCCAAGATTCGAGGGTAGACGATGTTTCTTTGACAGGGAACGATGGAACGGTTAGTGCGCAATGATCATTTGTACGCACATGCAATTAACTTGCACACATAGTCAGAGGGATAGATCGAGATACTTGGTCGAAAATTCGTGCATGATCGAATGACATTTACGCGAGCTTCGTGGCGAGGCTTCGACGAGCTTCTCGGTGCGTCGCCCGGAGAATCCTCGTGATCGAACCACAACCTCCGATTACTATGGATATTTACTTTATGCAAGAGTCACGCAATGGTATTATCGAAATGGCACAACGATCAAGGCAATGATTACATTGGGATCTCTAGAGATGAACGTGGAAGCAGCGATGATCAAAAGCGACGGTCTAAAAACAAGTGCTTACCCTAAAAATCATAAGAAGATAGAGGCAGAAGTTCTCGCACAACCAAATAATTGAAAATTCCGACCAACTGAAATTCGAACTGTTTCGTACCCGAGATACGTTGCCATTGGAGAAGTATTTGAGTCGTTACTTTTGTCTAATCGTTATTGCTATCGAATACTTTTCATTTGCTCTCGCTACATGGCCCCTTCGTGCTTCGTACGGACGCACGAAGCACCTGTGCGTTTCTTCGCGCGCCACGATTGCCGTTACCGGTACTGCCACTACTTTTGGTAGTACCGTGACCAGTACTCCGAACGTAAAAGTGGCGAGGTCGTGATGTAAAGTAACGTTTCAATTCCCATTAAAAAAGTCGAAGGCTCGTCAAATGGAATTCAACGCCAATGGCACGGGCAAACAAACTCGCGAGAAATCTATCAAAACGTTATCAATTGTACTAATATAATGAAACAGCTATGGTTGTGCCGCCATCAGTAGACGTTTGGCATGGGTAGTGGCGGGAACAACTCATTGACGATATCGCACTGACACGCGTAACTGCAATCACAGAAATATCCGACCTATCAGTACTCGTGCTAGCTCGACGGAGGCGAAGCGGAGCGCAAGCTAACTTTCCTCGCCGATCCTAGAAATCGATTTCTACGACACTCGATATCTCATTGGCACTGATTTGCGCCTACGTCTACACGAGATACGCGTACAGACGAAACCGAATTATCGAGGTGTATGCTCTTTTCGACGACCGATCGATCGAATCTTCTACCAGTAAGAATAATTCCTCGGAGATTCTTCGGGTTGCGACGCAGAAAGATCGGAAGAGTCGCGCGAGGCGTGTTTAAACATCTGTATTCGGACTAACGACACATGCACGTCTTGTTCGACGAAGAACGTGTGCGCTGATAAGATTAAAATCGAATCGCTTCCAAGTGTTTTCCGACGTTGCGCGAAAGACCAATAAATCAGATTAAATCGTTCGCGTAGTCTGCTCTCGTGGCACGCGCGAATTTTGAGGATAACAAACATTATACTTACGAGGACTGGAATGTTTGGGTTAATTCGTGCTTCAATTCACCCCTGTGATTTATGGTGAATATCCGCATCGTAGGAATGCCCACGGCTCGATACGCCCATACGTCCTAAAAGAAAACGGCTTACATTTGTACAGGATTGAGGAATTTTTAAGTTTCAAAGGACTCATTGGTTATCGTCGGCGTTTCCGCGTTCAACGAATAAAAACGGAAGAGAGGAAGAGAGAAGAAAAGAGCTGCTTCCTTACGTTGATCCTATTCCCGTAGCCGGCATAGAACGGCTTCGAGCCTTCGGGGAATAAGGCTTGAATGTCGCTGAGACAGGATATTTTAAACTCCTCGGGTTTTTTCTCTATGACCTCGCGATGGAAGGCCGATATCAAGCTCGTCGGATTCAAGAGCAACGGTCCCTCGGGGAGAGACAAGTCCCCTTGTCGAATACTCTTCAAATACTCCCTGGTAACTTTGGCCTGACCGATCGCCCTCGCCGAGAGGTACAGCAACTTGTACCCGTTGTTTTTTATTTTTGTAAACAATTGAGCGACGCCCGACTGGGCCCAATCCTTGCCGACGATCGGTAGAATATGGCCCAGCACGTCGGACTTGGTAATAGTGCCGTCGATGTCGGAGATGACAATTTTATCGTCCCACTTCCATTTGTAAATATGGCACTTGCAACGAGTCGTGCCTTGATAAGCCGTTGTCACGCTGAATACCACCTCGTTAGGTCCGTCCTTCAGGCTGAGACTCGCCTGTGAACGAAGAGCGGAGATAAAACGTAACAGCGCGCAGCTCGAATCCGACTTGCAATTCTTCTTGTAATTCTGTACTTAAAGGAGAGACAGATAGACGGACGGATTATACGTACTATTTGCACGGAGGACAGTCTCAGGGTTTTGCGATACTTTTCAGTGGATTCGTAGTACGGTCTTCTCTCTATAGGTATTTTAACACCTTGAGACTCGTTCTGATTGCTGTCGGAATCTTCGCTACCGCTGTAACCCTCGCCCTCGACCTCGCGGGCTTTCTCAGTCTTCGTTGGAATAGCAGTCTGGGATTCGCTCATCAGTCTTGGGCGAGCCTCCATCGTTTCGCACGTGTCCAAAGACTCCCCCGTACGATCGGTCTTCGTTTCCCTACGTGAACGAAAGTGCAAACAAAACGCCGAATGAAACGCCGAAAGTCATTGCTATAGATGCGTTACTTGGAAAAATGGAGCGCGTACCTATCGGTGACGGGTGCCTCGTCGACCGTAGGGGACATTTCTTTGGCATCGGTCAACTGTTCCGAGGATGGTACAGTGAGTGCTCCATCGGCTGGAACGAACGAACAATTAAGATCGTTGATCGACCCCGCGATAAAACGAGCCGGCTGATTCAAATGAAAATATTCTCACTCTGACTGATCTCCTGCGGTTTCTTGGGTGGTTGCGCGGAACGTCTCCATGAAAACCACGAGCTGTAACCTCCGCGACTTTCGGGCTTTCCGCTACTTTCCTGCTTTTTTTCTTCATGCATTGGCAACGACATATATTGTGCATATAGATTTTCTATCGTACTTTGCGGTAAATGTCTTTGAAAAACGGCATAGGTTATTACAATTGGACAAGCGGTGGCCCAATTATAAAATTTCCCATTAATTTTTACGACTAAATTTGGATTTTCGTACAATTTCGGATCTGAGCAAATGTCTTCGAAATGGAGCAAATTTTGGTGAAAGGCTTCTTTGGATGGACCATTTTCGCTATCTAAACCACCGCACAGGGACAGACTAATGCCCATATTGTTGTCAAATATAGAATGCTTTGGTTCTTCAAAGTCACTATCCAACGACTTCGGTCCACCAATAGCTCCTTCGACACTGTTTGGACTTTGGGGTAAACTTGGTCCGTTACCTGATTCGGTATCTTCTTCGTCCACGCCTTTTCCATCTAAAAAGAGGAGATTATTTTCACCGACGCGCTTCTCACGTAATACCTCAAAATAAGTGCAAAGTTCTTTATTAACGCTTCCAAGATCGATGAGACGACACTTCTAAGTATATGCTTTGTCATTCTATACATATAAGTGCAATATATGTATATATGATTCACACCAGGAACAAATTTCACGCGCTTGCAAATGTTTTAACTTGTAGGTGAGAAAAGGAAAATGACGTAACAATTTCCACTTTTAATAACGGTATCTGTTGTGAAAGTGTTTGAAACAGCATTAGTTGCATTTAAATGTATATCAGAGAGTGAGTGAGAGGGGGAGAGAGAGAGAGAGAGAGAGAGAGCAGCGCTACGAAACAAATCGTCAAATCAGCCGGAAGTTTGCACACACAATTTCTACGGGTAGTAGTAGCCACACTAGCAGCGGTTCAAGCAAAATTACCGTAACTCTTAGCGGTGTAAATTTCATTTCATTCGACACCGTTGCGATAAATGAAGGGAATCGAAGATAGATGATAAAATAAAATAGAAAAAATAAACAATGTAATCGCTGATGATTCGTTAGTTTTGGTTGAGCGTCAGATTCACCGAAGCTAAAGCGAGTTCTATACCTTTAACCGTTGTTGGACCTCGATGAGAGGAGGGAAAATAAAGTGCCGCGACTTCGGGATCCAGTTCATCGGCATTAAGGTCACTGAGATAAATTCCCTCGGATTCTGGATTGTGTCTTACGCGAGAGGTCTTCTTCATAAAGGAGAACATACCACTGAGCATAGATCGATGTGCCTCTGCTGCCATTGAAAAAGCAGGTAGCAAATTGTTAGTTTAAAGCGTATAGGTAAGTTTTTATCGACAAAAAAAATGTAGTTAGAACGGTGCAATTTTCTGTCGTCTATCGTGTACGTTACAAATACGAGATCATTAGGTTTTGCGAAGAAATGGAAATTGAAACAAGAAGATAACAATGACGTGGCAGATGCTAGATGCTAGATGTTTTTCGAAAATATATACGACATTGAGACGAAGTAACGTATGGTTCGATGTAATCTCGACTCAACGATTATCCGGACGAAATATCATAATACTAACTGTCGTTTGGTTGATTAATGGCGGTCGAAGAATTCAAGGAATTTCTATGAGACGGGTGTACCGGTTCCAGAGGCGGACTCGGCAATTCCCCCCATCTCCAACTCTGCTGATGGCTCTTGTCGGCCTCCCGTTCGTTTCCCTCTTGCGTGATTTTTCGCATCTCGAATTCCGTATCCGACTGAACGGGAGAGCATGGCCTGGACTCTTGATTTCTGACGAGAGACGAGAAAAGGCGACCACGTTAAATCGTGCAACAAGGAATCTCCTTAAAAAATTTTGGTGCGAACGTACTTCGTAACTTCCGTGTCGCTGAAGAAATGGAAATCCGTTTCCGGCCGTTTCTCCGCCACGGCCTCTTGGGCATCGGTTTCACGTTCCAGCACGGGCGTGCTACATTTCTCCACCTCCGCAACCGGCGTCGGGCCCTTTAACAACTTCAACGAGAGTAAGTCCACGTGTATCGGGCTGTCAATGCTAATTTAGGATCGTCCGATCCGCAAGGTGTTTTCGCATAGCTTACCGGCTCATTGAGGGATTCGGTCGGGACCGAACCATCGTTTTCGCTCATCTCCGTCTGACTGCTGCTGCCGTTGCTGGTCTTTCTTTGAGATCCCTTCTTCTTCATGAAGCTCCTCTTCTTTCGTTTCCTCTTCGTCGAATTGTTGGTCTTGCTCTCTTCGACGAACTCGTCCTTCGAATTCTTCTTGCTGGCCGACGCGTTCGACTCGTCGCTCGACTTTTCTTTGGCACTGCTTTGAACATTGTCCATGATCGGTCTAAAGTCATTCTTCACTACGCTAATTTTACGAATTCTCTCGGACGACGTGACGGCTACGAACGATTTCGGTGCCGATACCATCGGGCGAGGCTCCTCGTCGTCTATGCCGTCCATGTCAAAAATTTCCTCCTCTTCGTTCTTGGAATCCTCCCGCTTTTCCTCCCATTTTTCCTCCTTCTCTTTCCAGTCGCTCAACAACGCTTTCTCAAAGTTTCTTCTCTGCTCGACGGGAAGCTCCGGAAAGTTTTCCTTGAAAAGTCGGTCCTTGTCTTCGTTCTTCAGAGCAGAGTACTGTTCGCGAATCATCTGTTGCTTCTGTAGAGTGGATATGGCGACGAAACTCTCCCTGAACATTTCGTCCCTCTCCTCCGCGGTCAAAGAGGCAATCTGTAGCCACTTTTCTCTGTGTTCCACGGGCAGGTCGGAGAACTGCTCTATCAGGAATTTCTCTCTCCGATCCGGCGGAAGGGCGGACATTTCCTCCCACTTTTCTCGCTCTATGGACAAAACTGTGTCCACGAGAAGCTTTTCTCTCTGTTCTCGAGGAAGGTCCGAGAGTACGTTGAATCTGGACGAAGGGAAACAACTGTCGTCCGGAATGGGCGAACAGGCCAAGTGCGGTGGAATTTCTGTGTCCGTGGGAGACCCGTCGGAGCTGACTTCTTCGACGAAGAAAGCTTCGCCGGAATCTCCCAGTTTCATGTGAATCTGCCTGGGTTCTCCGTTTATCTCGATGTCCACCTGCAAGGAGGAGAGGTTAAAAACGATGCGAGACACGAGGGCAGAAGCGTCCACGAACGCTGAAAAGCGCGAGGGGAAAGGTCGAAACTCACCACTTTCTCTCTGGAACGAAGTACGCCGAGTTTGCCGAAACGGACGTGAAAGGGGGAGCAGGTGAACGATCCGTCCGGCTGCTCGACGACAACGACGTCGATCGCCCCGGTAAGCGTCGCCGCGTTGATCTCATTGTAGAAATCCCGAAAGTTGCTTATAAACTTTCCAATGTAGTTCATGCTGTACATCTTAAATCAGGTACGTCGGGCGGGCTTCGAAAAAACGTTTCCAATCGGGGGTTCCCCGTTGCACCGTAACCGTCTCCGAGCACCTTCGAAGTTGCCGCGACACCGAAGTTACGCGTCTTCCCGACGATTTCCGCGGAATACGCGGAGCAAACGAGACCAGAGGGGGACTGTCCGCTCGTAGGTCTACCTAACCGTTGCGAGGCATCGCGCGCGACGACCTCCCTGAAATTCGTAAAACTGCGACGGGTTCCGGTCGGGATCGGACAGAGGATAGCCGTCGATGCGGAAAGAGAGAGCACGATCGGATGGCTCCGCGACGGTTCTCCGTCCGTCGACCGTCACGACGAAGGCCGACTCGAGAACTGTCAAAGCCACCGCGAAGAGGCCGGTCGAATCGCTCGAACGGCGAACTACGAACGACGAACGGCAACGGGACTTTGGTCGCACGAATCACGTACCGAGAACTCGGAAGAGAAGCGCGAGGTCGAATCGAGGGAACGAAGAACGAGGCGCGAGTCCAATCGCGAATCCTTTGTTCGGCGACGGTCCGTCGAGAAGTCTGTCCGAGGAGCAGCCGACGGCGGTACGAGTTGCGCCGATGTTGCGCCGATCACGTGGCCCGACTTGGCCAATTCCGGCCCCGGACCCCGGTCGGTCGATAAGGCTCGCTGTCACGTGACCACAATCGCCAAGCACCGCGGCCTTTGAACGTGGACCGAACCTGCAACAAAGAGCGAAACGTTAGTCGGTCGAACGGCGGCCACCCGTTTCGGCGTCCACGCTTCGCCGCCTAGCACCGCCTAACTAGGTACACCCTCCACCGATTCGATCGTTCTCTCAACGTTTATCCTTCATCCGTTATCCGTCGTCCTCGGTCGTTTGCCCGTTCTCCATCGGCCGGACCCCTCGAGCCGCGAGTCGTCCGACCTTGGTAGAGACGTCGTTCGGCTCAATTTCGCCGATATCGGCGGGTGGCTCGTCGCGATAGCGCCCGACTAATTGATTCGCCGATCGAAACGGAACGTTGCGCAACGGCCGTCGTCGGCGCTTTCACGAATTTGCAAGCATGTGTCGCTCAATTGCGCGTCCCGTCCGCCCCGTCGTACATCGGGTAGACGCGACGAGCCGGCCTTGGGAGGCGCGGGTCTCTCTCTCTCTCTCTCCGTCCTTGTCTTTCCCGATCGACCCGAAATCGATCGACGCGCGACACCTTCGAATCCGATTTCAAGATTTTCTCCTCTCGCGCCTCGCTCGTCGATCGACGTCGGGCTAATCCTCCCCTCCCTCGGCCCTCGGGAAGTCGCACAATCGCGAATCGAGAGGAACGAGCGACCCCCTCGTCGCGTCGTTGCGTAAGCGCGCCAATTTCGATATTGGTCGCTTCGGGGGCCGAGGATCGAGCTCATCCCGAAGACCGTCGTTTCTCCGCTTCGTTGGCCCTTCTCGCGCGCTTGAGTCGACTCGCGGTGTTCCTTGGGGGCGATACCCTCGGTCGTCGGCGGTCGTCAGGACGGATCGTCGAGACGGGAGAAGCTCGGGCGCGCTCGACGACGCTTCTTCTCCGCGTCCCGTTCGGGCCTTTTCACGGACCTGGCTCGTGGACTTTGCCGCGCAATCTCGCGATCGTTTCGATTAAATTTCAGACGGGAAAAGTTCGAATCGGATAAGAATCGGTCTGGAGGATTCCGCGAAAGCGACTTACCGATCATCGGCCTGTTTCCCAAATCTTCCACGGAGGCGTGCGGAAGGAGCGCGTAAACAAATACCTGCCTTGGCGAGCGGCGGTGGCCGCGGGGAAGGGGGGAACGACTCTCTCGCGCGGAGGAAGACCGAACGATCTTGCGTAACGACGTTCGTGCTCGTTCGCGGTCGTTCGCGGTCGCTCGCGAGTCTACCGTGACGAGCTGCCGACCGACGGCTGGACCGCTTTCAAGAAACGCGGTCGTCGGAACGATATTTTCCGAAAGTTGTTTGGAACTTTCCACCGCATTGTCCCCCTTCCCCTCTCTACGTTTTCGCCCGGTTGGATCGGCCGAACGCCGAGAGGAGCGCAGGCACCGTCGGCGATCAAGTTTTAGCTCGAAGAGTCTCGAAGTACGGCGACCGTCGAAGCCCGAGACTCGACGGGACTCGGATAGAACGGCCGAATCTCCGGCGAAGCGGGGTCGTTCGCCGAGTCTCGAGCACGATAACTCGGTACTCTTGCACGATGGGACTGCGCCCTCCGCGCGCAATACGCTCTTCCTTATCTCGGCGTTCGGAGGTCAAGTCAAAATCGATCGCACGCCCCGGAATCGACCGCGGCTGTACCGGCAATTCGATGGCGCGAAAGCCTTACTTGCTCGTCGACGACCGAACCGATCGATCGATGGAGTCGATCGGCGCAACCCAGACTCAACCGAGATCGCGCGCATCGCCCTTCCCGCCTCCTTTCGCGAGCCACTCTCGTCCGGATGATTTCGAGGAAAGAGGGAAAACTGGCTTGGACGGTCAGCCAAGTGGCCAAAATCGAGAGTGGTCGAAGCCAAAGTCGAGGCGGAAGCTCCCTCGAGGCCACCGTCGCGCTCGATCCGATTGCCAGCCGAACGTTTCTTCCCGAGAGAGGGCCGGCGAGACTTTGAGCACTTTCGCGCGACGAACGAGTCGCCGAAGAAGAGCGAAGAAGCCTGTCAGCGCGGCGAAACGGTCCACCCGCGCGATGCGTCGTCCGAGGCTCGAAGTTTCACGATCCTGGCAGGAAGATCAGCGAGAAACGAAGGGAGGTCCGCGCGCACCGGCCAACAACTTCGAGGAACGATTTTTCACTTACTTCGCTTCCGCGAACCTCGCCTCTGCGGAACTGCAGCGCGTATCGATCGGACGAAATTTTACGGAACGAGCGAACTCTCGAGAGCACCGACAACGCAATCCCGACGGCCGATCGATAGATCACGGCGGGAGAACCGACGATCGACCTCCTCCCGATCGATGCGAAACGACTGGCTGCTCTCTCGCTGAACCGTTTCAGCGGTCGATCTTTAATCACGTTTGCCCGGAACGCCGTGCCCACGAGATATTACGACAAGCGCGTTTACGTAATCTCGGCATGGCATTTACTTGCAGGCTGCGCGGAGAGGTTGCTTCGGAGACTACCGCAAATAGCGTAAAAGCACCGAGCGAAAGTAATTCAGCGGTAAACGCGCGCGGCCGCGTTCGCGGTTCTCCGTTCTCCGCTCCCCGCTGGAAGCTCTCCTCGCGTCGTTCGCAGTTCGTCGCTCGCAGATTCGCGCGGCTGGCTCCTTCCTCCGTCCGAAATTCTGTCGCGCGTTTCGGAAAGGCCGGGGAGTCGGAGAAAATTGCGGGGGTTTCCCCTCGGAGCGATACGGGGAATCGACGATCGCCGCTGCCGCCGCCGGGTCTGCGGCTCGAGATTTCGCCCGGTGCAGCGCGCCTCTCCCTCCCGGTTTCGGGCGACTCCGAAACGGCCGACGGAAAATATTTGCACGGTCGAGATCGATGGTCGGGGGATTGGATTTTCGAGGTGGAACTTTCTTCTCCCTCGAAGTTCTTTCCGGCTGGATGGAAAACGCGGCAGAGACGCGGGCGAAGGAAGCTCGAGATTCGCTCGGATCTCGGCCGAGTCTCGCTCGACTCGGTCTTTTGGCAAGCACGCGCCAACGACGCGAGCGGAGGGAAAGCGCCCGCTCGTAAACAAGCGCTTTGTCGCGCGTTCCGCGCGGCGAGGCAGGAAATTACGACGAGGCAAGCGGCCCGAGAATGGATATTGCGTCGAGGCGCGAGTCAAAAGGTGGGTCAAGAGGCGGTCGACTCGACGGATGGGCGCGACCGCAAGCGGACTCTCTTCCTCCATCCTTCGTTTCGCGACCGTCAACGACAATGCGATCGTTTGCGCGCGACTCGCGGTCGACCAGGAGGGTTCCTTGGGCGTCCCGTTGCGCCACGCGCTCCCCAAAAATCGGTTTCCTCGATAGGCCGAAAGGCTCGTATCGTGCGAGGAAGAGAGAAGCTACTCGGGAGCTTGGCCATCGGCGAGAAATTCCTCCTGCGAAGCCGAGCGCCGGGCGAAGTCTTCTCAAAATTGTCGTCGGGAGAGAGCGGGTCCGAAGGTCGACGCGTCGTCGCCGAGTCGGAAAATTTTTGCCAGCGGCCGCTCGTTACCTCCCGTTACCGCCCGTTACCGCCCGTTACCGCTCGTTACCGCTCGTTGCCGCTCGACAGGCCGACCGGAAACGGCGAGCGGTTCCACGCGCTTTACCAAGATCGCGCGGATGACGCGGGAGGATGAACGACGAGCGACGCCACGAAAACGGAGTATCCGCGATTCGGAGGCGGCTGGCCCTCGTCCAGATCTGCTCGACGGCCGTGGACCTGGCACTGAACGCCCGATCACGGGTTTTAGCCTATTTTCGAGCCCTCTCCTCCCCCGCTCGAGAGGAGACGCGTTCGGTCGACGATCCTCGACCTTCGGAAGGTTGCTCGAGAAAGAGAGAGAGAAGAAGGGAGGGACAGAGAATTGCAATTGTTCCGCGCGCCGAGGAAAGGTTCGCTCGAGGATTTTGAGGCGGATGAACGGAGAACAGGGCAGCAGTGGATCGCTTCGAGGGCACTGGCTGCGCGTGGCCACGGTGAGCACGGTGAGCACGATGACGCGCGAATTAATCGAAGCGTTATCGGGGAGAGAGTGACTCACGGGCTTTTCTCCTTCGGCGTGCCGATAACTCACGGAACGGTCGCAGGTGCAAGGCCGTCCACCGAGCAGATCGCTATGCTTTTGCTCTCTTCCCCGATTCTCCTCTCGCGTCGCGTTCCATTTTCGGATCGTCCTAGAGATCAGCTTTACGATTACGGGACCTCCTTTATTTCGATTCGTCGAAGCTTCTCCGATTCGCGAGAAAATTCGTCTCTCTCTCTCTCTCGCTGATACTCTCCCCTCCACCATCCCTTCCTCCTCTCGCTCGGTCGAAAATGAAAAACAAGAGCGAAAAGAAAAGCGAGACCGACGATACTCACCGAAAAGAACGGAAGAAAATGCAAACTCGAGGAAAGATGCCGGCTGTCTCGGAAGGGTCACGCGTTCACCGAAAAGTGCGAGGATCTTCGTGGACTCGGTGGTCCGCGAACGAGTCTCCAAGTAGAAGCTAGACGCAGAGAAGCTCGCAGAGGTCCGACTCGCGCGAGCAATCGAGAGACACTGAAGAAGCCTCAGCGAGCGGCCACCGAGCGTTTCTCGAGGCTCGATAGTACGTTTTATCGTCATTGCGGAACCATTCGGCCAAATATACATATGCGTCAAACGTGCATGTATATGGATACACGGGCAGAGGTGGAGTTGCGTAGCGCGATACCGCTCGTAATTCACGTTCGTTCGCGCGTTCACTCGTTCACGCATTCACGCGTTCACGCAGCTGGGAGAAAACGCGCGACATGTGTTTGCGCGAAAGCTCGTTCCGATTGGTCGAGAGGGCTCGGACCAGCCGCCGAGCCTCCGAACGGCCGACGTCGAGAACGAAAGGAGGCAAAATCCTCCGCGGATCGTTGCCCTGGATCGCGGATCGTAGTTTCGGCCTTCTGGCCTCCGATCGATCGACGCCTCGAAGCGATTCGACGTTCCACCTCGATTCTCTCTCTCTCTCTCGCTCTCTCTCTGCACGCTTGTGTCTCTTCGGTCCATCTCGGAAGAAACGTCCGAAACGTTGGTCGTGCGGCAAAGGGAGTCCAACGCAGATTCGTCCGTCACGGCGAACCGTTTCGTTTCGTTCGGCTCCTCTCCGCTGCGTCACGCTCTAAGGTCAACGACCTCGAATCGAGCGCGGTTCTTTCTCCTTCTTTTTTGCGGCTCGTGCCAACGACGGCCGCCTCCGTCGATGCGCGCCGGGAGGCTCGAGCATCGGCCAAAACCCTCGACCTTTCCGGCCGAGATAACTTCCTCGCACTTCCGCTTTCGAATCCGTCGAACAACGAATTCGGGTCGCGGGGGATCCCGAGTCTCGACATCGCGAAACACGGGGACCGAGATCGGCGGCAATCGGCCCAGGCATCTACCTCCGCGCGATCTCCGCGACGCGATGTTTACGATTCCGTAATAGGAAATTGGCAGCGGGGGTGGAGACGGAGAGGAGCACGATAGTCAAAGAGGGGGGAGAGCGGAGAGCGGGAATATAATCTGCGCACATGTGCGGACGCCGCTGAAAAACAAACGTCGCTTTCGCAACGGTAGCGTAACGGAGAAACGCGTCACGATACGATATAACGCGATACACCCACCGATCTAACCGTTCCTATTGGTCGGCTCTGACTCGCTTCGAGGCCGCCCGACCGAGAATCGACAAACAACTTTGTTTGCCACCTTCCGCGTTTGCCGGATCGTCTTCGGTGCCAGGAAATCCGAGAGCCTCTGTCCGCTGTTAGAGGATCGGTGAGAAAGGAGAAACGGGAAGGGGGACGGGGAGTCCGACGACTCGGAGGAATCCGGGTTACGAGGGCTGGAAAATCTCGGTCCAGCTATCGCCTCGATCGAGACGACGAGCGCGAGGTCTCTCGCCCAAAGAAGGCTCGAGGGAACGCGCCGACGCGTCGGACCCAACCGGTCGAGACCGGTTGCCGAAAACGACGCGGAGTCTTCCGTGAGGCTCATCGTCAGCGCCAGCTTTCTCCAGCGATGGACGACGTAATACCGAAAGCGCTCCCGCCCAATTCCCCGTGCAGAGGTCGGCAGGAAGGAGAAGCGGTTTTTGGGGGTATTCCGCGGGCTTCACCCTCGGCGAGTCCAACGCTCCCCCGACTAATTTTTCCCGGCGAGGAAGGAAGATGGCCCCCGTCCGCCTCCTTGCGGGGAAGGAGGGCCCTTCAAGGATCCCATCGACGGTGAAGGAAGGGAGGACCCGCCGGAGTTCCCTTCTGGAGTTAACATCGAGCTGCGCAGGATACCGCAGGATAGCGCAGGATAGCATAGGCTAGGTTTTAGCAGGTTTGAAAAAAAGTATAAAAATTCAAAAATTCTATAAAGTTCTTTGACCCGGTTTAAGCCGGTTTTGTCCTATCCTGCGCAGGTATGTCCTGCCTCGAAACAAAAAAAGTCGCAGCGAGAAGACCGCCAACTTTCGCCGCGACGACGGTTTGCCGGTTGAAATATCGAAGAAAGGGACGACAGCGAGGAAAAGAGCGCTCGTATCGTTCGTTAATTGAGAGCGCGCAGATAGCGGCGGGGGAAAAAGCTTATCCCCCGCTTGTTATTCTTCTTCCGTCGTGTTTGCTGCTCGGAGTGACGAACACCTTGCGTCGCACACCGCGCGCCGAGGGGCGGTCAACGATTTTGTTATTGTAAACAAAGACCGTCTCGTTTTACGAGTCACACGACCGCGTGTCGTTCGTACCTGCGCAAAAGCTGCGCGCTCGACGACGCAATCGTTCGCTGGCGCGGTAAACGCGGAACGGGGACGCCAACTCGACGGCCCTGCGAGGAAAAACGAGGTAACCGGGAGCGAGATTCCGCGTCACGGAAGGGCATAGGTCGACCCCCGGTGGTACCCTCCGCGCGGACTCGGATGAACGTGATCGTGCTTGCCGTCGCGACGCCCGCCTCACCTGGAATCGAACGAACGCGAGGAAGCAAAGAACGGCGACGTTCCTTTGATCGTTGAATCGCATCGAGCACGATCGAGTAGCCGTTCGATAGACGCCGAACGAGCACTCCGATTCGTGTCTCGTGGAAATACGCGGAAACGTCGAGGCTGGTGCAGCATTTTTGTCCGTTCGTCCGATCCCGCTGCGTCGAGAGGGATTTTCGGTGCTCGATCCACGGAAATCCTGAAATTCACGGTTTCCTACTTTTTTCTAAATATCTCTCGAGTCTATCGCGAAGCAGCGTGGGAGATATTTCACGCGGATCTCGCGAGACACGAATTACTTGGCCGATCATCTTCCCTGCCGCTTGATCTCCCTCTTCTCAAGGTACTTATTTCACGGATTTGCCGGTCGCAGACTTAGCGTTGAGCAACGAATCTCATCGTTAACGACGAGCGATGCGTCGGCGAGTCGCGCAAAAAATAATCGATCCGTGACTCTCGCGATCGATCGCTCGGTGGCCTCCGCGGAGCCCGATTTCTCGGAGCGACGATCGTCGCGGCGGGCCGACGCGCGTCCGGACCGATCGGGCCTGCAGGAGCAAGACGATTCGATCGAGCGAACGGTCGACGATGCTCGCCGGCGTCGACAACGTGGGGGCACCACGTTGCACGCCGTACGGCCGACGAGGTTACTTCGCGTCGATAAGTCCACGCCGTCGTTCGCGCTATCTCGTCCGTGACCGATTGGCCGACGGTTCGAGTCCGTGCTTTCCTACCGATCGTCGTGCGCGCGAGACGTCTACGCGGCCGGCCAGATTTCCCGTCGGTTGGGGGAAATCCCAGATTACGGAAAGCCGACTTTCATAAACCATTTTCCTCCGGACAAGCTTCCCGTCCAGTCGGGACGCACTTTTCCCCGTGTTTTCGCAAAACGCCATTTCTCGCGGGTGAACCCGGCGTTTCCGATGCTTCGCGCTCGCGCGGCACAATTCGACGGTGTCCTCGAGTTTCGTAGAAAGCGGGACTTCGAGGTCGGAAGCGAGATCGGAGGTTAGTGGGTCGCGCGACGAAAGGGAACGCGCGAGCCTTCGACTCGAAGAAAACGAAAGCGAAAGCGAAAGGGAAAGCGAAATCGGCCAACGAGAGCGAGAGTAGGATCGACCGCGCGATCACTTTCGTTTGCTCGACCGGCTCGTCGATGCTAGAGCTCGCGTAATCGCGTCAAGGCCGCCCCTCTCTCTCTTTCGCTGCGACCGTTCTCTGTCTCTCTTCGGCGGTTCGAGGTGATATTGCGTCCACAACGACGAAACGGTGAGCGAGAGGCGCCACTTCCGAGAAGAGAACAAGACCGTTGGAAGGCTCACGGTCGAGCGTCGTGGTGTCGTCTTCCCTCTTTCTTTCACCGGACCTACTTTCGACCGCTTTCGAGATCGTCGAACGTTGCGCGGCGTACGGGGCAGCTCTCCCGATCGACGACCTCGAGAGGAATATCGCGAAGGCCGCGCCGAGGTCGTCGCACGAAATTGCCGCTTCCTACCACCCAAAATATCGTCGCGATCCCCGACATTGAACTCGTGCGTCCATTGGCCGTGGCCGACCTCGACCAACCTCGACCAACCTCGCCTTCCGACCTTGCGTCGACGGTCAGGGCTAAGCGTCCAAGTCGATCGAACGAACCGAAACGACGTCGTCGACTTCGAACTCGCGATTCCTCCGATTTTGCGTTCGGACGACTCACGCTCCTCGACTTCGATAATCGATCTCGATCGAAGACGACAAATTTCGACCCACGTTTCTCAGGCACGACCTCGTGCCCTGCCCGTCGTGCCTCTGTCATGCCTTTCCTGCCTGTGATTTCGACATAACTTCGATCGTACTTGAACAGTGTCACATTTTCGTTAATCGAAGGTCAAATCTGAGCTTGCAAGCTCAAACGTGATGAGCAGGACAGGCAGGACCGACAGGAGACAGGCGGGAGGCAGACAGGACAAGCAGGGAATTGGCAGACCAGGCAGGAGAGTGGCATGTCAGGTAGGGGACAGACAGGACTTCCTTCAGGGAGGGGCCTCTCTTGAATCTCTCATAAAGATGAAAACGGACACGAACGAATTCCGGCTGTCTTCTTAGATATGTCCAATAAATATTTGTGCAAAGTTTCATGAAAATCGGAGTGTATCAGTTTCCGAACTTCCCTTGTTAGCTGGACGCAGCTGGACGGATTCGCACGCGCAAACGCGCGCAGCATACTGAAAATAAAAACAGACTCGTTGAGCGCGGGCGAAAATGTTTTGCTCGCGTAATCGCCTCCATCTACGGCCACTCGATCTCCTCTTTATCGCGATGCTCTTGATAAAGAAGCGATTCGCTCTCGCCACGATATTTTTCGGTAGAGTCGCATATTTTCTCGACTTATGACTTCTACACCTTACATAGATATTCTCACCTCCCATAGTATTAGTATTAAGACTAAATTTATAATTCTTTCTTTAAATTCAGTAACAAAGTTATCTCACATTATGTACCAAAGGGATTACGTCCCGTGAATAAAATAAATAATAATAATAATAATAATATTTTCGTCGAACCGATCGATCGGCTCGTGCGTCGAGAAACGGCCGTGAACCCGCGAGACCGCGACCCCGCGACCCCGGATTCGGGCGGAGCTCAAGCCAGCCTTCGGAAGTCGGGAGCCATCGATGAATCCCGCTCGAAAGTTGGAATAGAAAAATTTGCGAGGGGGAGCGCGACGAAAGTAATCTCCGACAATTACGCGCGATGCAGTTTGGAAAAATTCGGCTGTCAAGATTGATCGATTATCGTCATCGACGATAGTCGACGTTAATTAACTCTTAATCCGTGTTGAGAATAGATTTGCCGGGTAACCGATAAAATCTGACGTAATTATTACGATTGCACAGCTTTCGACAATAAGATGGACATTATCGCGGTGCCAGATAAGATTCGACGAGGTAGGAAGATGCCAATAAAATTAGAGGAGCCGGAGAATCGTCAAGCAGATCGCTCGTGGTCGACTTTAAGGTATCAGGATGGTCGGTCAATTTCAACTCCTCTCGGTGCTGCTGGTCTTCGCCATAGTCGGCGACGGGCTCTCCTCTTCGCTCGACGTTCGGTAAGTCTCTTCATCCTCCTCCAAGCCGACAAAAGGTTTACCGCGAAAAATTCGTGGGATCCGTGGGCCTCCAGGTCGAGGTTCTTCCTCTGTTTCGAAAATCTCGAATATTTCGATTATTTCGAACCATTTTCAGCGATGCAGCGTCAACCCAGAAGGTGTCCGCCAGGGTCGACCTCGTGTTCGACAAGCTGCTGCCCACGATTCAACGAACCATGCTCGAGAACGGCATGGATCCCATGCCCCTCTCGGACTTTTCCGCCCGAATGCTGCCTCTGGTAATTGCCCCTCGATATTTATATTTACCCCCGACATCGCGGAAACCCGAGATCATCCCGATTCCGAATCACGACGCTCCTCCGATCCCTCGCCGTCGTCGAAGCGGGCAAACGAACGAATTCCGCGTCGCGCCGTTTGCCGACGAAGCCGGATTGCCGCTTGGAGCTGTTCCAAGCAAAGATTTGACGCGCGACGCGCTTTCCTTTGCAATTTCAGCCGGGCAAGCTCAAGGGTAACATCGACTTCACCGCCGGATGGGCGCAGGAGCTGTCCAGTCTGAGGCGCGCGAAGCACGTCATCGCCACCTTCCACGACAAGAAGCTTCATCTCGAGATGAATCTGGGATGGAAGACTCTCGACGTAAGAGCGTGCTCTCGGTAACCGCCGAGCGAGCTCGTCGAAACGTTTAAAACGGATCGCCCTTCGATGCTTTCAGTTTAACTACGAGTACGCCCTCAAGTATCTGCTGTACAAGAGGACGGGCGACGTCTACGGCCGCCTCCAGGACGCCGAAGTTCAAGTCCTCGCCACCCTCGACTTTGACACCTACCGCATCTCCCTCGACTCCATCGACTTCTCCCGAGTCGGGTAAGAATGGGCCCCCCAGAAAGATTTCGCGGCTAGCTCGGCGGCCGAAAGTCGCCTCGATAACGCGCCTCGATCGATCTTTGCTCCCGTTAAAGATCCGCCGATATCGGGGCGCTCGGCCGACTCGAGACTCTTCGCGACTTTTTTCGCTCTCGTCGACGAGTGGACGAAACTCTGCCTCTCTTTCAGAAAATTCGACCTGAAGTTCGAGGGTCGGATTCTGGACCCCGTGGTGAACGCCGCCGCCAAGGCCGTTACGACGATCTTCCGGCATACGGTCCTCAACATGGTGCAGGAGCGCGCCCTGATCATCTTCCGGGAAGTCGTGGACGACGTGAACGCGAAGATCCCGGTGCCCGATCGCGTCGTCGACGGGCGCGGCTCGCTCTCGAATGCCTAGGTCGCTCGAGTGGCCTGTATCGAACTTCCTTAGAATTAGTCTATCGCTACCTAAGTCTACCCTTTTGTACTTGCCAATAAAACGTTCGCCGATGTGTTTTTACAATTCCGTCGTTCGATATTCGCCTCGGTCGTTCCGGCTATCCCGAGCGATATTCCCCCGCGGACCCTGCGAAATTCATCGCGGCCTGAATTAGCAAGAATCCCATCTAACTTTTCGATTACGATCCGTATAATTGAGGAGAGGCGCCGACCGACGTCGTCCCTTGGAGGGTGGCGCCAATACCCAAGGTGCAACGTCGCGCGGTCCACGATAGCTTCGTTCGCAAGCCCGAAATTGCCGCACTCTCGATCCGCCCGCGATTCCGCGAGAGCGAATTCGCGGTGCTCGCTCTCTCGTGGGACTTTTCGACGATCGAGCCGTAATTCTGACGCGCGAGAAGGAAGGTCTCGTCTTCGAGGCGCGCTTATCGAGAGTCGAGGATTATCGCGACGGTTCCGTTGGCCCGATTGCCTTCCCTTAGGCGCGACCAGCGCCGTCCGCGTCGATGATTCGATGGGTCTCGCGATCGGATCCCCAAGCTCCCCGCCGAAAAATCCTCGCTCCCTTTCGAAGAGAAGGGCTATCGTATCTCGGACACTCGACCGGACAGGGAGAACGGCCCGCGTCCGTGGCCGTCGTGTCCCCGCGATACGCGGTATCGCGCGGTTAGAAGCGATAAACGCGTTCTAGGGTTACATCCGGTATCCCGGCGTACCTGAATTACGCCTCGCATGCCGGACGAAACCCGATACCCGATCAAACCGCTATTGTCCGTCTTGGCGCGTAATAGGTATCTGCGAGCGCCACGCATTCTCCTTCCGCGTCGATCGTAATATCTGCATATCCACGGATCGCCACCGGGATTTCGATCGACCGTGAGGCGTTCCGCGGCGGTCGGCTCGGTGGCTGCGCGCCGAAATGCCGCGAGGACCATTTCACCGACGGACTTTGGAAAACATCGGACGACCTCGCTCGCAGAGTCCTCTCCAACGCCGATTTCGCGCTTCTCGCCGCGAAAGGTTCTCGCGATGGAATCGCTTACGAAGCGATACGAGAGGTACGAAGGAGATAAGCGAATAGAGCCGATTGGCCGGGTCAAGGACAAGAGGGTACTCGAGCGTTCGCGAAGAAGCGCGGCAAAACGCCTGCGCGCTCGAAATCGCCGCGGCGGCGACCGACGGAATCTTTGAATCGCGACGACAACGGCCTCGAAGATGCGGGCGGACCGTCGAGCCAAAGTCCGACCCGAATCCCTCGAAGGGCCACGCTCGATGGGCAGGTGCGGAAGGGCCAGACGAGGACGAGGAACCGTTGCGTGTCCGGGCGACGCGGCGGTTCGAGCAAATTGCGCGCGCTGGCCGGTTGGATCGTGGGAGCACCGAGCGAGGCCGAGCCGAGCCGAGCGGATCCGTGCCGGCTCGAGCAAAGTCGAGGAGGACCGGACGGAGTCGAGCGGAGCCGAGAAGGCGCGAGCGAAACCGGGCAGAGCCGAGCGGAGCCGAGCAGGGTCGAGCGGAAGCGAATCGGGCAGCTGCGCTCGTGGTCGCGGAGACGCGAGCCAGCAGGGAAGAGCGAGACGGGCGAGAGCCAACGCTGGGCCGAGGCGAGCCGAGTCGGGCCGAGCCGAGCCGAGCCGAGCCGAGCCGAGCCGAGCCGAGCCGAGACCCGTCGAAGCGAGAGCGCAGGACGCCCGTTCAGTGGCAGATGCACGTTCGGAAGCTAGAAACGAGAAACCGGCGAAACAGGCGTTTGTTATCGATCGAAGAGGAGTCTCCAGGGATACCGTGCTCGGCCGAAACGCGAAGCTCCTGCTCGGCCCGAGGCGAGAGCAAGCGAGAGTACGACCCGTACCTCGGACGGCCCGCGAGAAAACGATGCGAGGATGTAAACGTCCAAAGGAACCCAGTAACGACGTATTCGGAGATACGACTGGTCGGCGAATGGAAGGAGAACGTTCGGCGAGGTCGTGCATTCGCGAGGCTCGCGAACTTTCGTCCTTCGAGGCTCGCGATACTTTCGGTCTCCTCTGAATTCGACGCGCGGTAGCGTTTCGACGCCGCAAGAAGACCGAGCAGGAGAGAGAGAGAGAGAGAGAGAGAGGGAAAAGGGAGACCCGATCATCCAGGCTGTTGGATCTTTCGGAGTTCGCGAGTGTCGGGCAGGATAGGGCAAAATAGGGTAGAGTCACGGAAACGGAGCAGAGCGGATCGGAGCGGAGAAAGGCTTGGGTGGACGCGGCAGGGCGAGTCTCGGGGCAAGGGGCAAAGCGCGCGCGAGAGAGAGAGAGAAGGCGATGCAAGGTAGGGCCGAGCGGAGAGCGTAAGAGCGTAAGAGCGGAGAGAGCAAGAGCGGAGCGCGTAAAACGTAACCCGTAGACGTAGACGTAGAGCGTGGACTAGGCGGAGGGAAGACAGGAGGAAGCACGAAACGGAGGAGATCGGAGGAGCCGGTGGTGGCTCCGTCGGGTCGGTGGTGGCGAGCGTGGCGAAGCGAGTAACGGCATCGCGAGCGGCGGCGAGCGGTGGCGCGCGGAGCGGCGCCGAGTCGAGCCGAGCCGAACCGAGCGGAGCCGAGCGCAAAGTCGAGCGAGGCCGAGGCCGAAGCTGAAGCCGAAGCCGAAGCCGAAGGCTCGGCGTTGGCTGCACGCAAGTCGGCGTACCGCGTACCGCGAGCGAGAGCGTGCGCGCATCACGATCGGCTTCCATTTCGGCCAACCGACATCGGCTTCCATTTCGGGCATCTTTTCCGACGCGAGTGCGCGTCTTCTCGGCTGTACGCGCGCGTGTACCGGCCGTGTATGGACGGCGGCACGCGTGCACGAGTCGAGGAGGAAAAAGCCCTGGATTCGTCCCGCCTGCGTTCCTCCGCTCGGCTCGGCTTCGCCAGTTCCTCCTCGGCGGCCGGCAGCTGTCGCATCGCGAGGCGCAAGAGGAAGAAGAGGAGGCGGCAGCAGCAGCAGCAGCAGCAGCGGCGAACCAGCAACGTCGACGACGAGGAGGAGGTCCTCGTCGGTGGTGGCGCGGTCGGTGGCGTCTCGGCTTCCGCCGGCGGCTTAGGGCCCGCCGCCGAGGCTGAACGTTCCGGGCCGAGCGCCGAGGGCACCCTCGTCAGGGACATCGACGAGGACGACCGGTCACCGGCGGACAGCGTCGCGAATCCCGGGGAAGAAGCGAGCCCGACTCACTCCAGGAGTCGTCACTCGCACGCCGTCGTCGATTCTCAACGAAACCATACCGGAGGAAGCGGCACCCGCGCTGCTGCCTCCTCCCTCAGCTCCGGCATCACGCTTCACAACCGCCGAGCCGCCAACAAGCGATCGTCCAGGAGATGCAACGCGAGCGCCCGTAGGAACGCGATGACGATGGATCTCCAGAGACTGATCACCGAGGTGCACGCCAGGCCCGCGATCTGGGACCAGAAGAACGTCAACTATCACAATCGCGACGTCATACTCAAGATGTGGCGGGAGATCGCGAGGGCTTGCGAGGTCTCCAGTGAGTATACGCGCCTCGCTCTCTTCTTTCCGCGGCATCGCCGAACGCGCCTGCGTTCCTCCCCGTACGCCGCTTTCTTTCTCCCCTTCTCCCCCTTTTCTCCCTTCTTTCAGCCCCTTTCTCCCTCTTTCTCCCGGTTTTGCGCGCCACCGTCGCCACCGTCGCCACCACCGGCGTCCCCCTCCCTTTGCCGCCGATGCGACGTCGCTCTCGCGCCCTCGTCACCCTCTCGCCGCGGCTGCGCGACCCCGCCGTCGATACCGTCCCGCCTCTGCCCTCGTTCCCCTCGGCGATCGACGATTTCGCGCGGCAACCTCTGTCGGCCGCGAATCGACGCCTCCCCCCGCTCGAAACGCGGGCCGCGTTCTTTGCCCGATATTCGTGCCGCGAAAGAGCGAGCACCGGGACCTCGCCGCCGAAAGGTCGATAGCTGGCGCGCGAGATCGATGATTCGCGGCGCGGTCCGCGCGAGGTCGCGTCGCGTTGCGTCGCGGGTTTCCCCTCCTCTCTCGCGGACGAGCAGGCTCCCGGCCTCGGCCCCCTTTTCCCGAGATCTCGGACCCACGTCCGAGCGGGCGCTAATGGTCACGATCGCATTTTCAGCGGACGTCGCGAAATCCAAATGGAAGCACCTGAGGGACAATTTTCGCAACGAGCTGAAGAAAACTTACCGAGGGAAGTGCGACGGCGGCGCCAACGAGCACGACTCCAAGTGGGTCTGGTTCAAGAGTCTCTTCTTCCTGCGGGACCAAATGAACTCGAGGGTGATCGGATGCGCTCTCTCGCAGAACTGCTCGGCGGCTCTTCGGTCGTCGCCCGAGGGGACGCAGATGGAGCCGCAGATCGACATTCTCGAGGGCCACGAGGAGACGCAGTTCGACGATCTCGACGGCGATTCGTGCCAGTCGTTGCCGTCGAACGACGATGGCCTGCACCAGGTGATGCCCCCGCCGAAGCTCAACAAGATCGGGAGGAAGAGGACCTTCTTGGAAGCCATCGACAACGATTACTGCGAGCTCGATCGAAAGAGGTTCGAGTCCCTTCAGAAGAGGCTCTCCGTCGTTCAGGAGGAGGAGGACGACACCTATCACTTTCTCATGAGCGTGAGAAATCCTATCAAGAGTTTGACCCTCGACAGGCAGATGTTCGTCAGGCTGAAGATCCAGGAACTCGTTTACAACGAGATAAACTCGCAGAATCAGCAGAATCGCGGATACGAGGTCTCGCAGGACGTGAAGCCCCCGAGAGCGGGAAGCGCGGTGGGCGCGGTGAGCGCGTCGTCGGGCCTCGGGGGACCAGGAGTTGGCCAACCCTCCGGAGCCGGGGTCGGCGGAGCCGCGGGGATCGCGCCAGGTAACCCCGGCGAAGTCGTCAGCGACATGTCCAATCCAGCCTCGTTGCTCCACAATTGCACCACCGAGGGCTCCAGCGACGATGCCTTTTTTGGTTAATTTAATTTACCCTCTAAGATCTAAGAATTATAATTTTATTAATAGAGAATAAACGACGGTATTTTTTCAGTAACTTGCCGATCCGTTGCGGCGCCGATATTCTTGTCCGCGATTCTTTCCTGCGAGTCCCCCTTCCTGCTCTTTCCGCCTCTCTCCGTCCCTCCCCGGGCGGCCGACGGGAGAAGAGAAACAGGAGGGTGGATAACGGAGGAGATCGCGCGACTCCGTCCTCTCGATCGACGCCCCCGGTCGCCCGCGAGATAATTGCAGCGATTATTCTTATCTCCGTCGCGATCGTTATTCCCGGTGTCGCGAGACGAGGCGTCCCCGCGGAGGGGCCAAGCCCGTCGCACGGGACGACCGTTTCTCGCGCTAATTGGTTCCCCGACGCCTCTCGAGGGCAACCCTTGGGGTCGTGGTCTTTGCTCCGGCTCGCGCGTCGACGGAGCCCGGCGCGCCCGCGCCACCGCGGAAATGCGAACAGAGTGCCCCGTTTAAGCGGCGAGAGAACCTCGTGGCCCCAACGAGGCTCTCGGTGCACGCGTAACCGAGAAACGACGACGAGGGCGCGAAAGGGAGAAAAGGTTCGAGGACCGCGAGATGACGAGATCCTCGCCGAACGTATCGCGCCGTTCGCGAGCCCCTCTTACGATTTCCATCTTTCGCGCGGGACGGCTCCATTTCGACTCGCTGGGCAGACTCCTATCAACGGCCCAACCCGCCACGACTCTCCCCGACGCGGAACGCGGAAATCGCGGACGATTTGCCGCAATATCGGAGGAAAACTGAAGAATTACGTGCGGCTCGTAATCTCGCGGAATGAAACCGCTAATCTTCCGCCTTTAACGGTATACGCGCGAAACCGATGAACGGCGACGCTCGGCGAACGATATTCGCGTTCCACCCCTCGTTCTCCTCCTCCTCCTCCCATTGTCTCCGTATCCTGCAACGTTTGCATTATCAAAGCCTTTCGCGAACCTATCGAGCGCGTATTCTTCGACTGGCATTCGACGCCCTCGCTCTCCTCCTCGCGGAGCTTTCGCTCCTCTTCGAGCTTTCCCGATGATCGATATCGTCTCTCGAGCGCGGCCAGAGGAAGCGACCTCACCCTCCGGCTTCGACTTCTCGTCGACGGACCGGATATCGCTCAGCGTGCCGGGCACCTTCGATCTCGAGGTCGGAAATTTTCCCGAAATCCGCGACGGCGACGGTATCCCGAGGCCGAGAGGCAGAGTCGGCGATACCGCGAGAGACGGCATCGGGAGGTGCTCCTTCGCGTTTTCTCGGGTCTCGAGTAACCGCATCGTCGCGGAAAGACCACGAGAATCTCGACGGTCGACGCCCGGCCGATCGGGGAGAGGTTCTCGCTATCGGCGCATCTCCGTCCATTAGATGGGAGGATCTACCCTGTCGCGCCGCATCCGTCCGGGCTGCCGGTGTATCGACGTGCCACCGACAGGACGGAGCTCGAAGCTCGAAACACGGTGCGGCCGGAGCTTCGAGCGATCCATTGTTGCGCTCCGCGTTCAGATAACGTCGTTCGTAGCGAGTTTGCACCAGTTCTCCGAAAGTTCACCGTACGCTCGTACGTTCGTTCCCTCGTTGCCTGGTTGCCTCGTTCCCCCGTCCGTGGACCGGTTATCGGACATCGAGAAACGGAGAGCCGAGGTATTTTCGATTTAATTAAAGCAGGTTACCAGAAGCGGCGCAACGGCACGGCACGTCGCGCGCGCGTGTAGGCACACACGTCCGGACCGCTGGCTCGTAAACGATCCGCAGCGGCGAACGTTTTCGTCGGTTCCGAAAAACTTGACGAGCACGGGGACGATATTTTTCGATTTGCGGTGTCGACGTTCCTCGAGAGATCTCGCCGGTGAATCTCGAGAGGTAGAAGCGATCGCGGGTGGGAGGGTCAGGGGGCGAGCAGTCGAACGAGAGCGTTCTTACGATTCACGGCGCGTACGACTCGACGTCTCGGTTCTTCGGTTCCTCTCCACCCCTCCTCCTCCTCCTCTCCTCGCCTCCTCCACCACCGTCCTTCGCTTCCCTTCTGCGAGAATTCGCGAAATAACGAGGTAACTTTTCGTTCGGATAGAAAAGCCGCAACGTCTAGACGGGATGCGCTATATTTGCACGGTATATTGCACCGACTGAATAGCTTATTCGAAAGTCTGCCTGGCTGGGTCGGCTGGCTGGATGGCTGGGTTGATGGCTGGCTTGATGGCTGGGTGGCTGGCTGGTAGTCCGCTCGGCGGACCACTCGGTTTTTCCATACAAAGAGGATTAGCATCGTTCTCTTTGTCTCCCGTCCCATCCCGTCCCGTCCCGTCCTCCGCGAGCCGTCTCTCTCTTTTTTCTTCGTCTGCCCTCGCGACCTCTTCGTCTCTTTCTCCGTCAACGGACCGTACCTCGACGACGATCGCTCTTCCGGCCCGACGTCGCGCTAACCCACGAGGCTCGGCCGCTCGCCCACGTTCGCCCGCATCGCCGTCATCGCCGGCATTGCTCGCATTGCCCGCGTCGTTCGCGTCCTCCGCGTCCTCCGCGTCGTCCGCGTTTCCCGCGATCGACCTTCCACGGTGCGCCAATAATTGTGCAACCTCGCGCGGTCATTTCCTCCTTCCGCTCGACCAACGATCGAGGGCTCGAAAGATCGACGGCCCCGCTCGAGGCTGTCGCCGAGGGGAGAGATCGATGACTCCTCGAAGAAGGACGCTCCCTCGTTCCCCTCTCGTCGTCGACGGCCGGCACGGATCCCTCGCGCTCCTCTGCCGTCGCGAGAGAGATCCCGAGCCTGAGACAATCGCGAGTCGGGACTTTCTCCTCCGCGAGCGATTCGCCCCTTGTCGGGGTTCTCGCGGAACGTCGACCTCCCTCCCTCCCTCCTCGTCTCGTCGTCGATATCGTCCCACCTCCGACGCTCACCTGCCGCGCGAGTTTGCGAGAAAATCTCCGTCGGGCCGCGCTGGCCGCGGCGCCGAATTTCCCTCGGAGCGTCACCCGCCTGCACGCGGGTCTAGAGACGGCTCCCTCGTCTCGTCGGCCCGTTCAGCCCGGGTACGTTTGGCGAGCAAGGTCTGGGCTATTCGAGCCTCCGGGAAGGCTCGCCCGTGCCGGCATTCGTCGCGAGTCGCGACGAGATTGCGTCTACCTTCTCTCCTCTCGCCCCTCGTCCCGCGTCGCAGGGCCCTCGCCCCTCGACCCTCGCCCGCCGACGAGCAACGGCGGAAAACGCGCTTACCTTCGGTCTGAGCGAAAGAGCCGCGGTCGAGCGACCGAGAGGCTTCCTTTGATCACAAAGTAAAATGCAATCGCTTCCCGTTCTCTCTTTCATCCCGGCGTCTCTTGGCTTTCCTCCGTGAAAGAGTTCATCCTCCGTAACCCGAGGCTTTACGTCCAATATCAGCGAGCTGCCGAGCGTCGGGGGTCTCGGCGCCACCCGACGGCTCCCGACGCCTTCCTACGGCCCCGGGATCTTCCCACGAGTCCTACCCCCGTCTCCCGGGAGAGATCGAAGCAAATCGATCTTGACGCTCGTCTCTTCGCGCAAAACCACCGATGTACCGCGCGCGATTCGCCCGCGATCCGGACACGCGGCGCCGGCACTCACGATCGCCTTTGACGACGATTCCTCCTCGCACCGTTCTCCTCCCCTTTATCATCCATCCGCGCCGAGCGAGAGGCGGTCCTCTCCCGCGACGGGGCGAGAGAGGGAGGAAAGAGGAGAGGAGCGCGCTTGCGTTTCCCCTCGAAACGCTCGAACGGGGCGAGAATCGTCCAAGGCGAGAGAGAGTTTTTTTCGTCGGTAAGGCGGCAAAGGCGAAGATAAAGCGTCGCGGGTAGAGCGAGAGGAGGGGGAGCGATGGGAAAGCAACAGCTGCGAAAATTGCAAGCTCCGCGATGGTTCGAGGCGTTCTTTCCGTCGGTTTGTCTCTTGGACGCACTCGAGCCGAGAAGCACCGCTTCTCTCCTGCTCGATTCGACGGACGGATAAGCGCCTGTTCGTTACCCTCGACGCGAGGTTGATTTACGCCGGGCTGCCGCGTCTTCGACGAGGGCCGACGGCTGCCCCGGAAGATCGACGATCCCTGGTCGGCGACGCTCAAACGACCCCGGTTCTCGACGCGCGGGTCGAAAAAGCCGGCAGCCCTCGACTCGACTCGATCTCGGGTGCCGTTCCTGCGGCCCTCCTGATAGCCGGGTCGGATCGGCCGAGAGAATTCGGGAAACGGCCGCCGAACGAAACGATGGCCCGGGACGGCGAGCTCGGCCAGCTCGACGTGCCGCGAACACTTTCCGCGGATTCCAGGAGGACGTCCCGCCCCGGCCCGCCGTCCCTCTCGGCGAAGCGAGGAGAGCCGCCGGAATCGTCTGGAAACTTTTGGGGGGAGGCGCGCCGTCGTCGGCCACGCGAATTTCCAACGAAAAGGGGCCACGACGGTCGTCCTCCGTTCAGCGCTCTCGTCCCAGTCCTCGTCCTCGTCCTCGTCTTCCACGGTTCGCGGCCCTTCGAACTCCCTGGCCCGTGGACGATTGGTCGGCAAACGAGCCTCGTCGACGGAAGCACGGGCCGACGAACCTCGAGGAGCGCAAATTCCTTCGTCCCTTCGAGCGGGAGGAGGCCGGACGAACGGGGGAACGGGAAAGATCCTCGACGGAGGCGCTTTCCAATCTCGAGCTGGGAAATTGCCGGACGACCGTTGCGCCCCTCGGTGATTCGCGAGCATCTCCGATTTAACCGGCAGGCGGATCGGCATCGGAAGAATAGCCCGAACATATCGAGAAGACGGGCGCGATGCGGAGGAGCGGGTCCCCGGACGATCGCTCGCGATAAAGGGAGATCTGGCCGAGACGCCCCGTCCGCGATCGCGGCGACCCCTCCTCCGAGGGACGGACGGACGATCTATCGCGGCGGGTCGCGGAGGTAGGCGCCGATGGACTCTCCTTCCTCCCGTCGTCGGGGTCGTCGGGGTCGTCGGGGTCTTCGGGCGAATTTCGTAGGTGCATCGTGGGTTCTCCCGGCTCGACGATCGCGAGGACCGAGAAGCTCGCGCGTGGGAGGACGACCCGTCCGACGTTCCTCCCCTACGAAAATCGGAGGGACGAACGGTGGCGCGATCCGAGGAATCCTCGCGAACGTCGTTTCGCGGTTAAACGTTGTTCGGGACCCGGAAGCTACCCGGATGCAGAGCGATCCCTCGGGGTTCGGCGTCGAGGACGACGGAGCCGCGGAAAGAGCGGACGCTCCGCCTCGGGATTCCTCGTTCCTCCCGTTGTCCGCGATGTCTATATTTCGTGGCCGACCCTCGGTTTCTCCGGTCGGTGTCGGGAGGAGGCGGGAGGCGGTCGCGCGATCGATCAAGATTAAACGGCCGGTCGCGAACTTTGACACCAATTTACGGTCCCGCGCTGGCTCGCGCCTCTCCTTCCTCTCGCGCGCCGTTCTCGGCGCGTACCGCAGGCCGCCTTGCTCTTGCGTAACCCGGCTCCCGATTACCTTCCACTCCGTCGAATCGAGCCTCCGTGGCGAGAGGCAGCCTCCTCCTCTCGGCGACCGCCGTCCGTCCAGGGATATCCGGATCGAGTCCGAATTCGGCTCGGACGCTCCGTCGCGCCCCTCGGAACGGCGACGCTCGAACGGACCAACGCCCGACGTCCGAGGAGACTCGACCCGGGGCTTCCTCTCGACTCGAAGTCATCGAGTCGCGATAGAGGAGCGCGAGGAGGAAAATCCGGGAGGGCGAACGGTCGCGGGAGGCCGACGAGGCTGACGGAGGGAGAAAGCGGACGTCGCCCGAGCCAAAGCGGACCAAGCGTTTCTACATTTTTGCGCGAATCGCGGGAAATCGCGCCCCCGACGAGGTTCCCCCGCCCGAGATTCTCGCCGAATCGTTCGAACGTCCGCGAGGGCGACGGAGCGAACGACGTCGGCGGGGAAAACGTCTCGAGTCTCCGGCTGGGTCCCTCGGCAGCGACACCGATCGACCCCTCGGCCTCGCGTCGGCTCGCGACGAGTCGGATTCCGGGGGCCGATCCGCGTCGCCGATCGAGCGCGGCTGGTCTCGCGTCGTTGACCTCGCCGAACGAAACACTGGAATTGGCGCCGGCGCCGGCGCCGAGAAACGCCACTCGCGAGACTCGGCCGACTCGACCGACTCGACCGACTCGGCCGACTGGCCGAACCCGCTTCGCGCGGACACGCGCCACGATGCCCCGTCCGTTCCCTCGCGCGTACATTCTCCTCGGCCCGCCGCAAACGAGGGCGGGCGAAACGCGGCCACGGATTCGCGAGGGAGAGGGCTCGCGGCGCGAAAATCTCCGCCGTCGAGATCGCGCCGTCTCGATCTTCGAAGGTAGCTTCGAGGTGACGCAACTCGGAGCGAGCAGCAGCCTCCGACCGGCGACTTCGAGCCGGTTTCGGCCGATCAACGGACCGCGAAACTCCACCGCCTTATATGGCCTCGACGCGTCGTCCGTTTTTGTCGGACATCGCGAGCAATTATCCCGATCGTGCCCGGTCTCTCTCGACGCGTTCGTCGTCGAGCCGTCCTCGTGGCGGCGATAGGTCGCGATCCCGACCGGGGAAAGCCCGACACCGACTGCCGAAACGGCACGCTAGAGACCGCGCGGCGAGATCGTTCTCGGGAGCCGCTCGGAGAGATAGCGCGCGAAGGGGAGAGCGCGGCTCCGACGCTCGCGAGCGGCTTCGAGCCGACGAGGAGGCACTCGAAAGAAATTGCGGACGAGAGAGAACCGTCCGCCGACGTGGCGATGCATAATCAGCCGGCAGGCACCCTCGGCCCTCGGCCGACTCGGGAAGAGCGGGAACGAGTCACGTCGACGCGATCGTCGGCCGTCGGCCGTCCGCCGGCGGCGAGCGGGACGAGTCGAGGCAGCCATCGAGTTGGCCCTAGTTTGCCAACGCTCGCCAAACGCCGGTCGCGCCCGCTTCTCCAGCGGCCCTGCGATTCCGAGGAGCGGACGCGACGCAGATTCGACCGAGGAGAGAATCGTCCCGCCGTGGGGGAAAGGGGAGAAGCGAATTTTTGCGCCTCCGCTCCCGAGAAAACGAGCCGGGGACGGCGACGTTGCCGATAACGCGATCGGCCGAGGTCAAACTTTTTCGAATCGCCGAGATTACGCGCGGCGAGTTGCCTACCGAGGCGGAATTCCAAGGAAACGGGAACGGGAACGAGGATAATCGGTCGAGCCGTCGAAACTTGAGCGCGCAGGCGCCAACGAACGACGACGGCTCGATTGCCCGTGGATTCGCCTCCCTGCCCGGAGCGGACAAACGCTGACAAACCACGACGAGCGCGGGCTCCTCTCGTCTCGGGAGAGACGGACGAGGCCCGGACGAGGCCGGACCGCCGAGAAGCGGGCGCGGATGGAGCAGCGTCGAGCGGCGTCGGAAGCGTCGGGGACTGGCGCGGCTCGGATCGCGCCACGAGCGAACGGTCGGCTGCACAAGCGCCGCCAAACCGCGCTCCTCTCGGAGAGATCTGGCAACGTGGTTTGAGCAAACGCGTACGTGCGTGCCCGAACACGCGTACACGCGAATGACGATCGCCGCTCGAGAATCACGACGCTGCGGCCTCAGTCGGTTTTCCCTCGTAGGATGCGACGCGACGAGACGCGACGCGACGCGACGCTCGTGCCTCCCTCGTTCCCCCTGACCTTCGCGAACCCCGGCGTCCCGCGGACGACCCACGATCGACGCGGCTGAAGGAGGAGCGGCCGGAGGTTGGCGAGTTTGCGAGCGCGTCCGGATCGGATCGACGAAGGAGACGAGGAGTCGGGGGGAGCGGAGGCGCGACGACGATCCAACGATCTCGTGACGGAATCGAGCACGCGGCCGAACGAGGATACGCGGCCGGTGGTACGGTCGGTACGGTCGGTACGGTCGCTCGACCGAGCCCCGCCGCCGAGTTGGAGAGCGTTTGCCTCGACGGAATGTCGTGCTCGGACTTGATCGGCTACACGCACGAGTTCCTTGCCGAGTTCATTCAACTCTACCGGAGCTATCCCTGCCTCTGGCAGGTCAGGTGCAAGGGATACAAGGACCGATTGCTCCGAAATCGTGCCTACGATGTCCTCGTCCAGAAGCTCCGGGAGGTCAACCCGATCGCCGACCGGGAGACCGTCATACGAAAGATCAACACTCTCCGCACCGCCTTCCGGCGGGAGTACAAGAAGGTTCGCAGCTCCCAGTGGATGGTCAAGAATCCCCGGCATCGGTACAAGTCCTCCCTCTGGTACTACGACATCCTGAAGTTCGTCGCCGAGCAGAACGAGGATCCCGGCTCCTCTTTTGCCTCGAGGTATCCTCCCTTCCTCCTCGACGACGAGAAGATTCTCAGGGACGGAGGGCAGGCGCAGTTGGACGGTTCGCGCGAGGAAATGGTACGGCCGAGCAGACCGATCGCCGCGCGGCAACCCTCGATTCTTCGCCGGCTCCGAGTTCCGCGCGGCTCGACGACGACGTCGAAACCGAGGGCTCTTTTCCCTTCTCCTCCTCCTCTTCCTCATTTTCCTCATTTTCTCCATTTTTCTCCTTCCGCTCTTCCTCCTCCTCCTCCTCGGTTCGCGTCCACCCCCGATCGCCCGTCAGCCCCCCCCCCGCGCTCTCTCGCCCCCTCTCCGCATCCCTCCCGTCCGGCCTCTATCGATCCGGAAACTCGACGAGCTCCACGTCGCAGGAAATTACATGTAAATCGGAAACAATGCCGAAACACTTGCTCGTCGATTCGCGGAGCGTCCTCCTCGCCTCTCTTCCTCTCGCGGCCGCGCCGACGCGGAGCGATTCCCTCGAGCGTCCGCTCCTGCGAGGACCCGCGGGCCGAGCCGATCCTCGGGCCTAGTTTCCGTGGAAAATATCGGCTCGGCCCGCGAGAGCCCGCGAGACGGAGTCGGGAGAGGCTCCTTCGACCTCCCTCCCGCGGCCAGCGAATCAAGGGCAATTAATCGTTGCAGTTGGTCCAAACGGACGTCGACAAGGTCGAGCCACCGTCGCCGGTGCCCTCTCCCGTTGGCTCTCCGGACGTCCCACCGATCGCCACCTTCCAGCCGGTGATCCTCGAGACCGAGGGGTCGTACGCGAGAAGATACTCCTCGCCCGCGACGCCCGGAGACCACTCGAGAAAGAAGTACCAGCAGGAGACCTTTCAGGACCACAGAGTCAAGGAGGCGATTCACGAGGTTTCCTCGCATCAGTCGCCACCCTGCGCGTCCGACGACGACTTCGAGACTTTTGGCCGATACGTCGCCGGCAAGCTGAGGAAATCGGTGCCGCGACAGAGCATCATCGCCGAGAAGATCATCGCGGACGTTCTTCTGAGAGCGAATCTCGGCACCTTGGAGGAGACGACCTCCCTCACGGAGAAAGTACCCTCCCGCTGCTTCCTGGTGATGGGAGATCGGTGAACGATCGACGACGTCCCGAGGTGGCCGACTCCGACCGCGATTCCCCGGACTCCCGTTGCCACATTGCCCCTCAAATGTACCCTCGACCCCGCACCCTTTTCTCGTTTTTCCGTTGCAATAAAGGAAAGCTTCGTACGAGAAGGAGGGACGATCGGATTACCTCTCTCCCCGCCCCCGTCGCGTTTCGCCGGACTTGGCCGCGAGAACTCCTCTCCTCTCCTCGAACACGCCGGAAAATTGGGAGAAGAGAGTCGCGGACGGGTCCGTCGATGGGTCCGCGAGCGGTATCCATGGAATCCGCGCTACGTGCCCCGCTTCAACCTCGCGCACCAGATAAATTCGCGCGAGCATCGAGCAACGGTCGTCGAGCCTCGTGCCTCGAGCCTAGCGCACGTCGCGGCGACGAGAACATTTGGAGAAACATTTTCAATCTCGCTCGCGCGGTATCCGCGGGAGGTGCGGCGAGGGGAAGGGGTGGCGCCGTTCGACGAGGCATTTGCGAGATTGGACGACTCTCTCGCGTCTCTCTGGGTCGTTGTTTTCCGTCGACGTCCCGACCGGAGGAGGAGCGCTTTCCTGAGCCAGGAAACGCGGGTAACGGGGGCTCGGGGGAAGGGGGAGCTCAAAATTCGGAGACCGAATTTTTCGTTGGCGCTTCGCCTACGTTTTCGACTCGTTGACGATCAAAGCGGATGTTGTGGCCGTTGCGCGCCTCGTATCCGCCCTACCTGTCGGCACGCCGGAGGAATACCCTCTGAAATTCATCCGCGCCGGGCGACAATAGCGGACAGGTCGGATTGCAGGCAAATGGAACCTGGCGGGACGCCAATAAAAGGGGTTACGGGCTGCGCAGCGCGCACGCGCGAGAGCGATTGCACGACCGAGTCGTCGATTCCCCGGGGACTGTCAAAACGGCAAAAGGACACCTCGATGTCCCTCGCGCTCGGGATTATCAATTCCTCCTTGAATCCGCCGACTCGCGCGTCCGCTCGCGAAGCTTCGCGGTAACCCCTGAATGAGGGTAACGACCCGATCGCCCTTTCCAGGTTGAAACGCGCGAAAAAAGATTAGCGGACCCGGAGCGTTATCTTTGATAAAGATTTGGGGCTCGTTCGAGCAGCCCGTTCTACCGGAAGCCGCAATTTTTCTCCCGCTCCTTCGCTCCCCCAAAATCTGAGCTCCGCCCGTTCCGTCGACGCGGTTTAAGCTTTAACGATAAAACCGTCCGCGTTCGACCGTCCGACGATCCATCGCGGTTAAGCCGGTTATTACGAAGCGCGTTGCCCGCTCGTTTCTTTCAATTTGCCAACCGTGCGCCCGTCCGACGGTGCTGTCTTTGAAAAACGGCTTATCCTCGCTCGGTGCTCCGAGACGTTCCGGAAGGCATCGCGCCCGATAACGCCCCTCGCCCGATGGTCTTCGAATTCCGCTGCGCACGACCGATTTCTCGCGAAGATGCCGCTCGGGCAAACGATACCGATATCAGCGGGAATAAGTAATTCCTTCCACCTCGATACGTGTCGTTCCGTTCGTCCACACGGGCGCTGCCCTTTGCGTGCTCTCCTGCAGTCGGGAAAAGAGGCGCGCCGAAACGACCGAGAACGAAAAGTACGTGCGCAGGGGCGGCGGAGAAGATGCCCCGTTCCTCGACAAACGGACCGAATTTCCTCTTCGTATCGTTTCGAGTGGCCCCGTTGTGCTCGAAAACGATAACGAGAAGAAGGCCGTGCCCGAGACCGAGGCGACAAATGCCCTCGACTCGACGACCGACTCGCGCATCCACTTTTCGGCCCCGCCGTGTCATTCTCGTTTACGACGGCACGGACACTTTGCTCGATGCTCGAGAGAGCTAGCCTCGTCGGCGCTCCACTCGATCCCATCGAGATCGAAGCGAGCACGTATTTTCTCGTTTTCCTCGTACCGTCAACGAGATCGGAGCGCGAGCAGGCTTGCCGTGATTTTGGTTACGCCTAGACGCGGATACGTTTTCCGTTCGAGACGAAAATCCGCTTTGCAAAATTGCATCGAGGGAAGAAGTTTCGCGGAGTGAGAACGCAATATGATCTAAATATTGAAACAAAAATGCACATCGAGACGAGGTGGCCGAGTGGTTAAGGCGTTGGACTGCTAATCCAATGTGCTCTGCACGCGTGGGTTCGAATCCCATCCTCGTCGGTTTAACTTTTACTCCGGCGTTGTTGAGTTTTTTTTTTTTTTCTGCGACGGACTTCCCGCTTTTGCGTTACTTTCGAACAAAATATATTTTGTTTCTGCAAAACGAGAGAAACAGGGGGCGTGGCGGTCACGGTAATCGACGATCAACGTGGAAAATTTGCACGAATACGATAATGAGCGCTGAATACCTTTTCCTACGTTCACGTGGCCAAAACTATCGGTACTCGTGTCAGTTTGGAAAAAGAATTAATATAACGGATAATATGTCCCGGGGGGGAATCGAACCTCGGTCTCTCGGCGAATAGGCGAGAATGTCATCCGCGGTACTTTTTCTTTTCTCCTAATTCGCGTTTACTGGAAGGCCCGTACATCGGTGGTACAAATACATGTATGCGCGGCAACTTTGTCGAAGAAAATCGTAGAAAAAGAATTAAACAACGCGGATGATTCCACGGTTACAGCTTTGTCCCCCGATCGGTCTGCTTTCCGAGGCGCCGGTTTCCATAACTACGGTGAATACAAGTCTACCCGCTTATTTATCAGCTGCGAGCGCGGAGAGCGCCCGAAGAGGAAAACTACAATCTTCTGCCGCGATGGAGCGAGATAAACGGGGCTTACGAGCCGAAAGAGGAGGTGTAAGTGCGAAGGCGCACATGTGCGCGATAATTAGCACATCGAAGCAAATTAAAAGATAATCGAGCGAAAGAGGCGAGGAAAAAAACACGCGCGAAACCACCTGCGCATTTCCGCTCAAAGATTACGCTACAAGATATAGCGTATATGTAATATATATATAGGATTGGGTTGCACAGAGGTAATTATGTTGGAACGGTATGCGTACCAGAACTTCTTTATTAACATTTGGCATAGAAAAACTCGGTATGATGTAAAACGTGTCGCTGCTCGCGTGCACTTTCGTTCTCCTCCCATTCTTCTGTTTTCTTCTCCATCCCCACTCATTCCCCATGCACGCTTCTTTTATTCCCAATCTTACTTCGTTTCTCCCTCTCACCCATCCAGCTTCTCTCTCATTCGTTCAGCGTCTCTCTCATGCAAACGCGTAACCCACTGGCTATGACGGTCGAGCCTTCGGGCTCCCCTTCCTACATATATGATATACATATTATAGCTTACCACCCGTGGATAGGCGAGACTGGACGTTGAGCCCTTTGACATTAATTTTGGATGTTGCTTCCTACCGTTTAACGTAACGGATGAAACCCAAGTGTGACCGGCCGAAACAGTGCAAGTATGACGCTTATTGGCGATAACAAAGCTCAAAAAGATATTAAAAATAAAACCTCCCCGAAGGGGAATCGAGCACCGGTCTCCCGCGTGACAGCCGGGAATACTAACCACCTTTTTTTTTGTAACAGTACGTTTATTGTGCCAATAAATAATTATAGACAGAGGGCACAATAAACCTAAACATACAAAAAAAGGATAACAAAATGAAAGGGAAATGTTTACAATGAGATTACAGGCCCACACATAGAGCACGCGCAATCTCAACAATATATACAATGCCGGCTGCACTTAATGCTGCAGTTGTCGTTTAGAAGAAGTTACATAACTTATGCTATAAAAGTCGATTATGTATAGAAAAACGGCACAAAAACTATACAATCAGTCATTGCTGAGATAAAAGAAATGCAAAATAAAAATATGAAAAATGTTTAAGAAAATTAAGGAAAACTAAATCATAACAAAGGTAATACATGTTTCCGGCAGGGGAAGGGACCCCGGGCACTTGCGAGGAAGGGCGGGGATATTGACGGCTATACAAACAATTACGAACAGGTGGTACAATACAACTAAACATGCAAACGTATAGGAAAAATGGATAAGCGTATTAATTACAGTGATATGATAGGTTTATACGTAGGAAACGCGTAATTCAAACAAAATGTACAATGCTCGCTATGCTTAACGCTACAGTTGTCGATTATAAGAGAGTACATTACTTACACAATAAACATTAACGGTGAACAAAAATGGTATAAATATACAATCGATTAACCTTAAGAGGAAAGAGAATGAGAATATAAATGACAATTGGAGTACAATCGTTAAGAAATTAAGTTTTACATTTACGAATTAATGAATAAATTGATAATAATAAATGAAAAAAAGTATTATAACAAAAATAACTCACCTCCCCGGCGGGGAATCGAACCCCGGTCTCCCGCGTGACAGGCGGGGATACTGACCACTATACTACCGAGGATTTGAATGTTTATAAAATTTTAAAATTCCTATTTATTGTTAACTAACGTTAACATTAATCTTGTATCTATACTAACCACTATACTATCGAGGATCAGGTTACGATTTCAACTTGGCGATGAGCTCTTATATAAACATCCGATCGAGTTACAGCCTGAGAAATACATTTCCGTCGGCGACAGTTTCCTCGATCGATCGGGCTTTCCCTTCCACCTCCTTTATCCCCGTGCATCTCTTCGAAACGATGCTCGGTTTGGTGTTTGGCCTTTTTCCGACTTTCCTTCTTACCTTTGCAGTTTGGCCGAAATTAATATCAGCGCACCGTCCTCCGTTCGAAACGTTGCCGTATTTCGGTCTATGCATCAGGGACGCGTCACTTTTCTTTTCTTTCTACTTTCCCCGGCTTTTCAAAGGTCTCTTTTGCGCTCCGCTGCAGCGACCATGGCAATTCACGATCGATCGGAAAGATCGGACAAGGATCTTGAAGCGTCAAATGATCGTTTTTACCGCACTGGCCAACGCAGCGACACTCGGGCCGGCAAGAAGAAATTCGAGGGCACTCTGCCGGCTTGGGGAGCCCATAAGGGGACGTCCGACCTCCACGACGTCACTTCGCCAACTGGAAATACTACCCACTGTCCTATCGAGGATTTGCTCAGAATTCTATCTACGGAACGCGTACCCAGGGTTTTTCATCGCCTCGAAAAGCGATGCATCTCTCGCTGGCGTCGACGACGAACGGAACGGAATATCGGCCGCTATGGTACCGAGAATTTCGGTCATACCTTCCTCAAAGACACAGCGGCGATATCGCGCAACGTGCCGTTTAAACTTTAATGCCACCGACGACGGATCACCGAAATCGTATCCCTTGCGGCACGGGGGACGAGGTGAGGGACGAGGTTGCGGGACGTGGCAAGGGTCGAGACGCGGGACGAGGTCGTCCTAGAGGCATATACGGCTCTCGTCGCGTACGCCCGTCCGAAAGTGCCGCACGTGTTCCGAACGTTGGGAACTGTACGCTCGTAAATCAACCACTCGAGATGCCGTTGTCGAAGCGAGGACATTTCCAAGAAACGGCCCGATGCAACTTGTGTCTGGCAAAATACAGAGAGAAGAGACCACGGAAGATAGAGACAATACGGAACGATGGAAGAAGATCGTACGTTCGCAAAGCGAGCGCGCTGCTCTCTGGTCAGTGGTAGGATGGTCGATTGGCGTGCATTTACTAGATGCATGCTCGAAACTGAAAAACTTCGGTTCACCGTATACATATACCGGGTACTCTGGAGGAGAAGAACGAGATCGAGAATCGATTCACCCGAGGTTACGCCGGTGTTTTCTTCGTAGACGCGGAGAGTCCGCCGACGAGACTCGAAGCCTTCTTCTCCGGGCCGACCTTTCCCGTCGGCCGTCATCGACACTCCGTGGTAGATATTTCCCGTATCTTCCCTCTCTGTCGCTGCGGTCGCCCCGTCCGCGACGTTTGGCTCGTCGATCGTCTTTTTTTTCCGATCCTGCCTCTGTCCTTATCACGTTCTCGTTCCGCGAAGAAGTACCATGAAAATCGTCAATGCGATGGAAACGACGATAGCGCTCGGCGCTTTTGAAGATTTGACCCCGAGACGGCACGCGATCTTCGTTTACGAGGTAAATCCAGAATTAACTACGAAATCGACCACGCTATCGAACTTCCGTCGCGCACAAATTTCGCTTCGTTCGACGCGAATTCCATCCGACGTTTTCAATCGAATCTCTCCTCGTCACCATCGACGTCGATTCGCCGTGATCTCCTGCCTTTTTGGAAAACGCTCTCACGACTTTTCTTCCGGGAAGGAGAATCGTCGACTCGACGGGAAAACACGCCCGAAGGGAAATTTTGACGCCGGAGGGGGCACGAGCCTCGGACGATGCGCCCGACCCGTCGGTCCCGCAAGCACTGTTGGAAGAAAAGTTGATCGGCAGAGGGCCGTGTCACTCGAGTCGCACGTTTCGGCCAGGGCAATGTGTGGGGTACACGAGCGCGTCGAGAGTTTGGTCGCCTCCCGAGCCCTCGGTCGAAAATCGGTGGAGCAGGGCAGATTCGAGGTAGACGGGAGAGTCGGAGGTATTTCGAACTTTGACCTTGTCGAGCGATCGACACGCGAAAAGCTCTCGTGCGGCCAACTTTTCCTCGCCCGACCGTCACGGTCCGTCACGGCGGGTCGTTCGCGAAACAACGTCGTGCCGCGTCCAAAGGAAAGTCGACCGACAAACGATATCGCTCGTCGTCCGAGAGAACGGGACGCAAACGTCGTTTGAGTAAATTCGCGAGCTATTATCTCCGTTGGTCGTTTCTCCGCCGACAGTGAAAATAACCTCGTAATCGGTGGCTCGCCGAGCCGGCGGGAGAGCGTCGCGTTTTATCGCAAAGAATTTACAACGTTCCGCGGGCACTCTCGTAGGAACGGCCGCTTTAGCCGGCGACTGGGCGGATAGAAAGCCTCGTGAGATACGCAAATAGCCTTAAAAGGGCCGGGCGTTTACGTTCCGGCCGGAGGTGCTCTCGTGAAACATATAAGCCGCGAAATAATGCAAGTCCGTTTAGCGCCGGAGGTCGGCCGAGCGGAATCGATTCCTCGTAGGTATATACGCGCGATGCTCGCTTCTTATTTGCACGACGTTCGCTCTTTTCCTGGCCGGTGAAGCCGTGACGTCCATAGCGGCCGCGATACCCGCCGATATCCCGTCGAAAGGGCGAAGTGGCTATCGCCGGAGTCTTCGTCGAGGGGGAGGCGATCGGAAACTGCTCGCGTATTTTTCTCGGCCGCTCGCTCTCTCTCTCGCCGCGTCGCGAGGCGTCGGGGCGACGGCACGATCGACGGCCGTTCGATTCGACGTAGGACAGCCGGGGCGCGGATCGCGCGACGCCGCGCTTTCCTCGCGTCGCGTGGAAGATAATCGCGTTCTTGTATTCTCGTCGATCGTCGCTGACGCCCCCGCTCGTCTTTCGCGGATTCTCCGTCTTTCGAGGAGCGGAGGGGCATAAGACCGCACCAGCCCGGCTAGCTCAGTCGGTAGAGCATGAGACTCTTAATCTCAGGGTCGTGGGTTCGAGCCCCACGTTGGGCGAATCATTTTTTTTGCTTTTTTTGCCCAAGGAGCTCCCACGATCCCCCCTCGAGAGCCTCCCGTCGAACGAGTCTGCAAACGATCCGAGATTAAACGTCGACGACCGTGCCGGCACGAGAAAACGACGTTCACCTAGTCGATCGGGCGTCGCTCGCACGCTCCTTCGTTCGCTCCTTCGTTCGCACCTTCGTTCGCTCCTTCGTTCGCTCCTTTGTTCGCTGCTTCGTCGAGTCGACGATCGCTGACGCTCTACCGACTCGGAAAATCTGAAAACCGTTCGCGGTTCGGCCCTCTATCGCCCGTATTTTTCCCTTCGTTTAAACGTTTAACCCATTCACTGCCAGGAAAACTAACCAAATATTCCCTTTGCTTGATACAATTTGCGAAGCTGGCAGAAAGTTTTTAGAACATCGGTTTCATTAATCAAAAATATAATCTCGACATTTGTAATGATACGAAGAACATTTTTGTTCAAAAATTTCTATACACGCGCGGCCATTATTGTTAACTTATCAATTCAAACTTATAGTGCAGCTGCGAGATATCTCGTAGCTGGCAATCAATGGATTAAACATTTAAACATTTAAATACTTGTTTCGAGAAAAAAAAGATACGTTCGACGCGGACAGGTTCCACGCGCGCTTACGCGGAAGAGGGTGGAAAAAAGAAATTCGCCCCCGGGTGGGCTCGAACCACCAACCTTTCGGTTAACAGCCGAACGCGCTAGCCGATTGCGCCACGGAGGCGACTTGGGAAACCGCTGCGCGATTGCTCGTCTTCACCTTATCGGTCGACGACGCTTCGTCGAAGCGCGAAGATAACGAGAGCGAGGGGGAGATGGCGGCTCGAAGGCCGAAGCGGTCGCGACGCCGCGCCGATCCAATCCGCTACGCTCGTCAATTTTCGGAGAAGTTCGCGCTCGAGCACCGGTTCATCGTTGCGCGACATCGCCTCGGGAGCCCACGGCACGGACCGCGCTTTCCCGAGCTTCTTCGACGAAACTCGTGGCCACGGCGGAGAATTTTGAGGAGCTCGGCAAACGCAGGGGAATCGCGCGGAACGATTCGTCCTCCGTTATTTCGTGGCTCCTTCGCGGTGAATGCGGAGGGTGGTTCCCTCTGGACGGTCGGAGAGAGATAGAATTTGAGGAAACACGACGAAGATTGAAAGCGAAATCGATTTCGTTCGTCCGGTTTCACGGGACCGCTCGAGACGGCGAGGAAGGGCGGCGCGGGGTTCGATTGCCCTTTCTTCGCTGGTCGCCCGAATTGCCTCGTCTCCCGGTCGTAAAACGGGTTTGCTCCCGACAATAGGGCCCGAAAACGAGTCGGACGCTCGTCTCGTCGCTAGGATCGTCGCGCATCTTGCGAGCGCCGGAGAGCGAATCGTGACTCGCGAAGCATCGACGCTTCTATCGGGACAACGTCGATCGGGTCTCTTGGAACGATCGGGACGTTCGCGCTTCAACGACGAGAGAGAGAGAGGGAGAGAGAGAGGGGGAAAAAGAGAGCCGCTTTGGCAGAGGAAGGGTTCGCTCGGTCGCTCGCGTGCCTCTCGTCGTTTTCGAGGAGTCGCGAAGACCGCGCCTCAGCGAGCTTGTCCCGCGAAAGATCGTCGAGCTCCTCGGCTCGCGATCGCTCGAGAGGGAAGGAGCGCTCCGCGGTTCGCCGATTCGAGCGTGAAATCGGGGGATCCTCGTCGGTTTAAACGGCGCGGCGCGGCTCGGTCGAGCCCGAGGCAAAATTGCGGATAATCAAGCTGGCCGGGCGGAAGAGGCGCAAGTGGCGCAAGAGGCGAAAGCACGCGCGACGGCCCTCGATTCCTGCCTCGGCGTCGTTTTCTCGTCGAGGGACTGCTCGTCCCTGCAGTCGACTAGGCGGTCCGACGAAAAGAACAGTCGAAGCCGCAGCCTCCGAGCCTCCGAGGCTCGAGGGCGCGGAGACGGCAGAGGGTGGAGAGGGCGCGGAACGAGCAAAGGGAGCCGATCTCGCGGAAGGCCCTCGCGAGACTTTCGGTCGAATTGCGTAGACAGGGGAGCGGTGCCGGCCGCAAAAGAGTCGTTACCCCTCTTTGTTCCGGCGCACCCAGGAGCCGCTTGCTCGCGATACGAGGAAGAGTTCCGTCGCCCCTGCCAAGGCCGCTCCCGTTTCTCGCCCAATTATATTAAGCGTGCCTTCGTGCACGCCCGTCGGGCAATTCGCCGGAGCGCGTTAACGAGCTTCACTCGGCTCGCGTTCCTGCTCGCGTCCCTGCTCGCGTCCCTACGGCCTTCTCTCGAACTTCCGGAGAAACTTGGAGCGCATCGAAGCGGGGACGGCGCGCTATCTCAGGACGCGTTGGCTCGCGCCGTTTTCGCGTCGATCTGCCAAACGACCGGTCGACCCGAGGACCGATCGCGAACGCTTCTCGTCGAGCCGCTCTCCGAGACGACGACGAAGGGACTTTGACCGATTCCGTTTGGTCGATAACCGTTGCGGCGATCGCGGCGGATAGTCCGCGATCTCGAGGGCACGTCGGGGAGGCCCGCGGCAAAATAAGACAGAGCCGTCGAGAAGGGTGGAAAGGGTGCGCGGATGTCGGGAAATTGATATTTATCCTGGCAGGCGTCCAGAGCGTCGATCCGAAACGGTGCCAGCTCACCCGCGAACCACGCTACACCCTCGGCGAGATCCGAGGACGCAATTATCGTCTTCGTGATTCCACCTTTTTGCCCAATTTTTTCCCCCGTTGCGCCATAATACCTACGGAAGATCAAAGGACGCGCGATTCGAGGTCAAGAGAAAGGCGAAGAGACGGAGGCGGGGAGAGAAAAACCAGAACGGGACCGCGAACGAGACGGGAAGGTGAGGTACGGAGATCGACGGAAATTGACCGCGCGTCGACCGAATCGGACGGTCGGTCGAATTCGCCCGTGGAGAGCGCCGTGGAGCGGAGGAGCTCTCGATACGTTCGACGCGTCGGGGGCAGTCCCGCGGTCGGCGACGCTCCGGACGCGTCGTCGAGATCGGTCGGCCCCGCGACGGGCACCGAGAGGAGCGAGGACGAGTAATCCTTTTGCTCCCGAATTTCCGAATTCCCGAAGGGTTGCCCGACTCGACGACTTTCGCGGAGCCGCCCCTCGCCGGTCGTCGACTTTCGACCGTTCGCCGCGCGGCGACCGGCAACGGCAGCGAGACCGGCTTCCTCCGGTATTCGCCGGAACGGGAGGGCACGGATCGAGCCACCGACGGCGAAGCGATCCGCGATCGCGGAAACGAGGACTCGCGTCGATATTCCGCCGGCGACGAAGCGCGGGAGAGCGAGTCGGGCGAGAGGTTGCCGTCCTAGGACGAACGCGGCGCGGTACGGCCCTGAGGAACGGACGGCCAATGGGGCGCGGGCCGACGGCGCTTCGGCCGTGCTTCGACGACTCTCCCTCGGCCCGCCTCGCTTCGGCCTGGCTCGGCTCTGCTCGGCTCCGCTCGGCCCGGCAGCCTCGGCAAGCTCGGCGAGTCGAGACGAGTTCAGTCGAGTTCGGTCGACTTCGGCGAAGCTCAGTCTCGCCGGTGCCACCGTCTCGCACCGCCGTGGCAGGACCGAGCGTCAGTTTCGGCGGCTGATCTCGCGCGCGCCGATCGTCCTTCCCCGTCGCGTTTCTCCGATATCGGCGGGCACGGTCGGGCGACCGCTTCGAAGGAAAAAGTGCGAAATTCGCGAAGGAGCGACCGCGAGGATTCTCGCGACCCGGACGGTCGGCATCCGGCCCGTCGCGAGAAATCCTCCGAACCAATGGGGGATGACGTTCGATGGAGAGCGAGGTAAGAACGGTCCCTTGTTTCGCGCAACGGTCCAGACCCCGCGACGCGTTTGCCGTCGGGAGCGGTCCCGAACGGTCTCGCTCGGAGCGCACGATCCGGAGGCGCGAATCGCGGACGGCCCCGTCGACCGACTCGCTTCTCCTCCCTCGGCCGCGCGCGGCTGAAGCGAGCGCAAACGTCCGACCAGGGTTTCCGAAAAATCGGGCGAGGAGAGCGGTCCAAGTTCGCTGCCGTCGGCCGACGGCCGGCACGCGACGGCGACCTACCGGTCCTCGTTGCGCCAAGCTCCTTGCGGCCGGCGCGTCGTCCACCGCGATAATCGTGAAAACGGGAAAAGGGGTTGGGCAGGGATGCGCGCAGGAACGACCTTCCGCGAAGCGTTCCGCCGCCGTCGGACCGCCAGGACCCAAGAGCCACCCGGCCGGCGCACTTTCGTCGAAACCCGCCCGCGAGCGCGAAATTATTTTCGCCGGACCTCTCAAAGCAGCGTCGGAAGAGCGGTCTTCCGTTCGGGGCCGGAAGATCCGGCCACCTCGGAAGCCTCGACACGGGGGACGGGAAGGATCCCGACACGCGTTTGCCTCGTTCTCGATCCTCGACGAGCACGAGCTTCCGACGGAGACGGAATTTTCGAGAGACCCCTCTCGGCCGTCGACCGTCGGAAGCTCGTCGCGGCGACGGGTCGAGTCTCGTGAATTCTTCTCGTCCGCCGAGCGAGGCCCGCCGCTAATTTTTCTTCCGTTCGAATATCGAGCGGCCCTTCCGTCCGCGCTCGTCGACGATAACGAGATCGTTTCCCGCTCTCCTGCGTTTCGGCCCTCTTGTACCTCCGCTTCGGGGATGAGGCTGGAAAAAGTAGTGGGCGGACCGCTCGTAGGCTCGAAGAACGAGGACCCGAGGGGTTCTCTCGGGATAGCCGGAGGAGAAGATTTCGCAGGAATCTCGCGCCGCGGATGCCCTCGGATTTCGTTCGCTCTCTCCGTTCTCTCGCGCGGCGAAGTCGCGCTCGGAGTCGAGTTCGGAGGGTCGGAGGCTCGGAGAGGATAACGAAAGACGAAGGAACGGGGAGGGCGACTCCGGTGCCTTAACCACTTGCGCTACGATTTAACTTTCGGTAGCCGTGCCGCGCTCCACGAGTTAACTTTCGGTAGCTGTGCCGCGCTCCACGAATAATGAACGGTTGAACTGTTAGCCGACGTGCCACACACGTCGCTTTTGTTTCTGCGCTAAATGCCTATCGACGTGGTATACACGTCGCTTTCGGTTTTGGAACAAAAGCATCTCGACGTGCGTGGCACGTCTTTATAGCGCAAGTGGTTAAACTCGATTTTGTCCCGCGAGTAAAACGGGAAACTGTTTGGACGAGTTCTCGAGGGGTCCTTGGGCAATTCTCGTAGCACGCTTTATCCGGAGGACTCGTCTGGCGCACCAGCGAGCGAGGGTGGCGAGCGTGCACCTACGAATAAGGAGAGAGAGAGAGAGAGAAGAGGGAAGGGTGGGCGCCAACGTTCTCTCGGCATCTGCTCGGAGAAAACGACGCGCGGAGAAGCTCGGGAAGTTTTTGCCTCGAGTCCCCTTCCCGAGATCCTCCTTCGCGGTCTCTTCTCTTCTTCCCAACGGTTCCGCGGCGAGGGGGAGACTCGATTCGAAGGTGGCTCGTTCCCGGAAGAAGGCACCCCCGGCGTCGTGGTTTCGGCTCCTCCTTCCCTCCACGTCCCCCCGTCCCCATTCCTTTCTATCGCCTCGTCGAAATTTGATTTTCTCCTCGAGAAAGTTCCCCGCGCGTGGAATACGAAAGGGGCCGCGGAGCTCTCCCGAGGGGAACGGGCCTGCCTCCCTTTAGTCTCCATCTCCGCTTCCGTCTCTCCTCCCCTCTCCCACTTTCCGCTTTCCCGACCTCGCCCTCCTTCGGCGAGACGCGCGCGCGAATTTTCGACGCCCGTCTTCCGCTTCCTTATCATCGATAAACCTCGCGGAATCGTCCCCCGTCGGCCGCGATTCCTGCCTCCCGACGTCTCTCGCTCTGTCTAGAGTCCCGACAAGTTCGACTCGATTCTCCGATTCGTGGGAAACGGTTTCGGTCCTTCGCGGCGAGCGCGCCTTTCCCCGCGAAGCGACGGAGGCCCGGCCGAATCTGATCGCCGGCGATCGAGGAACGTCGGCGCCCGGGTCGCTCGACGGAGCAGTCGGGGGACGTTGCCGATATGCTCGCACCCTCGGTTCTCGCGGAATCGCTCCGTCGACGAGACTCGAGAGAGTGGTCGAGGAAGGGGGATCGCGGCGGGCTTTGGGGGGACGCCGGCTCAAATTGGCCCCCTCGAGGGAGGCTCCGAGCTCCGTGGGACCGATTCGGTCGACGGGGGGACGTTCCCGATCGGCGTCTCGCTTAAATTCCCGCGCGAGCCTTCTCGAGCCGACGGGCGCGACGGCGGACACTTCGCGGCCCGGTCGACGCGCCGTCGGGACGACGAAGCGTTCGCCCGTCAAGGGCCCATGCGTCCCATGTCTCTCTCGAGGAAGTCGCGCGGAGCGAGTCGGCGAAGAAGGGCGCCCCGCGACTTCTTTCCTTTCGAGCGACCGCTCCCCCTTTCCCCGTTTTCCTCACTTCCGTCTTGGACGGACCGATCTCGGAGGTGCCAGTGACGCCCGACGGGCGAACGTTCGACGGGCTCTCGCGACCCGCTCCGTCGGTCGCGCGTTTCGACCCCGTCCGGCCTCCCTCGATCGACGAGATCGGCCCCAAATTCTCCCCGGACGACTCTCGATTATCCTCGCGAGCGCTGGAGTCTCAACTTTCGACGATTCGGAGAACGAGCCTCTCGAGCTGGACGAAGCTCGTCGCGAAAGAATGACCCGAAACCACGGGAACGTGTCGCATTGCGGGAATATCCTCGCGGATCGACCCACGCGACGACCCGCCTTTCCCGGATAATCCCGTTTCCTCGACTACTCGGTCGTCGGAGAAAATCGCGAGCGGCGTGGGCGACCGGAACAAGCGCTGGCAGGTTCGAGCGCCGGGGTGCTAGCCAGCGCCCCCTCCCCCGCGCACACGCCGGCGATTTCTCGCGACCCCCGGCGTCGCCGTTGGGAAGAGTCAACCTTCGACCGTCGATCGGGACGCCAGGGATGCCCCGGATGAGCCTTCGGCGAACGAGGCCGCCGAAAGTTCACTCCGCAGGGGTCACCCCTGGCTCGATCGGGTCACCGCCGCGATTTGCCGAAACGACGACGCGGAGGCGCCGCTATTTTCGTCGAACGCCGTTGGGGAAAACGTGGGATCGAGCGTCAAAGTGGCAACTCGGGCCTCGTTGTGCCGGTATTCTCGGCAAACTCGATCGCAGCGGACTGGAAATAACCCGGAGACCGTCGAGGCTTCACGACGGAGAAACGTTGACCCAAATCTCGGGATTGCGCGATCTCTCCGTCTTTTCGTTGGGTGCTCAAAAGGGAGGATTTGAATTGTTTAGGAGGTCGTCCGCGTCCGTGGAACGAGGCGGCCGTGCTGGACGATCGCTGCCGGCTGCGACTGCCAGCTGCCAGCTGCCGCGCGTCTCCCAAGCGACGGGGAGAATTTGCTCGGCGCGTGCCCTCGCGCGTCATCGCGCATCTCGAGGAGTCCGCGCGGCCCTATTCTCCCGCCCCGCTTCCAGTCGGCAACTTTCGTCGCGCTCCGGAGGGACGATCGGTGTCAAGGCCCCGGCCTCCGACGCCAATTGCTCGTCTATTTCGGCCCCCATCCTCCGAGCGACCGCGGGAGAAGTCTCTCGACCCACCGCCTCCTCGGTGCAATCTTTTCAAATCGTCCCGGCAAACGAAGGTATCAAACTTTAATCTCCGTCCAAAGGTCAGAGTTTACGGGCGCACGAGAGTCGAGCCTCGCGCCGCCTCCGCCGCAAAGGTGGGTCCAAAACGGTACCTTCGTCGAAATGGATTCGGGAGCTTCTCCTCCAGCGAACCGATTCCCGCTTCTGTGGAGTCCTCGAGCACCGCTCTCCAGCGGGGATCGGGCGGAATTTCCTCGACTCGCGGAAGCGAAAGGAAGGTCCTCCTCGGACGACGGCGAGACGAGATTGGCTCGTTGAAAGTACCGCTCGGAGGGAAACGACCCTTCGAACGGAAGAGGCCACGTCGACGAGGGCCGACGGCCGATCGCGATAAGGCCTTCTCCGTCCCGGCGCGACCTCCCCGCGACCGACCGGACGCTCGGAAAACTCGAAAATAATCTCGCCGAGGAGGCGCGCGAAACGTCGGGCGGACGCTCCGAAAAAATGCGACGGTGCCCATCTTGGTCGCGTTTCGGCGAGCTCGCTCCTCCGGGGCCTTCCTGCCGTCCCTTCGCGGCTCCGGTTCTCCTCGAGCATCGAACGAAGATCGGCCGAAGGTTCGACGGTCATCGGGCGTTTACGGGTATCGGAGAAAGCTCCGCGAAAATCGCGGCCGGTGGTGGAGGAGGAAGGGACGGGCGCGAGGGGAGGGAGGCGGAGGTGCGAGGCTTACCGGCGCGACCCATATACTTGCTCCCCGAAGCGGCGAATGCTCGTTCGCGGGCCAACGCGGCGCACCTTTCGCGTTCTTCCATTGCGCGGCACGAGCGCAGATTCGTACCTTTTCCTCGGCGCTCCTGCTCCCCGTTTGCCCTTCCCTGACCATCGATTCCCCCGAAAGGAGGATGGGCCGAGTCCGAAATTAAAGTCCCACCGCGCTCGACTCGCTCCGGTTGGTCGCTCTTCTCCTCGAATCGATCGTCCGTTGCCGCGGCAAAACCCGACGTTCCTTCCGTTTCGTTCGACTCGAATCGCACGGAATTCCGAGAGAGAGGCGCCTCTCCTCCGAGGCGAGGCGACTGGCCGTCGGGATGGGACGGATCGAGGCGGGCAATTTTCGTTTCGCTTCTCGCGACGAACGAAGAGTCGAGCGCGAAGATCGACTCCCTGCCTCGCGAGAAGCGAGACTCGGCGAGCCGACGGAATCACCGTCCGCATCTACTCGCGCTCGCGAAACTCGAAGGTCTCGTCGATTCTGATTTCGTGATCGAAGCGGACGAATTTCTCGCCGCCTCTCGAATGCCTTGCAAGAATTTGCCGATACCTGTCAACGGAGAATACTAAAAACTTGTACCGTAGAAAAAAAGGCGGGACGCAGCTGTGCTCAGATAGGTCTGTCTCGAGCTTCTCTCGCCGAAACTTCCCCAAAACGGTCCCTTGAGCGATCTCTCCCCGTCAAAACATCGAGAGCCAAGACCCCTTTTTCTTTGAGCCGACGGTCGCGCGGTTGATCGCGGTTGAACTTTTGCGAACCTCCGTGTCCGTGGTATGCACCCTTCGCTGATGCGCAAAGTGTCAACGGCTCGTCACGAGGAGTGTCCTCGAAATCGACGGTTCCTCTCGCTCTCTCGCTCCCCGAATCCGAAGGAAGACTCCCGCGATAGGAATCGAAGAGCGACGGTCGTGACGGGTTTCCCGTCTTTCCGCGACTTTTCGGTCGTTTGTTTGCCCTCGTCCCTTATCGCGCTGCCACTTTATTTTCTCTCGAAATCTCGGGAATAGCCGAGACCAGGGAGCGGAACGAGTCGACCGTTCCGGCCGAATCGGCGGCTTCGGGAAGGGAAATTCGTTATCGGTCGACCGCTCGATCGGCTATCGGCAGCTGACCAAACTCGGGATAAGCCTCGAACGGTCCTTTCGAGCTCCGCGATTTATTTGCCGAGGGTGCCGGCTCTCGGGACTCCCGGAAGAACGGTGCGGCGAGCGACGCGTCGTTCAGAGTCCCGATCCCCTCGGCGGATCGTTTCGGGGCAGAGGATCGGGTTACGCGGGGAGACGCGTTCGCGAAAACGCGGTTATTCCGGTCTCGAGGATCGTCGAGAGCCGCGGAGGAGAGCTCGCCGTGGATCTAGAGAACGAGGCGAAAACGAAATTAGGGCCGCTCCGACCCTCCTTCTCCGAGGGAAACTCGGTCGCGATTCCCTCTTGGCCGTTTCTTCGAACGACCGAGGGGAACGTCGACTCTCTCCGTTCTTCCGGCAGGACAGAAATCGCGCGATTCCCGGTCGAGGAGCGTGCCGCGATTCAGCGTCTCGACGTCCATTCGCGCGAACGGGCTGAACGGGGGCAGGTGCGGCAATGCCGAGCGACTCCCCAGGAAGAGCGGAGGAGATTCGGGATTCGCGGGGTCGCGGGGGCTCGAGGGATCGACGACGAGAGGAAGCGCGACACGCCGGAAGGGGCGATCGAAGATAACGAGCCGAGGGGACAAATTTTTCACGGCCGAGAGGCGGCAAGGAACTCGCGACGCGGACACCGATCGATCCGGGCCAATTAATTGAGGTCGTTGCACGCGCGGCCGCGTAATCGTGGAATTGCGCAATCCTGGCTGCCTTCCAGAGTCAAAATCGGCACGTACTCCCGCGACCCCGGGTCGACCCCCGACCCTTCCTCGCTTCGCCCTCCGCCCCGGCCACTCGTTTCGCGCTCCGCGACGAGCCCTCTCGAAGCCTCGAAATCGAGCGAGAAGATGAGCTGCTCGAAGGAAGCGAGGGCAGAGGAGAGCGCGACCCCTCGGCCTCTCGGGCCCCCCGGGCCCCCCCGGGCCTCGCGGACGTCGTTGATCGACTTTGACTCCCCGTCCGCCACCCCTCTAACCAGTGCGCTCCGTTTTCCGTCGCTCCAGAGCGACGGTGCAATGTCGAGATGCGCTTTTTTGCGCCTTTGCCGCTTTGCCGCTTTGCGAGCTTCCCGCCACCCGGGGACGAGCGATGCATCAGCAGCGAACGAAAAGCTCGCTGGATTTTCCAACGAGCGTTTCCTCCTCGAAGAAAGATGAGCGGAGAGTTCGTGCAGACCGAGACGGAAGCGGTTTCGGAGGCACGGAGCGGCAGAGGAGAAATCGGTCGACCGAGCGGTCGTGGATCGGGATGGTGCGGGCAGAGGGAGGGTGGGGGGTTGCCGGGGAGAGGGTCGGAGGGGAAGGCACAGGGGGTTGTCATCGATCGAGCCGGGCCGTAGATCCGGCGGGTCTGGCTGGGGGCGAGAGCTCGGAGGGTTGCCATGACGACGCCGCATCGGTCGCCCCGCTACCGGCAGGGGTGCTCAATTCCCCTCTTCCCTTTTCCTCTTTGCACCACCCTCCACCCTCGTTACCCACCCGGCCGCTCGGCCACCTTCCTCCTCGCGAGACGCGTCACGACTTACAAAGAGACGCGAGGCCATGCTCGGAAAATTTTAACGAGTCCCCCGACTACTCGACGCGTCTTCCAAACTCCTCTCGCCAGCGCGACAACCGAGCCCAACAATTTTATATTTTCGCGCCGGCTCGCCGCTCTCCCCGTTGCCTCCTCATTTTCTCTCTATCCACTCTCGTCGTTGCCCGATGGCTCGCCCGCCGAGCCACGACCCTCTTCCTCGTTCGCGATCGTTTCCGATCGTTCCAGCCGAAAGCATCGACTCTTCGTCGGCTCGCCGATTAATTCGGAAATCCTCGATTAAGGGCAGCGGACGCACCTTCGAATTGCGTCGGAAGCGCGGGCCGATATCGAAGTCGAGGCGGGAGCGAGAGCGAGCGGGCGCCCGTTATTCTCCTCGAAATCCAGCCGACGTTGGCGAGGGTGAATTGCCCGTCCTTCGTCGCCCGTCGCTCGTCGAAACGGAACGCCGCTTCGCCAGGAGAAGGAGGACCCTGCCTTTGTCGCGCGTAATCGTCCAATATGGAAATGCGAATTTTCCCCCTCCGGTAAAACTCGATCAGCCTTCGAACGACGGAGACTAATGGAATTACGGCTCCCGAAGCGCCGCGGAGAGTATTTTTTTTATCGGAAAAGCGCGGAGAGTCAGCCTCGACCGAGGCCCTCCGTCGAAATTCTCGAGTCCGATCGGCCAAACGCGGAGACGTCTTCTTGCCGCTCGACGACGTTGCCCCGAGAGAAGAATCCCGATTCTTCTCCGAGCAGGTATCTACCCGGATCGATCGAGTCCCTCGCGTCCTCGGCGCCGTCGACGTCCTCGACGTCCCGAACGGCTGGAATCGAGATTACCGAGGAAAGCACGCCCCCATGGATTATCCTCCATTTATTCCTCCATCTCGGCTAATCCCGAAGTTCCGAGGATTCTCGGGTACTCGGGATCGCCCCGCTCGGATTAAATTCCCTCGCGAGATCGGACGATTCGTCTCGTTAATGCCGGCAAGACGTTTATCGAGAAAATCGCGGGACCACCCTCCGCACGGGTTCGATCGAAACGACAAATCTCGCCGGTTTGTCCGTAATCGCGTCTTTGCCGGCGAATCGTGGCCCGGAATTTGCGCCCGGTGCGGCGGGCTTCCCCTTTCGTCGACCTCCTGGTCGGCGGTCGAGGGACGAGAATGGCGACGAACGCGGATCGAGGACGGGAAGGCGAAGGAAGCGCGTCCCCCCGATCTTCATTCGATCGTCGTCGCTCTCCCAGCCGCGAGGATCTCCGCGTTTCGTCGATCGAACCTCCCTCCCTCCCTCCCTCTCTTTCGCTTTCTCCTTCTCTCCGTTCTACTCTCCGCGCTAAACGCGCCAATGTTTGAGATATACGAGAGGCAATCCGTCCTCGAGGTGGATTTTCGGCAAAGCCCGGGCGCGTTTGTCGATTTATCGCCTCACCCTCGCGGAGAGAGAAAAAAACGGAGGAGGAGAGGCGCGAGAGTGCGGTCACTGGGTGCAAAGGTTGCAACGTTCCCCCTCTGTCGGCCCGACCGAGTGAGAAGTGCGTCGTTCACCTCGGAAGCGTCCGAGCTTCTCGAGATCGTCGACCGATTCTCGCCTCCGTATCCTCCGCTACGGCCGTCCTCCCTCTTGGCTCCTCCTGTCGCGCGTTTCACATTTGGCCGTCTTCCATCCTTTGGAACGACGGTGCCAAAGGTATCGTCGAAAGGAAGAGAGACGAGGCCTCCTCGCCCACGGCGTCGAAGGTTCCGTCGTCTCCGGGGACGCCAAAGACGCCAAAGACGCCGACCGTCGCCCCCGTCTTTCTGGCAAATTGCGACGAAAACGATTGGCTCTCTGCCCGTGACGGAAAATTGATTCGCTCGGGGAGCTAGAGTTCCCGGCGGATCGAGGGAACGAACGGTCCAACGAGCGCCGCAACGAGCAGCGCAACGGACGACGCGTGCCGCGGAACGCCAATTAGTTTTTCAGCTACTTTGATCGCCCCGCGACGCTCGATGCATCCTCCGTGCCTCTGCTCCTAGCCGCCTCGCTCGTTTCTCGTCGCTCGTCGCCTCGGGGCCGCACTCGAAACATCGCGGAAAAAGAGACGGGCCGACGCCCTCCCATTCCTCCCGCGTCATTCGGCAGATTCGCGGGAAGAGGAAGAAGCGGGAACACGCCCCTCTTCCCGGACGCCGTTTACCAACCGACGCTTATTTATCCGAGGTGTCGCGGTGAAAAGCCTTCCTTCCCCGGCCTGCGTTTTCCCCGCGGATTATGTCGCGGCGCTTAAGCTCGGTTCTCTCTCCTTTCCTCCTCCTCCTCCACCTCTTCCAGCGGCTCGTTTCGTCCCTCGAGGAGGATTCTTCCCGAGCGCTCGCTCCGGCAGTCGAAGGCCGCTTTGCCGTTCTGCTCCCGTCCCTTCCTCCCCATCCTCCCCATCCTCCCCTTCGAAACGGTCGCCGGGTCCTCCCTCTCTCGGAGTCGCTCCCCTGCCGTTAATCATCCCGGAGACGGTAAATCGAAATTCGTGAAATCCTCTTGTCCAAACGGAATTCCACCGAGGCACGTCGCTGGAATTCGTCATTTTATTTTCTCCGTTGCCTCTCGGGGCCAAAGTAGCCCCGCTTCTCCTGTCTCGTATCGTCTCTCGCGGCCCATGGGATCGACGGAGCATGGATCGGCAAACGTCCGCGATGCCGCGCTCTCGAAGCACGCTTTCCCGCTGCTCGGCCGTGCCTATCTTTGGAGCAAATTTTTCGCCTCCTCGTCCTTCGGCTCCGACGAGTCGCGAGGAGGATCATCGCCAGAAATAGACCCCGCGATCGACCGTGCTTCCTTCTCGATTTCCGGACGACGACGCCGCGGTCGAGGATCGGCCGCGGGAGTGGAATCGAGCGGATCGGTCGCGAGACCTGGTCGACTCGACGCCTCTTGCCCGCTCGAGGGTGAGGCCGGACACTCTCGAGCGCGGACTCGAGTTTCCCCGATCCCAGGAGAGCCGGGACTCGGACGTGCCGACGCGCGTCCCGGGGGACGAGGTCGGTTCCTCGAGCCGACGAGCGCCGGGAAGTTGGCACCTCTATTTCCGGCGACGGCCGCTCCACCGGGAGCCGACGGGGACGAAGCGCCCCGTCCGCTCGCTTCCGTCCAATCGTGACTTTCGATCCGGCGCACGTGCGTTCGGAACGCATCGCCGGACACGATCGCGAACTGGCTTGGCCCTCCGCGAGGTCGTCCACAGGCTCGCGAAGTGCCGACGTTCGGCGCGATCTTCCGCAAATTGCATCCCCCCTCACCGACTTCCCTTCTCACCGTTTCGGAAGGTACGCTTCGCGAAACCGGGGGCGAGAGAGCCGAACGACGGTGGCCCGATAATCTCGGTCGTCGATGTCCGAGACAGCGACGATAAATTGCGGCTGGCTTCGGGCGCTCGACTCGGCCGCCCCTGGTCACCCTCGGCCCGCCCTTCGATCACCCCTCGAACGGCCTTGGATCGCCCCTCGGAACCCAACGCGCTCGTTTGCCTCCCCGAGCGTCGCGCTAACGAGACTAACGAGCTCCCGTTCCCCGGGACGCCGGAGCGGACCAACCCGGACTGTCGGAGAAGATGGCCCGCCGGTCGGCAGATTTAACGAGGGGCCCCGTTTGGCCCGGGGATGGCCCATCGGGAGGCGCCGGGGACCCGGGGATCCCCTCGACCGGCCGACTTTCCCGTTGCCAGGGCATCGGATCTTAAGGGAGGAAAATTTGTCGCAGGCCGATCGTCTCGCGGTGAAACGAAGGCGTCTCGTCCGTCGACGGCGCGAGCCCGGACGTCGTGATCAGACCGGACGGAAGGACGAGAAGGACGAGCGCGCAGGAGGCCGAGAGGAGCGTCCCTCGGTCCCAGGTTTTCAAGGAGACGCCGCTCCGCTCGCCGGGGATACCGGGCATCATGTTCGGAACAAAATTGCGCACCTGGATGGAGGCGCATATCGTGCGATCCAAGAAGAAGAAGGACAGAAAGAAGGGCGAAAAAGGCTTCGATTCGACCTGCAACTCTCCGCGAAGCCACAGCGCCAACAGATCTCCCGGTTTGCACCAAGTAAGCGCGTCCTCTCTCTCTCTCTCTCTCTCTTCGAGACGGTAGCTCGGCTTCGTCTCTCCCGGCCCCTGCTCCGCCGTCGAGCGAAGGTAGAAAGTTGGCGTGGCGGAGCAGGCGGACGTGACGAAGGCGCGACTCGATCTTCAGGTACACCCGCTGGATTCGCCCACGACGAACGTGGACGGGATCCGGTTACGCGGAGGAAGCTACGCGCCCGGCACCGTGACGACCTCCTCCGGCGCGTCCGCCGGCACCGGTAGCGTGAATCTCTCCTCGCCGGAAAGCGCCTACAGCACCGGATACTCGACCGACGGCACCTCGCCCGGAACGAGCTTCCCGCCGGAGTACTACATCAACATAAGGACGGGTACCCACTACTTCCAGAGCCAAAAGACCGGCCGGCAGAAGAGGCCGATCGAATCCCCGATCCCGCCGGTCGCGGCCGAGCCGGCCCGAGTAAACGGAAAGCCGTCGCGCGACGTCTCCTCGCGTTTCCCCGACGGGGCCGTCGCGCCGACGGGAAGCCCCAACCACCCGGGGGACCGGCGCGTCTTCGACCAGGCGAGTATCTCCCTCGCGATTCATCCGCCTCCTCCTCGACGATCGTTTTTCGGCCTCGCGGCTGCGAGGCGACCGCGGATCGATTCGATCGTCACCGATAACGTTGACGCGCAGAACGTCGAGTCTCCGGGGAGCCGCGGATCGTGCCAGCCGCAGCCGTTCTCGCCCCGCCAGCCCCAGCAACACCAACACCACCAGCAACAGCAGCAGCAGCAGCAGCAGCAGCAGCAACGGCAGCAGACCCCTCGGCGGGGAGAGCGGAACGAGAGTCCCGGGGGCAGAGTCGAGCCGGCCTCGGTCGACTCGACGAGGAACGGCCCGGGCGTGCCCTCCTCGATACCTCCGCCGCTGGTGTCGCCCTCGGTTCAGTCGCCGCGCGAGCGTTCTCGGATTCGAACGAACCCCTGGCTCTCCGCGAACTCCTCCGGCTCCAGCAGCGCCGGCCTCAAGTCCAGGTTCGGCCTCGACGACAGCAGCAGCACGGGTTCCGGCCTCAAGCTGACCGAGTCCTCCGGAAGTGCCAGCGACGTCAACGTCAACGTCAACCTCAGCGTCAACCTCGACGCTCGCCGGGACGGCCGATCTAGAAGGGACTCGAGGGATTGCCGGGAGTACAGGGAGTACAGGCAGGAGAGCCTCAGCGCCGGAAGGAGCCCGTTAGTTCGACCTTTAGTTTCGTTCCGTTCCTCCGCTCCGTACACCCCTTTGCGCGGACTCGATCTCTCCCCCTTCTCCGGGGGAGGGAAAACTCTCCGTCTTCCGTTCGAAGGTCCCCTCGTTCCTCTCGATCGAGCGCCCCGAACGGAGGGACGACGCGACCGAAGTCGGTCGAATGTCTCGGAGAGCGCGCGCTCGGCCCGCCTTCCCCGTCCCGAACGATTTTCGTTGAGGTCGCACCGATCGGTCCTCGATCGCGCTCAATCTTTCTCTCTCCCCCGAGCAGAATCAACCAAAATTGGAGGATAACGTCGGGAATGGAGATTCGACCCAAGATAAGCCTGGCGATGCACCGACGCCCCGGAAGCAGCAGCAGCAGCAACGACAACGGGAACGGAAACGGTCGTGGGAACGGAAACGGCCAAGGCGCCGGCAGTGGCAACGGCAACGGCAGCAGCGGAAGCTCTCCCGCTTCCTCGATGACGCGCAGCGGAAGGTCCTCCGAGGACGACGTCACCCTCAACGAGATGATGGGCAAGTTCGACGAGAGCTACGTCTACGAGAAGGAGACCGATATACTCTCCGACAGCGACCCCACCGACTGCGAGGACTACGTCGACTCCCTCTCGGACCTCGATCCTGGCCAGGACCCCGGCGACGAGCGCGATCTCCTCGGCAACCGCGACTTCGACTACATCGACAACGGCTCTTTCCTCGACCTGGAGGACCTCGAGACCCTCGAGGCCCTCGAGGCCACCGGCGGACGATTTCCCAACACCGGCCACTGCACCTACTTCACCTTCACCGGCGAACTCGCTCGCCGCGGCACGAGGCTCCGAGATTCCCTCACCAAGCGCAGGAGCAAGGACGAGCCGCTGCCTCAGAGGTAACGCGCCCTCCCTCTCCTTCCCGACCTCTCACCGACCTCTCCTCCCAAACATTCCACGAATCGAGGCAACTCCGTGGAACCGTTCCGTTTCGTCCGTAGAATCGCCAGCGTGAGAAACGGGCCGCCGAAGAGGCTGAGCACGAGGCACAAGAAGCTCGAGGATCAGCAGCAGCAGCAGCAACCGCAGCAACCTCAACATCATCAGCAGCAGCAGCAGCAGCAACAGCAGCAGCAGCAGCAGCAGCAGCAGCAGCAGCAGCAGCAGCAGCAGCAGCAGCAGAGCGAGAAACGAAAGAAGAGGGTCTCTCAACGACGCAAGTTCAACGCTGACAAGCGCGACGACGAGACCGCGAATCTCAATCGCGTCCTCGTCGAGAGAATGCTCCTGAAGAACTCGGGATTCAATCAGGGAAGCAGAAGCGTCGGCGGGACCCCGATATGCCTTCGCCGCAAGAGACACGACGTCAACAAGAACGTCTCGCCGATGCGACCGTCCGACGATCGAACGGTCGCGCGGTCCGCGCTCGCCGAGACCGAAATCGCGAAGAGGCGCTCCAACTCGGTGAGTATCGCGTCGATGATCCCCCCAGCGATCGAGACGCTCACCGTCTCTGCCCCTCTGACGCAGGTGAGTTACGTGAACGGCAACCTGGTCGGTCGACGGATAACGGAGAGCGCCTACATGACCACCTTCGCCTCGGAGATGGCTCTCATCGAGGCGGACAAGGAGGCCGACAGAAAGTATCGCGAGCTCATCATGGAGGCGGAAAATATTCTGGTGAACATGCAGAGGAGCCAGAACGGCTCCGGTATCGTGCCCTCTCCCTCCCGCAAATTCCACAACGGCCTCGCGAACAAGCGGGTTCAGCTGATAAAGAACACGGAGCTCAATATCGAGCTGGCTCTCTCCAAGAGCAGAAACTCCCAGCCGGAGTTGCAGAGCGGCAGCATCCGAGACCTCGAGCACACCAGCCCCAAGAGGCAGTTCTCCGCTCAGGCCCAGCCGTGCTCTCCCATCCATCGATTTCTCGAGAGAAATGTTCCCGCTCCCCCTCCTCCTCCCTCTCCCTCTCTCGCTCCCGTTTCCGCTTCCGTTCCCGATCCCGGCGGTGCCTTCCTATCCAGGGAGAGCCTCCGAGGCCGGCAGCTCCTCGAGCAGCCTCCTCAACCGGGACAGCCGACGCGCTCGCCCGACTCTCCCGCTCTTCCGAGGAGAACGCCGCCTCGGCAATCGCCGAGCAGACATCTCCCGATTCAGCAGCCTCGCGCGAAGCTCGGGGAGGACCGACCGAGCTGCAACGGCCTCGAGTCGAGCTCGCCCTCCTATCCTCCGAGTCCCGCTCGCGGAGAGCCACGGCTTTCTCCTCCGACTCGACCCGAACCGGCCTCCTTCCAAGACGGGAGGCCCGCTCGCGTCCGCGGCCCGACCAGGGAGGACGGCGTCACGTCCAGCTCCTCCGACTCCGAGGATAGGTGCGACGTCGCCAGAAGAGCTCCCCTGATGACCTTCAGGTGAGGGAGCCACCGCGCCTCCGCCGTCCTATCGCCCCTATCGCCTATCGTGGCCAGGCTCGATCGGAAAACGTTCTTTTCCGCAGGTCGGTCGACATGGGCCCCGTGAAGGAGAGCTCCTCCTACTGCCCGCAGAGCGAGCCGGTCAAGAGAAAGGTATACGCGGGCAGCGCGACGTACGGCAGGATACAAAAAACCCTCGGTGACCACGCCACTCTGAGAAATTCCGACGGCGACACGGCCGCCGACGACACCGGTACGCAGTCCCCCTCCCTATTTCCTCTTTTCGCTCCTCCACGACTCACTTTCTTCCGATGCAGACGACTCGAGGAGATCTCTGAAGGAGAGAGTGGCGCAGCTCCGTCAACAACGGTTAGCCGTCGAAGCGAACGGAAACGACAGCGGGAACGGAAACGTTCAGGACTCGCAGGCGTTCCACCACCAGCTTTCGCATCTGCGAACGCAGATGTTGATGCAAACGATCGAGGGCCTGAAACGCAGTCTCGAGGATCAATCCGCGACTCTGAAGCAGACGTGCCTGGAAGCCGTCTTGACGGACGATTTGCCGTGAAACGAGGACGGGGGGAGGAAGCGATTTGCCTCGCTCGAAGCTCAAAGCGCCGAAACACGAGCCCATCGCGAGCCTGTCGAGCCTATCGACTCCATCGACTCTGTCGATTTTATCGAGCTTGGCCAAACGAATTCCGCGCCGATCGCTGTTCTTTCACGACTTTTTACCGACCAGTCTACCGTGCGCTGCTCTCGGGGCAGAAGAGATGGAAAACGGCGATTCTCGCGCGCGTGTTCGCCACGTAACCGAATTTCTAACTCGTTGTCCCCCCTCGGGGACAAATATATTTTTCTGCCTATCTACCCGCGGTAACGGAATCAAAAGTAAGAGCGCCGCATATTTTCTGGGCATCGTTTTCCCGCCGCTCTCTGTTCGGCGGGCAAAACTAGTTACGTTTTACGTAATCGAATGGAACGAGAGAAGGAGGAAAAAAGAATGCTCTTGGTGCGGTCTGGTCGTTTTGTTTTTCCAAACAAACGACTACCTTTGCGCTCGGCTTTTCGACTTTCTTCTTTCTTCCGTCGCGTCCGCGAGCCACGCACCAATCGCTCCGATTCCTCGAACGTGCCTTTACCTTCGACTCGGTGGGCTCGTTCGAGGACGTTTCTCCTTCGACTTTCCAGCTGGCAATGGGGACCGACCGTTTGGAAAGTCGTCGAGAGTGGACGCGAACGATCGAGGAGGGACCGGGGAGGGTCGCTAGGTAAAATTGCGAGGATGCGTTTGACGTGTACGGTACGAGAGCTCGCTCTCGTCCCATTCGCGGCGGCCGACCGATTTGCCAGGTAGGAAAATCCGTTGAACCACACGATCGATGGACCCGGGCCAACTACAGACCTCTTCTTCCCTCCCTTACGTTTACATTTACGTTTAACTTCACGTTTACGTTTACGAGCAAATAATCGCGCTCTTGACTCGGTAGGCCCGTCTCCGTAACGAAGAGCGCAAAAATCATATCTCACTCTCGTCGCAGACCCCCCTGTTTCTCCGGACGATCGCAAGGGCTGTTCCGCACTTAACGTATATTACTCATAATGTTCCTATTTCTACGTAATTCGTACTTCGGAAGGCAAGAAGAGCTAAAGTAACGAACAAAGCGAGATCGTCGATTCTGTCGATAGAAGTAAGCATTTCCCGTTTACATACCAAAGATGATAGTCTAGCACCGTAGTGTAGCGCCGTTTAGTCGACCGATCGAGTTAAATACGCATTCGTAATGTTAGAAGAGAATTACTAGAAGTTTAATCTGAATTTCATAGGAAACGAACGTTCTTTGTTGCGTCGGAGATGTTTCGCAATGTTTCGGTGCCCGGCAGAGTCGTTCGCGAAACAAAGTCGATCTCGAGATCGAGGAGCTTCGAAGTTTCGCGCGTAGGGTTCGACTTCGACCTTCGAGATGCGCAGTTGATTGCTCGAGAATCGGCTGTTCGCGAATACGGTTGCACCTTCGAGAAAATCTTTTCTTTTTCTCTTTTACTTTTCGTTTTTCCGTTCTTCCTTGAGTTCAAATCGAGTTGGATGGACGTGCTTCCCCGCGAACGAGACGCTCCGCCGACTCTGACTGGCACGACGAACGCTAAAATACTTTCGGTCATAGTGATATTTTTCTGAGAATAGACTGATAGTGTTATCGATTACCGTTAGATTTAAATTTTCAGTGATGATCGTTTACATGTGATTTATAGGTTAAAGATTTTCCGAGGACGACGAACGGCAATGCGACGCGTAATGCGATATTTATTTGTGTTAGATGTTAGAGAGATCGTAGTAATGGAAAATGTTAGGAAACAATAGCGGTAGTCGAACTAGGACATTAGTCGATCATCGGACGACGAACTTTCGGATTTCCTTTCTTTCCAGTGTTTACGTCTCTTGCTTTTTTCTTCTTCTTTTACTTTTTCTCCTTTTACTTTTATTCCTCTTTTTCGTACTTTGTTCAAGTCTGTGATTAGGTATTCCTCTGCCCGTTTAGAATTATCGCCGCGTACAAATCTTCCGTTTTAAGCTAATTTAGCTCAAGTTAATCCGTTCGAAATTTTTATACTCCATAAGTGTATATAATTACTTTTTCATCGGAGGATACAAATTTTATTATCGTAAGTAAGCGAGACGACGATCAGGGCGGTTTTAATTATTTTAGCCAATTAATTGTACCAAGACATTCCGAAGGTATAGAAATACGGAGGAGGCGTAGCCGCGCCGACGAGGACTTCTTCCGGAATCACCTATGGCTCGTCGAACGGTTAATTATTAACGATTTCAACTTCTTCCGTGCTAAGGAGCGATGCTAGTCGTCTGGTTATTTTTGCAAGGTATAACCGGCAACTTACGACGCGTTTGGAAGAGAAATGAAATTATTGTTGCGAACGATATCTTCTGTGTACCAAGCCATTTATCAAATTAAATGGTTTTTTTTATATGATTATGAATAAATTATATTACGTCGTTGGGAACGTTATCGTGTCTCTACTCGTCTCTTTCCTCCTCGAGTCGTTAGAAATTACTGTGCCGCTCTCCCTTTGCCCGTCGAACGATCGTTTTTACTAAAGAAAAGAAAACAAATTGTATAGCATTTGTTTACATTGCTGATTTCTACTTTAATGTCTAATTGTAAATTAAAGATACTCCATAGACACGAGCCCAAAAAATGCGGTTAACGCAGATATATACAGGACGCCCGGTGTGAGAGCAGAATGGAACGCGTACCAAGTTTGTCGTTTTTAGCTCGATCGGGTCTCGGACGTAAACGTTTTATTTTATCCTTTCGAACTTGTGTTCGATCTCGTATATTCCAACGGGTTCTTTGATCTTGTCGCAATAATCCGCCCACTCCGCTTCCGACAAGTCAACCTCTGTGAATTCCTTCCCATCGTCGATGGCTTTGGCGATCCATCCCTCTCTGGCTGAGAAGTCGCACGGCTCTAAGCCTCGACAATCGAATACAGCTATCGTTTGAAACTTCTCCTGCTCTTCGGCTAGGAACGGTTTTATGGAATCTTCCAGTATGGTCATAGAATTCTCGCGAGAACACAGCTTACATTTGCTAACAAAGTGATGCACCGAGTTTCCCCTTTGACCGGGAATAGATTCGTTCAGGGATACGTAGTTCCATTTGTCCGACGTCTCTCCACAATTGCAGCAAGTGAACTTAAGGTACCATTTAAAATCTGCCCCAGACGATCTAAGTTCTTGTATGTTTTCCAGCGTTGCCTTTATTTTCAGCGCTATCTTGACCATCTTAATGAAACTTCTAAATCTGTAGGCGATTGCACCCCTCTGGCTTTTCTTCTATTTCTTCCAGCCGACGTGGACTGCGTTAAATTGAACGATATTTTATCTGCCGATAGTCCAGACGATTTGAGGTTATGCTATCAATTCTTTTTCGCTGTATCGAAATTGACTCGTCTCCCTTGAGAATTTGCTAATCCGGCCGATAAGCGGTAGAGTTTTTTTACGCCTCTTTGCGTTAAACCAACAAATGGACGTACAAGTAGCGATACAAAGTTGTCGCAACCTGCACGTAAACGGAAGATCATCACGTTTAAATCAGTTTAAATCCGATGTAAATTGTAAAGTTTTGAGAAATGTTTCGCGTTAATATTTGAAGGCGGCGGTAGTATCGACGAATTTAGTTTCCGCAGGAGGCGGCAGAAAGCGGTAGTGTCTATAAAAAATTTGAAATGGATCGTCCTTAACATTATTTCCAGTCTTTTGTTTAAATACTGTCGTATATCTCCGAAAAAAGGGGGAAATTGTTAGAACAGCCACTTAAGAATACAATTTATTGATGCATTACACCGATCGCGATTCCATCAAAGTCTCAAAAATATGAAAAACTGAAAGAATGAACAAAACATTAGCCGTACTCCGAGAGATTTCAAAGAACCGCGGAGTACGGTCACGAGCTGGTTCCGGCCCATCGTGCCGGCAGACTGCGGTTACGAAAACGAACGACGTAATAAATGAAATGATCGTAACATCCTTCATTCGGAATTTTGAAAGTTTGTAACAGAGCTTTAAAGATCGATCCCCCATAGCATTTTGTCTTTCGCGTGAAATATTTTCACGTCACTTTAACAGGTTTAAACGACATAACAGAAGAATGAACAGGACAATGTCACAGACGAAATTTCTTGATCTACTTTACTTTCATTATCCATCTTGCACCGCGGAGACAGATTTCCGACTACGATGCCATTGCCATGACGACAGTGGGTGAAATAGGAACTATGAAATATCGAAGGCAAATCCGAACTATTGGAGAATGACATTTTCCAATTATAAATTGATTCTAATTGCATATCGTTAGATTCAATTAAACAGCTACAACAGTTCGAATCGTAATGACAAGAATTGCTCGTACCGAGTCATAATAGAGGAAACAGAACTCACGTATTCTAAAATATTCCACTATGAATCGCAGCAGCGTCTCGGCCGGCGAGAGAAACAACTTGGCATTCATTTTGCGTCCCCTTGTCCTAAAAAAAGAAGAAATCGACGATTCAATGTTATATTCCGACGCACAACGTGCTAATGCGTAATTGTGAGTAGAATACGAGCACATGTTTCGAAAATTTCTTACCAAAGAACGAGCCAATTGTAGGAGCAAACGGTCTTTCAACCAAGCGAGGGGAACTCCCGAGGACGACTGTTACGCCACTACTTCGGAAGAACGCCACGTATGGGCGCGCTACAGCGGCGGGAAATTCAAATGATAACTGAAGGTAACAAATTCCCATGACGGTTGTGAATGAAGTTAAATTACGACTGTCATTGTGATTCTGCGATCACTATGATAAATCAATTTTAGTTATTGTGCGCACCGTCTCAAGTTCAGGCCGTTGAAACGCGTTGAATGCAGTATGTCGCGATTACAGGAAATTTATTTTGCGGAAAACATTGTATATATCGGCGAAATAATTTGACCCACGGAAATACATGCCGCAGGCTACTGTTTGTCGAAACTGATGATACGAAATACTTCTCGCGTTTGCTTTAAATATTTAATAGAATACGCACTCTATATCTTCCATGCCCATACACTGCCATACACTACCGCCTCCTGCAACTACTAACACGAAACTTTTCTTGAAACTTTGGTAACGCTGCTCCCATGCATAAATACATAGTGATAAATAGCAGCCGATGAGCAGCAATAAGCAGTCAATGTTGGTCAATGGCAGCCAAAGATAACCAAAAATAATGACGTTGAAACGATCAATCCTACCGTTTTTTCTTTATTTGTATCTGTTTACTGTAAATTGTAATGCCGAGGATATTTTAGGATGCGGTGGTTTTCTAAAGAGTCACGCCGATATAGATTTCGCTAGAGTTCAAATAAAATTGTAAGTACAAATCATGAGCGCTGCGAGTTCTGACGAGGCACGTTTACATACGTATAAAATCGACAAATATTGAATGAAATTTTCATCCGTTTTAGGTACACAAAAGCGGGAAGCCTCAAAGATTATACAGAGTGCGCACCCAATAATGGCTATTATTTTCTACCTTTGTACGATAAAGGAGAGTACGTGCTGAAGGTAAAATAATTATTAAATTACATTAACCACTGTAGCGGGTAGTTCAATTTTTCTCCCTATCGGAAACAAAAAAAATACACTTTTTGTCATTCATGGAAAGCAGAACTTTACTTTAATTTTGTTTTTTTAAGTCAAATTGTAAAACATTTCGTTAGGTAGATCCTCCCAGAGGATGGAGTTTCGAACCCACGGAGGTAGTATTGAACGTGGACGGAGCTACCGATGCCTGCAGCCAGGGCCAAGATATTAATTTCATCTTCAAAGGTTTCGGTATCACCGGCAAGGTATATAACGAATAAATCAAAGAAAAGAAACTTAGAGTATTTTGAAAATTTGTTAAAATCATAACACGCGCATTAGGTAACCAGTCTAGGCTTGGATTCCGGCCCAAAAGGCGTTACCGTCAAATTGTACAATGAAAGTAGTAAAGAAATTGCAGTCGGAACTACGACTACCGCGGACGGCGGAATATTTTATTTCACTCCGATTCAGCCTGGAAAATATGTACTCGTCGCCTCTCATCCCGTGTAAGTAATAAAGGTATCGAAGGTACTTTCTGGCAAAAACTATCGTATTTTCTTTCAGATGGGTGATGAAAACCAACACCGTCGAAGTAATCGTTCAAGAAGGAAATACGGAACTTCCGGTCGATAGTTTGGTAATTTCTGGTTATGACGTAAGCGGCAGAGTTACGAGCGAGGACGAGCCGGTGAACGGCGTGTCCTTTGTACTTTTCGGAGTAAGAATTTCTCCAGTTTTGAAAAAGCAATTACGAAAACGTACTTCTCGCAAACACGACAGAAACGTAATTATCTTTTTACAGAATGGCACAGCAAAAAACTGCGCGAAAACTCCGATAAGCAAAGACTTTGATTCCAAGAAACCTCTCTGTCACGTTGCTTCCGACAAAAGCGGTAAATTCGTTTTTCCAAGTCTGTCTCCCGGAGAATACAAACTCATTCCCCATTATACCGGTGCACATACCAAGTTTGACGTTCAACCACCCGAGCTGACGTTTAAAGTAAATCACAACAGCGTAATTCTGCGGCAAGGATTTAAAGTAACCGGTTTCACCGTAAGCGGTATCGTTCGTACCGCGATCGACGGGGAGCCTATGGCGGGAGCAAAAGTTTTTTTATCTCAAAGAGAAGTTGCCACTGCGGATGAAAATGGAAAATACGTTTTAGACAACATGAAGGCTGGTCAATATTCCCTAAAAGCTGAAAGCGGTACGTACGCGAGCCTAGTTTCCATATTGTCGACGATAATATCTCTCGAGATTAGATACTTTGGAGGACGAAATGCGCATGTGTGTCGATTATGGTTGCAGAGAATGTACGATTTAGCGAAAAAATAGTCAAGATATCTCCCAGCTCGCCGGAGCTTCCAGTCTTGATACCTTCGGCGTACAAAGTTTGCGGTAAAGTCACCCTGTCGGCTAAAGGAACTTTGCATCATCGAAAGGTTTCCGTACAGAATACCGCCAGTACGTTTAATTCGGAGGTCACAACTGACCCCAAAACTGGAGAATTCTGTTTGTACCTTGCACCGGATAAGTACCAATTGAGCGTAGTCGTGAATACGGAAGAGAAATCTAAGGGCTTACAGTAGGTTGTCTTTATTGCTTCGTACATTATTGCTTTAGTATTACTTCAAAACTGTACTTTATGTCTTTTGAGGTTCTTCCCACTGCAACAAACGATCCAAGTATCGTCGCAGCCGATAAGCAACGTGAATTTTCTGCAATTGAAAGCGACGTTGACCGGAACGGTGAAATGTTTAACTGGAACCGACTGCAGTCAAGCCTCTGTGACGCTGAAGGTACTCGACGGAGTGACGATAAAGACGATACAAACAACAGGTGAGAGTTCAGATGCGTCCCTGAATTTTTCATCTCGTGACGCGTGCTCGTAAAAGTGATTCTTGCAACGACAAATATGCGTTGAGCTTTCGGTGCTAAAGGTTACAAAGATTTCTTAACGGCACTCCCGCTACTGCTAATTCGAAAGTAAACGAAACGCGTATTCGTTGTCGCAATAATTCCGTATCGATTCTATTCGATGCTACCGTTTTTTTCTGTAAAGTTACCTTCTGTTACACAGACGGTCGGTATGAATTTTCGGACGTCCTGCCTGGCCACTACGAGGTCCTCATAGACAACGACGTGTTCTGTTGGGAGAATCCTAGTTACAGGATCTCCATAACGTCGGAACGCGCGGAGGTACCGACGTTCGAGCAAACCGGTTTTTCCGTCACTTTCATCTCTTCCCACGACACGACCGTCGAGTATACCGAGCCCAACGATTCGAAAAGAATCAACCTGGAGTTAAGCAAAGGTAGCACCAGACACTGCGTACCCAAGCCCGGTACGTACACCTTTTCGCCGAGAAGTTGTCATGTTTACGACAAGCCATCGTACGTTTGGGACACTAGCAATCTCTCGCCGATTTTACTGCATTCGACGGAGCATAGCCATAAAGGAAACATCCTAAGTTCCTCCCCGTTGGACGGGGTTAAAGTAAAAATCGAGAACGCGGATAATATCGCGATGTAAGCATATTTCAAAATTTCTCCGTATTCCTCGATACTCGAGAATATTCTCTCATCCCGGTTTTTTCCCGTCGACAGGATCGGTCCGCTGAAACCCGTGCGACAAAAAAATACTTACAAGTATGAATTTGAATTCAAAGCGAAAACCGATACCATTTACACGATAACGCCGTTGTCGGACGTCCTTCTGTTCCGTCCTCCGTCGTTGAAGGTCCTGGGAGTAAACGATTGTCACAGCGACATAGCTACGTTCGTCAGTGATCTGGGCAAGGTAACGTAACGCGCACCGAAGCTTTAACGTCAACGATGGATAAACGGATACATAGAAGTAGCAAGGTTAATTGCAATTTTCAGATAATTAGCGGGAGAATTAGCCCTCCCTTGGAAACCGTCACGGTACAGATATTTGGAAAAGACAAGGAATCCCCCGTACGCACGTTGGTCACGGCGAAGGATGGAAGCTACAGCGTCGGCCCGTTGGACGGGGAAATCGAATATAGGTAGGCTATTCTTTGATCTTCGAGCACACGACGGCCAGGCTATTAATTCCGACAAACCGAATGCCCACGCCTTTCTTTCGTGTCCAGCGTTACGGCGGAGAAAGAAGGCTTCGTCATTACCGGACCGGACGCCAATGGAGTATTCTTGGCTCACAAATTGGCTGAAATTATCGTCCAAGTATCGGATCAAGCCGACAACGCTTCTCTGCAGGTACGTTCGGATCGTAGTTGCGCATAACCGAAAGCACCGTCCGTTCCTTTCACGCGTTTTCCTCCACCTCGCGACAGGGTGTCCTACTGTCTCTCTCGGGTGGCCAGAGTTACCGGAAGAACAGCATCACGGGCGAAGACGGAAAACTGATCTTCAACTCTCTCTCACCCGGAGAGTATTATCTGAGACCCATGATGAAGGAGTATCGCTTCGATCCACCGTCGAAGATGATCAAAGTCGTCGAGGGGGCGACCGTGAAGGTAAACTTGTTCGGCAAGAGAGTCGCGTTCAGCGCGTACGGCTCGGTGACGTCGCTAAACGGTGAAGCGGAAAGCGGATTGCTCGTCGAAATTCAAGGCCAAGGAGATTGCTCGGATCTTCAGGAAGAAGCTACCACCGAGGAAAACGGCCATTTCCGAATAAGGGGCCTCCAACCGTCGGTTAGTATTCGAAACGCACTTTCGTTCGCAACGGAGCCGATCCAATCGATCTCTTCCTTTCTTCTTCCACAGTGTATCTACACCTTCCGACTGAAGCCGGACGCGGAGGCGAATTCTCACATTCTACGCACGAGCCCGGAATCTGTTACGGTACGAACGTCCGAGGACGTTCACGGTCTTCGTCTGATAGCTTTCCATCCGATCTCTCGGACGGACGTCTCGGTGCACGTCGTCTCCGCGCAGCCCGAGCACTATCGTACCTTGAAGGTGAAACTGTGCAGAGAGGACACGCCCGATTCTCCGATACATACCGCCAAATTGGATGGCCAGCATTTTCCCAAGATCGGCAACAGCTTCAACGCCGGATTTCTCGTTCACCTCCCGCCGTTGCAATCGGACGGTAGAAAGTATTTCGTGCAACTTGAGTCTTCTCTTTCCTCGACTTTGCACAAATACAGGACGATACCGATCTACTTCGAGGCCAATTCGTCCTTCAAGTATGTCAAGCTGACCTTCAACGCCGAGAGGAAGGTCGATCAGAGCGACATGAATCAAACGTCGGTAGTGGCGTTGCCCTTCATAATGCTAGTCGCCCTTGGATTCTTCAATCGCGACAAAATGTGGATGTGGTTGAACGCTTTGATCGAAAAGTGGTCGAAACCCGTTCCCGTCTCGAAGGCTCCCCAAGTACAGGCCGTTCCTATCGATCCGAGGGCCGACGACATAATCGTCGAGCAGATCATGAACATCAACAAGAGAAAGACGAAACCGCGGAAGGTGTGAGCGACACTCGGACCGTTTATCGTCGACGGATCTCATCCAACGCGCGGCCTCTCCTTCGTTCGTCGTTGTCACTTTGCAGCGTCGCTCGAACGAACTACGTCCATCCGTATAAAACGAACCACGCAGAAACTGAAAACCTCAAAAGTTCGCGTATGCACGGACAAAAGAAAAACCCGTTTCACCGATTTCGACCACCAAACATTCATCAATACATGCATGAATAAATATTTGACGTATAGTCCGTGCGCCTGTAACGTTTTTTATTTAATCGTTGTTAAATATAGACATTTTAAAACCATCGCTCTCGTTACTCTCGGTAGATGCACGAGTCCCTTCCTGATCTACGGTACGCACTCGACTCCCTCGACTCGGGGCAGCAGAATTCACTTTACTCGTCGTCCTCAAACGACAAAGAACGCCTGAAACGAAAGAAAAAAAATGCGATCGATCGAGTATCACGCGTTGATCTTCCGCAGCTATTCCTTCGAGTTGTCTCGACGTTTTTCTTTAAAATTGAGATTGACGGGGCAAAGGAAGATGACGGAGAGACGAACGTACCACGGGATTGGCATTGTACAGGCACTTCATAAAGTTGTAGGCGAGCTGGCATCTGTTTGGTCCAGCTGAAAACGACAAGTCGGGGTGACGAAACGCTTTGCGCGAAAATTCGCAGAAAAGGAAACTGTGAATTACTGACTGATGTCGGTGCAGCTATCGATCATGTCGTATCCTATGTCCCTGAAATGGTCCGGTACGATCTTCTTCATCAAATTGAAGTTCAGCTTGTCCTTCTTACCGAACTGCCGAGCAAAACGTAACCGATGGATCGTGATACTTCGACGAAAGGAATGGAACCGCCGATCGGCCGAGCGCGCAACTTACCATATTGAATTTTTCCAGAATGCACTTGAAGTAGCACTTGAGCTCCTCGTCTTCCGCGAAGTTTCCTATTTCCGTCTCGTCCACGATATCTGCAAGAAGAAGCACGCGACGTTTTTTTCGATGGCACCGGTTAGGTTCCACGTTTCCGTTGCGGCCGCCCCGATGGCTTTAACAAATAATAATTTACCAGCGGTCGTTCCGGTCTCCGCGAGACATTTCTTTCTCACTCCGCTGCCCATCTTTTTAAAGTCCTGCGGCTTCGGCTGATTCGGAAAGAAGAGAGCAAGAGAGTTAAAAGAGGGTGGGAGGGAGGAGAAGTCGAGCCAAACAATCTTACCGAACCATCGACGAGAATCGTCTGCGATAGGCAGAGAAGCGCGAGGCTTATGCCGAAAACGGTCTTCCTCGTTGTCATTCCTCGAGACGCGATGCTATCGAAAATCGGATATACCTCGCCGCGCACGAGATTCGGAACTGCATCGCCGGCAGAAACCTACGGAATATATACGCGATCGAGCCAACAAGTGGGAAATAATGATCGGGCGAAACAATGACGGAATTGCCCTTCGCGCCTCTCGTTTCCCGCAAAATTCGCCGCGCCTCTTATCGGGAAAAACTGCGGAACCGGTAGAACTCTTTGAATCCCTCCTGCAGCTGGAGCCTCGGCTAAATTGCAACGTGCATCGCATAATACGGGAGAGAGGGCTGACGAACGTCCGTTAGACTCCGACTCTTCGATAATGTCCTCCGAAAAAATCCTCGTAATTATCGTGGCTCCTGGCGTACCACCCACCGTTTAGCTGGATCGGAGCGGAGCGAGAAATCGGTAAGGCGGGCGTCGCGTGGTTCGTCCATAATTATGCCACCGTGTCCTGATGCACCTCGAAATTATATCCTCGATAAAAGCCGTTTTCCCACTAATTGTAGGGGAATCCTTTACGCAACGGTGGAAACGAACACCGATCGCGACAAGTGTCTCTTGGTTTAACCGATTATTCGTTAACGGCACGCAAATATCGCTTACCGGAGCAGCGCTTTCCCGATACGGCATCGAGGACGACCGGGGAACGCGTTCGGGTCGTTGAGAGGTTCCCCCTTTCCCCTTCGCCCCTTTCAGGGTGTCCCTCTCGATACCGCGACGATTGCGATCGCGTTTCGCGATCCGAGACATCTCGCGGAATCGTCGTTCCATCGTAACGTTAAACGGTTAACGACCGTACAATAGCGACGCCTAAGCAGTAAACGAGTCTCTTGGATGAAACAGCCGGAAGCGTCGAGCACACGATGAAACTCGATGCGTCTCGACGAATCGCCCGGCCCTTCGTTCTTTTCCTTTCGATGTCGCGAAAGGGATCTTGCCCGATCCTGGAAAGCCTCGCCACTTGGGCCCATTCGGATTCGCCTTCGGTCGAAATAGGGAGAATCGAGCGAAACAACGGGCGGACAGTTAAAAGTTTTATTTCATGGATACCTTGACCGTGCGCAAGATCGTACAAATCGTTGCGCACGACTTGGTTACAAGTAGTAAAGTGAAAACTGTCTTACAGGTAAATTTCAGCGCATTCGGCGAGATTGGATTTTGAGCATTTTATCTTTGGTCTCGGAGTACTTTTCTCCGGCTCGCGGCTGGCTCCTCGTTAAAACAAGTAGTAGGTCTGAAATGCGAATCGAGTTATCGCTTATCAGCGAGGTACGGACGTAGAGGCCTTGCGCCCTTTCCGGCGCGCCGGTAGGGGCAAAAAAGATTTTGTCCGAAGAGACTCACCCTCGGCGATAGCTCCGCGTAACATTTGTTGAAGGTGTAGGCGTACTCGCAGTTGTCGCCTTTCGCTGCAAAAGGATCGTTGTTCGATGGCAATTAGGCGTGAAAATACGGAACAGCGGATCGTGTGTAATCGAAAATAAAGCGGGGCGACGAGAAGTGGGGTGCCGAGGGAACGGGGAGGTCGAAGAGGAAGAGGAAGAGGAAGAGGAACAGGAGGAAGAAAGGACGCGATGAGGTTTCGAGAACACCCAATCAATCGCAAACTAAACGAAAACAACGTGTCGTAGATACCCAAGTATTTACCGATCCCTTTGCACTCGGCGATCGCCTTCTGGACTTCCGCCCTGTAGGCCGGTGCTCTCTGGAAGAAGGTCAACATCCCCTTCAGGCTGAGCTCTCTCTTGTCATCGACGAGGCCGAATTGTTCCCAGAGGCAGTACATGTAGCACTGGAAACGGGAAAGAAGGGGACAGTTTCGTTCGATCTGGACTCGTGGGGACGATTCTCCTCCGTTCCAGCTCGGCGGGTCGCGATTTCGCATCGTAACCCAGCGACACTTACCTTCAACTGACGAGTCTCGGGCCACTGGTCGTTTCTCACCGCCTCTATGTCGGCTGAAACGTCCAAGCGTTAAATCCTGTCCTCCGTTCTTTTCGGGCTCGTTCCTTACCGCGGCCATTCTCATTGCGGGGCAATCGAGTAAAAATGTATTCGACAAACATACCTGTGGACACTCCCGTTTGCGTCTGACAAGCGTTCACCACGCTGGCTGCGGTGGCGATCATCTTATCGGAGACGAAGTTCGGCCGCGTCTGCAAAACATCGTTTCCTTCGAACAATCGTATCGACGAACCGTCGACCCGGAAAAAGAGACGCGAAACGGCAAACGCATTTTCCGTTCGAGTTCTCGAAAGGTCAAAATTTCTCGTCGAATATCGTCCAACGTACCCCGCCTCGAACCATCAAGACGTGGGATAGGAGCAGAACCACCGCGAACATCGACAGCTTCATGATTCTTTCTCTCGCTGCTTTCGCTCCTGCGAATTTACGATCGATCGAGGGAGCCTCGAGGCCGACACGGCGATGTTACAGCTTCCCGGGAGAACGTCGACTCGGTAGGACTTTAACGGAGATACTCGTCGCCGAGGATTCCGTGGTATCCGGTGGAGTTGGCGAACGCGAGGGCGCGACTGATCCTTCAACCGCGAGAGACGGACCGCGCAGGGAGCAAATCTTTCGCCAGCCCGCCGTCGTTTACCGCCGCTAACCGTCGCTAACCATCGCTAACCATCGCTAACCGTCGCCAAACCACCACCCAACCGTCTCCGGCCGTTCGACGCGCGCCGTTTCCTCACCCCGGACAACCACCGGATATCTCGCCTTCTCCGATCTCCCGCGTGTCTATTGAAAATTCACGCTCTTTCCCGCTATCCGAAACACCTCGCTCTTTATCGTTCGAAGAACGTAGATTCGCTGCCCCTCCTCAATTCACCTCCGTTCGATCGTCCTTCGATACGATCGTATCCGACGGAGTCGATACCCGAGGATTCCTTATCGAATTTTTCCTCTCCAACCGCCGATCGCCTCTATCGATCCTTCTCTATCCTTTCCCTCGTTCACGGATCCCTTTCTCGTAACTTCTCTACGTTTCGCGTTCTTTCATTCGTTTTCCCAGCTTCTCCAAAGCCCGCACGAGCCAGATAATGGTCGAGCGCGTCTTGTTACCGTACAAACGAACGCGATCTTTCGTTTCTAGGCCAGGGCGAATACGTAGAAGCAGATTTGATTAGCGGATGTTACCAGTTTACGATCTGACCCTAGGTAATCTCTCCTATCCTATACGCGCGACCGGCTAAAATGCTAAAATACCTCGTTCCGCTGCTATCCGTGTCTTCGCGCCCTCGCGCCTTCACCCACCCGCTCACCCAGCCGCTCTCGCGACTAACAAACTTTCAACGGAACAGATATTATCCCGCGCGTCGAAACGCTCCATCATTCAAATCCGGTTCTCTGCATAAGAGACAAATGTCGAAAAGCTTATCGGAAGCCCGGTACAAGGTAGATCGCTCTTGGAATATGCGGCGAATATCGGCGAACGTGAAAACCGTGCGCAACGCCCGTACGTACGTTTTCTACGATCAAGCGAGGTCGCGCAATTTCGAGGGCTCTATGCTCGTAAATGCCGAAAGAAAATAACGGCGCGTAGAAGGCACCGGAAGAGGTTCGGAGGTCGATAGCGATATTGTAGGGCCGCGAGTTCGTAGTCGCGCGAGAAACGAGGGAAGCAATTTTCTGGGTCAATACAATTCCGGCGAAGGTGCGCGAGGATTGCCGAGGCAACCCTGAACAGCTTCGCTCGCAGTCGGGTACAGTCGTCCGTCAAAATTATTGACCACGGTTCTCTCTTTGGATTAAAACGATGATAACTTACGAGCAGGATATCGGCTCGAATCTAAAGAAAAGAGGCAATGCCGAATCCTCGGCATTCTCTCCATGCCGCGAGATTTTCTCTCAGCCTTGATCCTGAGCTAAATGCGCCTCATCCGACATAACCTTTCGATCGACTGTACTTTTCCCACTGGTAGTGAGTACAGTCAGCCGATTTTCTATTGACGCAGCTTCTCGAAATTCCAATTTCACGAAGAAACTCGCGAAACGAAGGAACGCAACGAGAAAGAGCCGCCCGAGCATCTTGACGTGCTCGTTGAGATTTGGTGCATCGGAACCGAAGGTCGAGGACCTTCGATGCCTTTGGTAACTTTGGAAGTTTGAAAGCAAACCATCTTCGGGGGACTGTACGAACCGTGACACTGTACAGTCAGCCGAACTGTAATTGACAATACCACCGTATTCCCATCAAAGTTTCGAGCTACGGAACATCGTGAGCCACGGAACTCGATTCCTACGGTTCCTCCGCCTCTTTTCGGCTATTCCTCGTGATAAAAAAAGAAACGATTCACGAGCGACGCTTCGATGCAATTGAACGTTCGCGAGGATCGCGAAGGGGACAAAAGAATCTCAACGGACTGTACAGCCGAAGTTGTATTGACTGCAGCATTTTCTTCGAGCGTGTGCATTTCGGTCAAAACGAGACATATAAGGTATACCGACGGTGAAAACACGAATCGCTGTCGAAACGTCGCAACATCGACCGAACGATTTCCACCGGAAGAAAGCTGCCGCGGTGAAATGTTCGAACAAAGCCAGTTCTGTAAACAACGCAATTGCATTGCATCGTCGGTGTGACTTCGGCCCGCTCCTAACGCGACGCAATGTCGAAGGCAGGAAAGCAACGATATTTTTGGAGGAACGTTCGAGCATGAATTCCAATTACGAATTACAGAATGACTTCATGGATCGTGGAGATTCCAAGGCCGCGCGACAAACGAAAAGCACGTTCGAGCGAGGTCGATTAAAATTTTGAAAAACTTTCTGACAGAGCCCTGCCATTGTCACGTGGCTCGTCTTTCTCTGCTACGTCACTTTTCGCGTGAAATTTAAATTTTTTTTCACGCACCTTTTCGCCCGTCGGCACGATATTCGCTCCACTCGGAGGTACATTAACGGAGAATAATGGGTAAAACAAGAGGGGTACACGAAACAACGCCTGAATTAAGAAATCGGATGGTGGGAATGTACGAGGCTGGCCTAGGTCTTCGGGAAATCGCGGCCGCGGTAAATTGTTCGGTAATTGTATTTCGATGTATTAAGCGATTTATTTGCCTCTTCGAGATGCAGTCTCTTCTATATTAAGAAACTATATAGCGTTTACAAATTATTTATCATTGTATCTATTCCATCGTCGTTTCAGCAACGTACGGTGAAGAGATGGCTGAACAGATTCGACAAAGAGGGAACCGTAGAAACGAGGGAACGCTGCGGACGTAAGAGGGCCACGACCCAAGAACAGGACGAAGCGATAGTACGTCTGGCCACTCAGACGCCCATAACGGCTGCCAAGGCTGTACTTCCAGCTTTGGGTCTCAACTGCTCCGTCGATACCGTGCGAGAGAGATTACACAAGGCTGGAATTCACAATTGGAGTCCGTCGAGGAAATATATGCAAAGAATTCCGCTCGGGTTGGTTTCCAATCGCTCTCTTTCCCTCTTTCGCTCGTGTACCCGGGTGCCATGCACGGATGCTCACATTATTCTTCCTTTGATCCCAGCGACGCGGATGGAGCTGCCATTCAACAAGCGGTTTGGAGACCTACCGGTACTCAGCTAGGAAAAAAAAAGTTCTCCAAAGATTCGAATAAGTGCGACAAAAGTGTTTCTACGAACAAGAAGAAAAATCCACCGCGAAAAGTGAGGGCCAAAGATACGTACGTCGGCGACGGTGCACCCATAGAAAATCCAAAGCAATCGGCCGAACAGCACGAATTTATATTTCCTCAAGAAAATGTTTCGCAATCCCAAAGCAACGAGATCCCAGCCCCGCCTTTACCTTTGCCTCAGAGTCAAACAGAATTCGGCAATGCGTTGAGCTTAGCTCAACAACCTCAACCCATTTATCAACATTCTGGATTAAATATCGCTCAAAATTGGCCCTTGGATCTGGTGCAAGGAAGTCATCATTACCCGCAGGTTCGTGTACCGTATGATTGGAAATTCATTTGACGTATCGTCGATCTCCGATTTTTTCCATCGCACGTCCTTGATTCTAGGGCCAACCAAATTCGTTGTCACACGAGCAGCCCCCCTCGCAGCAGCAGCTCCAAGAACTGCATGCTCATCAAGAGCGACAGCAGCCACACCATATACAGCAAGTGCAGCAGGTGCAGCAAGTACAACAGAGGATACCGGATCAAACGCACAGTCAAAATCAGTTGCCCCATCATCGTAATCTCGATCAACAGCAGCCGCTGCTTGGTGCGGAACATCAAATTCAACATCACCAGCAGCAGCAACAGCAGCAACAACAGCAACAGCAGCAACAGCAGCAGCAGCAACAAGAACACTTACAGATTCAACAACCTAGTCCGCAAAACAGTGCAAATCTTAATTCTGAAAGTTCTAATTCCTGTAGTTCTCACGACAACAGTCAGTCTTCGGGTGGAGAAACTGAACGGAACAAGAGCATACCGAATCGTAACAATGGCAAGAACGAACAACATAAAAGGAAGAAAAAGGGTGGGAAAGCGAAAGGAACGTTGGAAACTAGCGTCGAAATTCGAAATCGTATGATCGGTATGGCCGAAGCGGGATTATCCACGTTATCGATAGCGCTCGCTATAGATAGATCGGTAAATATACATCGTTCATTTGCGTGAACGCTTTTCATTTCGTATTGGTAGACGTATATGAAACGTACCGGCCCTGAGACGACACGTTACTCATTGACCAGGAACGTACCGTTAAAAGATGGTTGGAACGTTGGCACAAGGAGGGTAATGTCCAAACGAAGGAAAGAAAGGGACGTCGACGGATTACAACTAAAGAAGAAGACGAGGCCATTGTAGCAATGGCGACTCAACATCCTTTAACCGCCGCCAAATATGTCGCACCCGCTTTGGGATTGAAGTGCAGCGTAGATACAATTAGAGAAAGACTTCACAAGGCCGGAATACACAGTTGGAAATTAGGAAAGAAGCAAGGGTTCGTATACGAGGCTATTTCCTTTGATTAACGATGACGCGCAAAACAGAATAATTTCTCCTCTGATCTCTGTAGCGAAGGGAACGCCGTGCATACCGTGCATCTTTGGCAACCGAGCGGAAATCGGCCGAACAAACCAAAAGTACTCGGCGAGAAGAAGAGAAAAATGATTAACGGTAAAAGGCGAGATCAAGGAGCAAATGTCGTGCAAAAACGGGCATCGAGAAAGAAGAAAGTCGAAGTTGCTCCGGTAAAGATGGTTCCACCTCCGGCGAACATGGTACCGGAACAGCCCACCCCTCTGCCGTTTCACAATCCGGCATCGAGTAAGTCACGATAAAGAGAAAAGCGAACGAGATGTATCTTTTCATTTCAGACCAAATATCTCGCTTTACACGGGGAAGACTAATCGGAAATGGTAAAAACCACTTCTCAGTGGCAAACTATGTTTCAGGACCTAATATAATGCAGCCTGTTCATAGTATACCTGCCCCACCTCCAACGCTCGTACAGTCTCAACCTCCGCCGGCAGGTCCGCCGGCAGGTCCACCACCGGGGCCGCAACCGATGCAACCGATAGGCCCGATAATGCAACAACGACCGGACTGCCGACTGGCATCGAGCATAGTACCGTCGGTCTCGGGCCAGGGAAATTCTGGAGTCGCTTATCCCTCTTGCATGGTTGGAAGCAGCAGTCATGCGGGGCATCTGGATCAGCCGGATCCCTTAAATTATGAGCCATATATCTGGAGTTTCTAAGCGTTGTACAAACTGACGCTGTTAATTATTGTCGTGAAGACATCTGAATCGCGTATACAGTATATTACTGTTCGACTTTTATATTTTTACGTACCACAGTTCGTTATAGAATTATTTCTCCGCGCTGAGAGCCTTTTCCGTTGATACTGCAGACGGGGTAGGACCGTGTCAAAAAGAAATGAAATACCTCTGAGTCGTAACTTTTCTCAAACTCTGTACTCATTGAGGGCTTTCACAAGCGTAAAACGAAAGTCTGAGCATTCGTACAAGCATTCGTATAAACTGTCGTTAAAGTAGGTAACGAAACAAATCATCGTCGCAATTTCTCAACTCTAACGTGTTCTCATAATTGCATGTAGTGGAACTGTTAAGTGTAATCCATTGGAACTGAACAACAGGTAGTTGCCAATTTTAACGTAACAGAGTACATATATGTGTGTATATAAGTATATATATTAGGTATCATAACGTCGGGACATGAAATTTACAGCAAACGAAGATATACTTTTCTTATCGGTTCCCGAATTAAGCAAAATAATTTGATAAATTATGCAGAGTGATAATAACGAGGAGAACGTTGAAAGAGGACTATTCTATCAAAATTAAGTTATTTAAAAACGTACTAAAAAATGTCAAGTACATTTATCTCGTATATTCGTTTGCTTCGCTTTAAATAATTCGTTCAACGAATTATCGTAAATTTGATTACAGAGTAACGGAAATTGCAATATTAAGCGATACGAAGGAAAAAGGAATTTCTGTTTAACGATGAAGTTACGATCATTGTCGTATGAATTTAAAAAATCATATCGACTTCAAGAATGCATCTTATACACGGAATTGGTTGAACCAATTTAAGTCAATGTGCAAAAAGTTTATATTATGTAAATATATACATATACACTTTTATGAACGGAGTAGAAAGAAACTATATTGACAAAGGTAGGGAAGAACGTATACAACGTTTATTTTGCTATGATGTACTTTGACGTCGAATAGGTATTAACACTATGGTAAAGTCAATGGAGACACCATAATCAGAATAAACAAGATCTACACCACGAACTTTTCTACGATTTCTTTATTCAACTTTGTTCTGTCTTAATAAGATGAAGAATTACTGATATAGTACTACCCCCAAACGATTCTCTTATAATGTCCGAATTAAAATATCACTCGTAAAATTCGTCGAAGATACGGTTAATGCGGCGGCGATTCGCAGCAACTGCTGCACACATTTCATAGACGATTCTATTTTTCTCTATTGCAAAGGTGCACTTTCTTTTTGATCAAGAGCAACGGCATTGTAAGTAGCAATACTCGGAATTCAGTGTACATTTCAGTTGTTATTATTCGGTGCAACTTTTATTACGTTAATTCCCATATTTGTGAAGCGTTATTTATCACCTTATCGGGATGGCTTTTGTGGAACATAAAGAAACCTTGAATTTGTGCCGGACTAACGTTTCGTTTCTGTGCCATTACGTTTTGCGCGAATTGCTTTGCCAGTTCTTCCGCACTATTTGCAGTATTCTTATAAAACCTGAGAAACATTTGTTCGACCTGCGCGGTACTACACCACCCTGAAACAGAGAATAATCGTTACGGGAATCTACTATTTTGCAGAAACGCGTCTCGACACGTACCGATGTACTCCTTTACGTCTACTCTACCGGGCCTAACGAGGGCAGGATCCAATCTTTCCAAGTAATTGGTCGTCATGAAAAGAATTCTTGCCTCCGTAGAAGCAACGCCGTCCAGACAGTTTAATAAGCCGCTAAACGTAACTCTATTTAAGCCATCGTACGCGGCTTTAACTGCAACGATCAAAATATGTTTTAGAGACAACGAAATACAAATGTTAGTTGCTTTGCTATCCGACAGACCTTCTTTCTTTTCCTCCCTACTGGCAAATGCGGCGTCGATGTCCTCGAGTAGGATAATGGTCTGTTGAGGAGCTACGGCTAATAAATGATTTAATCTGTCGTCGGTCAAACCCCGCTCCGATAGATTTAAGACGCATATACCGCGCTCCAACTCCCCGGCCAGTGCCGTAATAAACGACGACTTTCCGCATCCTGGGGGTCCGTGTAACAAATATCCCCGACGATAAGGAATTCCTGTATTTACAATCAATACGTGTACCGTCGTATATACAAAATATGTTACGAGTAATTTTTCAACAAATCTTTACGTCTGGTGCTCGCGTACCGCGGTCAGTGTACCACGAGGGGTTGTCGATAAATTCGCGGCAATCGCTTATCAATCTGTCCGCGATACCGCAATCCAGGACTACGGAATTTAACGGCCTACGTTTCCTAGCATGTCCGAATTGTCTCCACTCGCTTCCTAATGCCGTGTACATTATAGTTTTTCCTTCGTGTTCCTTCAAAGCCATCTGTCTAGCTGAACGGAAAAATGATTCATTGACCTTTCAAAGTTCTTTACTTCAAGACCCTTAGGATGGGATTTTACCTTCCTCGAGAATATTAAAGTATATGCTTTTATCTCTTCCAAACGCTGTCAGCTGAACGGTCTCCCATGGTACACCCATCTGTATATCTAACGTTTGTTGTTCTCTCGTTCGCTCGACTCTTATCCAATTCCCTCTGTACCTGTTTATACGTATGACACATTATTTTTTCCCACGTTACGGAACAGCATAACGGTACTTATGGCGCATAGTTTTACAACGACACGGAAAATGTTAAGGTTTCGCCAACTAATAATTTTTAAGAAACGTAAAGGTCAACTTGCACTTTCTGCAAAATTTGCATCGTTACTACTACCATATCTAACCTAAAGAAATGTGTTCCAATACTTGGTATGAAATCGTATCTAGTTTTTATGTGACCTGTTTCTCTTTGCTCGAAACTCGTTTCGACGGAAAGATGTTGCGTTTCCTTAGCTCCTTTGTGCGTAATCCATTGTAACAACCACTGATAACTTTTGTCACGGCACGGGACTTCCAAAGTGATCATGTAGTGTCGTCTATATTCGAGCAAAATTAAAAAATTACATAAAGTAAAATAGGTACAGGGGGGGGGGGGGGGGTGTAATTTTTAAATGCTGGAAAGCACGAACCTAAACAATATCATTCCCGCTTGCATTCCTTTTCGTAGTAAAGCAGCACCGGCTCCTAACCCGAAAAGGCCAAAACCAGCGCCGAAGTAAGGATTGTCGGAAAGTGTTTGTACATAATCTATTATAGTCATGATGTCGAAAATATTCTAAGCTATTTGGTCAAATATGAAGACGCCCGTACTCCTTCTTTTTCGATTTATTTCTATTCGCTTATTGCTCTCCCTTGGTAGACGGTACTAAGGATTATGTAAATAAGACGAATGCGAATGTGATCCGATATTGTGGTCATGCGTTTACACTTCTCTATGTATGCATTTACGTATCTGACAATGTTCGGCTACCATCAGCTACCATACTTGTCATGCCGAATCAACGGGGACAGAATATTAGAAGATACGAAACGTACCAAACACTTTGTATACAGTGATATTGGACAAACCCTTCTTTAAATATTAGTCATATCTACTTCGTGTTGCGCAACAGCGTCATATACAGAGTATACAGAAAAGAAACGTTCGCTGAAAAACAAAACAAAAATAGTCCTATACAGTCCTATATTTCCTATACAATTCTTGCTATTTCATTTATGCCGTTTTACTGATAACTGATAATATCGCTAAACGGTATCGGAGGTAACAAATGTATTTGAAAACATCAGTGTTACATCTTTGTACCCTTCATATACCGTATATACGAGCATATACGACTAGAATTTCTTAAAACTCCGAAAATTCTTTCGAGAGGTTGCGCTGACAGTCTTTGTAGAAAACCAGGAAGCTATGTGATATCTTCGATACACGTTATTAATGCGCAACGTGCACAAACGGTATGCCGCCAGTATTTCATGTGACAATTAACGACAGATGCAATAATCGAAATCTGTAAATATACGTTCGCACGTATGATAATTGTGTTGCGAACAGATTTATCAAATCTTTCCACCACTCCAGTCAAGTGCGGTATTCACCGGCACGTGCACCGCATGGATTGGCTATCATTTTATCATTATTTTTCCGCAATATGATTTTTAACGAAAATTCAAAGGTGTGTAATATTTGTAAAAATAAACCTGTCTCTGACAAACAAATCCCGTAGAAAGACCAAATTCTTTTTATGAATATCTTCAATAACATGTTTGTCATATTTTACATTTTCTTTTGATAGTTCGATGTTGCAAATGCGGTGTATATGATTTTGAAGTATACTTTTGAAAGGAACAAAATATTGGAAGCATTGTGGTGATTAATTTTAATACCATCCAAACTGCAATAGGCCGCGTAAATAGATATTTCGTTGAATAATGGGCCACTTGGTTCTTGTTTAAAAGAAACACTTTGTCCACGAATTAAAATAACCGATTCACTATTCAAATGACACCACATGAGAAATTAATTACACTTTCTTTCGATTAATAAAAGTCTCACGTTACGTGTGCTTTTTATAGATGCGGTGGTCCATATTTTTCTATCTGCTAGTTTTGTCTACAAAGCAACTGGAAGCCGATAAGAGAGTCAACAAATACGTAACTACTTTGATAGATGCAAAATGGAAAGAAACACCTTTGGTTCTCGAGGCAGCAGAGTATCTCAGCGACGAAAATACAAATTACTTTTGGAAATTTATAGATACATTTGCCGCAAAAGATTTGAGAAACGGTAACTTCAGATTATTTAGACGTATCGAGATCTGTTACGTTTTACAGCAATTCTTTGGATTTATTTGCAGTTACCGAAAGAGACAATTATAATGCCGTCGTCGAGTTTGCTCATAAGCATTTATCTTCTTCCGAAGTGGCACTGCTGAAATTAGGATTATCTCTGCGCATCTATTCGGCTCGAGTAGAAATGTTTACGCAAATGGCAGAAAACAAAAATGTTTCCGCTCTAGATTGTTACAATGTAGTAGACGTCGGTGGAAAATTGACTTGTTCCTTGGAAGAATTGGAAGAATTAGCCCTGCAAGTGAGTATCTTGTATGGCGGTATATTAATACTTTCGGTAAGACGTTTTATAAATCGACTCTATAAATTTTCTAGGAAAGCTGGAAAGACCCTGATATATATAGCGTAGATCATCGATACCAATCTTCTCGACCATCCGGCAAAGTCATAATATTGTACGGCCTGGTTGGTAGCCCGATGTTTTTAGATTTTCACGAGAAATTGAAGGAATTAACGGAAACAAAGGGGATTAATTATATTCTGCGGCATTACTTAAAGGTGCGAATTTGGTTTTACCGTATCTAAACGACACGTGTAAAGTTTTAACGTATTTACTTTTTACATTATTTTTAGGATAGAATAGATAAGAAGGTACGCTTGTCGGGATACGGCGTAGAGCTGCAGATGAAATCTACGGAATATAAGGCGACAGACGATTCGGATATAAAGGATAACGAAGGCAAGAGCTCGGAAACAGCCGGTGATAGCGCGGAAGAAGTAGACGGAATTAACTTTATGATTCTAAAGTAAAAAAAATTTGGAAAAAACTTAGCGAGAGCGATACGTATTCTCCGATTTAACCGTAACGCATTATTGGCATTCAACGATGTTCTCAGGAATCTGTATCCGGATAAGCAAGCCCAGTTGGACGAGCTGCAGACTCACTTGTTAGAAACCAGTCATGAAATTGGTGCTTTAAAAGTATGGCAGTTCCAAGAGTTGAGTCATCAGGCAGCCGAGAGAATAATGAATTCTCCCTCGAACGAGGCTATTAACGTTTTAACCGATATTTCGCAGAACTTCCCCATGCAAGTAAGCATCTTCCTACGTCGCAGCCCTATGTATATTTTTACGAACGATCTTCTTTCAGGCAAAATCTCTGATTAGAACGAAAGTAAATAGCGAGATGAAGAAGGAAATGAAGCTGAATCAAGTCGTATTTTCCACAAGTTTAAATATTCAACCCACCGATACTGCCCTCTTTATCAATGGATTGTTCTTCGATTTAGAAGCCGTAGATGTGCTCAGCCTCTTGGAATCACTGAGAAGCGAATTGCGAGTGATGGAGTCTTTGCATAAAATTGGTAAAGTTTTTCGTCGTTTACCTTAGCACTGCTATCGCCAAAAGTTCGAACCGCTATATCGTGGCAAATAACATTGAATCGTAGGGTTCGGTAACAGCAAGATGAGTAAGCTTTTAGCTTTAGACTTATCTGGTAAAACGAATAAGCAGGACTTTGCTATGGACATAAGGGATTCGGCTATAATTTGGGTAAACGATATCGAACATGACTCAGCGTATATTAGGTGGCCTTCGTCGCTGACGGAATTATTAAGACCAACTTTCCCTGGAATGCTTCGAAATATTCGAAGAAATTTATACAATTTGGTTTGTAATCCTCTGCGTCATCGTTTAAAGCGATCGTAATCTACCGTTGAGTAGACGTAACTATATCACGTTACTCTTCATTTTTGCAGGTATTATTAATTGACCCTCTGAGCGAAGAGTCTACGCCTTTGATAATGTTGGCTCAGTCTCTGTATTTACATTCCGCGCCACTTCGAGTGGGATTCGTGTTTGTCACGAATTACGATACTTCCGTAACTGGCTTAACGGACGCGACTGTTGCAGTTAACAATGCATTCCATTATTTCATGGAAAGTAAAGGTTCCGAACAGGCCTTACAGTTTCTAATAGATGTAAGATTTTACCGTACGGAATTGTCGAATTTTTAAAGTACCTTCAGAAATTCGTCACTCGTCGCTCGTCATTCCGTTCTTTCTTTCCGTTTCAGTTGGGAAATTATGTCGGGCCACAGGGAGCCGATGTGGAAGATGTAAAGAAAGCGATAAAAACGCAAGACTCGTCTGCTAATATAAACTATATACTTAGCGAGGAGTCGGAATACGACGTAGGACGGCATTTGGCCAGCGACTTTGTAAAACGATCAGGGTTCAAAAAGTTCCCGCAGGCCTTGCTCAATGGCATACCTCTGTCATCGGATCAATTGAACGCCGCATCCTTCGAAGAAGCTGTACTCTCGACAATTATGTCGCAAACGCCTGCACTGCAGAACGCGGTGTTTCTTGGGGAAATAGCAGAAGGAGACGACGTTGTCGATTACATGATGAATCAGCCGAACGTTATGCCACGGTAAAGTGTTTACCTCGATTAAATTTGATTTTATTATCGAAAAGACTCCAGTGCGTCTAATCTCGGATTGCAGTTTAAACGAGCGTGTATTAAAAGTGGAGAAGCACACGTGGTTAAATTTGATCGGTACCATTCCCAATGACGGAGATTTCACTAAATGGAGCCCTCAAGATTTATCGACGTGGCTGATGGAAAAGATGAGTTACATGTTTGTACCGCGTCGAACGAACGTCCATCATTTGTATTCTTTTTGGGTGGTAGCGGACCTGAAACAGATAGCAGGCAGGGAACTTTTGCGCGAGGCTCTCGAATACATAGTGAGTGAAGAACCGATGCGATCATACTTTTCGTCAAAATAACGTCTAGCACAATAGAATATATAAAGGTAGGATAGCAGAAAAGGAAGAGACTGCCAATTGTCATTGTTCATTAGGAATCGGATGCCGACGTGAGAATCAGCATAATCATTAACCCACTGCACGGCGTAGACGATACCGATAGTACGGCTGATATCAACAAGATCGTTCTGGCCGCACTCAGCGGCTTACCCGTTGAAAAGGCGAAGCGTTTCGTTGGTAATGCAATAAAGGAAGATGTTGCCGCTCTCATCGCCGATGGTAAATTCGACATAGAGGTATGCATCTGTCGTAGAACGATCGATCTCGAAGGTAACTCTCCTATCGTGGAGTTGCCGATTGACTATCTCGGGGCAAACGGTGAAGAGATTGTACAACATTTTAGGAGGAATCTGTGATAGAAGAGTTAAAGGAACAAGACGGAATGCTGTCTGTACACCGACATTACGCCAAAACTGTTTTGAATTTAGAAAAAGGAGTTCGAGGAATCGTATGCAACGGACGACTGGTCGGGCCTCTGAACGACGACGAGGAATTTACCAGCGAAGATTTTTCACTGTTGGAGAGGTTTAGTCAAAGGACTTACGGTGACAAGCTGTTCAAAAAATTGATAATGGGCCAGCTGTTCGAAGACGATGAATACGGTACGAGAGGATTAATTTAATCATTAATTTAATCGCAGTATCCCCGTTGAAGTACAGCTAATGGTATGGGAATTAAAACTGAATTATAATATTTTTATATAGAGAAGAACGAAATTACCGACGATACGATAATGAAGATCACGTCACTGTTGGTCTCGCATCCTCAGACACGAAGTCGCTTCGATATACATTTTCACAGTGACGATTACAGGTACGCCCAGACACGGAAGTGAAGAAGAGACTATGACCGTCAGATATTCGTATTCTCAAGCTTTACTCTTTACTGTTTAGCGCGATCAAAATCTCCGCCGAAAAACCCGACGAAGTGGCATTTAATTTGATCGCAATCGTTGATCCTGTATCTCGCGGTGCTCAAAAGTTGGGTCCAATTTTAAAAACGTTACAGCAGTCCGTCAATTGTAACGTCAAAGTATTTCTAAACTGTTTGGAGAAGAATAGCGACATGCCGCTCAAGAGGTAAATAGTGCGCGAAGAAATGCCAATGCAATTAACAATAATTACAGAGTATAGGAACAGGCGTCATTTTGCAGCTTTTATCGGTTCGTCTTCGAGCCCGAGTTACAATTCGGCACCGACGGACTTATTTCCGGTGCTATGGCGAAATTTACCAAGTTACCAACTTCGTCGCTCCTGACCCAGTATATTCACACGCCGGAAAACTGGCTGGTGGAAGTGGTCAGAAGCGTTTATGATCTAGATAATATTAAATTGGACAACGTTGCAATCGGAGTTCATAGGCAAGTAGGGACGAATTTACGAGCGTAATTGCGTCGATCGTGCTCACGTTTTAATCTCTACGCCCTGCAGCGAACTGGAATTGGAACACCTGTTACTGGAAGGTCATTGTTTCGAAGCGGTCGTGGGAAATCCACCGCGTGGATTACAAATTACGTTGGGCACGGAAAAGTCGCCGGTGATCGTCGATACCATAGTAATGGCCAATTTAGGATACTTCCAATTGAAAGCAAACCCCGGTGAATGGGTGCTAAGGCTCCGTCAGGGAAGATCCGCGGAAATATATGACTTCAGTACGGTGGGAGGGCAGGATGTCATACAGAATGGCAACGACGTCAAAGTCGGCATAAGCTCGTTGAGGAGTCACGTCCTGAAAGTTAAGGTGTCCAAGAAGCCGGACAAGGTTGGAATGGACCTTTTATCGGACGATGATAAATCTTCCGGTTTGTGGAACTCGATTTCGAGGTAAGCGAGATTTCCTCCGATTTCCGCCTTCAAATTCTCATTCGACCAACTCGTGCTTTATCGCTACTGTTTTATCGCGATACGCGTAGAAATAGTACGTTAGCCTTCGGTTATCCTTGAACTTTAACTTTTATTTGTTCTCTCTTTTTTTTTAGCTTTTCCAAATTTTGGTAAGCTTCTCATTATTACGTAAATACTTAATTATCCGAAATGCGGGAATATTTGCTAACGCGCAAGTATCTCGCAATCCCGAAGATCGTTAGATTCCGTTAAAGGGATATCTTGGAAGTATAATTTTCGTTAATCGCGCGCGTGCTCCAAATCGCGAACCGTCGCACCTACATGTATACCTCGTCGTTACTTCCGTTGTCTTTTGCTTCGATACTAGGACATTTACGGCAACGGACGACACCGAGGATCAGGACGAGAAGCTCAACATTTTTTCCTTAGCTTCCGGACACCTATACGAAAGATTCTTGAAGATAATGATGCTGAGCGTCATAAAGCATACCAACAGTCCCGTGAAATTCTGGTTTTTGAAAAATTACCTCTCGCCGACGCTCAAAGTAAGCCATGACGAGCATTTATCGCGCGCAATATGCAGTTAATATCGGTCGACGGCCGTACTTTGAGTCGGCAACGAAACAATTTCTTAACGGAGAGGTACACTTTTTATCGAGTACAGGACTTCTTGCCTCAAATGGCCAAGGAGTATAGCTTCGAGTACGAACTCGTTCAATACAAGTGGCCGCGTTGGCTTCATCAGCAAACGGAGAAGCAGCGAACCATATGGGGATACAAGATACTATTCTTGGACGTGCTGTTTCCGTTGAACGTGAAAAAGATCATTTTCGTGGATGCCGATCAGGTAAGGGTAAAAGAGTAACGGATGTTGGATGTTGCCGGTCGTTGGTTTTTTTGCGTTCGGCTTCATCGCGTACTTTCGACGCGATCGGCAGGTCGTCAGAGCGGATCTAAAGGAATTGGCGAGCATGGATCTCGGCGGGGCGTCGTACGCATATACGCCGTTCTGCGACAGCAGAAAGGAGATGGACGGCTTCCGATTCTGGAAGCAAGGATACTGGAGAAATCATTTGCAAGGTCGCGCGTATCATATCAGCGCCTTGTACGTCGTAGATTTAAAACGATTTCGACGTATCGCGGCCGGTGATAGACTTCGAGGTCAATATCAGGCGTTGAGTCAGGATCCGAACAGTTTGTCGAATCTCGATCAAGTAAGCTCATGCTGCCAAACATATTACGGCGGACGAATCCGATGAAACGTGTTTCCCATGCAAACGGTCACGATGACGATTCTCTTTCAGGACCTTCCCAATAACATGATTCATCAGGTAGCTATAAAAACCCTGCCGCAGGAATGGCTATGGTGCGAAACCTGGTGCGACGATGCGTCCAAGAAGTACGCGAAAACTATAGATTTGGTAAATTAGCTTCCTTACGTACTTCTCGCAACGCGCCCCACTATCGAAATTCGACAAATTTACGCCGATCCATCGTTACAGTGCAACAATCCAATGACCAAGGAGGCTAAGCTCCAAGCTGCCATACGTATCTTGCCCGAATGGGCGGAATACGACGAAGAAATAAAAGCCTTGCAACAGAAGATAGAGAATGAAAATAGACAGATAGAAAAGGAGGACAATGGTAGGTACGATCGGCGGTATACGACGACGAGATTAGGCTACACACGATGTTTTCCTCCCTTTTCAGACGCTGCCGAGAATATCCAAGATTCTACTAAACACGAGGAGCTATAGATCTTTCGAAGAACGCGTCCGAGGAGACGTACCCCGATTCGAGACAATTAAAGGGGCCCTCTTTTTTTTTTGTTATCTTTTTTTTTACGTATATAAAAGAATTGTGTGAAAATTAATTTACTTTCGGTTTCTTTGCCGTCGTCGGTACTTGGAAGTTTTTCCAGCCGTTTAAATGGGCGCTGCAGATTTCTAGGATTCCCTTGATCGATGTCCAGCACCCGCGTTTTCATTCCCGTTCTCGTTCCTGGTCCCGGCCACGGCCCCGGTCCCGCAAACGGTCTGTCCTCTGTGGATTCTTTGGTCGTCAAGGCAAGAAATTCACGAGTCACCGATAATCGAAGTAGAATTCGAAGCGGCTGCGAATTCCCTTCTCAAGAACGGTGACTATAAACGTCTTTCGTTTAACGGAATTCAATCGCCTACGATTATCGTGATTGCAGTATTCTAGTTCATCGCAAATAAGAAAATGCGTTTACACTCGCGTAACGATTGTGATTTTGTATCGTTTACTGTACGATTGTAAGGAATAAACTTGTAACGTTTGTAAACTATCCGTCGTGTATGCAGGTTGGTCGAACGCGTTCTTTCGTCCCCGATTCGAATCGGTGCGATGGAAAGTTTCGCAAAGATCGAAAGTGTCTTGTACCTCGGAAGACTCGATTCCCTGGCAAGACGAGCCGTATCATCGCGTCGAGCTATCGTCGAGTCTATTGTCTTTCTGGTGCTTTTGTAAACAGCCTAGAATCCCGGAAGGGGAAACCGACGCGTCGGCGACGACGTTTTTTGCCTGGAGAAAGACGCGACGGATCGCGTCGATGCGATCCCCGTGAGAACGGAGTCTGCTCTGTCTCGTTCCGACGCTTCGGACGTTCTCTCTCTTCCGTTCTTTGTTTCCGCGCTTCGAGGGACGCGAAAAGTGCTCGATTCTTTGGTAGACTACACCAAATTCGACGATCTCCACGATCTGCATTATCTACAAGATCGACCGGCAAGAATGGACGACGCTGCACGGGACAACGTTGACTCGTACGTAATTCATCGACGTTTCGCGATTCGAATCTTCGATACGCTCGGCATGTTCGGCCACGAGGTCCGATAAACCGTTACGGGGGTCGCGGATCGGATCGCGTTTTAAACGAGAAAGCCGATCGCGCGTCTTCGCAAAGATATCTTTTGAAGTAAATTAAATGGAGCAAAACGATCGGAACGAAGTTTACCGCCGCCGACCGAACGAGATTGCTCTTTTTTACGCGAGTCGAGTCGGCGGAATCGATGGACAAATATCAACGAATCGCGACCAAATTATTCTTAATCGTCGAAGGTGCAACGTACTCGCGGGGAGAAGCACCTCTTCGGCAGCGGAAAATCTGCGAGCAACGAGTCATCGATCGAAATAGAAAATAGAAATTTCGAAGGAGCGTTATCGCGGTATATTTTGCAATTCGAAGGACCGTGCTTCCAAAGTTCATCGAGTTTACATCGTCGAAGGTCGTCGATTCGATTCGGCAGCGCGTGTTTACCACGGACGGAAGGTCAAAGCGCCGGAAGGCCGCGGGACGTTCGAATCAACGTCGCCGCCGAGCCCTCTGTTCGACTTTTCTACCCGATCGTTCGAACCAAAGCTATCTCCGCTGAAACGATCTACCGGTCGCTCATGATTATTCACCTTCGTCCGAATCGGCCGGTCCTCCACGTTTGTCTTTGCTCGCTGCTTCGACAATTTTGCTCGGGCGGGAGAGGAATTTACGGTAGACGAGAGGCGTACGACGTTTCTTCGTCCTAGAGTCGAAGTATCGCAACGGGACGGTGCTACGATTGCACGGTAGTCGAAATCGTTGAAACTGTTCTAACGAGGAAACCTCCTTTGCGCGCAATTCTTCTCCCCGCGTCTATCGGCGCCTCGAAAAGTTCTTTCGTCGTGGCAGCCGCATCGTATTTGAATAATAGCAGTGTCAATATTTGCACTATTTCAACAACTCTCTCTCTGTTCCTCGCTCTCTTTCTTTCTCCTTTCCACTTCCCCCTTCTCTCGTTCTCTCTCTCTCTTTGGACGACGATATTGGAGCAGCTACGAGTAACGGAAAGATTTGTGCGGCGGGAGAGAGGAAAAGGAAGTTTATTGCGGCGCGCCGCGATTTGTCCGACAGGTTTGCGTTATACTCTCCATTGAGGATTCCGTCGGACCGATCGAATAGCAAAAGACCGAACAAACTGTCCCAGTGGGACAGTCCCACGGTCCTGCGCCAAGGTCGAATCCTCGAGCGAATGGCGATTCGCGATCCGAAAGGGCGCGCGCGATTCTGGATGTTTCGTCGCGAGCGTCGAGCCGATCGGAAGAGTCGACGCTAGCTTCTATCTGCTCCTATCGCGCAGAATTTTAATCGGCGGGGCAAGAGACGATCGAGGATGCGCGCTGGCGCGATCTATCGCGCCGACGCCGACGCCGACGCCGACTTCGACGCGTCGCTCCCAGAACGAATCGTTTTGCGCGCAAATTGCGCCTTACGAGAGACTAAAGAGGAGAGGGAGGATTACGTTTTAGCAGGCAGAAGCTCGATCGGTCGATCGATCGAAGAATCGCGTGGATCGGGCGACTTTTCGACGGAGGATCGCGAACGCGAACGTTCGACGTCGATCGGTCGAAGTTTGGTCGACCGTTTCTTCCCCGTCGGTTTTACGAGTCTCGAAAGTCGAAACGGAAATGTCGGTTACGTCGCGAAGTGGGACTATCTTTTTCGAAGTGCAAGAGAGACGGAAAGAGCGGCGGCAGATAGGAAGGCCGAGAGGCAGAGGCAGAGACAGATAGTCGCGCGAAAGAGAGGTGGCAGCGGCGCTAGAGGAAGATGGCGACGGCGACGGAGGAAGATCGAGCGAGTAAGACGAAAAGCGGAGAGAGAGCGCGCGGGAGTAATTCAACGAGGGTCGAGTTATCTGGCAAAGCAAACGAGCTTGGATAGACGAAGGCTTTTCTACCGAAAGTCAGCACCAAGCGGCAAGCTTTCGTTATTTGTTTGACCAGTGACGCGCGCGCAGTCCACGTCCGAACAGTCCGAACAGTCCGAACAGTCCAAACGGTCCGAGCGTCCAGCGAGGGATCCTCGTGTACTCGGCCGGATCGTCTTTCGCCTTTCGTCTTTCGCATTTCACCTTTCGCCTTTCGTCTACCGTCGTGCCCCCTTCTTTTGCCTCCATCGCCTCTTCCGTTTCTTCCTTCTCCTCCTCTTCTTCTTTCGCTCTTTCTTCTCCTCCTCCTCCTCCTCCTCCTCCTCCTCCTTTTTCTCCTTCTCCCTCTCCTTCTCCTCGTCCTACGCTTCGACTTCTTCCTCTTCTTCTTCGTCTTCTTCTTCCTCTTCGTTTTCGTCTTCCTCTGCTTCTTGTCCTCGCGTCTGTTTCTTTTTCGTATTTTCGAGCGGACCGCCACACCGAACCGATCGTCGCGTCTAACGTCAGAATCGGCGCCATCGACCAAGCATCGCCTCGAGGATCATGGACGACGAGAGGATCAAGCTGTGAGTTCGAATATCCTTCCGGATATTCCGGATCGTCCGATTCTTCGTCTCTTTTCCGGGACGTTCCAACTGTGCTGGCGGTGCTCGCGGTTTTCGCGCGTAAGGGGAGAGACGTCGATACGACGGAATACGCGTCTGACCGGGGTGAGGACCGGACGGATTTAGCCGTCCGCGCGGCGATTCGCGGTCTCCTGGCGATCGCGTTTAACGAGAAACGAGATGGCTCGATGCCCGGGACACTTTCTCTCTCTCACGAACGCTCGAGTTGACGTTTCTTTATCGGCGTACTTCCACGATCGTTTTCTCGCCGGTAGAAGAAATATTCGCCCCGGATACTTCCTGGTATCGGCACAGCGATATCGTTCAACCGTTAACTCCTCGATTAGCCTCCGCTCTCGCGCGTCCACCGTTCGAATATCGGTCTACGGCGAAAACAAGCGTTATTATCTTCCGTCTACTTACGGTGTCGCGGGAAAGAAAGCTGCGTGCCGACGGCCGGGAACTCGTGGCCGAGGAAGGAGTCTCTCTCTCTCTCTCTCTCTCTCTCTATCGTTTCTCTTCCCTCTTCGCGCCGATTCGTTTCTTCGTTTTGCTTGGCAATGGCAACGAAATCGAGGAGAAAGGAGGATCGGGGTAGCGCGAGCCACGGAAAGGAGCGGCGAGCTCGTCCGGCCGACCATCCGGAGAAAGGAGGATGGCCGGCCGAGGAAAAGTGTCACGAGGGAAAAAAGCGCGCTCGGAGGTGGCATAGGCGAGCGGTTGGAGAGCGGAGGTTCTCCGGGTCCCTAGTCCCTAGTCCCGGGTCCCGGGACCGATCGTGTTACCCGCCGATTAGTTCGAGTTAGCCGCGCAGTTAACGTCTTCGGTTTCGAGTAGCCGACTCGAGCACTCGGCTCGAGTTACGCCTCGTGGACGATCCATCCACGCGAGGATGGCGAGGATGTCAACGGAGTCGCGAAACGATCGCCTCTCCTTCCGCTCGAGCGCACATTCTATCTGGGTCAAAATACCTCTTTATCCGAGCTCGAGTGCGTTTTATCGATATCGAGGAGCGAGAAACGATAGGTACGATTGTTTTCGACGATACGAGCGGAAAAAACTCGCGTTCCCGCTCCCTCTTTCGCTGCCGCTAATTGATTCGTAAAGTCGAGGCTCGCGGGAGCGAACCCGTCGACGCGACCGTTCGATACGGCCTTTCTCCCCTTGCCTTTCGCCCGTCCCGGAGACAGAACGATCCGCCTTAATTACTTTGATCCGCTGGCTTTGCAAACATGCAACACCTGACGGTTTATCGTTGCTCGGCCCCGGGTATCGCCGCGATCCACGTGGAAGGCCGTCTCGATTCTCGAGCCTTCCTTCGTTCCCTCGGGACCGATCGAATTCCGAATCGCCTTGCCGAAAATTCAACGCCTCCTCGTCGAGGACGATCGGGATCGAGGTATCGCTCGAAAGGAAGCGCGAGGAGAGAGAGAGAGCGGTGAACGCGGAAGGACGGATGAGCGACGTCACCGAGACGATATCGCGTCCTGCGATAGCCGGTAGCCTGAAAACCGATAACGATTGTCAATCTGCTCGCCCGCGATCTCACGTACGCTTCTCTCGCTAGCCAGCGATTCTCGGCCAGCGAGCAGCGGCCGAAGATCGGAGGTGAGACGAGAGCTCCGCTCGCCCGTTCGTTCGCCGTCGCTTCTCGACTTTCCTCGATTATGCGCTCCCCGGGAATCGGAAGCTTCCGTTCCGCGTCATCGCCCGACATTTTTTCGTCCATCGGAATTACGAGAGCTTTCCTCGTATCGAGGCGGAGGGAAATTCCCGACGCGGCCAACAATTTCCGCGATACGCGCCATCCTTCCTCTGGATGGAGCGGGCAGGTCGCATCTCTCTCCTTCTCGCTCGTCAACGACCATCGCCGAAGCGGGGATTACGCGAGGCGCCGATATAAATCGACGAATGTCGGTAAACCCGCGATTAGCGATTAGCGACAACAACATCGGCAACGATAGCGATAAGAGTAACGTAAACGTAAACGTAAACGTAAACTGAAACGATGGACGTTGCGCTTCGCGTAAACGATATCCCTTTGCGTGTCCTTTTCGGGTCCTTCGCTTCGCGCGACCACGGTTTTTTCCCTCGTTTCTCGCCCACGCGAAGCAAAACCTTCTCGGGAAGAAAGAGGGAGAGGAGAGGAGAGATCGTCGATGAACGGTCCGCTGCATTGTTCGCGCAGATTCGAGGACAAGGCGATATACGGATACGGAACGAGCATTCCACCGAACAACAACGAAGCGGAGGAGAACGACGTTACGCCGCGGAAGGTGATATTCTGCGTTCACGGGAAGCTCTCGGGTTGCTGCACGGTCGTCAGGGGAAGCTCCGTCGACGAAGATGCCGCGGGCGGCGAGTATCGGCAGAATCCTTCCGGTAAGATGCCCCTACCGGATCGCCACCTTCCCAAGGGTCTTCGTTGCTCGTAAACAGCCTTGTTCGGGTTTGATCGACAGTTCCGCCGGAAGACCATTGCCACAGGGAGAGAAACGAGGAGGTGGACGAGAAGGCTCGAAGAAAGCTGCTGCTCGCTAGCGCCCTATGCGTGATATTTATGATCGCGGAGATCGTAGGTAACGGCGGCGGTCGTTCCGATCGGGCCAGCGGCACGATCGCGAGACCGTCTCTCGTCCCGCGTTTCACCTTCTTCCCGTGCTTTTAGGCGGAGTCCTGTCCAACAGTCTGGCCATTGCCACCGATGCCGCGCATCTCCTCACAGACTTTGCTTCCTTCATGATCTCCCTGTTCTCCATATGGGTAGCGGGAAGACCGGCGACAAGAAACATGCCCTTTGGCTGGTACAGGGCGGAAGTACGTATCGATCGATAGAGTCCCGCGGGCCGTTCAGTCGCCAGGCGTCGCCGTCGATCTCCATGGATCCCCATGGATCCCCATGGATCGTCACGGATCGGCAAACTAAAACCGTTCTCTCGTCGTTTCTCCATGCCCGCAGGTCATCGGGGCCCTCACGTCGGTCCTTCTCATATGGGTCGTCACCGGTATTCTCTTTTACCTGGCGGTCGAGAGGATCGTTCACAAGGACTTCGAGCTGGACGCCACCGTGATGCTCGTTACATCCGCGATAGGAGTTGCGGTAAATCTAGTGTCAGTGATATACCATTGACGATAATAATAAACGGTCGATCGTCGGAGCAATTGCGTCTTCGTAAATTTACGATGCGTCTAATGGGCAACCGATGATCTCTGACGAATAGAGAGGACGTTATTCGCGGCGTAATTGGCCGTTCGATCTCGTGTTCGCAGAATGGGCTTGTCGTTGCATCAACACGGCCACAGTCACGGCCACAGCCACGGCCACGGCCACGGCCACGGACACGGACACGGTCAGGGTCAGGGTCAGGGTCAGGGTCAAGGTCAGGGACAGGGCCGAGCACACGGATACGATTACGCGGTCGACCGTACTAACGCCAAGAACGAGAAAATCGACGAGGAAAGCCTCTCGAGCGAGGAACGAGCCAGGAGAAACATCAACGTACGCGCCGCCTTCATTCACGTTCTGGGGGACTTTATTCAGAGCGTCGGGGTCTTGATCGCCGCTCTGGTCATCTATTTTAAAGTACGTAACCGTAAGCCGTACCTTCGCGGCCGGCAACACGATGTTCGCGACGAAACCTCGACCACCTCACCCGTCCGACCGCATCATCTTCTTCTTTCAGCCCACTTGGAGCATAGTCGATCCAATTTGCACTTTCCTCTTTTCCATTTTGGTCATAATTACTACTCTGGCGATCATCAAGGACGTGATGAACGTCCTCATGGAAGGAATTCCAAAGGGATTCGAGTACTCTCAGGTCGAGAGCACCTTCATGCAAATCGACGGGGTCGTCAAGGTCCATAATCTTCGGATCTGGGCTCTGTCGCTGGACAAGACTGCATTGTCCGCCCATCTTGCGATAAGTGAGTCGAACAAAATTTTATTTTTTAAAGATACGGTGAAATTCATTCTTCGTTATTTTAAAGAACCAGGCACGAGTCCCCTCGATATTCTGCGCACCGCCACGCGGAACATTCACGACAAGTACAAATTCTTCGAGATGACGCTTCAGATAGAGGAATTTAACGAGCGAATGGAGAATTGCAAACAGTGCAAGGCATTGTCCTAATAACTTAAAGCGCCCTTCGCGGACGCGTGGGGAAATTATCGTGCGGGACCGTCCGTGTCGGCAACGATTCCCAAAGTTTCGTTGGAAGATGATCCGTCGCGTGAAAAACAGCCGAATTCGCCCGTCGGACCTGTCCCTGCATCAAAATTACACGAGACGCGATGCTTGGTCCGTTCGTTTTTCAGGGAAAAACATCATCGAGGCATCAATGTGCGATTCGTTTTGCCAAAACTACGATTTTTGCATCTCTCGTTGTTTTCATTTTAACCTTGTCCTGATCTGTTCAAGGATCGATATATACATACCTATATATATATATATATGTAAACATACAAATAGACTTGAGTGCACACATAAACACATACGTAAGTTCATAAACGCATGCGCACGCACGCACGCGTGCGCGCGCGCACACACACACACACACACACACACACGTGCAGACGTACATTGTAATTACTTATTTATTTTAAAAATGACCTCTGACGCAGCGATGATAAACTGCGTAATTATAAAAAGAAGGTACTTGTAAGAACCATGCTGTGTGAATGTATAATAAACATCGAACAAAACGATAAACCCGTAAAATACTTTTGCCGGTTTATATCTAGCGTCGAGCGTTCAGATAATTCTCTTGCCAGTCGAAGGGACAACGTATCTCGGGTATCGAAACTATTCAAAGGACGCGCCGATCGACCGATCTATCGCATTCACCTGCGACTAGTGGAGATGGCGTGGAATGTTCACATAATCTATCCTTGTGATGTACCTTGTTTCTAGAAAATAAAAGCGTGGCGGAGGCACAAGAGAAGAAAAACAGAAGGTTAAGTCGAAACGTAAAGATACTAAATAATAACGATCACGATTTAATCGTGACTTACGTTCATTTGAATTTCCCGCCGCTGTAGCGCGCCCGGTCGTGGCGCTCTTCCGAAGTATCAGCGCCACAATCGTCTTCGAAATTTCCCTTGCTCAGTTGCGAGACCAGTTGCTCCTGCATTTAATTCGTTTTTCCGTATGAAATTTTGAAAGTTTCTGCTCAAATTCTATTCACGGCTCCACAGTAGCATGTTGTGCGTCCAAATATAACATTGAGTCGTCGACTTCTTACTTTTTTGAGAGGAAAGGACGCAAACGGTTGGTTGAGCATTCCGTTTCCCATGACTTACCCTGCATAGATGCACATTTAAGACATATAGAATATGATTTTTCTCTTATCGAAAGCAATTACAGGCTAATTGGCTGCGAATCACTAAAAATTTGAAATGTCTTTCGGTCATTCTCGATCTTTAAAGCATTTTTACAAAATTTTAAAATTTAGAATGAAAAATTCTTGTCGACCCTTTCATTTATCGCGTCGATTGAATTCGTTTTCGTAACCGCGGTCTACCGGCAAGAAGTTCCGGAAACGTTCCGAAACGTACTCTGCGGCATCTTGAAATCTCTGGAAGTCCGGTAATATTTTGATCATTCCTTTAGTTATTAATATTTTGAATACTTTTATGGAATCGCGGTCAGTGTGGTACGTCCTTAATTGTTATGCTCATAATGGCTTTTCTGACAATTTCCCTCGTTTTTCAGACAATAAGCTGGAAAAAAAGTTAGGAGCGCCACATTTCAAATTTTTTATAGACACTACCGCTTTCTACCGCCTCCTGCTGAAACTAAATTCGTCGACACCAGTCGACACTACCGTCTCCTTCAAATTTGATTACGAAACATTTCTCGAAACTTCATTCATGGTGCTCCCAATTAAGCTTGAATATATATGTCTCTGGTATAAACCAATAATTCATGACGCCAATTAAAATTGTGATTGTTTCTCTCGAATCATGCATACATAGCATTCATTATGAAACATTTTTGTAACTTAGGTATCGCTGCTCCCATTGCAGATCGGACCCCCGGATAATTAGAGTTAGAATGATTTAGGCATATAAATATTACTTTTTATACATCTAAAGAGTACAGGTTTTGTGTTGCGTGTGGAGAAACGATCATGAAAAATCACCGTAAGAACGAACATGATCGAATCACTCGTGATTCACAAGTAGCATTCCACGCCATCTGTACCAATCTCTACCTGCGACCAGCGACGATCCATCGCGCCGTCTCCTTTGATTCGCTCGTAAATCTAACCTAACATTGCTAAATATCTTCGAGCCGCCAAAGTCAACCGACGCCGTTGGTAAACACTGGGTGCTTGCAAAACTTCAACAACAACGATCGTGAGCCCGCGAAACAGTCGAGAAACCTAGGTCGAATTTGCGTCAATTCGAAGGAGAACGGTGCGGGCGAACTTGAATCCAGAGAGCACCGATTGTCTTTGCGATAAATATGTCGGATGAAACCTCGTCCAAGAGTTTGATCGACGATGCGAAAGATGCTTCGACGCTGTCGGAATTGTTCGACAGTGCGTTCGAATTGTTCGATGCTATCAACAAGACGGAGGAGTCCACGAATAGCCCAAAAGTTCAGGTATACGGATGTACAAGAGCTGCCAACGAGCTTTCCCCCCGAATCATTTGAACTTTTTCGGAATCTTCGATCAGAAGCTCCCGGGAGATATTTTAATGCGAATCTTTCTATTTTTTCTTGTTATACATTAGTCTGACATCAGACGTGCTATGAATATGCTGGAAGATGCGACAAGATTGGTGTCTATAGTGGATATGTTTGCCGAGAATGAAACTTTTGATGAGGTGGCGACAGAGAATATGAAGTATTTTTTACTGCCAGCCCTCCTCGGTACGCTCGCTACCAAAATATGTGGCACGGTGGACAGAATGCACATCTTGAACGTCGCTGAAATTTATTTCACGGACTTCCTGAAGCGCCTGAAAACGTACGGCTTAATCGACATCGAACTTCCAGAGACCAAGGCAGATCGAGAGGAGGAGGACAAGCCGCCAAGGACTGCCTCCGACGTTAAGTTGCTAACTGAAATGGTACGTTCGACGTCTTTGCCCGGTTATCGTCGTAATGCACGGTTGTACGAAAGACTGGCCAACTCGTAACGCATTTCAGGTAACCAAAAGAAATACAAAACTCCAGAGGTACAGGGAACAGAAGGAATTGGAATCGCGGTTGACAACATTGAGGGAGCGTCTGTCCGATCTGAACATCGACGAAGATATTAAACGAGATTACTTTGTAAGTCTGATAAAGTTATATGTAAATCTAGCGATCGACGAGCTGAGTTCTTTGGGTATGGAAAAACAAATGGTGGAGCATATGAAACAAACGGCAAAAACAGATGCAATGACCTCGCGTGCTTCTCAAAGGCACGCCAAATCTCCGATTAAAAAGTTAGAGCCGATTATTATTACTCGAGACGAAATACAGAAGAAGATCTACGGCGCTGGTTACCCCAGCCTACCCATCCTCACCGTTCAAGAGTTTTACGAGCAGAGAGTCAAAGACGGAGAGTAAGTAGATTGAAAATTTTAGCATCAACTCCGTCCGGGAACATTGTTTTGTAATAGCTGTTTTGCCCGTTAAGCTGGCCGGACCCGTCGCAGCGCAACCAAATGAATTCAAAGTGTTTGCAAGATATGTTAAACAGCGATACCGCAAACCGCGACCAAGAGGATGTTGAAGCGATTGAAAAAGAGGAGAAGATCGAGTCGGACGATCCGGAAACGTTGAAGCAGCAACGTGCTATGGACGAGTACAAAGATACCCACCGGCGAGGATGGGGAAATCGCGCCAACAGGAGCTGAATATACAACGATCTGCGCAATTTCGGGAACATTGAATTTCTGTATACCGTGTGTTTTATACTTCATAACGTGTATTCCCCTCTGCTGACCTTCGTAACTCGTCGCAGTTTTCTCCATAAAATGTTAATAGTCGCTAGAGCGCAAGAAATTGTAAGTTTTCATTTTAAAGCTATATAGCGGAATAAAAGGAACGATGTTGTGCGTTTATAAAGTATTTACTGTACGACAGAGCGATGGTAAAACATTGGTACGGAACGAGCTGTTTTAGATGCAACGAGTACAGTCTGTACGTGTCGCGTAAACCGTTACCGATCGGTCCTAGTGAGCCATGATCCACTAACGTTTCTTCGTTGAAAAATCTATTAATAAAAAATATTTGTAGAAAATACAATCCTGACGACTTGATCTTTCGTTTATTTGTAAATCTCAAAATTTTGGAGAGCAAATATTGTTGTCATTGCCGATATCCGGACTCGCAAAGGTTTGCCAAATAATTTGCTTCTTTGCATTCAACGTTACAGCCTTAAATTGTGGGATTGAAATACAACAGGGCCGAGTAACTCGTTTGTTCTGTAAGTGATGAGAAACATCTCGAAAGCATACTCCTCGTAACTGTAGACATCTCTCGTTTCATTATCGTTGCGACACGTCGCGACGCGGAGATTGTTGAGATCGGTCGAGATCAGTATCGAATAAGTTTTTGAAAGTTTGAACGGGGCGAATCGAACGATCCGAATGATTGAGAAACACTGCCTGAGAAGATGGCGCCGAATGCCGAAAGGATGGGAGGTGCAGGTGTCATTGGAGGCAACAAGAGCATAAATCTGTGTATAGAGGCATCGCAAGTGAGAACGTGCATAAGTGTACGGTGAAGCGTGCGCGTGTGCGTGTGCTACGAGAAATTGGTGTATATGCGCAACAGGTTGCTAATTCGCGAGAAGGCTTTCTCGCTTTTCTTATTGTTGTAAGTTTACTCCTGGACGTAAGAGCTATACCAACGATAAGACGTGATTTCGTCCGGCTCTGGATCTCCGAGTGTTATTATGTCGCCTTTAGGTCAGCGAGCTGAGATTCTTGCTCGCGATGGGTGCGATCCGAAGTCATGTACGGAATATATTAAGACTTCTCGGAAGTAGATAGCCTCGAAAGTTGCAATATCGTAAATTCCCGTCTTTCCATAATAAAATTCGATTACGCGCGCATAAGTTGGATCGCGCGAGGCGTCGAGATCGAGAGAGTATCTCTTCCTCGAGACGAATTCCCTTCGAGATCTATGCATCTTCGACCACCCACCGACGTAGAAATTTATTTTCGGAGTACGATGATCGCACGGACGTCATTGAGACTCCCATGAAGGAATCCTGCTTGCAAACGTACGTACTCTATCGACGATTATTTTACGTTTGTCTCCATTCTCACTGATCCTCACGCAAAGAAATTTCAAACGTATAGAGGTTAGGTGCCGAAGTCCTAATTGACATGCTCCGCATGTGCAACTACAACTTTACGCAAGTACGCGCGTTTCAGTCTGTTTTCTTTACGCCGTTGCGTTTCAATTTTTATTCATTGTTTCGTTCCGCGCGATATACGAATCCAATTATTTCAGCGGTAACCGCAGACGCGCCCTTCTTTCGAGACAACGCAACGGACGCGTATTAATTTAATTTACGTCCTAATTTATAAAATACGATTACTGGCGCGCTAAAACATCGCGAGTCAGCCGTATATGCTCTACGTCCATTGGCCCGACACAAATATCTATTTCGATTCACATTGTCGCGCGTTTCAGAATGGCATAGCAAAGAAAGGCATGACTTTTCCAGAGAATTAGAAGACGTTTTCGAAAAACAAATGCTTTCCAACGGTGAATGAGGAAAAACTTATCGAACGCAGTAGAAAGTGTCTGGATAAGATGGAGAGGACTCATGGAACAGCATACACGGAAGGGGACGGTCACCTGTTGGATTATTGGGAGGAATATCAAAAGATGATAGAGGAGACAAAATTATTGGACGATTATCTCGAGGAGGAATGCCCACGAACCTACGACGGTACGTCGAGGCTAATCCCTATTTCTACTTTTACAAGATTACAGTCCATACAGCGTGTATGTTTGTATCGTTCCGACAGACGGAGAAGAGGAGGCGGAGTGGCTGCGCACCGCGGGGTTGGGGGAGTTGACGGAAGCCTGGAAAGCAGGACGGGAGGTACAACCCGAAGAATTGGGGGTAGTATTGAGGCCTCTGTCACGGGCACAGGCAGAAGCGGTCAAGCGCCGGGTGAGATCCCTCAATCACACCGTAAAGCAACGCTTCAATCATAGACAGCGTGTTCGAAAGCCAGACATCAGAGATGTTTTCAAGGACGTCGAAGTACGCTACCGGCCAACTCTTATTCCGCCGAAACTGAGATCGTACGATCGAAGATGCGAACAAACATCGGTAATTGTTTGCAGGTGTCCAGTACAGGGACGAGATCGCGCAGTGCCACGCCCGACTCCTTAGATTCGATTTCCGGCGCGACGTCGGAAAGCGCGTCTCCGCCGTCGCCGCCGACGGTATCTGCCATCGACGGCCATCACTCGAGGTACGTCTCGTCGCTGTTTCAACGACGTCGATCTATATCCGACTATGATGCTACGATTTCCTTTCGTTAAAGTGCCATTATTCCGAGTTTCGTGTCGATATTTCAACGAACGGGCAACACGGAAGGCAAGGAGACCGTTCGAAGAACTCCAAGCGCACCGTCGGCGAGCATGCATTCCGTGGCGGGACCACCGCAGACTCCGCTCCCTGTGCAGGAAATGTTTCGGCGCGCTGGCAACTGGTCACGAGGGGACGTCGCCAACGATTCCGGTATCGCGGCTACGTCGTATTCTTGCCCCTCGAGCTCGTACTCGATGACGCGAACGTTCCGTTTACTTGCAGAAGGTATACAGCTAACGGGATACCACAGATTAGGAACGATACACGTCTCCAGACCTGCCATACAGAGGCGCAGCGGCAGCGACCCTAGCGAGGTAGCGAACTCGGGGCACTCGGACAACGAGACTAGTGGAAAAGCAAACGATTCCAAAGACTCGACGTTGAGGTAAATAATAGTAGCACCACGTGGTACGTGTTGGCCAGTTTAAAATCCCGTTCCGATGAGAATTTCGCGAGAGTAAGAGAGTAAGGGAGTAAGAGAGAGAGAGAGAGAGAGAGAGGAACTTTTACTTTAGGAGAAATTCGGGGAGTCACGCGTCCGTGACTCGAAGTCACAGCAGCTTGTATGGGTTGACGAGGCCGGCGGACGAGGGTCTGATAACGCGGCCACTGAATCGAACGTCCTCTCACGGTCACTTGAGTTTCGAAGAGATGTGCAGAGCGAACGAGGTAAAATCGCAGGTGTGGAATTCGGAAGCAGGGACGGTAGACGACACGAAGAGTCGGCAAGGAGTTGAAATGCTGTCGCAACGAGATCTCACGAGGTTGCAGCCTCTTCTGTGGCTCGAACTCACCGCGGTTTTCGATCGCTACAACATACCTCTGACGAAACGGAAGCCCAACAAGCGTCGAGCAAAAGGTTCGAACAAACGATACGGGTTCGAGGGGTGTCCGGTAAATGGTGAATGCGCCTTACGAACGGTGAGACCTTTTGGGTACTTTGCAGCTGGAAATTTGTTCGGAGTCTCGCTGTCGACCTTGCTGCTACGGGACAGCCAGCTGACCTCTGAGGAAAACAATATTCCACTGGTGTTTCAAAAAGTCTTGGACGAACTGACAAAACGGGGCATGAACGAAGAGGGAATACTTCGCGTCGGCGGACACAAGCAAAAGGTAAGTGTCCGCGAAACGGCGAAACGGTGGGAACTCTGATCGAACGTTGAGCGATCCGTGGATCGTCGTCTCTGACGTTGTGGCTGACGGGCGTGGTTGTCGCGCTTTGCAGGTCGAGTCGATATGCGTGCAACTGGAAACGGACTTTTATTGCAAGCCGAAGGAGATGGACAAGGTGTTTAAACGTACGCCCTGCCACGATCTCTCCGCGGTGCTGAAAAAGTTGCTGCGCGACTTGCCGCAACCGTTGCTCACCGTCGAACTGATGGACGCTTTCTACCAAAGCCACGGTCAGTGAGGATACATTTATACGCATTTACGTAGTAAGCGGAGGAGGATGCGGGGGTGACTCGAGACGTATTATTTTTCTCTCGCCACGCAGGAGTGAAGGATCTCAACGACCTGTCGTACTCTCTGAACCTCCTGGTGCTTCTGCTACCGACGGAACATCGTTGTACCTTGAAAGCATTGTTAACGTTTCTCAAGTTGGTTATCAAGAATCAGGCATCGAATAAAATGTCGATCCACAACGTAGCGATGATAGTGGCACCGTCCCTGTTTCCACCGCGGTACGTTCATCCTCGCGGTTGTACCGACTTGACCGCTCAAGTTAACATGGCTGCCATATGCTGTCGGGTAACGGAAGCTCTGCTCAACAGCGTCGATAAGTTGTGGTACGTACCGACGGAACTTATCGATCAGCTGCGAAGGCAGTCCGAGGAGGAGCAGTATCGCAAGTACAAAAAGAAGTATTACTGAACGTACCTATCGGTAAAGGAAATCGTCCTCGTTCGACGCGCCGGCAAGATCGTCGAAACCGTGCTCGACGATCGATCCGACGCGCGCGACGGTCGGGCAAATTCGCCGACCGACGAATTTCGTGCTATCGAGGCACATCTCCCCGTATCGCGAGAAAGACGAACGTTACGCGCAGTCACGGGTCTGCGTATCAGGTGCGACTACTTTACGATTAATTTAACTTGGCCTAGTCTACTCTGGCTTAGGTTACATTAGCTTAGTTTAGCTTAGCTTAGCTTAGCTTAGTTTAATTCAATGGAATTTCATCGAAAAATCTTAGTTTATTCAAGCGTCTCGAGGTGCAATACTTTGCCGGAACACGTATCGTCGTATTCCCCGTCTCTTTCGAGCGAGGGCGAAAGTTGTGCGCGGCAGTAATTTTTAATTAATGCGCCATGCTTTCGAGAAGGAAAAGTTGGAGGAAAAACGTATTCCTCGTGACGGTCGGAGATAGCGCGATCGGTCTCCCGACCGTGCCTTCGCCCTCGCCCTTGTCCTCTCTCCCTCTCCTTCTCCCTCTACCTCTCCCTCTCCCGCTCCCTTCATCGTGCGTGCCGTAAAGTTAAGCGTTTCCACTAACGTTATGCTATTTATTTACGGTTGTTTTATCTCTGTATTTGCGCATTACGTATGTACGTATATAAATCTCGTCCGCTCGACGGCATCGTAAAGATATTTTTTTACTCGATTATCGCGCGAACGTGCAACGAACGGGCGCAAGTGGCATTTTAGACGGTATTTTCATTTTGTAACGTAACTCCTGTAATTTATTGGTAATAGTTAAGCGCGGAAGCTCCCTTCGAGAGAGCCCGCAAGTAATTTGTTAGGACTCGTCGAAGGGCGAACATTTTGGCCGACGCCGGTGACGCCGGTGACGCGCGTGTCGCACGAAGACGAAAAATTGACGTATCGTTAGCGAATAGACAAAAGGGATAAAGGGCACCCCGCGAGGAAGCGGGCCGATTCGGTGGATCGAGGCCGAACGCCTCCGTGTCCTTGGGTGCTCCCCCGGTTCTCGGCAAGTTTCGACGCACTCGTGGATTTTCCAGGAGATGGTCGTAACCCGCGTTACGCCATATTACTTTAAGCACCTGTACATACCTCCCTCAAAGTTGTTCGATACACGCCCGTTAATAAAGTGCCAAAGAAAATGTCCGCGATCGTTCGCCATTCCCCTTCGTTCCTCTTCCTCGTCTCAACGGCCGACTCGGATCGGGCGGCCTTTGCCGCGTCGTCGTGGCTGGTCGCCCGCGCCTACCCTCGCGAGGAATCGCGTTTTACGGGAAGGACTCGCGTGCGCCGAGGCTCGGAGTCGAGGTGGATTTCCGCTCGGAGTCGATATCGACGAGCAGGTAGGGAAAAGGTGGGGTTGGTGGGGGTTGGAGGAGGATGGATGGGAGGGGAACAGGGGAAGGAGCGGGAGACGGGGTGGGGTCGGTGAAATTTCGGCGAGACGAGCGGCCCGAGCGATCGTTTCGGTCGATGATAAAGCGCGCCGTCTCTCTCGCAATTTACAGTCCCCTCGAAGTTCTCGGAGCACCTCTCGTGGTAGCCGACCGTTTCGAGCGGAGATATCGGGAGACTCCTCGAGACGTAAATACGCGCGGCTCTCAATTTCCGAGAATCGCCACTCGAAGGGCCATCGCGAAACAAAGTCCGCCTCGAGCGACGAAGGTCGGGGAGGACCGCGGGACCGACGAGCTTCCCTCTCCTCCTTTCCTTCTCCGGCTTTCCACCTCTCGCGCCTCTAGATAGTCGTCGGACGATCGACCTATCCATTCACCGAGGCGAGCAACCGCCGGCCGTCCAAAGTCCAGGCTCTCCGAGCGAAGAAACGGCCCTCGCGGTTTGTCATTTTCTCAACCGGCGGTCCAGAATTTGCCGCGCTCCCCGGAAAAGCGGAGGAGGCGACGCGCCTCCGTCGGGTTTCGCGCTCCCGTCGAGAACCCTGGCGAAGCGACGAGGAGTCGAGGACGGCCGACACGGCGAAGCTTATCGGACGGAGGCGATCACCCTCTCGAGATCGACGTTTCCGATGATGGGGGCGAAGAGGTCGGCGGCCAGCTCCCGCGGACAGCAGCCCGTGAGGATCGGAAGGACGAAGATGATCTTGGCCAGCCTGCGTGCCCGATCGGGCCGACTCTCGAGATGTCGAATGAGGGCGTCCACCGCGGGGTCCCGAAGCCGCGACGTCAGCCGGAAGCCGTCGACGGTTCCAGCGATCTCTGGATTCGAGGAAAGACGAACGTTTAGCCGGCGTCGAGGTGATCGAGGAGGATCGGCGAGAGGGGAGCCGATTTACCGGGTCGACAGAGAAGACAGGTCTCGAGAACGGCGATCTCGATGTGGTCGAGGCGCAGCTCGGAGACGGCGTCGCGGGCGGCGGCCAGGCAGACGGCCGTGCCCTCGGCGCTTCCGACGGCTCCGAGGCTGACCAGGTCGATCGGCCAGAGGGCCGCCCTCAGGACGAACACCGCCGCCCATCCTCGCCGAAGAATCGCGTTCTGCTCCTCCGGCCCGAGGACCGAGAACTCCCGGTGTCGGCGAATTCCCCGAACGCTCGCGAGAAATATCTGGGCCGCCACTTCGTACCGGATGGCCCTCCCTGAAACAGTCGTCCTCCCTCGATTCGACCCGATTCGCCTCGATTCGATCCGAATCGGGTCGGTCGGCGATTCCATTACCGCTCGTGAGGAGACTGGCCACCGTGGACCGAGGTTCCCGGGTAATTCCAGGGAGAACTTCAGGGAGGAGAATTCTTCCGGGCTCGGAGCCGAACGTCGACGAACCTGCGACGATTCCACCGGGCGAGAGGTCGTCGTTCCTTCGTCTCCCTCGGGGCTCCTCCTCCCGCTTCTTTTCTTCGGCGGCTCTCGGCCGCGACTTGCCCCGATCGCGCGGTCCTCTCTCCTCCTGAACGGCTGAGAACGTTCCTCCTTTCTCCGTACCTCGTCGTCGACCTCTCCGGGCTCTCCCTCGCCGCCCGTTCCCTCCCGCTCGTCCCGGTCGACCTCCGCCCGAGGAGAAAAGTTTCGCGCGACCCGGACGGAAGAGCAGGGAGCTCGAGACAGAGACGCGTCGGGAGTCGGGCTCGGAGCTGTCAATTAAATCGGTCGAGGGTGCTCGGCCGCCGCGGCGGGACGCGTGTCGGACACGCGGCGTTGTTTGCATCTCGTTTGGGTCGTTATCGGTCGCTCGAGCGCGCCGTCCCTTCCGCGAGATCGAGAAGGAGATCGGGGACAAGGGCAAGGGGGGGAGGCCGACGGTAACGGTCGGTCGGTCGGTCGGTCGGACGGAGAAAGGGGTGGGAGGGGGGTATTCACGGCCACCGACTTGCCCGGTCGATATTTAGATATCCGCGAGCGGAGAACGCCGGACGAAGGGGCGGAAGAGCGGCTCGAGGGGAAACGGGCGGTCTTACCTGCCGTGTTCATGCCTACCGCGAAACACTTCTTGAGACGACAGTGCGGGCACCAGTTTCTTCTGGCTTTGTCGACCGAGCAGCTTCCGGTGCCGGCTGAAAGAAAAGTCGAGCGAGGATAATGCGCGCGCGTCTCGTAATTTTCGAAAGGACGGAGTTGGTACCTATGCAGGTGAAGAGGGCGCCGCGGCGGACGGATCTCTTGAAGAAGCAGGAGCATCCGTCGCAGCAGTGGACTCCGTAGTGCTTCCCGTAGGAGCGGTCCCCGCAAACCTTGCAGACGACGGCCGACGGCAAAGTTCTCCCTGTCGGCGGAAGCACGGCCCGTGAACGGTCTCGCGGCGCTCGGAAGGCGGACGGGCACTCACCCATGTTTCGGCGTTTCGAGGCTCGCGAAGAGATCCCAGCGAGGAACGGGAGGAAGCGGCCCGACGAGTCGTCGCGGAGGAGTCCGGAAGGCCGACCGTCGCGTTCGATGGTCGAGGGTGAACTTGATCGGAAGGCGAACTCGAGCGGCTCGATCCTCGAGGGTGATTCCGCGGGGTGGCTCGGGGCGATCGCGGGACTGACGCGTAGGTGGGTTCGATCGGTCGGAAGTGTCAGTCGGAGCGACAGAACGCGGAAAGACAATATTTGTCGAGCACCGGCGAGCCCGACGAATCGCGGTCCGAGGGGGTCGACGTCGACGTCGAAAGGGAGCCGTCTCGCCGTAGCTCGATACGAGGAGGGAGCAGCGACCAGACTTTTCTTCGTTACGAATCTTTATTGCGTGCATACACGTTGCGTTATCGTTAACAAGTCGATAAGTCGATAAGTCGATAGGATCGCTCGAGCGGGCGAGAGTCGAATCGGTCGGCGGTCACGGGTCCGCTCGGGCAATCCACTGCCGATGGACCACCGCCGATCGAATCCACTCCCGGTCGCGACGCTCGAAATTACACTAAACGTAAGATCGCGGTGATCCGGTCCGATGGTTATTTACAATTAAGTACTTTGTCGGTCGATGGAGGGATCGGGCAAGTTTGGCGCGCGACGCCCGTCTCGGGGCCCGCGCGACGAGGACGATCGCTGCTCGCGAGTCGTCCCCTCGCCTGGGGCCGTCTACGGCGGAGTCCTCTCGAGACGGTCGAACGAGCCGTCCGCGCTACGAGGGTGCCGGGCTCCGGTCGGCCGGCGGGGACGACCGGAGGAGGAGGAACGAGCCCCGGCGAAGCTCGCGGCAGTGACTAGGGTTCCGTTTCCTCGGAGGCGAGTTAGGATGAAGCGAGGAGCTTGGCCGCGGCGGTGACGTGATGCTGATGATGATACGGCGCCTCCTGACTCCCGTAGTAGCCCTGCGGCTGATGCTCGCTCGCCGTCGGAGCGAGCTGATGCGGATGCTGATAGTAGGAGGAGTACGGCTGCCCGACGAGGCCGTCGCAGCTTCGCGGCTCCGTCTTCACCGCTGGCACGCTCCCCGTAGCCAGGAGCGACGTGTGTCCGAGATAGACCGGCCTCTCCGCGGCGCTCGAACTCCCGGACTTTGACGCCTCGTTTCGGTGCTGCTGCGACTGTTGCTGCTGTTGCTGCTGCTGCTGCTGCTGTTGCTGCTGCTGCTGCTGAATACTCTTCGGATCTGCTCGGCGAGGATCGAAGATCGGAGGATGAGTCGTCGGTCGCGCGCGGGGCGATATCTCGACCGAGACTCGCGGAAAGGAGGCGAAATCCGTTGGACTTACCGGTGGACGGAGAAGAGGCCGCGGAGGCGGAGACGGCGGTGGCGACGGCAGCGGCAGCGGCCGCGGCGACGGCGGTGGCGGTCTCGTGCTCCCCGCCGGCGGGTCTCGCGTTCGGCTCCGGGGTCTTCTTGGGCTTTCGCTTTCGCGTCTGAATGCCGTCCTTTCGCATCGCGAGTGGTCTGTTGACCCCGTGGAGCTTGAAGTAGAGGCCGCAGGCGTTGCAGACCGGCTCGCCCTCGTTGTTGCGCCTCCAGAGGGTCGTCGTCCGCGTGCCGCAGTTGGTGCAGCACAGGCCGAGCCGCCTCGTCGCGGTCTGGAATTCGGAGATCTGTTTCGTTTGTACGGCGGAACGATGCGGCCGAGGGGCGCGAAATTGTGGTAGTCGGAGAGGACGGAGGTGCGCGTACTTACCAACCGTTTCGAGGGCTTGATCAGCGGTCTGTTCATTCCGTTCATCTTGTGATAGAGTCCGCAGGCGTTGCAGAGGTAGTGGCCGGTGCCGTCCCGTCTCCACAGGGGGGTCGAGATGGCGCCGCAATTTACGCACTCCCGGCCCTCGCCGAATTGAAAGTCCATCGCGGTGTCTGAAAGAATCACCTCGGTCGTCCGATCGTTTTCGCGTCCCGTGGCCTCGTGGCCCGGTCGCCTCGTCGCCCGGTCGCCTCGTCCACTCGCCGACTCGCTCGGAGGGAAGCTTCTCGCGCGCGTTGCACCGCGGCGACGCGGCGAGGGCGCACCGCCGACCACTCGAGAACCGCGAGATCGGCGCGATCGCTCGAATCGCTCGAATCGCTCGAATCGCTTCAAAGAAGCCGCTATCGGCTCTCCGGCGCACATGGCCCGCCGAGTGCCGGGGCGTTCGTCGACCAGGAAAGGAGCTTTTTTTATCACCGAGCCATCGCGTTTTCCCTTTATAGCGCGATACGCCGTAGCTTCGGTCTGGATAGTCTCTCGCGCGGCTTTTCGTTGCTTCTGGCCGACCGTGCCCGCTTTTCGAAGCCTCTCGACGAAAGAGGCCCCGACGTTTTTTTTCCGCCGCTCCGCGTCGACGATCCTCGGTCGGATCTCCGACTCGATCGACTCTGCTTGGACGAGAAGCTTGCCGGGGAAAGCTTCTGGGCCAAAAAGCCCCGGAGGGCTCCTCGCGCCAGTTTGCGGCGGCAAACGTGCGAGCGAGCCAGCCAGCGAACGAACGCACGAACGAACGAAAATTCCACGGGTACCCTCTTACGAGCGTCGGAGATAGCGATAAACTAATCGGTACTTAGGAAATTGCATGCTCGGCTATCTTATCGTTGGTTGTACGGGTAGTTCGCCGCGCAACTTTCGTTTGTTTATCACGGTTTGGCGAGCGACGGGCGATGCACGCACCTCGAGCGGTCGGACTTTTCGCGGCGGCCTTCCTCGGACCGGAAGCAGGAAGGCAGAGTCCCGGGGAGGACACGTTACGGAGGAAAAGCGTACGCACCGTAGGGCGAGGCTCGCTGAAATCCCGGTCCGTCGTAGGCGCGCCAGGAGGACATCATCGCGACGTTCTGAGCGTAAAAGGGGGCGGCCGCGGCCGCGGCGAGGCTCGAGTGAGGGTGGGCTCCGTGAGGGTGAGCCGCGTGGGGGTGCGGATGGGGATGAGGGTGTCCCGCGTGGGCCGCGTGGGCGGCGTGGGCCGCGTGAGCTGCGTGGGCTGCGTGGGCAGCGTGGGCAGCGTGGGCCGCGTGCGGGCCCATTGCCGCCGCGGATCCGCTCGCGTGGCCGGCGAGCGCGTGGTGCGCCGCGTACGTCTCCACTCCATGCTGCCAGGACGCGGTCTTCTCCCTTTTCGCGGCAACAGACACACAGAGATCGGTTCAACGGACTCCCCGTTCGTCCTCTCCTACGAGACGCGCCGTTCCACCTTCGTCTCGCGTTCTACCGGCGGTTACGGTGTTTCGGGAGCGTGGCTTACCAGGCGGGCGACGCGGATCCGGGGAAGGAATGGTATTGCGCGGCCGTGGCTGCGGTTGGAATCGCCGGTCTCGAGGAAGGAACATAGACGGGCGCCTGAAGCTGCTGCCCGTGCTGCTGCTGCTGTTGCTGCTGCTGCTGCTGCTGGGACTGTTGCTGCTGCTGTTGCTGCTGCTGCTGTTGCTGCTGCTGCTGCTGCTGCTGCTGTTGCTGCTGCTGGTGCTGCTGCTGTTGCTGTTGATAATCGGAACCCGCGCCGTAGCCAGCACTCGCGCCCCCGTGGAACATCCTCCCCGAGAGCTACCACCGCGGCGTCTGCGCAAACCAAAGGATCGCCGTTATAGCCGCCGCTTTCGAAATTTTCACGGTCCTCTCCGAGCTCGCGTCCAACGGACGAGACGCTCCGATCGGATTCTCGGCTTCGCTCGCGGCGTCGGCAAGGGAGCACACCGGGTGCGCCGGCAGGATGGAGAACGGCGAAGGACGAGCCGGCCGCGAGACCAAGGACGAGCGCGAAATAGCCGACGATGCTCGACCCCTCGGACCCCTCTTCGGCCGCTCGAAAGCTTCGCGAGAGCGAGGAAAGCCCGGCATGGCCGGCGCGCGGTCCGCTCGCTCGAATCGCCTCTTCGGCCGTTGGGACGACGATAACGTCGGCCTTCCAGCGCCGGAGAGTAGGTAATTTACGGGCCGGGCGGACGCGCGAGAACGCGCGAGCGCGCCTCCAACCACGGATCGCGAATCCGAACCAGGGGCGAAGCCGGGATCTCGCCCCGTTCTCTCGTCCGGCCGGACACGCCGTGGGAGGGAGAGGGGCCGGGAGGGGGAGGGAGACGGCGATCGGGGGAAGAAGGTGGCGGAGGGCCAGACCGATCGCCGGGGAGGGACGGAATCGCGGCGAACAAAGAGGGCCTCGGACGATGCAACGTCGCCGTTGCTCCACGAACGAGCGCGTCGGATCGCCGCAAATCTTTTTCCCGCGCTGAAACGCCGATCGACGGGCAGACGTCGAGAGCAGCGACGCCGACGAGTCGGACGAGTCGGTCGATCGAGACGAACGGCGGAGATCGGAGGTGGCTGGTGTGAAAAATTTTCATATTTTCCATACTTCCGGCTTCGGGGCGATGAGGAGGAGAGGCGGCGGAAGAGACCCGGGAGCAGTCGAGGGGTGGGCTCGATCGGCGAGAGGGGCAGGATTCGCCCGCGGCGAAGAATTCGAGCGGCGAAGGCTCGTCGATCGCGTTGAGCGGAGAAGGAAGAGCGACGAGCTATAGAGAAACGGGGAGAGACAAAGAAAAGAAGAGAGACGGGACGAGAGCGTGCCCCGCGGGGCGCAAGGGGGGACTCCGACGGCGGGGTCGAGGAGGCGATTCGCGGTAGACGAAGAAAGATCGAGGGAGATAGGAAGAGCGAGACAGAGGGCGCAGACGCGTCTCCACCTCGGAGGCGAGACTCCGTTCCGCTCCGGACGAGCCGGAGGAGAATCCGCCTCGGCGATAGCGGGGAGCGGCCATCGTGGACGTTACCGTGGCCCGCGTAGGCGGGACCAAACCTTTCTTCTCTCTCTCTCTCTCTCTCTCATTTCTTTCTAGCTTCTTTCTCGTCCCTCGGCCGAAACGATCGACGGCGCGACAAGTTCCGCGAGCCCTTTCACGTCGACGACGACAACGACGACGATGCCGGCGACCGATTCTCGAGGATCCCGATTTCGTCGAACGAGAAAATTCGCCGTCGCGGTCGCGGGTCGACGTCCGCGTCGTCGGCGACGGCCTCGAGTTTCTCGGGCGAGAGCCGGCCGACGGGCGATATTCCGGGAGAGAGGGCAGCGAGCGATTCGCTCTCCGTCGAGATTTCTGGCGATTCGGTAAACCTAAACTTTCCAATCGACAATTATTCCAGAGTTTTGAAAGTAGCCGAAACGTTGAAACGCTCGACGGCGTTCGCGAGACCGGCAAGTGGATCGTCCGCGAAGTCGAAAATTTGCAAAATGGTTCCTCGAGCCGACGTCGTCCGTTGAAAGGTACTCTCGCCGCGGGAGGATTCCCCGTTCAAGGTGTCGGGAGTATCGCGAATATGCCAAATATCGCGGAACGTTGATGCCCGGATGCCCCGAAATTCGATTTATCGGGGTATCGGGGTATCTCTTGACCGCGACGCGCCCCGGTACGACGACTCGGGAGCGAAAACGGGAACCTCCTACGTCGGAACCTGACGCTCCAGGAGAATTCAAATTTTCGCCGCGTCGCGTCGCAATCTCGCGTTCGAGCACGGGGCCTCGCCGATCTAACCTCGGTGGGCCGACGGCTCGAAAAGCTGACACCGTCGCCCGCTCCGGCTGTCCTCTCTCCCTCCCTCCTTCTTCCGCTTTTCCTATTCGGGGAACGCGCGCGTAACTCGCGGATCGTGCGATCGGAATCGCTCGAAGAACGGCCTCTCCGATAGATTGTAAACGGATGCACCTTGCCAAAGTTCTCGAGCGACGAGGCGATCTCGGCTCGCCGACGACCCCCAGGGGCCTGACCAGGTTGCTGGGCAGGCACGGGTTTGGCGAATCCGGGGCACCCGATCGGCTGCCAGGTCTTGGCGGTAGAGGATTTGCCCATCCTAGGATACAGAACGAGCGGTTTTCCGCGCGAGCGATCTCGAGATGACGGTATGTAAATAAATACATAGGTATATATGGCACGGGCAAATGCCCGTCGGGGGCGCAACGTCGATAGAGATGTATACCGCCAAACGGACGCAACGCTGGCAGAAGAGCGCGGCCAAAGCCCTCTTCCCACGGTAAACGAACAGGCGTTTTGGGTTTTTCCATCGCCCGTTGCTCGGAAGATCGGTTCTCGGTCGCTCGATCGGTCGATAGCTCGAACGATAGCTACGGAGGGCGAGGAACGAAAGGGCAGGGGGGGGTGTAGGGGTGCTCTTGCGCGTGGCCATTAAGACGTGGAGCGAGGAAGCAGAATCCTAGGCTCGTCGGAACGACGACTCGTTCCGGAAGCGCGAGTCAAAGGCAAACGACGGAGCGACGACGAGAACGGTGGAGCCCCAAGCCGGGCGCGACGGGATCGCGTCGGACGAGAGTCGAGGAAACGCGAAAATGCCGAGGTGGCGGAGGAGGAGAGGAAGGAGATCGTCTCGGTCGTGCGTCGAGAGGATTATGATTTACGATAGCGCGCCCAGGGTAATTCGACGAGCGGCAATAATCCCGTTCGCCGGTTACAAATTACGTTTCATCGCGGAGAAGTGATTTACAACGCGTTTACGAGTCGGACTACGCCCCACGGCCTGACTTTATCGAGGCCCCGTGATAAGTAGCGCGGTGCTTTCATTAACGCGAATTACATATTTATGCGGAGATATCGATACATTTGTCCGAGGTTTATGGCCCTTTCGTCGTGCCGCGTTTCTGCCGTCGCGACGGACGATCCATCGATCCTCCCGAGATACCACCTCCGACGCCGGAACACGGTCTCCCTCTCCAACAGTTTTCTCGGCGACCGACGATTAGGAACAGAATTGCCGATCGTTGGACGACTGGCGTTCAACGACGAATCAACGGTGGCCCGTCCGGCGGAAGGACCCTCGGATCGGAACACCGGGGCGGCAACGTACAAATGGGGCCCAACGACGAGGGTCAACGGTTAATGTGAACCGGCTGGAAAAGCGATCGCGTTTTGGCGCTGAGAACGGCGTCGCGACGACAGATTTCCTGGCGCCGTTTCTGCACGCCGCTCTCCCCGCGAGATCGTTCTCCGTCGCGAGATACGATCGAGAAAAGCGGCTGGACGGTCCACGACGGCCACGCGCGAAGCTTCTTCCGGATACCGGAAGCGACGGGACGGAAGACGGGAACGCGGTCGGTGAGCGGGAAACGCGGATGACGTTGCTCCGCCGGATCCGTGAGAAGAGGGAGGAGGAAAAAAGCAGGGCCGAGGGACGCGAGCGGACGGAGAGCGGCGCGGGGCCGGGGGGAGAAGAGACGCCACGGTTGTCGCGAGGACGGATCGATCGGAGGAGCGGCGGCGTCCCTAGAAGAAGTCGAGAGAGAGAAAGCGGCTAAGCGACTAAGCGAGGATGGCCCGGGAGGCAAAGTGGCCCAAAGGGCACAGAGGCGGCGGAGCGACGGCAGAGGGGCGATCAGAGGGGGCGAGCAGAGGGGCAACGGCCAGGTCTCCCGACGGACCGATCTCGAGGCGCCACGGCGCCGAGCGCGTAGAAGGGTTTCCTTGTAGGTCCCACACAGCCGCGCGACACGCACAGTCAAGGGACGGGGGAGTTTATTTTTTGGCCGACCGACGCGTCGGTCGAGGCCGAGGCGAGCGTCACCGCTCTCGGCTCTCCCTGCCGACTCGTCCTCGCTCGGCTCTGGCTTCGGGGAGGAAAGGACGGAGGAGGCCCGGGGTCGGCCGTCTCCTCGCGGCTCGCTCGTCGAGAGGAGCGGATCCTCCGAGGCCTCCGGGCTATCGAGCTCGTTGGGGGAGGGCGGCGTCCAGCGTGCAAATGGAACCGAGCAATTAGGATCGTCCGAGACGCCCCAGCGACCGCGTTGCCGCGTTGCCGCGTACCTCTATCGGTCCTATCTTCCGCGTTGTCTCCCGCGTTTCGCGTTTGCCCGCGGAAGTGCCGTCGGCGCGAAATTGAGACAAGTTTCGGCGATCCTCGCGGTCGAGAGCGGTGGCGGGAAGCGCAAAGATCGGGCGGCCGGGATCGACGGGTGCGGAGGTTTCGTCCGCCTCGAGGTGAACGCGCCTCTCGGAAACCCGACACCGGAGATGCAAACGCGAGATAAGATTCCTCGGGGATCGCTCTGGTCCAGTTTCGGCACGCGCCTCTCCCGCCTCCTTCTACGCTCGTTCCCTCGACCTCTCTCTCTCTCGACAGGCTCGAGCCTCTATACCTGCTTCCTTCCGAGAGAGTCGAGATCGTTTGCCCCTCTGGCCGCGTCCGGCGACGAATTCTGCTCTCGCAATGTCGACGAGCGCGCTGCATCGACGAGGACCCGGGAAGCACGCCGACGGAGAGACGGAGCCGCAGCTTGGCGAACGGACGAGAGCGACCGCGGGAACTCGCGACGGAAGCGGCGAATTCCAAGTTTCGTGCACGCCGGAGTCGTTGGAAAAAAATGCCGCTCGCGCCCGGAGGAAATTCCACGAATAGCTTCTGGCTCCCGACTCGCGCCGAGATGCCCTCAAAGGACACCGACGCCGGCCGACCCGACGCGAGCCTCTCGGTCGATCGCGGTCGATTGAGTCGTCCTGGGCCGTCGCAGGTCGTCGCCTTCGATTGCCCCGACTCTCCGTCTCTCTCTCTCTCTCTTCCTTCCTTCCTTCCTTCCTTCCTTCCTTCCATCCCTCCTTCTCGCGCTCCGTCGCGGCAAATTTTCCGCTGGCAGCTGGTCTGCGAAACGCCCGGTCGGGAGTTTCGAGGAGAGTCGAACGCGCGAGGAAAACGAAAACGTAGAGGAGGATCGAACGAGTCGGACGGTGGCCGACGGAACGGGGCAACGGTCTCGGCTCCCCTCGGTCGGATCTCGCCGCGCGACAAACTCAAACTCGCGGCCGAGGTCTCTCCCGCTCCGTCTCCGTCTTCTTCGGCCACCTTCTCGCTCGCTCGCGCTCGTTTTCCCAAGCAGCCTTCTCCCGCCGTGCCGTTTTCCCCGTCGTTTTCCGCGGTCCACGGTCCGCGACGCGAGGAGTCGCGCGGTTGAAACGCTTATGAATTATAGAACGGCTCGGCTCGTAGATTGGCGGATTTTTCTCCGCGGACTCGAACCAGGAAGCGCCAGGCTTCTCCCGTTCTCCCGCTATTCACTCGGCTCTAAGGGAGATTTATGTCTCCAGCGCGGAACGCCGAGAGAAAAGGCAGCGAATGCGCGATAGAGCGTCCGCGCGAGACTCGAGAGGCTCGAGAGGCTCGAGAGGCCGCGTGGGAGCCGATACGTGCTTCTTCCAATACAAATCTAATCGTAGCTCGCAACCGCCGCTCGTAACCCCCCGCACCCGGTAGGGACCTTACGGCGAGACACGGGGACGCGACGTCGCGTCGGTTTCGCCAGGGGCGCCCTGCCGTCGCAAAACTCGACGACCCTTCGTTTTCCAGACGGGGGAACGACTTCCGGCTTTACCTCGGAACACGACTTTCCAATAAGCTTGTCCCCGACCGCTGCCCTCGCACCTCCGAGCCCGCCGGACCGAACCTGCCTACCGGTAGGTATGTAACGCGCCGAGGACGCCCTCGAGCCCGAGCCCGAAGCGCAGCCCGTGCCCTCCGGCTCTCCCTCGCTTCTCCGCCGCTTCCTCGGTCGCCCTCGAAAAATTCCCCGGATCCCCCGCGAGAAAATTCGATCGCCATTTTAGCAGGACCCTCCATCGCGCTCCCCCGTTTCATCCCCGAATCTATCGCGACGGACCGAGGGGCCGCGACTGGCCATTACGGTGGGCCGACCCGTCGTTGGTTCCCCCCTTGACGCGGCCTCCCCGTCGATAAATATATGCCGGACAGCCCTCGCGCCCGGTGGCACGCTTCGTGGCCCGTCGTCGACCTTTCCCCGTATCCCCCTCCCTCGCCTTCGACCTCGTCGAGGTCCTCCCGCGGCTTTCCTGCACCCTCGGCGTCCGAGTCGAGTCGCGTCTCCTCGCCCGAACATGCGTAAATAGATATTTATCCGTCCCCGTTTCGTTCGACGTCTTGGATCGGGCGACGCCAGGCAATCGAGAAGGGGCGCCCGGCTTTTCTTCGTCTCCTCGTCCACGTCGCCTCGTCGCATCGATCGTCCTTCGAACGGTGACCGAAGGTGCGGGTTCGGGGGCTAGGGCGAGGGCGAGGACGACAGCGGCTGCGGGCGCGGATAGATACGAGGGCGGCCGGAAGGTCGAGTCGATCGAGTCGTTTCGGCCGAACGAGCTGAGCGTCACTGGTGGGAATCGGGAATAGGCGTAATTATAATATAAAACTCGCCGCGGCTTGTCGCCTTCCGTGTCCCTCCGTTATACCTTTCCCCGTCCACTTCCCTCGGGAAGGTGGCGTCCGTAGGACCGCGCGAGCCGCTGCTCTCAACTCTCCCCCGGACGACCCGCCGTCCGGCCCGCGGTTTTCCCTCGCGACCCTCGCGCCGCTCGGGGACGAGGAACCCGGAGGAATCGCGACGGCACCTTCGGCGACGAGATCGGGAGGGGGACGGAGACGGAGACAGAGACGGATTCGGCGATGGAGAGCGAGGGCGAGGGCGGGATCGGGCCGCTTGAGAACCACGGACGGCGTATCGGCAGGCCGTTGTCTCTATACCTCTCGAGGGCGCTCGATCGGCACCAACACGCTCGCGCGATCCGCGTATACGCGCACCGACACGCCGATGCCGTGCTCGCTGGCTCGGTCGCATGCCCGGACGCACGGACGCACGGACGCACGGAGCGACGGCTCACGCAAGCGGCACGGGCGAGTCGGGCGAGTCGACCGTGCCAACCGAGTCGAGTCAACCGAGTCAACCGAGGCAACCGGGCAGGCGGCCGAGCGGGCCGAGCGGGCCGAGCGGGCCAACAGCCACCTAACGCATTCCCCGCAATACGCGATACGCGAAACGCGACCACGCGACCACGCGACCCGCCGACCGCCTTTCGGCCGCCGAAAATCTTAATCGCCCCGGCACCTCTTCGATTCGGCAATCGCGTCTCGCGCCCCTCTCGCCCCATCGTCGAGGATATTTCGTGCCTCGAGAGTCAGCCGCCCAGCGTCCGGACGCGGGAAACGACTCCCGGCTGCCGGAAGTCGGGCAAGGGGGAGGATGGGAGGGACGCTCCTCTCGCGCCGCCGCGACTCCTCGCAAGGCGGATCTCGCTCGCGGTTATCGTAAATCAAGATTAACGGTCGGCAAGATTTTCGTCGTCCGCCCGGTCGCGATGCTCGATTTTTGCGACTCGCGGCAACTCGTGGCGACTCGTCCGGTTTCTCTCGAACGGGTGTCGAGCGGGCCCCGCGCGAGCGTCCGCCGAGTCTGTCGGTCTTCGCGAACGGCCGAAAAAAGTCGGCAAAAGAAAACGATCGATCGACGCCGATCCGCGTTAACGGGTTAAACGTATTTGCGTATTTTTTCGCGAGCGGAAACTGGTTTCGCCTCTCCTCTCTTCTCCCCCTTTCCTCCTCTCCTACTCTCTGTCGCGCCTCTCTCGCTTCTCTCGGCTCGCGAGGAAAAGAGCGGCGCTTCCCTCCGAAAGATCGAGCCAGAATCGGAGCCCCGCGAATCGGACTTTTTCCATCTCGGCCGAACGAAGCCGTCGACGGTCGGTCGATCTCGAATGTAAACCGGTCGCCGACCGAGCTCCAACGAGTTACGATAAATCGTGAGTAACGGCCGACCGGAGAGATTCGCTGCCGGGTTCGCGTTAATTTTCTCTTTGTTTTCTAATTAACTTTGAGAAGATACCTCTGACAGGTTCGCAGACTGGCAATCCGCCTATCCGCCTATCCGGCTATCCGAGTACGCGACTATCCGACTATCCGACTATCCGACTATCCGACTATCCGACTATCCGCCAGTCCGGATCGCTCGGGCGTGACCGCGTTGCGGCGAGTTTCACCGGATTATAATACCGGGTCGTTCGGAGGATTATATCGCCTCTTAATAAATTCAATAATTAAGATACTCGGGGGATTAAGAAAATACGGCGTCGCCTCGACTCTTCTCCCCTGTCGACGACGTTTCTCCGATATCCCCGTCGAGGCGCGCACGCGATTCGCGCGGCCAACATCTGCCTCTCCCGTCGCACCCGTTTTCTCCGGGCAAGGGCCGTCGTCGACACTTTCAGCGGGCGACGCGTCAGAAAATTTCCCGCGACGATCCGCGGCGACGGTTCCCGAGAGTCCGGAAGATCGAGGAGGATCGGACGGAGGCTCCGGTCGGCCGGTTTTTCTTCCCCGTGCACGGTAGGCTCGTTGCCAGCGATATTTATAGGCCCGTATCGCGTCGTATTTACGCGGCGAGCGCGATAAGAAGAATTTTTCGCGCTCCGAATCTAGATTCAAACCGGTCAAGCACCGGATCGGCCGGAGTCCCCGCGCGGATAAATCCCGCGGGCCGGCTCGAGCCCGCTCCTCGGCCGAGAAGGAGCGCGAGTCGGACGAAGCGCGGCCAGGAGGATCCGAGCGAATGCCGCGACGACGATACCTTTACCTTTATCGTCCAATTAACGATAACGTTTCGTCGCGCTCGCCCGATTCGGCTCTAGTCGGCTCCGGTCGGCCCCGGTCGGCCCGAGTCGGTCGCTCGCTCCTACCGGTCTAGACGTTACGATTATCGCGCTCCAACTAGATACAACCATGATTTTATCTCTCCCCGGCTCCGTACGCGCCTCGTTGAACCGCCCGAACGCGCAAATCTTTCCGCGCGCACGGCTTTTCGCGAGCTGCCCTCCCCACCTCTCTCTCTCTGTCTCTCTCCCTCTCTCGACCGATACACCTCTCCCATGGAACGAGCCAACTACTCTCCTATTCCCAAAGACGCGTCTGCCCTGTCCTCTTCCTCCTCTCAAACTTTTCCTCTCGGTCCGAGCTCCGTGTCGTCGATCGTATCGCGAGGTTCGCGCGTCCATTTTTGCCGAACCTAGCCTCTCTCCTTGGACGTTCATCGGACGTTCCTCGGACGTTCCCCCCGCGCTCCTCCCCATACGAGCGTCTTTACCGTTAATCGGCTTACGCAATCGCGATATATCGAAGCCGAGCACGCAACGCGCGTGCCACCCGGCACCTCCCTGCCTCGTTCTCCTCCTCCTCCTCCTTCTTCTCCTCCGTCTCATCCTCATCCTCATCCTCCTCCTGTTCCGTTTGGTCGCTCCTGAAACGCAAACTTTCCCGGCTCTCGAGCAACCGAGCGGAGAGTGTCTCCGTCCACCGACGCCTCCAGCCGGCCGTCTGTCGCCGAGTCCAATTTTTCTCTTGCTCTTCAACTTTTTTCGGCGATACCTCGCGGCCTCCCTATCTCTCCTTCTCTCTCCTCTTCTGTCTCGCTCTCGTTGACGTTCTGCCTCCCCGAGTCGCCGTCGTCGTCGTCGTCGCCGTCGACGGGGCCTTCCGTAACGGTCGGAGATTGGTTGCCTCGTTCGCGGTGGTGGCACGACGCCGCCACGAGCAGCGCGAAAGAAGAGCGCAATTAGCGGCCGGCAATAATTCAAGGGGATTCGATTAACGCGTCGGCTCTCCGCTCGGTCCCCGGAGATAGCCGAGGGACTCGATCGGCGTCTCGCATTAAGCCGAAGAGCCGGAGAGATCGCTGGCAATTAACGGCGCGATAGGTCGCGTTTGCGGTCGCCGTATTCGTCGTCCTCGTCCTCGTCCTCGTCCTCGTCCTCGTCCTCGTCTTTGTCGTATTCGTCGACGGCGAGAGGACGACTCGGGCTATCGGAAGAGGCGGCACCTCTCGCTCGCCGCCCCTCAGTTTTTCCTCATTTCTCGCGACCCCGTCGCCCGGTCCTCTTCGAGGAACGTCGCTGCAACTCCCAGAGTCTGCCGAAACGCGAGAATCGAGAGTCGAGCGTCGAGAGTGGCGAATCGTGCAAAGGTGTTCGCATTGGCCTAGTGCCGCGGCGAGGCGTTCGCAGGTGAAATTAATTACCTCGTCCTCCGACGTAACGGGTCTTCGGCCGACGCGCCGCGAACTCGCTCGGCTCGCCCGTCCGATACCATTTTATCAGATTTTATTGCGAGTTTACAGTTGCTTACCGATCGAGTTTATTCGCGATAACGATCGACCGTCGGGCAAATCCGAGGCGCGATTCTTCCGGCTCGTCGATCGAGCTCGCTTTTCTCAAATACGGTCGCCCCGTCGCGTCGTCGCTCGGCCCGGCTTTCCCGTTTTCGCGACCGTTCGCGCTCTCTTTGTCCGCGGCGGTCCGCTCGCGAGGTCCGCTCGCGGGCTCTGCTCGCCGAGTCCGGTCGTAGGCCGTGGGTACGCGGCTACGTGGGCGCGTCGCGACTTCCACGGGCACGCCGGCATCGAAGGTGTCGTTATAATTTACGATTATGCCGAGTACCTACGTACACGGCGCGAAGCGGTACCTCGCGTTCGGCCGCGCCTGGCTCCGTGTAGCTCGCTCAAAACGATTCGAGCGTTTCGCCCTTTTCGCCGGCCGGCCGGCTCGGACTCCGACTCCGTCTCTCCGAGAGCATCCTCCTCTCCCGTCGACTCGGTCGACCCGCCCGATCGAGCTAGGCTATTTACCGGGGCAAAGACGACGCGCGAATCCGCGGGGCCGAGTCGACTCGGAGGCCCGCTCGAGATTCCTGAGGAAGGTCTCGAGGCAGCTGCCTACGCTCGTACCTACGCTCTCGCGCTCCGGAGCGAGCAGAATCAAGGGGGACCGCTCGCCTTCCGCGCGCTTCGACGCTCCACGGATATGGAAAATCGTTTGGGCTTCTCGCGAGCCGCGCTCGCTGCAACCGCGCGTCGCCACCGGCTTCGGCCTTTATCGGGAATCGACTCCGAAACGAGCGACCGAGGGCGAGACTCGCGAGGGTCGCGCAGGAACGAGCGAGACGGGAGACGAAACGAGACGCGCGAGAAGCGAGTAGCGAGAAATGAGAACCCAGAATCAAGAAACGAGAACCCAGAACCGAGAAACGAGAAACTAGAAACGAGAAAAATCGAGTGCGCTTCGATTTTCTCCATTACCTCCGTCGCCGATGAATCGCGGCGATTATAGGTCTCTCCCTCTCGGCTTCCTCCGTGTTTCTCGCGAGCGCGTTAGTTACGAGGCCGTGATCTTTATTTAAGGAGGCGCGTCCAAACGATCTCGCGAATAGCCACGGCCGCTCTGCAACGGCCGCCGATCGCTGGCAGGTTTCCTTCGGGAGACCGCTATATAAGTTTCGCGACGTCGCGCGGCATATCGAATCGCTGCTCCGTTCAGGATCCACGCTCCGGCGCGCCGATTGCCCCGCTTGCACCGCTCGCACCGCTCGCACCGCTTGCACCGTTTCCGCGAGTCAAGTCGAATCGAGCAAAGTGGAGTTCCGTCTCGCGGATTCTCCCGATTCCTTTCCTCCTTTCGTCCTTCGTTCGCGCCTTCGTTCGCGCCTTCCGTCGGGTCTACCGTGCGTGCGTTCTTCCTCTCGGCCGAGGAAAAAAGACGAGCGTTGCGAGCGAGGATCCGCTCGGGCGATCGAGTTACCTCCGGCTGCTCGTTATCACGATCGGACTGCTTTTTCCGGCGTCGCGCGGAAACCGTGAACCATCGCGGCGAAGGAGAGGCCGAAAGCATTATCGGGCAAGAATCGCGCGACGAGGAGGGACGAGGAGGGACGAGCGGCCGGCGAGGACGATTCGAAGGTCGGCCACGGGCTCGCGCAAATCGCTCCCAGAAGCTTCGAAGACGCCGCTCCGGGCTCCGACGACGGAGTCCGTTCTACCGACCGCACCGGCCACACTTGGTAGATTCGGGACAGCGGGAAACGAGTCCGCGCGACGGACGTGAACTCGGCATCGGCCGCGGCCGCGGACGCGATCGCTGCCGGTACGAGGCTCGATATCGAGCCCGCTCGATTTTTCAGCCGCTAATACGAAACGCATCGAAGGAAACCAGTTCCTCGGCGTCTTCGAGCACGCCCGAAACTGGGGACATCGGTCGTCGAGAGTGGCCGACGAGACGCCGAAAAGTGTCCCTCGGGCCGGATCAAAGGGAAGGCCCGAACACGAACAGAGAGAGAGACGGAGACGGAGAAAGAGAGGACGAAGGGAACCCTCCTTGTTCGAACGAGAGCCGAGGGTGACGAGACCCGAACGAAATTACATCGACGACCAATTAGACGTCCAGAGAAGCCGCACCGGCTCGGCTGGCCTCGCCTGGCCTCGTCTGGCCTCAGGAACAGACGCACCGGCCACCGACGCGACTAACCGGCCCGCTACATAGGCGAACGAGGCAATTCTTGACCCTCGACCCTTCTACCATCGCCCCGGGATCGCGTCGAGAGTCGAGGAGAATCGGCGAATGATCCTCCCCGAACTCGCCCCTGCTTCCGGGCGGCGATCCCCATGGAGCCGACCGTTTCCGGACGATCCGGTCGGATCGCCGGGAGACGGCGCGCGACTGCCTCGTCGCGATCGGCCGACAATTTTCGCGACTCTCGTTCTCGACGACCCGACGTCGGCCCATCGGCTATCGTCTCCCGAGTCCGGACGAGCGGCGACGCTGGACGGTTCCGCGACCTCGACCGACCGTCCGTCCGCCCGTCCGTCTTCCGTTCGTCCGCGCGAGGGCGCCGAAGCGGAACTCGCCCGAGGAAATTCTCCGCCGTGTCCTTCGAGTCTCGCCGGAGAGCTCGGATCCGGAAAATACGGCGAAATCTTGCCACGAGGGGTCCGCTCGCGCCCTCGGGAGGCGACTCGAGGACGGACGCTCTCGCGACGCGCACGGGGGGCCCGAACGGGGTGAGCTAGCCGAAAAGAGTCACGGACAACGTCCCAGACGAGGGGATCGGAGGGTCGAAGAACTCTCCCGTGCGACGGCCAGGAGCGACGAGAGAAGCGGAGCGTCGATCCCGGTCGTCGGACGCCGAACGGTGGGCGACGGGCGTCGAGCGGCCAGCAGCTAGGCCTAAAAGCCGTCCATCGGCGGCGTCGGCGAAAAAGCTCGCTTCCATCGGTGATCGCGCTCGCGGCAAGCGTCTCCGGGTCTACGGCGACGAGCGACGAACGTTCGCCGTCGCGGACCGGTGCGTCGCGGTTCGCCGCTATCGAGTCGACGATACGCTATCGCCGCAACTACCGGGCGCTTCCCCGGCCCGTCCGCCCGATTGTCGCGCATCCGGCTCGAGACTTGCGGCAATCGCGCGACCACCGATCCCCGCGTCCTCCTCTCCGCGAAGCGCGCATCGAGCCTCCGGGGTTCGCGAGATCTCGATCGATCGGCGACGTCTTCGAGGTCGCGTCGGACGTCGCCTCGTCCGGGGGTCGCGAGCACTTTCGCGATTCGATAGAAAAAAGCTGAGAAGGGATACTCACGTGCGATCAAACGCGGATCCACATTCCGTTTTTCATCGACGACGCTCGATCGCGGCTCACCGCGGTCCGACTCCCTCGGAGTCTGCGACGCGTCGAGTCCGTCGGGCTGTCGATCTCTCGGTCTCCCGATCTCCCGATCTCTCGATCGTCGAATCTCTCGGCTCCTCCGGCTGCTCCGTTCCTCGTCGATCCTTCCGTCCGTCGATTCTCGTCCTCTAGGTCCGATCCAGGAGAGGGCCCCGCGGCGGCCCCGAGGCGTCGGGAGGCCCGTCGGCCGGCTCGGTCCGAATCGCGGGAGAAGCCACGATCGCCCTCGAACCGTTGGAGAAGATCGGCCCGCCTCGAGTCCTCCGCGAGATCGAGCGGACCGCGTCGATCCTTCCGACGGCGTTGCTTCTTCCGGTCGGCCCCGAGACGGAGGCGCCTGGCCCGATCGCGACCCCTCGGCGAGGAAGATCGCGGCGCTCCGGGATGCCGGGCGGTCGGGTCACCGTCGATGGCGGCGAGAAGGAAACTCGCGGGCGTCCGAGAGCGTACGCACGGTCGGGCGTCGCGACGCGGGTGAGAGGCGCGCGCGCGCGGCCACGGGCGCGATACCGACGGAGGAGACCGGGAGCAAGACGTGCCGCAGCCGACGACCGCGTCTCTTGGACTGTCCCGGACGGTCGGTGGCACCCGAGACTCCCGGAGGCTGCCGAGCGCCGTTGGGGGCAGGCGGTGGCAACCGGAGGCAGGCCGAGCCGTCGGATCCGCTAACCCCGCCGAGAGGAGGGGTCTCCGCGAGCCCGCCGGCCGCCTGCGGCCGACCATGGTCGGGGCGGTTCTTCGGGGACCCCGGGACCCGGGCGCCCGGGAGAGGCCGGACTCGCCCCGCCCACGGTCCCGCGGATCCCGCCTCCGACCCCGAGACCGGACCGCCCCTTCTCCCGCGTCCTTCGCCCGGATGACCGCGAGCGTTTCTCGTCCTGCGTCCGCGACCCGTCGACGACCCGTCGACGACCCGACCGCTCGACAGCGCGGCGTCACCGGTCGTCTCCGTCGACCGGCAATTACGGGACCGCGTCGCGAACGATTCCAGGAAACTCGAAATTCCGAGACCCTCGACCACCCCGCCGTGCGCGAGAGTCGATCGCGTTCCGGGAAATAGATCGTTTATCTCCGCATCTCTGCATCTCCGTCTCTCCGCCACCCGGGCGAGCGAAGCTTTCCCGGAAAGGCGCGCGGATCTGCAGCCCCGCAGGACGGGGGGCAAGTCCTCTGGCCCCTGGCTCGTTCCGATTCGCCTCACGGATAGAGACATCCCTCGTTCTCGCGTTATTTCCTATTCTAACGCGTGGCTGGCCGATAAAGCTGCGCATTCGTTGCGTCGTCGGTGAACGACGAAAGAAGCGTTTTATTTTCGCTCGTCTTTGGTCGATGACAGATTTCTAGGACAGATATGGCGGGGTTGGACGCTGCGACGCGATACTCTCCCCTGACCCGATGCCTCATTCCGCGAGCCCCCTCTCACTTTTCCTATCATACGATGCTCGTCGCGGCCGGCTCCACGGAGGATGCTCGCTCCCTCGACCACGATCGTCGACCGTCGTCCGTCGATCGTCCGAAGCCGCGAAACGAGGGGGAAGATGGAGCGTCGAGGGTAGGGAGGGGCGGGCGTGAAACCCTGGCGCGCTCGAGCGGACGTCATCTGCGAAAAACGTTCGGAACGGGCCGCGCGCTCGTCCGTCGAGCGACCGGATGCGGGACGCCAGGTAAGAGATTCCCGTCGGCCGATAGCCATCATCGTAACGCCGGAAGCTTCCATCGGGAGGGATCGCGGCTCTCCTCGGCTCTCCGCTTCCTGGCTCACCTTCCTCTTCGCCGACTCTTCGCGCGGTCGGGTCGCTTCCGCCGTGCCGATCGCCGATTCATCGTCCCGACGTCCACGAGGTCTCTCGAAGTCTTCGCGGACGTCGTCGCTCGAGGGGACGAGTGGGGCGTTCCATCGGCTTCCTTCTTCGCTCGTGACCTACGTCGGAACTCTCCGCGTTCCGGCGAGAGGGCGAACGCCTCGAGAGGGCCCCGGCCGCGGATCTTCCCGCGACTTTCCGCGTCGGCGAGACGCGACTTCCGTCGGCCGAAGACGGGCCGCCGATCGATCGAAGGGAGCAACTTCCGCCTCGCGAGGATCCTTGCCCTCCTCGGCATCGAGGGACCGCGCCCTCCCTTCTCGCCTTTTTCCCCTCGAGATCGAGATCCGTCGAATCTTGCCGGACGGTTCGGGGCCCCCGCGACGGGGGCGATCAGTCCCGGGCGAATCCCCGGATCCGCTTCTCCGCCGGGTCTCCGTGTCGCTCGGTAGCGGCGTCGCGACGCCTCGCCACCGGGGCATCTCGGGACGACTCGAGGCGCGACAGCACGGGCGACGGGGAGTTTCCGTCGCTCGGACTCGAGAGACGAAAAATTCCGCTCCTCTCCGTCCTCGAAGGACCGAGTCTCCGAAAGACCGCGGCCAGGCTCCTCGCGGGGGGTGCGAGCGAGGAACGGAGCGAGACCGATCGCCGCCGAGCCGAGAGAATCGAGGAAACGAAGGAAACGGAGGGTGCGGCTCGGCGAGGGTGGACGCCCTCGTGGCTTCCGTTGCCTCCGGTCCTCTCCGCTCGCGTGTCCGTCGGCCGTTCTCTCCCCCCGAGGCTCTCCTCGCACCGCGCGCCGGATATCGATCGTCCGTCGTCCCGGCTCGCCGGCCGAGCTTCGGGGCGCCCACCCTCCGCGGCGCTGCGGAGGAAACGGTCGGGAGATCCGAGTCATCGTTGGACCGCGAAATCGTCGGAATCGCCGGCGAGGATCCGCGCGCGAAGGGATGGAGAGAAGCGAGGGAGAAGACGAAGGGTTCTCCCGGCGTCCGGGAGAGACTGCCAGCCTCGGAGGCCGTTCCTTTCACTCGCGGAGCCGCGATCGCGCGACGATAAATCAACCGACACGCATTAAGCATTAACGCATTTACATATCGACGTCCGAGCGGCGTGCCGCGCTAAATCACGCGTCCCACGGTTCGCGAGTCTCCCGAGAGGCGCGAGTGCCTCGACGACCGACCGGCTCGGCCGCCCTCAAACTCGGACCTTCGTCTTCCACTTCCCCTCTACCTCTCGCCCTCCCACTCAAAATCGATTCATCGACCCTCTCGTCCTCCGGCTCTCTCTCTCCCTCTTCCCGACGGAGGGAGGGCCTCTCTCGAAGATTTTCCGAAGGAGAGCAAGCGCGGAAGACGTTCGCCCGCGACGAACCTACGGACGAACCAGCCTGGCGGAGGAACTTGGCGGCCTTCCCTCGAGGATAGACTCTCGAGACGGCAAACTCATTCTCGCAATCTAATCGTCGGTGCCCCGCGAAGCGGTTGCTCCTCTCGCCCGGATTCTCTCTCCCTTCCCGTCTCGTTCCGCAGCTCTTTCCGTAGCTCTCTCGATCTCTCGACGTGCCGGACCGCCGCGCGCCGGTCCGGCGGCCTCTTCCTGGAAACGGGGTCGCCGGTTCCTCGACGCTTCCATGCCCGCAGATCCGCGTATAAGTGCGAATACGTGCGACTACGCGCGCTCGGTCTCTCGTGGGTGCTCGAGATCGCCCGCAGGTCCTGTAATAGCCCTGTGGGCGAACGAGTCGCCTCCTCGAAAAAGAAGAGAAACCGATATATGCGCCGTGCCGGTCGAAAGGAGCGCTCCACCGTCCGCGACCGCTCGCTCGCCCCTTCACGGGCCGTTGCCGCGAGTCGACGCCGATCGACGCCAATCGACGCCAATCGACGCCAATCGACGCGAGTCGACGGGTCCTTTGCGATGGCGCGAGGAGGGCGCGAAGAGGTCGAGGGAGGAATTCGGACGAAGGCCGGGAGAGCGAGAGAGCGGTCGTCGAGTGACGGATCGGGAGACAACGAAAGTCCGAAAGCGTCGGCCCATCGCTGAAACGCCGTAATCGCGGGACGATTGGCGATTCGAAACGTCCGGCCGTACCAGACGCCACTGCCTGTGCCTCTGCCTCTGCCTCTGCCTCTGCCTCTGCCTCTGCCTCTGCCTCTGTCGTCTACGACGTTTATTTAACTGCCAACGGGTCGCTTTACGAGGAGACGAAGGAAAAGAGAGTGGAAGGAAATGGTCGGAGGAACGGTGAAAACGGGAGGGCGACGACGAGATAGCCGCGAAGGGTGGGACGTGAAAGAACGGGACGAGACCGGTGACCGGGTGGGCCGGAGGGGGGAGGGGACCGAAGAGGGACACCGAGGCCGTGCCGAGACGTCCAGCGAGGTCTCTCTCGCCTTTAACTTACGCTCCGTCCCTCGCTCGTGAAATATCGCGAACCCGCCGGCCCAAGTGCCCGACCTTCCGCGCGGGATCGCGCGATCTAATTTGTTACGCCTCGTGGGGAGGATTTACGGCGAGCTCGACGTGAAACCTTCCCTCCATCGTTTCTTCGTTTCTTCGTTTCTTCGACTCTCTCCCGACGCGCACTATCGATCTTCCGGTCCGGGAAAGAAGGTTTCCCGAACGGGGAAAGAGCCGGGTCGTCGAAACAGTGGCCACTGGGGGGCCGAAGAGGAGATCGCGTTCGCGGACTATCGCGCCGAGACGCCGACAGCCTCCCGTCTCCTCGGAGACGCGGGGGATTATCGACGCTGTCGCGTTCCTGGCGTTCCACGAGTTCCTCGCCTTCGATGTCGCCGATCGCCGGTCGTCGGTCGCCGGTCACGACCGTCTCGTCCCGTAGCGCTCGCTCCTCTCGCCTCTGTCTGCCTCTGTCTGCCTCCCGTTGCCCTTCCGAGCTCCGAAACGACGAAAACTTTTCGAGCGGAAGATTCGAGTAACGGTCTTTTCCCCGCGATAAGGTTCTCCGGCCGGCGCCAGAACGGGCGAGGGCTGCGTCGGCAGCGTCAGCCTTCTCTCGAATTCCTAGTCGTCGGAGGGATCCCCTCGATCCTCATGATCCCGACGATACTCTCGATTCCCTCGATCCTCCGATCGATCGTTCCTTCTCCGCTCCATTCGAGTACAGGAGGGTTTGGTCTTTGCGCTTCTCGCGTCCGCCAACTTCGTTCTACTCCATCGCTCGATCCGATCGGTCGTTTCTCGTCCAACGGCGGACCTCCTCTCCCGCTTTTCCTTCGACATCCAAATTGTGGACAATTCGGGGAGAGAGAGAGAGAGGGAGAGAGAGAAGAAGCGGATCCTTCTCTTCAGAAATCATCACTTCCGAGACGAATCTGTGGAAATCTGTTCGGGCAGCGGGAGAGCGATAACGGAAGAATGCGGTCGCCGGCTGTTCGCAGGATCAGGAATTACCACTTTCGGAGCTTGGCCTCGAGAAGCTGTTAACTCGCTTCTAATGTCGCTGTCCTAATGCCGCTACAAACCGTCTCCCGGATAACGTCGCCCCGCTTTCTCCCGATCCTTCTCTCGCTCTCTGTCTGTCGGCCTCTCTCCCCCTCCCCCCCCCCCCCCCTCTCACTCTCTCTCTCTCACTCACCTCTCATTTCTCTTCGCTCAGTCTGTTTTCTTCGTACCGTCACCCTGGTCGTCGCCGATCATCGGCAGCCACGACGCGCGCGCTTTTGCGTTTTGACCGCGAACCTGGCCTCGCGACAATAACGCCTCGGACCCTCCTCGACGACGATTTCGAGCGGATCGCGAAGCTGAAAAGGGTCGCGGAAGGGGATGACGACCGTCGAAGACGGCGGCAGGATCGACGGCGCGACGAATTCGTGGAGTTGGAGAGACCCCGCGGGAGAAGAGTGGGAAAGCAATGGAAAGGAGAGTAGATAAGCGCGAGACGTTGCAGGCTGGAGATCGAGAAAGACGTATGCGAGTCTCCGCTCGAGCGAGCGACCGACCGACCGATCGAAGGAGAGAGAAAGAGAAAGAGAGAGAGCGCAAACGATTCACCGATCGCGACGCGACGGTGGAGCTCACGGGGCACGTCTCCCCCCTCGGAAAGGGATCGGGAGGGCGGCGCCACGTTTGCGCCGTACAAAAAGTCCCCGAGGGGAATAAAGAGGAAAGGAAAAAAAAAGAGCTCGCCGAGAGCGGCTAACATGGAATAGCCCTTAGCCGGCACGATAGCCGCTCTTTGGGCCGATGGACTCGCGCCCCCCTCGACCTCCCTCGGTCTGCCTCGGCCCAGCTCGGTCTGCCTCGGCGGCCCTCGGCGGCCCTCGGCGGCCCTCGGAGTGCCAGGATCCCGGGAAGAGACGTCGAGTGGTCTCGCCGGACGACGGTCTCGTCCGTCCGTCGATGCGCCGCTGAGGCCGCCAGACCGCCCCTCGCCCCACGAGATTCGCGACCGGCGTCTCGCGCTCCACGGAGACGCCGCGCCATCTCTCTCGCTCTTTCGTTCTCCCTCTTCTCTCCGCTAACCGCAAAAACCCTTGCGATCGTGCCCGCGTAAGTCGCAGCGGGCCAAACGTTCGCGCTCTCCCGTCTCTCGCTGAATTTTCGCGGAGTACACCCCGGCCGATACGAGGACCGGTCGGGCCTCCGCGCGCGGAATCGGTCCTTCCCGTCTCTTCGCCTACAACCGACTTCACCATTCGGGGACAAACGAATCTACGTGCTTTATTTTCTTCGAAGGAACGTCTACAAGGTATAACTGTCCTCTCGCCAGTCGCTTAAACGGCAAACGAGGGGGCCAACGGTCTCCCCGAGAGGGGAGGCGAGCCGACGGAACGAGAGGACGCGCGTTCCATCGAGGCTCGGCCGCGGAGATCCCGGAAGGTTGCGTGGTCGCGTTCTCGCCCGGCGTCGCGTTCGCGCTAAATATGTAACGAGAGGAGGCGCGTGGGCCGAGAGATCCGGCAGAGGGCGAGAGGAGCCGGTCCCCTCTCGCGGTCGGTCCTCGCCGTTGGAGCGCCGCGTCGGTAGGAACGAGAACGGTCGGCAAGGAGGAGATCTCCCAGCGACTGGCGCTCGACCGACCGAGTCCGGGGACGACGCGACATAGGCGAACGCGAATCCGAGCGAGATATCGACCGTCGGTCGACGCGAGACCTCGAATCTCGGGAAGCGTCGGCGCCCCCTCCGGCGACTCGAGTCGATCGACGCGTCTAGGCTTACGAATAAATATAAATAGAGGGGAATAGGAACGGACTTGGACGTTCGTTTCCCGAGCGGGCCCGCGAGGCTCGGTCGGGTCGATGGAGCTCTCCTCGGCCGGTCGTCGGTTCCATCGGGTGACCCCCGGTCGGTGCTGCCGCCGCTCCCGCTCGAGGACGGACTTTGCGACGCGGCGACTCTTGATCCCGGCAATAGCTTTCCGCCTTCCATCCTTCCATTCTTCCTTCCTTCCTCTCTTTCTCTGTCCTTTCGAACCGTCCCGAGGAAGAGGCGTTACGTTCTCTCGGCGTGGACAGCCGTCGTGGAAGTTATGACCGAGGCCAGATCGCCCGCGGATTGACTAACGATCGGCTCTAGCGGTGGCACGCTGAGGAGGGAGAACAGAGAGAAGCGATTAAACGGCGCCTACGCCAGGTAGGAGGACAGGTCGGCGAGGAAAGGCGCGGACCGCCTCGCTGCCGAGGGAAGCGAGCCGACGTCGCCCGAGTGGTGCGCTAGTCGGACGGACCGTCGAGACTTACGTAAGGGTGGTCTGACGATTCAGCACGGCGGCGGTAGGTAAGGCGAGAGGCGAGTGCGCGTGCCCCAATTGCATGGTCGTCGGCGGCCCCGCGGACGGACGATGATCCTCGATCGCTCCGCTCCCTCCCTCCGACCCGGACGCGCCCCCGCTCCCACCGGCGTACACGTTCAACTGCAACGAGTCCACTGCAACGTCACAAAAAACAAACAAGACCGAGCGGTCGTTACAGGCGTCCGTCGTTTTGGCTCGATCGGAGGTTTTGCCCGCTCGAATCCGCGACCCCTCGACGTCGCGAGGAGAGAGGGGAGGGAGGTCGATCCGATCCCTCCCTCTTCTCTACCCCCCACCCACCCCTAAAGAAGAACCCCAATCCTCCAGCCAGCTCGCTCGTCGGATATCTACGGTTATCCGTGCACGCGTCTCTCCCTCCCACCCTCGGTCCCGCCCTCGACGGCGCGGCGACCCTCCGCGGCCGTCCGACCGATCGGAATCCCCTCCGGCTCGTCGTCGATCCACCTCGACGAAAGGTTCGGTCGATTACCGCGACACGTGTTCCAAAGTTCCCGCGATCCTCGCCCAATCCCCGGCCACCGTGCCCACTCGTCGAAGTCGCGGACCGGCGCGAGCCACCTCGGCCATCGCGCGCTATCTCCTCTCGACGGCCCCTCGGCCAGCCGTCCCGGGCGAGGCGCGCGACCGCGGTTTGGCGCTTCGGCGCTCGAGCGCGCCACGGCTTGTCGGGAGGTATGGACGTATTTGCCGCACCATCGGCTTGCTCACCGAGGACTCACCCAACAAGCTGCCCTTCATCTCGCTCTTGTGAATTCCGCTCGGTCCTGCCATGCTTCCGGACATGCCCGAGTGATTCTTCGGCTTCCTCTTTCGCGTCTGTATTCCCTCCTTCTTCATGCTCATTGGCCTGTTTACCTGCGGAAACGAGAGGTTTCTGTCAAAATACCCAGCGAACACCCCACCCTGCTTCTCCTCCTCCTCCTCGACGATCGCGGGTCGAGTCGGCCGGGAACGAGAGACGGGCATTTCCTCCACATTTGCATTTCCCCTCTCCCGGGGTTCTCGAGGGCGCCCGGAGATTCGTGGTTTGCGGTGACGCGACCCGCGAGAGTCGTTCGAGAATCCGCGTCTCGTTCATCGACCCGCGCGCGCAAGTGAGAGAGAGAGAGAGAGGTGGAGGGAGAGCAAGAGAGACGGAGAAATAAAAAGGACACGGTGGGCCAGACCGAGAGGACGAAACGGTGAAACGTTCTCGGAAAGCGCGGGCCATATAACTGTCGCGAGCGCGACTCGGGACCGTCTCTATTTGCCAGGTTTACCATGCTAGTTTAAGCCCACGCGCACCCTTTATCGCGATTCGAGAATCGGCCGCGGAGTCCCCGTTTTCCCGAGAGCGAGCGCGCCGCCGGCCCCGCGGCACCGCTCGCACGAGCGTACCTTTGCGCGAGCACAAATTCTCCGCGAAGAATTTTCGATCGGCCGACAGTTGTACAAACAGAGCCCGGCTCGGTTGAACGGCTCTCGAGAAAACAACGAACAGGGGAGATTCCAGCGACCCGATTCGAAAGGACGATCGAGGTTGGTCGAGGTTCAAGGTCCGCGCGGAAGGAAGGAAGGAAGAAAGGAAGCAACGCGGCGAGACTCACGTTGTGAAGCTTGAAGTAGAGGCCGCAAGCGTTGCAGACCGGCTCGCCGTTGTTGTTTCGCCGCCAGAGAGTAGTGTTGCTGGTCCTGCAGTTGGCGCACTGCACGCCCGTCCTTCGGACGCTCGTCTGAAAGAGAGGATCTGGTCAGAGTTCGCCCGGCGGGTCGAGATTTGGGGAGGTCGAGGGTCGAGGGTCGAGGGTCGATGGTCATGCACCGAGCGTCGAGCGTCGGTTCGTTGGCGGAGGATCGAGAGCAGCTCTCGCGCCTCGAGGGAAAATGGGAGTGCTCGAAGCGCGGCAACTAGAGCAAACAACGCCCGCCGCGCGACTCTCGGAACGATTGTTTGCTCTCGAGCAGATAACGCGCGTCTCCTCTCTCCGTCTAGCGTGTTTCGCGCGGAACCGAGAGCCCGAGCGGCCGAGCGCACCGGAGCTCCGACAACGAGGAACGAGAATGGGAACGGCAACGGGGAAAGGGGCGGTGACGGCGTCGAGGAGGGAAGTGCTCGAAAGAGGAGAGCCAACGTTGCTCAACATCCAAGTGGCGTGCAATAAAAGAGACGAGACGCGCTCCGGGTAGACGGAGGGAGAGAGAGAGAGATTTGTCGGGGCAAACATCGGTGACCCCGTTTCGAGGATGGTCAACCGTTCGTGTGGTCGAAAGCGAGAGGCGAGCCGCGAGCCGCGAGCCGCGAAGAGGGGCAGAGGAGAGGAGGCGAGCCCTTACCGGAGTGACCGTCTGCTTGGGTTTGCCACACCTCATGGTCGGCCTGTTGACGCCGTTCATCTTGCCGTAGAGCCTGCAGCCGCTGCAGAGGTAGTGGCCGGTCTCGTCCCTTCGCCAGAGCGGGACTATGGTGGCCGCGCAGTTGGCGCACTCGTTCGGTTCGACCGTGCCGACCCCGGTGACCCCGCCGACGGCCCCGACCGCCGCGACCAGCGCGGCCGCGGCCCCGTCGGCCGTCTCGTCGCCCGGGGCTAGGGGCACCCCGGCCCAAGGGGAGTGCGGCCCGGCGACCCCGCTCCCGGGGCCGCCGCCGCCGCCTCCGGCCCCGCCGCTCGACACGCTGTACACGCCGCCGGAGTAGAGCTGCATGTTCGCCCCGTCGCTCACGGAGATGGCCGCGACGCTCTGGTAGCCCTGAACGTACTCGAGCGTCGGCGGCGAGGGGGTGCCGGCGGTGGGCCAGTAATCTCCGGGGAGGGCCTTCCCGTAGCCGTAGCCGGCCCCGGCGCCGCTCCCGCCGCCGGAGCCTCCCCCGGCGGAGCCCCCGCCGCCGCCGCCACCGCCGCCACCCCCGCCGACGTAGAGGCTCGCCTGGGAGACCGGAGAGCCGGGCTGCTCGTAGTGCAGGGACACCCCGCGGGGAACGTTCAGCGATGACGCCAGAGTGGGGTCCCCCTTGATGTACGCGCTGCCGGGTGAGTCCACCTGCGGAGAAGGAGGAACGGTGAAATTTCGCGGCGGCGCGATATCGCGCGGAATCGCTCACCTCTCCGGCGCGCGAGCCCAGCTGCGCCGGCGACGGGTAGGCCAGGATCACCTGGTCGGACTTTCCGTAGCCGTAGCTCGGCGGGCCCTGCTGAAACGTCTCGCCTCCCGGGATATACTGGGCGTACTGAACCGCCTGGGAGGGCGGAATCGCGACCGTCTCGAGGGTCGTGTAGGTGCTGGACACTTTGATGCTCTCCGCGGCGGCGGCGGCGGCCGCTGCCGCCGCGGCCACGGCCACCGCCGTGGCGTCCGCCTCGTACTTTATGCCGCTTCCGGCCGCGTCCGCGTATCCGCTCGCGACCAGGTGCTGGTGGTGGTGATGGTGATGATGATGCTGCTGCTGCTGCTGCTGCTGGGCCTGCTGACCGGCCCGGAGACCGTCGCCGACCGGCGGAGAGTAGGCGGGCCCCGGGGAACCGAGCTGGACGCTGCTTCCCGCCTGCGAGACGATCGCCGTGGTCTCGTACTCCTCGCTCGAGGCGACGACCGGGGAGGATCGATACCTTCCGGGGGTTCCGGCGCCGCCGTCCGACACCTCGGATCCTCCCCCGGCACCACCGCCGGCGCCGCCGCCGCCCGAGGGACCGAATCTTCTATGCACGTTGGGCTGAACCCGCCTATCCTGCACGTGAACCTGCACCGAGATCGCCTGGTTGTCCCGCCGGATCTGTCCGGCCTCGGAGTAGGCGTAGATGCGCTCCACCTCCGTTCTCTCCGGGACGGGGGTCTCGTATCTGCGCCGGAAACCAAAAGCTGCCGTTTCAGGCGAACCCATCGATCGCGTCGAGGAGAATCAACGACGATCTTCGGCTCGCGGATCTTACCTCGGTGGTTCGTCGCTCCCGTCGGCGACTTCGACCTGAACCTCCTGACCGTTGGCGGTCACGTAGAGGACTCGCTGCTCGCCGATGCGCTCCTGCTGCCCGTCCGTCGCACCGTGCACGATTTGAGCGTAATGCTGCTGAACGTGCTGCTGCTGCTGCTGCTGCTGCTGCTGCTGATGGTGGTGATGGTGCTGAGGGACGTGCAGCTGATGGGGATGATGGTGCTCCTGAGGATGATGGAGGCGGTGATGCTCCTCCCGAAAGGCTCGCTGACGAGCCTGCCGCTCGTGATCGAGCTGCTGACGCGAGACGGAGAGGCCCCCGGAGGTCGCGTTGGCCTCCGCCGACTCGACATCGGGATCCACCTCCGGCTTGGGCTCGTGCTTCGGCTCGATCTCCGAGCCGATCTCCGCCTCGATGACCGCCTCCTGCTCCGACTCGTGCTCGGCCTCCTGGTCGGCCAGTCCGTCGGTTATGTGACCGGCGGTCGTTATGGTGCGGACGTGTCTTCTAGCGGTAATGACGCTGCGAGAGCCGTCCGGCGAGCGCTCCTCCCCGGCGGGATCGTGGCGCGCGCTCTCCTCCGTTCGATCCTCCTCCTCCTCCCACTCGATCTTCGTCTCGCGCTTGGCCAGCGTCTCCTTCATCGTGCTCTGAAAGTATCGGACCTTTCGATGGAGGACTCCGCGAAGGGTCGGATCGGGCCGGAGGACGAGCGAGGAGGGAAGATCGGCTCGCCGCTCAAGGGGCAACTCCGCGCGGCACGCGACGGCCGAGCGAGTGGGGGGGTGGGGGGGGGGGCGAAGGTGGGGAAGGGACCGCCGGTACGCGACGACACACCTCGTCCGTCTGGAGAAAAAAGGCCGCGAGGCACTGTTTGCCCGCGACACACGTCACACTTCCCTTCGGCAATGTCAAGCTTCGATTTCCGGAGCGAGCACGCGCGACCGTTTTTCCCCGATTCCTCGAGACCGGAAGGGCCCTGGCCGTCTTCCCGGCGCGCGGGGTCGCCGTCCGCTCGGCAAACCCGACGTTTCCTCCTCTCCTCGATTCCCTCGGCGCGGCGCGAGCTCCGATCGCTCGGAATTCATCGCCCTCCGAGCTTTCCTCGGTCGGACCTTCGTCCCTCTCTCTCCTCGCGAGAGGATCCCTCCTCCGGGGATATTCTCTTCCCTCGAACCGGAAGCTTCGCGGATCAGCGGAGGCCAGCCCAAACGCGCCAAACCTTCCGCGTGGCAAGCTCGACGGACGACGGACAACGGACGACGAACGACCAACGACGCACGATCGTCGAGACGCGGACACCGACTGACGCGAGAGCGATCGTCGACCGCGCCAACGCCGAACGATCCCGGATCGCGCCGATCGTTCGACGACGCCGAGTGGAAGGTGGAAGGTGCGACTCGGAAGCGGCTCGAGCTCCTCTCCGCGCTCCTCTTTGCGCCGACTTTCCCGTTCGCGCGTCCGATTTCGAATATCGAGGGACGCCGACGCTTTCATCGAGGGCGCACCAAACGGCCCCGGTGATCGCGCGACCGTTCACCTTCCGATTCGCCCCGAATTGGTCCAACTGGTCGACCGTATCTCCCTCCCTCTCCGTCTCCCTCGATCGTCGATATCTCCTCCGCCCCGGTATTTCCATTTCACGAAATGGAGCGCGGAAAGTCGGAGCGACTCGTGGCATTATTTTTCGACGGAAAATCGACCATCTCGAGCACGCCCGCGGCGAGAATCCCTGACGATCGGGGGGGAAAAAAGGTCGCAGAGGGGTCCGTTTGTTTGCTCGCCGATAACGTCGCTGGCTTGCCGGCTAGAAACGAGATAACGCGGGGGGAGGCGAGAGATTGGCTCGCGCGGCCATATCCTCCCCGGTTTAGCTCCCTCGGTCTCCCCCGACGTCCCCACGAGCCAAGCCGGGCCACCCCTCGGCCACCCCTCGTCGGGCCGACGTTCGACGTTCGACGTTCCATGTTTCCCGGCGAGCTCGACGACGCGCTATCCGACGGCCATCGTTGCGCGCCGCGCCATTTTGTAATCGTGGCGGCCGACGAGCGGGTCGAGCGGATCGAACCGATCGAACGCATCGAACGGCCAGCTATCGAGGAGCGGCCGTCGGTTCGCGGTATCCTCTGCGATCCGTCGCGCGTCGATCGCCTCGAATATCGTGAAGCTTCGTCGAGCACGGCGAAATGGCGGCACGGCGGGACCTCGGCCGGAGAATCGGCCCCCAAAAACCGCTCGTTTTCTCGTCCCGGGCCCCCCGGAATGCTCGAGTCATCGGCTGATACCGATCGCAGGCCGTTGCGTCACCGAGCGCTCTGATTCACTTTCGCAAACGAACCGAGTCCGAGTCCGAGTCGAGTCATCGGAGTCGAAAGGAACGTAACGGTTGAAAAATAAGCGAAACACGGGGAAACGGTAGTTTCGGAGGAGCGAACCTTTGGACGGTCGGCCGAGTCGAACCTGGGGCGTACGTGACGCGATCGACGACGGGCGATCGGCGATCGACGATGGCGCGATAGCCGGCCGAGTCGCGATAACGATCGGCCGTCCGTTGTATTCGGGAGCCGAGGTTCTCGCGGAGATAACGGGCTGGATCGCGCGGGAGCGAAGAGTGGCGCGGAACGATCGACCTCCCTCCTCGGACCGTCCGTCGTCGATAACGATTGATAGATAACGGCGGCCGTTTTAACGCGCCCGGCGACGTTTGCTCGGAAAGGGCCGCCGATCCGGCGCGCTCGATTCCAAGATCCGTCCGCTCTTCCTCCCCGCCGCCACGCCGGCGGCCCCGTCGCGCACCGAGCGCCCCGAACCGACTCGGGAAGACTTTTCGCGAGCAACCCCTCTCGAGGGAGGAAGCCGAACGAAACGGGGACCGTTCCTCGAGCCCGCGACGGGGCGTCGTTCGCGAGCGGCGGCCGAGTCGCGGAGCAACGAGCGCTGTCAAAATAAACGGCACTATCGCGATTTATCTCGTTTCCCATGATAATAAGAGATAAAACTGCATCCTTACATTAGCTAGTATATCAGCTAAAATGATAATTTCAGTCGTCGGGTCCGCCAGGAGCGCGTAGGGCCGTTTCTCGCGAGAGTCGCGGGCCTCGCGCTGTCGTTTGCCTCGAACCGCGAGGCTCGCCGAGCGCTCTTCCCTTCAACGCGCCTCCGTCGCCTCGACGAAGGACCGCGCGGAGAAGAGACGCCCCGGAGGAACCCGAGGGGCTCGGATGCTCGGAGGACCGAACACTCGGACGAAGCGAGATCACCGAGAGGGCCGAAGGATCCACGGGACCTCGAGAACGGTAGGAACGAGAGAATTTTCCAGTTGGACGGAAGCGCGTCGCGAAGCTCTCGCGAACCGACGAAGACGGCCAAGGTGGCCGAGGGGCCGAGAGGGAGGCGACGGAGAAAACCTCCCCGGAAGAGAATTGCGCGCTCCAATTTATTGGCGATGCCGTCGGACGAGAAGAATTTGCTCGCGTCACGAGGCGTCGCTTCGAGGCCATTTTCTTTATCAGTCGAGGAGGAAATCCTTATCGGCGTAGATGAAAATCCCGATCGTTGGTGTGCGCCAAAGTTTCGCGCGCGTTAGAGCGCGCGCGTCGCCGTATCAACGCGCGGTATCGACGCGGTATCGACGCGGTCAGAAGCGAAAAGCAGTATTTTTTTTCCATTCTCGACGACTCGCCGCGTCGAGCGTGAAATCAGGGAGGAGAGTCACGCGCTTCCTCGCCCTCTGCCCGTCCTCCGACGCGTCGGTCCGCCGACCGTTCCTCGCCCTTCCCGCCCCGCTCGACCGCTCGAATGATCGCGCGGCCGAAACGACCACGACTACGACAATGACAACGGCGACGACAACGACGACGACGACCCGAGTTGCGCAACTCTTCCAGGAAGAGGCCTCCGTAATTTTCCATCGTCGAGAAGTCGATGCGCGATCTACCTGTCGATCGATCGATCGATCGATCGTTCGACCGTTTCGCGAGGAAGCCGGCGATCTTCGTCCCTATACCCGGAGCATCGCGCGTCGACGAGCGTATTTAATAGCCGAACGACTCGAGAGGCGAGTGGAGAGACGAGAGAGCAAAGGTGAAAAGACGGAACGAAGAGGAAAGAGCGGAGCCTGCCGTGGCGAATCTCTCGCGCCGTTTCGAGAAGGCAACCGAGGAAAGCTCTTTACGATCCTCCACGCCGCGACGCGTCGCGAATCGCGCCCAGCGCCCGATGACTTTACGGCGCAATTACGGTAATTTACAACGGGAGAAGCGTCTCAATTTGGACGTTGACGTGATTAGCGTATTGCAAACAAGCCTCTCTCTCTCTCTCTCTCTCTCTCCCTCCCCCTTCCTCTCTCGCCCTCCACGCCGCGCTTGTTTTCGTCGCGAGACAAGAGCTAGATATTCAAAAATGCCTCCCCGAGGGACGCGAGCGGCCAAAGATCGCTGCGACCCCCTCTCGACCCTTTCCCTCAACTTTCCGCTGTTCCGGAGAACGAGCAAACGGGCAAACGGACAAACGAGGCGACGAAAAACGAGAACGACGGGACTCGATCGGAGGTGAATCGAAAAACGACGAGACTCCCGGCCGGTCGTCGCTTCGGCCGGAGCGACTCCCGAGGACCGGCAATTAACGCTCGCGACAAACAGTATTATCGTCGTTGCCTGATATTATTTCCATTATCTTACGCGCACGGCGGCTATGTGCTTAATGATTAATAAAATATTATCTGCTTCCCGATACTTGGGGTGTATCGCTTCTCGTGGCATCGAATAGTTTAGCGGCAGACGTCGTGCGGTGCGCCGATTTCGCTCGCGATCGGTTCGCGATCGATTTCCGATCGATTCGCGACAGGTTTGTCCGGCAAACTGTTTGCCGAACGTCGCGCGGCCGCGCGCCCAATCTCCGCGACTTTCCGATCAACGAGGTAACGCGTCGAGGAGACGCGCCAACGCGGTCGAGGACCCCCATGCTCGTTTCTTCGTTCTTCGCTCGGGACAGCGTTTCGAGGGATACTCGGATATTCGTGAAATTGGGTTCACTCGGAACAGTCGCAAGAGCCGGAAGAGTCGGAAGAGTCGGAAGAGTCGCCGGACCGATGATCGACGACGACGACGACGACGACGGAGAAGAGTCCGAGTCACCGCGGCGCTGGAAAATCGAAACCACCCGTCGATCGAAATCCGGCCGAATAGTTGGGAGCGGGCCAGCTGCGATGCTCGACCCACCTCGTCGATTATTAACGCTCCACGTAAGCGGGAGGCCAACACGTGCGATCCTTGGCCCGCGAAATTCCAGCCGAAAAACGTCGCGCAGCTCGCGCACCTCGCCCACCTCGATCGCCTCGACCGTCTCCCGCGCCTTCGCGACCTTGGGAAGAGCCGGATCTCCGACGTAGGACCGTGCTACCGTTCGTCGTTGCAGTTGGAGGCAACCGTTTTCCTTCGTTTCGTCGGCAGCTCCGGGCCCTCTTGGAGCATACTCGAACCGAGTATTCGGTCCGAGCCCCGAGCCACACCGATCCACACCGATCTACACCGATCCAAGGAACACCGAAACGCAAGTGTCGCCCGCACCTAACATAAAACACAAGTGTTTCGACGATGCGCGCCCGTCCGCGATCGTGCACGCGCCGCTGAACCTTCTTCTCTTCTTCTTCCTTCTCCTCCTCTCCTCCTCCTCCTCCTCCTCCTCCTCCTCCTCCTCCACCACCGCCGCCTCCACCGATTCATCTCTTTTGGCTTTCCTTGTCCCACTCGTTACCTTTACCCCTTCGGGTACGTCCATCGCCGTTCGATAGATTCTTCCGGACGTTTGACGATCGAAAGCCGAGACGGGGAGAATCGCGACAAACGCTTCCTCGAGATAACCGGGCTCCCTCGATTTCGCGCTACCGTACTTTTCCCCCGAGATCGGTGTCGCGGGCTCTCCTCTGGCCTTCCTTGTCTCTCGCACCGTTCGCGGCCGCTCCAGGGTGAAGAAAAATCAGAGAGGGGTCGCGGACCAGGCGCGACTGGAGTCGAGAGGGAAAAAGGGGGAGCGAGAGAGAAAGAGAGAGAGAGAGAGAGAGGAATAGAAGATGATCGCGCGATCGTTCGGAGAATCGGAGACAACTAAAAGATTGACTTACGTGGGAGAAAGACGAAGAGAAGCGATTGGAAACGTTGCGAAGAGCGGAGTTGGCGCAGAACTGGGGAACGACTGACGTCGACGATGTCGATCGAGCCGCTCTACGAGGAGCTCGCTGCTAGACTCGCGGCGCGGCGCGATTCTTCTTTGCCGCTCGCGAGCGTGCGCGACTCGATCGGGCTCGGCTCGGCTCTCCTCGTCTCGCTTCGTCTCGCTCCGTCCCGCTTCGCCTCGCCTCGCCTCGCCTCGCCCCGCTTCGCGTCGCCGCGCCAAGCCCCGGCACGGTTGGAACTCGACTCGACTCGACTCAACTCGACTTCGCTCGAACGACGCTCTTCGACGCCGTGTGTCGTGGGGCGTTGGGAGCATTCGTAACACATTGGGGGGAATCGGGCCGTCGCGGTTCCTCGCGACTTGACACAGGTGCGATCCCAAGGTACGAGGCTGCCCGGCTGCCGCCTGGTAGCGTCAACTCGAAGCTCCGTCTCGATCCCATTCGATCGGAAAGACCGTCAAATATTGACCGACGCGATTGCTCGATTGCCCGATTTCCCTCTCACCCGGATCGAGTCACCTTCCGCACCGGACGACCCCTTTCCCGTCGGCTCGCGTCAACCACAAATGCAACGAAACATTCCCACGATTGGCCGTCGCGTCGGCAAAAATCCTGAGTCCACGATCTCCGGAGCAACGAGCAGGGACGAGGCTCGGCGGAGCAGACGCGACGAACCGATTTATTTACCTTTCGAGCAAGTCCGTGCGACGCGGAGGGAGGGCGACCGATCCGCCCGGGAGACGCGGATTCGCTCCCTCGTCTCGGCTTCGTTCGACGACGACGACGACGACGACGCTGCCGACTCGAAGAAGATTAGCCGACCGAACCGCGATGCAGGGAGATTTCTCGAGATATCGTCTTATCGCCGAAAATACACAGGAACGAAGTCGGACGTCGCGCCCTGCCGTGTCCTCCTCCTCCTCCTCCAGCATCACCACCACTCCCTCGAACACCCAGGCCGATCGCCCACGGCCCTAGCTCCCTTTGGCTCACCACCGTCCAAATCAAAGTCGGTCCCCGTCATGACGCGTCAGGGAGAAACGGCGACGGCAACGGTGACGTAAATGCTCGCCACTTACCTGCGTGTTAACAGCGTTTTACGGAATCGATAGACGACAACTGTCCGTATCCTGCGAAGGTCCCATTTTATTTCAAAACGACTAATGCCATACAACGTATTCGAAATGATTCGCTATAAGTCGGTTCGTCTTCCGCGGCAGCGAGAGTCCACCGATTTTCATTTTTCGATCTTTATCGCTATTAATATTATCGTCGTTGTTGTTATTGTTGTTCCTCCTATTATTATCGTTATTAACGTTATTGCTATTCTTATAATTGTTATAGCCACTGCCACCAACGGCAACAGCAACGTCAACGACAATGCCAATGGCAACCGCAATCCCAATCTCAATCGCAATCGCAATCGCAATCGCAATTCCAATCCCAATCGCAACAGCAATCGTAGACTCCTTTGCCCGTAACGATTAATCGTTGCGTATGGCTATTACCATATACGTCGCCACTGCCGATATTGCCGGTCGTGCCGATGACGATGCTCATTAGCCGTCGATGCCGCTTTTCTTCTAATATTTACCTTCGTCACGATGCCATACCATTATCATTAACATTAACATTAACATTAACATTAACATCATCAGTGTATAGTTCTTACTATCTTCATCAACATTGTATCGTTGTCGCTATCATCAGCATCATCGTAACTACTGACAGTGCTATTATTATTACAATATTATTGTTACTATCGTTATAATGATTATCAAAGTTCTTAAAATTATAATTAATATCGGCACTATCGTAGTCAGCAGCGTCGTCGTTTGACGGGGTTTGAACGCTTCGAACCGCTTGTGAGACGGCTGAAACTCGGGACGGCCGTAAACGAGACGGCTCCCAGACGGATCTGCGTCTATTTACAAGTTACAACGCCGGACGTCGCTGCCGAGAAACGGAGCGGTCTTTGGTCGAAGAATCGAGGCAGAGGGCCAGACGTGTATCTACGTGGGTAGATATCTCCTGCGCGCGATGAAGGAAAAATCAAGGGTACGAGGAAGGGAGAACGGGAGGAAAGGAAAAGAGAAATAGCTGCGGGAGGGGGGGGGGGTGTGAGGGAGAACGGGAGCGAAGGGATTCGACGGCCGTCCAGCCCGACGATTCGAAGAAAGGATTCACGGAAGCGGCACGATCGAGCGTCAAAGCCCTCTCGCCGTCGGCGAGCTTTTCCGTGAAACCGTCCAGCGCCTCGCGAATCGAGGATCGATATTATTTACAGAGACGGCCGTTGCGAAATCGCGGAGAGACTGTCTACCTTTCGAGGTGATCACTGTCCAGGATGATATTGCCGGTCGCGACTCCGGGGGAGGAATTTCCAAGAGTAACGATGTGAGGAGAGACGAGCTGATGATGATGATCGGGCGATTGCCCGGCGGAGATCATTCCGGGCGACTGATTGGCACACGGGGGTGAGGGGCACTCGACCTTCGGTGAGCGAGTCTCCATGAGCTGCTGGTGCTGATGGTGCTGATGTTGATGCTGCTGGTGCTGATGCTGGTGCTGATGCTGATGCTGATGCTGGTGTTGATGCTGGTGCTGGTGTTGATGCTGGTGCTGCTCGTGCTGATGCGGATGCTGATGCTGATGCTGATGCTGGTGCTGCCGCTGCTGCTGCTGCTGCTGCTGTTGCTGTTGCTGCTGCTGGTGCTGATGCTGGTGTTGGTGGTGCTGGGAGGCGATCATATCGTAGTAGATGCCCGGCGTCGTCGACTGATAGGAGACTATCCTCCCGGAGGACTGAGGGCTACCGTAGAGAGTGCCGTAGGTGGCGTGAGGCATTCTCAGATCCCCGTAAGCCTCTGAAAATGAGTAATCGCGAATCAGCTTCCCGAGGAGCGTTCGAGGACCCTGTCGGCCGAGGTTCGGAAGCTTCCCGGCGGAGAAACGGCGACGCGGAGAGCGAAGAGAACCTACCTGCTTGGACCTTCAAGGCGTCGTTGTCGTTGTTGTTGTTGTTGTTGTTGTTGTTATTATTGTTGGTGGTGGTGGTGTTGTTATTGTTGTTGTTGGTGAGAGTAGCGGGGGTAGCGTTGGCGCAGGGCGCGACCGTGCCAGATATGGGGGTGTCTGTCGACTTCATTCCACCCTTGGGCTTCCTCTTCCTCGTCTGAATGCTGTCCTTCTTCATGGTGTGCGGCCTATTGACCCCGTGTAGCTTGAAGTAGAGGCCGCAGGCGTTGCAGACCGGCTCGCCCATGGCGTTCCGACGCCACAGAGACGTCGTGGTCGTCTGGCAATTGCTGCAAGAGGTACCTACTCGCCTCGAGGCCGACTGCGGAAAGACGAAACGGTTAGAAGGCTGCCGCGGCTCTCGGCCGTCGCGAGAGCATTCTAAGAGCTACGTCGATCGTGCTCGAGTGCTGCCAATTTTTCGTGCGAACGCGCAAACGTACGAACGCGTATGTACGAGAAACGCTCGATTCCTTCGAGACGGTCACCCGAAGCGGCACCCGAGCGCTACCCTCGTCGTCGCGAAATCACGCGAGCACGAAGGCCGTCCCCTCCTCCGAGCTTCGCGCGATTTCGCCAAGGAGAGTGATCGTACCATGGGTATAGTGGCACCTCAAAGCTACGAGAGACTCTCTAGCGGTGATCGCTCCTATCGACGGATCGACGACGGAGGGAAACGCTCGCCGACGAGAGATCGAGTGACTACGAAGGAGACTGCCAAGGAGACTGTGACCGGGAAGCAGAAAATGGACCAAGAGAAGAAGAGGAACGTGCCGTCCACGTTCACGTCCTTGTCCACGTCTATATCAACGTCTATGTCTACGTCTATGTCTATGCCAACGTTTGTCCGTCTGTTTGATCGTTTGGTCGTTTGTCCGTTATTTGCGGGCAAGACAGAGAGAAAGAAGAGTTTAAGATAACTAGAATTCTCCGAGTAGGAGCTAGGCGGAAACAAATGAAACAACGAACAAAGGAGAAATATGCAAAACGGTCAAAGCGACGTTAACTGTAACGGTGACGGTAACAGAAACGGACAAGTAAAAAGAGGGACGAGGATGAGAAGAAGAGAAGAAGTGAAAAAAGAAGAAGAAGAAGAAGAAGAGAGAGACAGAGAGAGAGAGAGAGAGAGAGAGAGAGAGTGAAAACGCTGCGCTGGGGGGATGACACCTACCAAACGGCGGCTCGATTTCTCCTCGAAGGCGCGACGGGCGCCACTATACCCACAGAAGCCTTTGTAGAAATCGCCCTGGTCCGCCACTGAAACAGACAGGAGGCCAAACGTTAAAGGTGGTTTTTCTTTGCCCGCGCGGCGGTCGCCGATTCTTTCTTTCCTCCTTTCTCGGTTCCTCTGCTCCTCTACTCCTCTACCCCTCTACTCCTCCGGCCGGAATTGGCGAGACAGACGAGGGAATCGACGACGCGTCGGTAGGCGAGTTCGGATAGAGAGGACAGCCTCCTTCGAGCTGCCGCTCCCTCGATCCGTCCCTCCTTTTCACTTTTCTCCCGTTCCTCTCGAAATATACGAGATACACTCTAACTAGGACGAAGCGTCGGCTCTCTCTGTTAGGGCGAAGCGCCACGGGCGAATTTCCACATAGGCTTAGGCACTTGGGCGCGGTGACCGCTCGTTCTACGGTCCCCGGTCGCCGAGTACGATCACACGTTTTTCCTCTCCTTCCAACTTTTCCCTCCGTCCGTATCGCGATTTATCGTCTTCCGATCACCTCGTCGACGGAGAATCGAGGAACGAACGAACGAACGAACAAGCGAACAAACGAACAAACGACCAAACAACCGAAGCAAACGAAAGGTGAAACGAGAACGGCAACGGCCGGTTTCGGAGCCGGTTCCACGATTCCATCAAACAGCGAACCGTTCGTTCGTCCGTTCCATCGAGGCCCCCCGTCAGGGTGGTCGTCCGCGTGATCGGGAAAATTGGAGTCTCGTTCGATCGCGTCCATCCTTACCAGCCGACGTGGTTGCTTGACCAGAGGCCGATTCATTCCGTTCATCTTGTGGTAGAGACCGCACGCGTTGCAGAGGTAATGCCCGGTACCGTCCCGTCGCCACAACGGGGTGGAAATTGCCCCGCAGTTGACGCACTCGCGGCCCTCCGTAAAGTACTCCGCCTCGATGTTGTGCACTGTGTTTCGTACGTTTTCAGGTATGCCTGGGTTAGATCTCATTGCTCGCTCTTTCGCGATTGAATCGAGACGAGACGAGTCGAGTCGAGTCGAATCGAGTCGAGTCGAGTCGAATCGAATCGAATCTCTCGCAAAACGGCCATCGAATTCCTGGCTGGATTTGTAGGAGTGACGAGCGAGGGATAGAGGGAGAGACGCGATGACGGAAAGGGAAAAGGTCATCGAGGTGAAAGAAAGGAGGAACCGGGCCCGAGAGCGACGCGCCAAACACGGCCACGGAAGCGAAACTTGAACGCGCGCGGAAAAGGAAGGACGCAGGAAATTTACGGCGAAGGAGGAGGAAGGCAGACGGACACGGCCTTATCGAAGTTTCCGGCATTTGCCGATAAAGATAACCGGGGCCTACCGGGCGTCGGTGGCGCGGCCGCCCACTTTGCGACCCGAACCTCGCGCTTCCAGCGTCTTCTCGTCGGCGAGAACGGGGTCGGAGAGTCCGAGTCTCCTCTCGATCCATCGCTTCCACCGAGAGAAGAGGTGCCGCGACGAAAGGAAGGAAAGAAGGCAAAAAGATGGGAGGGAACGGACGGGAGAATGCAGAGCGCGCGACGACGACACATCCGGCAGAAAGGGGACCGAGAAGGAATCGGATACGTCGAGTATATAGGTAGATAAGCAACGACGAGGGCCCGCTGACGTCGGCCAGTCCTCCGAACTCTTCTCCTCGCCGATGGGCGGTCGGATGAAGGCGCGCATACGCGCACAAGTTGGCTCGAGTTGCCTTCCCGCGTCTTCGCGACGCCACCTTGACCCACTGATCGGACGCGGCGAGAAGACTGGGAGAGAAGAACACCTCGCCGTCGCCCCGTCGGACCTTCGAACCGTCGCGGCCCTCGCGCATTCCGCTGCACCGAACCTCGCGATCGTTGCGCGCTCGACCACCGAAACGGATCCGACAAGCTCCCTCCCCGTTGTCCCTTTTCAGTTTGGCCCTCTCCGTAATCGAATATCCGACGACGGCCAACGACGACCAACGACGACCGAGAACGACGGGTCACGAGCAACTACGACGAGCAAAGACGAGAGGGAGGTGGTGTCGAGTTACTCTCTCTAGGCGAGAAAGTCGAGGGTGGTCCAGAGGAACGGACAGCGGCCTTCGCGAGCCGTCGCGGATAAACGCAGCAGCAAGTGACGCGCTTGCAGGAGAGAAAGCGATCGCGGGAGAGGTACGCCGTGGAAAATGATCGACCGGACCGACGCGAAGTCGACGACGGAATTTAATCGACGAGCCGGAACGAATCGTTGCGTCGAGAGCGAACGGACGGAGATGGCACGACGACGAAGCGACGGGGCGGCAAGAGTGCCGGCAGAAAGCCGAAAGAGCCACACGAGACGGGGCGAGGGAGGCCGGCCGGCCGGTCGTTCGGGGGCGTCTGGCGCGGCTATACTTGCATTCCACGCGGATGGCACTCGAGAGCGCAGCCGGTACACTTTGGGAGAGTCGGGTGTAAACCGTAAACCGCAGACCGCAGAGCCCACGGAGAGGGTCGGCCGTGCTCTCCTAAAAACCACTCGACTTTTTGAAAAAGACCCCGCGCGTCTTCCTCCATTCCCTCCCCTCCCCGTTCCTTCGACGATGATGTTACAATCGGAAGCCGCGAGGGACGAGTCTAGGATTCCGCGAGTCGTCTTGCCCACCGGGAATCGATAGGGTGCCGAAACGAGCCGTCGCACGCCAAACGCCGGATCCCGCGATGTCCCGACTTCGGCCAACGGCAATCGTCGTTACCGTCGTCCGATAGCAAAATAACGAAACAAATCGAGAGAAGGGGCGTTCGCGCCACGAGAACTTGGACGGCTTATCCAGCTGCTCCTCGCAAAACCCTCGGGTATCTCGAGCAACGAGAAAGAATGAATATGAACTCGCGGAGCTCGCGGACAGCCGAGCGGCGCACGACGAAATGAAGGAGCGTCGACGATGCGCGCGAGCTGCCGTGCGAGGAATTTTGTAGCGACGAGTGCGGTGTCGTTCGATTAGATACTTAGGTGTTACGTCGACGCGTAGATACATGGAAATTATCGGCAATTGGCGAGCACCGTTCGACCAGATACAGCTCTATCGTCGCCTCGATAGCGCGTAGGCGCTCTTAGATTAGGAGCGAGCATTGCCTAGGTCAGGGATTCCTCGATGCCTCTCCCTCTTTCTCTCCTTTCCTCCCTTCTTCTCTCTCTCTCTCTCTCGACGCCGTTCTCGCGTTCTCCGACGATGAGGGACCAAGATCCGTCCGAACTCTGCCTCGGCCGGACAGTTTTGCGTCCTCCGACGGACTTTGCCGGCGGGCCCGTTTTCCATCTTCGCGAGGGAGATTATCAACGGCGATCCGTCCCCGGAGACGGAAATCCAGCGCGAACGGTGGCAGAGAGGGAGCCCTCCTCGAGGACCCGGTGGAGGTACGTTCCTCGGGCCTGGGGCCGCCGCCACGCGGAATGCTCGGTATTCGATTTTGGGTAGTCGGCGTTCGTCCCTCTGCTCGTGTCGCGCGTCCGCGAAAGAAAGGCGCGGGAGAACCGCGGGCGTCGGAAGCGGAGAGTGGAATGCGGAACGTGAAAGGCGGAAAGAGGAGAAGACGGAACGGGCCGAGGGATTCGTCGAAGAGATACTCACTCGCTGTAAGGCTGGCGGCGGCGGTGAGCTGGTGCTGCGTCGGCGTCGTCGGAGGGTTAACGGTCTGCCGCCTCGAGGGCGTCGCGTACTGCGTCGCGAGAGGATCGCTCGAGGGTGAACCGTAGGTCCACGTGGCGGCCGCGGCGGCGGCGGCGGCGGCGGTCCCGGTCGTCCCGGCGCCCGCCGCGGCGCTCTGCTGCGTCGAGTAGGACGGGCTGTATCCTCGAAAGCTCACTCCCCTTCCGGTGAAAGGCTGCGCGAACGCCGGGAGACTCTGATGGGTCACGCTCCCGGAGCCCTTTCCCGTCCCGTAGTCCTCCGATATCGGCGGCAATCCTCCGGCCAACCCTGCAACTGTTTTCGCCGGATGACGACGGTATTTCGGCGTTTTCTCCACGGAATCGCGAGGGCGATCGAAAATCGCGAGGAGATCCACTCACCTTGGCTGTTCCAGAGTTGCTGCGGCGACGCCGTCAGCTCCGTCGGGCTGCCAGTCATGTAAGGAAGCGCGTAAGTTCCTCCCGTTCCCGCCGCTCCGGGCGTCATGGTCCCAACGCCACTCATCGTGCGATACAACGTCGGACTGAAACACCCAAGGAAACCGTCGGTAGAAGCACCCTCGTTCGGCTCGCGCTTCCTCCTCCGTCTTTCCACTCCCTCCTACGGCTCTCTCGCTCTCTCTCTCTCTCTCTCGCTCTCTCTGTCACTCACTCACTCACTCACTCACTCACTCACTCCTCTTTTCCTCGGCGCGTCGCAAAACGACGGTACGCCCCCGCCCATGGGATTTCCGGCGCGATTCCCCGCCGGCTCGCGAGACGCAAACTCGGAGAGGGAGACCGAGCCGATCGAGCACCGATCGCAAAATTCGAAAGGGAAGACTACGCCTAAACGGTGCACGGCAATTAACCGCGATCGACGACGCACACGGAGCCGCGACGAGGCGCGACGGACGCACACGCGCGTGCACATGCACAGGGACCGACCGACACGTGCGTGGTCGATTGCCGGGACCGCCGCGGGCACGAGCACGGACACGGACACGGGGGGACACGGGCACGGGAGCGCGCGTCGACCGAAACCGGAAGGTACCCTCGCGGGAGACCGGAAACGGGAATCGTTCCGCCGGAGGTTCTTTGCGTAGATGCGGGCGCGTGCCGAGAGGAGGTCCCCGAAACCAACCGTGAAGGAACGCTCCCGACACGAATTCTCCATTACCGTTTACGCGATGGGTCGTTTATACCTGCCTCGCGCCGCTCGCTCGCTCGCTCGCTTGCTCGACCACTCGACCACTCGACCGCACGATCGACGTACCGAGCGAGCGAGAGTTCCGCGTTTCTCGGCCGACGCTGGACACGCTGGACGAAACGCGACAAATTTTTCGACGGACGACGAGTCTAATGCTTACAAAAGCGTCACGCTCGCGCAAAAGCAAACACCGGTTGCCCGACGGAACGACCGAAACGACGGAAACGGTCGAGCCAGCCGAAACGGACAAAACGGACAAAACAGCGCGAAGGCACGCGAATCGCCGCTCGCGGTCGTTCTTATCGCGAATCCACGCAGAAACGACGGCGCAAAACAAACGGAACCGTCGGCGCGTACATAGGTACGCGCGACCTTGAGGCGCGTCTCGCAGCTCCGCGGACACGTTTCGTTCGACCGGTACGTGCTCGGGTCCCTCTTTGACCGAAAAGCCTCGGAAAGCCACGGAAAACGGTTCCGAGCGAGGACGAGCTATCGATAAGCGCGCGCGCGAACGCGAGCGACCTTCGCCGAGACTGCTCGCGTCGTTTGCGTCGTTGGCGTTGTTCGCGTCCATCGCGTCGATCGGTAGCCCGCGCGCGTCCCGACCTTTTTCCGTGAATCGATCGATCGTCACGGCCGCTCGCTCGCCCGGCCCTCCGACGCGAGATCGCGGGATCGTCTCGTCCCGGAGGGCACGACAAGTTGGACGGGTACTCCCCGCTCGGCATGAAGCCCGAAGGGTGGAAGGGACGAGGCAGCGGGAATGGGAAGATTAGTCCGCGAATCCGGCCTCCTCGAGGTCCACGCGTCGTCGGACTCGCCAGGTGCGCTCAGCTAAATAGGTATCTACGAATTGTCTCCCTGCGAGTCACCCCGCGGCGGGGCGGTGGCGTCCTAGTGCCGTACTAGTGCCGTACTAGTGCCGTAGGAGGAAACGGTACGCGCGGGGGACGCGGGCGTTCCGCTCGAGGTAAACGCCATTCCGTCTCGGAATCGAGAATTCGCCTTCGCACGTCCGGTCGCTGGTCGTTGCTTTTTGCTCTTTTTCTCGTGGCTCGCCCGCCGTCTCGCGTCCGAGAATCCACGTTGGGAATCCGCGCGGAGATCGAGGAGAGGGAGATTCGCCGCGGCGAAGAAGTCGACCGGCGTCGTGGCGATATCGGCTCGGAGAGGAAATCGAGACCGAGTTTGGCCAACGCGGCCGCGGCCGTGCCCGCGTCCGTGAGCCGCATACGCGCTCGCTCTCGAGAAGCTCAACGGCGAAGCTCGAGTTTCTTCCGAGAATTTCTCCGCGGCGACGCTCCCGGGCCGACCGACCCGGTTATCGCGATCCCCGAACCCCTCCTTCTTCGCCCACGCCCCGGGATCCCCGCGCGCGCCTCCTACCCCGCCGGGAGAATATTCTGCCAACCTCGTCGACCGTTCGTCGACCGTTCGTCGACAGTTCGTCGACCGTTCGTCGACCGTTTTTCCACCGTTCTTCCACCGTTCTTCCACCGTTCGTCCACCGTTCGTCGATCGATCGACCACTGTCCACCCTTCCGTCACCGCTACGCGTTACATTCGAGGTCCTTCGACGCGCTCGCTTCCGTCCCATCCCCGGCCACGGAGGAGGAAGGAGGCAGACGTCGAGGGAAGACGGAGAAACGGAGAGAAACGGCGACGACGCGAGAAGGGTGGATAGGCCCGGGGAAAAGAGAGAGCGGAGGAGGAAAAAAAGGACTCGGCTGCCGGCGAGGAATGCAGATCTCGCGAAATGTAATACATAGAGCTCAACGCGCTCGGGGTTATGGCCCGCTATCTGAATCTCGCGAGTCGATAAGACGCTTCTCACGATACCTCGACGAACGACGAACGGCGAACGGACACCGGGCAACGGCCACCGACGCGTCGATCGGTCGTCGACGAGTCTTCGGGTACCACCAAAACTTTCCGGTCCGCACGACCGTACCTCGCGATGCCCCTTTCGGCCGCCCGGGGCAGAGGCCCTCTCGCCCGACGAACGGTTTCCACCCCTCTCGCGAAAAATCTATCGCCCCCGCAACGACGCGAACGTCGAGACTCACCGCATCCTCTTGGGCCTCGGCGACGAAGAATTTTTGCCGGTCGTTGGCTCGAACCGCCGGCCGTACGGTGCGTACCTTGGAGCGTCCCTCGTCGCAGACCACCCCGCGAAAACGTCACCGAAAAGGAAGGAACGAGCCTCGACGGGGCGTCTCGCGCTATTATCCGTCACCGGTCGAGCAACGACTGAGCCGAGCCGAACGTCCGACGAAACGTCGCCGGAGGACCTCACGCGCGCCCAGGATCTCCCCTTCCGCGGATCTCTCCTCGCTCTCTCGTCGCCTCTCCCGTCGCCCGTCCCGGCGCCTATCCCGTCGTCCCCTTTGCCGCTCCGCGCCGGCTGCTCCGCGCGACGTGTTTCCTTGGGCTTGGGGGCGGGGAGGGGGAGGAGAGGCGAGCACCTACCCCTCGACCGAAGCCCAAGCCCGAAAGTTCCCCTTTCCTCCCCCGCGATTGCTCGCACACCCCGCCGACGAAAAAGCCGTGAACACGCGAATCCGCGGTACCCCCGAGATCCCGCGAAAAGCCCAGCGCGCGCGACGCGCATTTCTCGCCGAACGAAGGGCCGATGCGTCGGAGCGACGGCGCGTCACGCGAAACCGAGAACCTCGTGATTTCTCGGAAGCCGCTGGAAGACGTCGGAAGCCGTCGGAAGTCGTCGGAAGGTTCGATATCTTCTCCGTGGCAGCGCTCTCACGAACCATATACTCGACGATGATTCACGGCAGAGGCAGTCGTCGATGTCGCTTTCGCGCGTCCTACCACCGTCCCAGGAGGGGTTTCGGGGTTCGGGGTTCCGAGCTCCAAACTCGAGAATAAACAACGTCGACGCGGAAACCTCGCTTTCGCGGGTGCACGTTACTCCGACGGGGTAACGACCAGAGGCGCGCGATCGTCCACCGGGGACTCCGGCCTTTGTTTTCCGCTTTTGTTTTCGGCTTTTGTCGTCGTATCGCCTACCTACGCGATCGCGGCAACGCCGAACCTAACGCCGCCCTAAGCCCTCGAGCAAATATTTTTGCGGCGGGTAAACCGCTTCGGGGCCTTACCGTGGCCGGTCGACCGTCGACCCTCGACCGATGACGGTCCCTCTCGACCCGTCGAATCATCGCCGCGTCATCGACGAATCATCGACGAATCATCGGCAAACGGAGCGGTCGAGCTCGACGGTGCAGATTCGGTTACGCGCGAAAAGTCGGAATTCGGTTGGAAGGACGTTTGTGGCGAACCACGCGGGAAGGTCGGGGAAAAATAATTGAAATACGGTTAACGTACCTGGCGAGAGATCCACCGGCCGAGTGCGGGGTTGGGGGTCCCTGCTCGTGCTCCTGGGGATGATGAGGAGTTCCGACGGAGTGGTGAGCGTAAATGGTGTCCATGTAGAGCTGATCGGATACACGCTCGGCCTCCTGCGCGAGACCGTGACTCGGCTGCACCGACGGCGGCGGCGGTTGCATCGCGGTCAGATGAGCGTAAGACTGCCTTCCCTGCTCGCTCGGGCTGTACCCTCCGTCCGTCGACGGCTGTCCCTGCCGATGAGGAGACAGGAGAGCCTGATCCTCGTGCGGACTGAGACTCGATCCGGGGGAGCTGCCCGTTCTGACCGGCGGAGAACCTCCGCCTCCGCCTCCGCCACCGCCTCCTCCGCCGCCGCCGCCTCCGTCTCCGCCACCGTCTCCGGGACCGATCCCCGCTCCGGCACCAACACCACCGCCGTCACCCCCGACCGCGGTGGTTCCGTTTCCGCCACTTCCACCGCCACTGCCACCGCCACCGCCACCGCCACTGCCACCGCTCGCGTTACCACTGCCACTCCCGCTCCCGCTCCCGACTCCTACCCCACGTATCTGATGCTGCAGATACGGATCTTCCGGCAAAACGTCCTCCAACTGTTGCACGTGATGATGATGGTGGTGGTGATCGCTCGCTCCGCCGCCGCTTCCCGCTCCATTGGCGCTCGACGAGCCGAGATTTGGAAAGAACACCCCCAAGGGAAAGTCTCCGCGAGCACCCCTCATCGCGGCCGCGATGCCGCTCACTCTATCCATCTCCTCGTCCGGCTCTTGCTCCTGTTGCTGCTGCTGCTGCTGCTGCTGCTGCTGATGATGATCCGCTTGTCGATGTTGCTCCTCGTCGTCCAGTCGTCGATGACTCGACAAAACGGACTGCTGATGCGCGTCGACGGTCAACTGTTGTTGCTGCGACTGCTGATGATGATGGCGATGATGATGATGGTGATCGGTCGTGGTCGAGGAGAGCGTCTCGGAGCCGTACCGATGCATCGTGGAGCGAGGCATGTGACTGTCGAGCCGATTTCCCTCCGGCAGGACGGAGGCCTCGCTCGGGTGCCGGTTATCCCCACCCTCGGGAATCGGGAGCTCTCTCGCCCTGAATTGGACGTATCGCGTCTGCTGCTGCTGCTGCTGGTGGTGGTAGTCGTCGTCGTCGTCGGCGTCGTCGTCGTCGTCGTTGTCGTTGTTGTCGTTGCCGTTGCCGTCGCCGTTGTGGAGGTGGTAGCGGTGATGATGGTGGTTATGCTGCCGATGTTGTTGTTGTTGTTGTTGTTGTTGTTGTTGTTGTTGTTGCTGCTGCTGCTCGTGAGGTTGCTGCTGCAAATATAGATGCTGCTGGTGCTGATGGTGGTACTGGTGAGGTTGACTCTGACGATGACCGTGAGCAGTGTCGGACCGTTGTTCCCGTTGTTGCTGCAGCGTCTGTCCGTGGTGGGGTTGGACGAGCGGCCGTCGTTGCTCCCCTTGCTCCTCCCCGTCCCCGTCCGCGTCACCGCCCTCGTGGTCGATCGAATCCTGTCGATGGTATGCCCTTCGTGGGGGATGCCCCGCAACGGGGGAACTACCGTTATTCCACGTGCACGACCGAGTAACGGGTTCGTCGACGCGCGTCGACGCACGTCGATGCACGTCGACGGAGGATTTCGTCTTTCGCCAAGACTCGAAACGAGAGGAATCGTCGATCGGTGGGCACAAAAAACAAGTCCGGTGAACATTTAAATATCTGTAGCCAAGGTGGCGAGGGTGAAGGGACGCGTCGCTCGGGGCAAATTAAATTCGACTCGACGGATCTGCAAATATCTACTCGGGGCAAAGCCGCGAAATGGGAAGCGACGTTTGATCGGCTTCATTGTCGACGGTCGAGAAAACCCTCGAAAACGGGACGAAAGCAATAGTCGTTGACTTACCTCTCGCGAATAACGAGATGTCCCGGCGTCGAGCGATATTCGAGCCCACGAAGAGAAAACCTGACGTCCGTCTCGATTTCGGGATCGATGGAAACGGTGGAAACGGTGGAAACGGTAGAAACGGCAGAAACGACAGCGGAGATCCCGCCAACGGACCTCGACTCTACCGTGGCGCCATTTTCGATTTCCCGGTGTCCCGCCTCCAGCCCGCCCACGTCCTCCCCACCTTCCTCGTTTCCGTCAAACGCGAACCGTTGCCCTCCCTCTTCCTCCCGCTGCCGCTGTTTACGCTCCTGCTCCTGCTCCTGCTCCTGCTCCTGCTCCTGCTCCTGTTCCTGCTCCTGTCCTTCTCCCTCCTCCCTATTCCGTTCTTTCCCCTGCTCCTGCTCCCGCTGCTTCTCCCGCTCCCGGCCCCGTTGCTTCTCGCGCTGCTCCCGACGATGCTCCCGTTGACGTTGAAGAAAAAAGACATCCCCAGCGGGGGGATCTTCCAGCGTCGCGGAGAGTCCTCGTTCCTCGAGTTCCGTTCGTTCGACGAGCTGATCCACGTCGAACTCGGCATCGAGCTTGCTCGGCGCTTCTCGAGAGCCGCCGCTCTCCTCGTACTCTGCTAGAGCTGCAAAAACGAAAAAATCACTCGCTCCGTCCCCGTTCTCCCGAAAACCACCGAGAGGCGAGCTCGCGGTGCAACTTGCGCGTGACTATCTATCCGTCGAGGAGGTGATCTTCCCGCGAGCGTCGCTCGACGCGCGCTTTCCCGAGTCGTTGAACGACGTCGAACGCCTTCACGATTTGCCGATCGATCGAGACTCGATCGAGGCTCGATCGAGAGGTCGTGCGAGACGACACGACTCGGCGCGACTCGGATCCGAGCGAGAGAAAGCGAAGGAAAGCGAAGGAAAGCGAAGGAAAGCGAGGGAAAGCGCGGGCACAGCGAGGCGCTTCTCGACGAAACGAGAGAAAGAGAGGAGATTCGATCGAGTCGATCGTCGTCGATACGCCACGATGACACGATGAAACTGTTGCTAGCCGGTGAGTTACAAAAATAGCCGCGCGCCCTTATCGGACGCTCGTCAGCGGTGGCACGCTCTCACGCACTCGCGCGCTCACGCACTCACGCAATCACGCCCTCGCGTCGATCGAGCAACGATGCGCTCGCGCCGAGCAACGTCGCGTAACGCGGGGTCCGGCCGGGAGGGAGAGAGACGAGAGAAAGAAGGAAAGAGAGAGAGTGGCTAGAGGGTGGGCGGGGGGGGGGGGGGCGTCGGAGAGAGAAAGAGAGACGAATTAAAGGGGCAGAGAAAAAGCACGAGCGCCGACAACTGCGGATGCGACGGCATCGTCGAGAGCAGGATGAAGAAGAAGAGCAAACACGAGGGCAAGAGAAAAAGCGAGTGAGAGAGAGAGAGAGATACGAAGGAAGGAGAAGGGGGAAGGGGTCAAAGAGAGAAGAGAGAGCGAGGCGAAAAAGAAAAAAACGAGCATCGTTTCGCGAAGCGAGGAGATAAAAATATTATTTTTAATCGGGCGGGGTCGAGCAGGGTCAGCCGGTGGCAGGACCACCGAGCGCGGGACGCGACGATCGCGCTCATCGATTAAACGCGTCGTCGTCTCTTTGGTCCGGCCGAAGGCCGAGGGGCCGAGAGGTCGGACTCCGCTTTGGTATCGATAAAGCGTCCTCGCCCCCGGGACCGGCGCGACGCTCGAGACCAGAGAACGGTGACGAAGAATGGAGACCGAGGAGTCGCGACGACCCGAAATCGTCGGAGTCGCCGGGCCAGGAGCGCTTCTCCGACCGGGGATCGATCGCCCCCGAACGGAGACCCCCCCAGGCTTTCGGTGAAATCTTGCAGTTTGCGGCTCGCAGCTCGCAACTCGCGGCTCCAGAACCGTATCTCTCCCTCGAACTCGGTATATCGACCGTTTAACATTGAACCGACCTTATTGACGTTACCTAATCGAATTGGAGAGGTCAGGCTCGCTGGATTATCTGCTGCTTCGTTTCGCCGCGGATTCTATTAAAAAACATATTTTTTCGCGAAAGGTCCAAGTACGACTCCCCATTCTCGGATAACGTAAACACGTCGGCGCGCTCGACGGAGCGCGCCGACTGGAAAAAAACTTCCCGCGGGAGCAACGCGACGACACGATCCTCCCTCTCCGCCCCCCCCCCATCCCTCCCGCAGCCACCCTCGTCGAGAGAGAAAGAGGAACGACGCCCCGGATCGCAGCGATCCGGGCAACTTCGGGCCCGGTTGCTGGTATTTGGCTCGTGGACGGATCTCGCGCGGAAGAAAAGTCGCCAAACGAATGTTCGAGGAATCGCGGAGATTTTGGAGCGATCGTAATTCCGACGAGGAGAACGGAACGATTCCATCGCGGGAGCAAACGGTGGCGCGAGGAGATTCTTCGCGAGAGAATCGGTGGACGAGCGGAAGAGGTTTTGTACGTCGGGGCAGAGGTTGCGCGCTTATCTCCTCGGCCTCGTAAAAACGTTCTCGGTCATCCGCGATAGGGGACGTCCAACGCGACGAGCATCGATCCCGCTTGCCGCGAGATTTTCAAAGATCGAGCAGCCCCTTTATCTCGACCTCTCTCCCTTTCCCTTTCCCCCTCCGCAACTCCGTCCAGTACGATCCACGAGTCCGAGAATGTCTCGGCAAACTGGGCCTCTCGACGTTCCCCGATACGCGCGCCTCGCGATTCGCGTCTTCCTCTCTTTCTCCCTTTTCCTTCTCCTCCCCTTGCCGACGGTCCTCCTCGGTCAGCGGGAAGCCGAGCGCCTTCGATCCTCTTCGCGCGCCTGCGGATCGTCGTCCGCGGAGATAATTCGTGGAAGCGGCCGCGCTCCGATCGACCTAACCGAGACCGCCGCTTCACCGAGAAGCCAACGTTTCCTCGATCGGCCCCAACGTCCGAAACGACTCGTTCTCGAAATCCCAAGAAACTCGATCCCCGTTTGCCAGCCGCCGAGAGGGCACATTCGCGGCCTCGGCTTTGCCACTGACCGTGCGCGCTCTCTCTCTCTCTCGCTCTCTTCCTCCCGCGCTGTCACGATTTTCCCTTTCCATCGAGAACAGACGGAAAACGCAAGGTAGATACGCACGTAATCTCCTACGTGTCCGTTTCACTCGTTGCCAGTCCGTCGGTCCGACCAACGTTTTATTATTTATCGGAGCGAGCGCACGACCAACGACGAGATTCCGCGAATTTACGATCTCGATGTATCGCCGATAGGTCGATAGGCGACGCGAATCCAGGCTCCTCTTGCCTCGCCGCGCCGCTCGCCGACGATTTGTCCGGCCGAGTTTGCGCCATCCTTCTCCCCCGATGCGACGAGAGCCGCGAAGAAAGCGACGAGGGGAGGGAACTGGCTCGACTCCGATGGAAGCCCGTCCCCGCGATAACGTCGATAACACCGATAACGCCGATATAACGCTGATATAACGCCGATAACGCGATAACGCGATAACACGATACCGACCGGCACGCGACCGCGATGAGCTCGTTTTCCTCCGGCTGTCCTCCTCCGCCACTCCTTCCTCGTGGCCGTCGTCCTCGTCGCCGCAGCAACCGCTGCCCCTGCCGTGTCTACAGCGATGAAACGACGGGGCCGCGAAGCATCCGACGAACGACGAGGGGGAAAGGGAGACGAGGAGGAAAATCCGCGGCGCGAAATCGGTTCGGTAAAAGTTGTCCGCTCGAGCGAGGGAAGATCGGCTCGGTCGAGCAAGGAATTCCAAGTTTTTTCGGAAGCCCCGCGCTCGAATGCGTCCCTAAATCACGCTCCCTTTTCGAGTTAATGGGCAATAAAGAGAAGAGCTCGTAAAAATTACGACCGCGCCGGAGAGTGTCCTCTCCAGCGTCGAGCTCTCGAGAGCTCGTCCCGTCCCCTCTCATCCTCACCGAGAGAGAGACTCCGAAAGGTTCGGGGTGGCTCGTCGTCGAGGGCTTCGAGCCCTCTTCGGGGGGGGGGGGGGGCGGTGGCGGAGGACGAGCGAGTCCGGGATTCGCGGCGAACCGTGGGACAAGCCTCGATCCGCGAACCCACCGGTCTTTTGCCGCCGGTCACCGGAAAATTTCTCTCCCGTCGCTCCGACGGGAGTCGCGCGGCTCGAGCGAGACGAGAGCCAGAGGAGCAACGGAGCACCGCAGCCAGAGGGAGGGAGAGAGCGACGGAAATGGAACGAAACCTCGAGCGTCGAGGGTGGGAGGGGGTCAGTAACCCCTACTTATCTCGGAGTCTTCGGCTCTTTATCTTTGGCATTATTCTTAACAAACTTCGAAGCTCCCGAAGCTTTCGAAGCTTCGGAAGCCTTCGAAGCCTCCGAGCGCCTCCGAGCGCCTCCGAGCGCCTCCGAGCGCTCGATATGTAGCCCCACGTAGGGCGTAGGTATATAGACGCGGGAACGACTACGATGCTACGGGTCCGCGCGAGTCCTATCGTCGCGAAGGTTCACCTCGAAATTTATCCGAGCGAACTTTCGGCCGCTCCTCCGCGGGGAAGAGCAACCACAAGGTCGTCGGCCGTCGGGCCACGCGCAAATTCCGGCGACGAATTCCGTTCTTTTCTCCTCGTCTCGGTCGTTCCGCGCAGCTAGGTATACGTCGTATATACCGGCATATACCGTAACTGTTTGCTTCCGCCTCCGTCCCTTTTGCCCTCCGTCCTACGTATGACCCGCAACGGGGCATTCCGACCGACAAACCGAAGAAAGCAAATATTAAAGCGGCGTGCTCGGTGAAAAGAGAGGCAAGCGCGGTCGGATCATTAGCGACGACCGAAGAAAGAAACAATGCCGACTGGCCGAGGAAGAGAGGGAACGGGTGGTGATGAAGGAGGAAGAGCGGAGAGAGAGAGAGAGAGAGAGAGACCGAGAAAGAACAAAAAGGAGAAAGAACGTGTCGTAAACCATACCGGAAGCGAGCCATCGCGAGCCGAGAGCGCTCGAAATAGGTGCCGTTCCGACGCGCCTCGAGGTCCTCGGTTTCTTCTCACCGTTTCCCACGTTTCCCGCAGGATAGAACGGGGCGAAACGTAGAGGCGCGATCAGACCTGATTCTTCGATCGGAGTCCTCCCCCGACCAACTCGAGAAGATCTATGTACGCCCCGTAGGCTCTACGCGAGACGGTCGCGAGACGAGACCGAGGAGCCGAGAGGAAAGAGCTACGAGCTGCGACCTACGAGCAACCAACTAGGAGAATATCGGGTTTCCACTGCCTTTTTTTACCAAAAGTCGATTCGTTTTGGCCCATTAATTTTGGGGAAAGTTTGGGACGGCAGAAGGGAAAAAATGACCATGAATCTCGAGAGCCGCCAATTATCGAGTCCCCGTCGAATCGCGCTCCAAACCCTATCGCGGACCTCGCCCGATTCGCGTCTAACGCGGCTGCGTTTCGCGAATTCGCCAAAATTTCTCCTGCGTCCTTTGCTTCTTTGGACGATATTTACTCGCCAGCTTCGAGAGTGGCATCGACGAACGGAGGAGGAGACGGGAAGCGACGAAAAGAGAACCATCGCATCCTTGTTCGAGTCAAAGTATCAATAGGAGTAGGAATATTTAAGAATAGGAATAGAAATAGGAATATTTAGGAATAGGAATCGGAATAGGAATAGGAGAGGTCCGGTTGCCAACGGCGAGTCGATATTCGGATCCAATTTCGCCGCTTACTTCTCTCGGGATCCCCGCTGAGAGTTTTCGAGCGGGAGAATTATCGAGGGTGAAACAGGTTCTCTCCGCGGTTCTACCAATGAGTGTCAGCCGTCACGAGCCGCGAAACAACGAAACGCAGACTGCGTGGCGTAACACGAGAAGGCAACTAATCGTGCTCCACTTGGAGTCGCGGCTCCTCTTCTCTCTCTCTCTCTCTCTCTCTCTCTCTCTCTGTGTCTCCGTCTTCTCGCCGTCGCGACGGTCGGCCCGGCTCCGACCTATATACCCGGCCGCAACATCCTCTCGAGCCTTCCTTCTTCGGGAAAACCGACCCGCGCCTCTCCGACGCGAAGGGGATCCTCCCCGAATCGGCACAGAATCGAGCTCGAATCGGGGCCCGTCCAAAGCACCGACCTTCGCGCTCCGTCTCTGCGATCGTTCCAATCGACTTTCCCGATGCAACGAAACGTTCCCCATCGTCGACCTTGATATCAAGGGGAGCGATGCAATTGCAAACGTAACGTTACGTAACGGAAAGATAATCTCGCGCTCGTAAACGGTGGCGATTACGAAACCTTGGAAGAAATTCGACTGCCATTACCTTTAACAGGCATCGACTGCGCCACAATTATCGTTAATACGCCGTTGGCGACAATGGGCTGCGTACCTTCGAAAAGACGTCGCGCTCTTCTCCGCTTCGAGGTACCTTGTAAGAAATTGCGCGTGGCCACGGACCGATCCGTTTACCGATATTTATTTACCGACTCGCGCGTACCTCGCTTCGACGTCTCGGCTGAACCGAACGAACGAGGGAACGAACGAGGGAACGAGGGAACGAGGGAACGAGGGAACGAGCGAACGAGCGAACGAGCGAGCGAGCTAGCGAGCGAACCAACCAACTAACGAGCGAAATAGCGAGCAATAGTAAGAGGGAGGAGGAGGAGGAGGGGAGGGAAGGGACGGAGGACCTCGACCTCGGCTCGGGGCGAACCGTTCGAGGGAGAAGACGCTGGAGCGTCGAAGGAGCGAGAGAAAGCGAGAAAAGAGCGGTAAATCAGTCGTCGAGAGGTCGGAGGTCGCGAACGGTGCCCCACTATATTCACATCGAGATCGTAATGGGGTATCGCGTCGAGAGGATTTTTCGAGATTTTTCAACGAACGTCGCAGCTGGATCCGAGACCCTTATTAGGTCGACCGGGACCTATATTCTCCCCGTCTGCCCGCGGTTTCCTCCACGACGTATTTAAGTCTGCGCAGACCACCGTCGAAAAAAAGGGACACGGACGGGGTCGCGAGAAACGTCGAAGCGTCTCGCTCGACTCTGTTCGAGGAGGGGGCGGTGGCGGCCACGGCGGCAGCTTTTACGTCCTCTCTCTCTCTTCTCGAGCGACGCAACATCGTGCAAATCGACGAAACGCCCGGGGCTGTCTTTGACGCTCGACGAGCGCGATTTTCCGTTGGCGCCACTTCGAGACGATACCCGCGTTGCCAGTGATGCTATTGATGCTATTGATGCCATTCATGCCGGCGATTCGAGATATCATCTCGCACAAACATTCGGCCTCTCTGATCACGGAAGTGGCTCTCGCAGAGTTCCTCCTCCTCCTCCTCCTCTTCCTCCACCGCTCCCGGACGTTGCAGTCGAGAATTCGAGGCGCCAAACGTTTCGAGGATCGTGATCGTGCCGCGCGAAACAACGAGAGTCGTTGGCCGGGACGAGTTACCTGGAGAATCCTCCCCGTACGGTCTCGCACGAAACTCACACGAAACTCGCAAGCACCGAGCGGGCGTCGCGTGGAAGAAAAAGGCAAACGAGGATGTGGAGGTGGACGTGAGAGGTGGAGGAGGAGGAGGAGGAGGAACACGAGGTAGAGACGGAAGGAGGGAAAAGGAGGAAAAGAAAGAGGAAGAGAAGGAGGAGAAGGAGGAGAACGCGGAGGGTAAACTACGAGGCAAATGTTTGCGCTGCAGGCAGACCGGCAGGTTTACGGTACTTGCCGGTCTGCCGGCAGTTCTGACGTCACATCCTGCGCGGGCGGACATCCGGTTTCGCTGCCGGACTCCTGGCCCGAGGCGATAACGAAATCTACGTTTGTTACGAAAAAAAGGGGGAGAGGAGGGCGGCGAAGTGACAGACAGACAGATAGAAGAGAGAGAGAGAGAGAGAGAGAGAGAGAGAGAGAGAGAGAGAGAGAGAGAGAGAGAGAAACAGAGAGCACTTTCGTCTCGATCCGCCCCCTCAACGATCCATGGAGCGATAAATACGTTTCTTCGTTGAAATTTTCTTCGTCCCGAGCAGGCAACACGGCCGATACGTCGGCGAGCATGTTCCGCGAACGGCATAGGAGGACGATCGCGCGCCGTCTCCCGGCAGACCCTCCTCGATCCGGGCCGAAAATCCACCACCGGCGGGAAATTCCGTCGGGATAAGCCGAGGAAGGTCGTCGGACCCTCCGACGGCCCTCCTCGCGCCGGTCTCTTTGCCGAGGTACCGCCGGTCCTTTTCTCGGCGAGCGTCGCGCTGAATTTTTCACGGCAAGACCGATCGTGTCTCGAGGGACGAGAGCAAATATTTGCCTCGTTATTATTTAACGAGCCCCGGTATTGCATCGGATTACCCGTTTACGATCCAGCTTGCCCGGAGATCGTTCGAGCAGAAGCTGGCCGCGCCGCTCGGCCAGGCCGGCCCGACCCGTTCCGCAATCCGCAATCCGCAATCCGCCTTCCGCCTTACGCCTTCCATCTTCCTCGCCTGCTCGGATCCCGATCGACCCGACGATCGAAATTCGGTCGACTCTCGGCGCACCCGTCGCGGACCGCGACGTAACATCGTTCGAGACGCCGGTCACAGATGGCATTAGCTCGCGGAACATCGACGATAAAGCGGACGATCGACGATCGAAGCAACGTGCCGTGGGGACGGTTCCTCTCGGCGGACGATTCTTCGAGCTAGATCGGCCGAGATGCGGCCGTGGATCACGGAAGAACGCGGAAAGGAGAGAGACCGGCGAACGTGGAGACGAACGCGCCGGAGGGAAAAAAGCTCGGCCAAGGGGGCGGAACGGGAGTGCGGTCGCGCAGCCTCCGCTTCTCGAAGCGTGTTTTGACAGACCGGGTAAGGCGTCTGGCGAACGGAGATAATCGCTCGAGCCTCGGGGGCGTTTTCGGGGCGGTTTTGACTCTCGGGGGAATCGAAAGGACGCCCCCGTCCCTGACGTTTCTCGCGACCGTTCGCCGGTCGAGTTGGTTGAACTGGTCGAGTCGCCCGTAAGACGAAAAGCGAAATACAGAGTTCGCTAACCGCGAAAGAGAGTCGGCGGGTTTTACGGGTTCGCCGGAGCACCGGGTGCCGTTCCTCCTCGTGCGATAATGCCCGCATCGGTCGCCCATGGAGCAAGACAGAGAGACAGAGAGAGCGAGAGAGAGAGAGGGAGAATCGGAGGAGAAGGTAGAGGAGGCCGAGAACGGTGGCGGATGACAAACGGTAGGCTACAAACTACAAACTACAAACTACAAACTACATATTATAAGGCAGAGACGGCAAAGTCGAAGAAGAGCAACTCGGTCACGGACTCGATAGGACAGAACCGACGCGAGCAGACGCGAGCAGACGCGAGCAGACGCGAGGCGACGTACGACCTGCGACGCGCGCCGCCTCGGTTTCCTCGAGCGTCGTTTCCGCTTGGCCTCGCATGGGAAAATAACCGGCCTTTTTTTCTCTTATCGCGAGAGCTTGAGCCCCGATCCTCGAACGAGCGCCTAGGCGAGCACGGGTAAACGGTTACCAGCGGATTGCTCAGCTGTCACCCCTCGCCAGGAAGAGGGAAGAGGGAAGAGGGCAGAGCGAAGAGGGAAAAGGTAAACTCGAGGATACAACGTCCTCGCTCACGTCCCCCGTCGACCGGTCGCAGGTGTTTCGCGATCGATCTCGCGGTATTCCGCATGGCTCGAAGAAAGGCGTGCTTGCTTCTCTCGTATTCCCGTTCGCGGTGGACGGTGGACGGTCCGCGAGAAACGATCGGCCCGCGCTGCGCCACGTCCTTCGCGCCTATGGTCGAGCGAGGGTAGGGACTCGTTCCTCGAGTGGCTGGAACCTTGCTATCAGGTTTCTCCGATACGACGAGAAAACACGCAGAGAGGAGGAAAAGTCGGGGTGCCATCGGCGACTGGACGGGCGCAGGATCGAGCGAACGAGCGGAACCGCGCGCGCGAAGGTAGAGAAGGGGAGTCGGTCTCTCTCGACAATGCCGAAGTTTATCTCCGCGTCCTTGGCTAATCTCTGCCCGCGAAAGATTACCCTATCACCGGTTACGGGAGTCGCGATCCGGCGCTGCCGACACGCTCGCAGTTACGTGTTGTCCGGCTATCGACTATCGACAATCGGCAATCGGCCGTAGAGACACTCGGTCGCCCTTCATCGAATGCGTTTCCCTCGAGTCGCCCCCATCGAGAAATCAGAGAGAACCGAGAGAAAGGTGACTCGTGACTCGCGATCTAGTCGACCCTTCCAACGATCGTTTCTCGGAGCCCCTTCTTCCGATCGTCCAACGCTCTTCGGCTAAAGTCCAACGTGGATTATACGTTCCCTCGTGCGTTCCGAGTTGCCGCGCGAGAACGAGGGTTCCGGCGTGTTTCGGGGGGTTCCGAAGGGGCCGATGAGACGATGAGACGAAGAGACGAGGCAACGAGGCGGCACGACGCGATGCGTTACGTCGGGTCGTGCTGCGAAGCGCTATCGCGCGGACCGACCGCCGAGCGATACCTTATCTCGAGTAGTTGCACGCCGCCAGTGACTCTCAACCGCAAATATGGGCCACGGAGGCCCAAGTCCGGGGAGCGAATCTCCACGATCAGGGGGCCGCACAGATCCCAACTGTCCACAGATTCGTCGACAACTCCCAGGAACACCTCGATTCGACCGTTCGCTCTGAAATACGTGCGCCGCCGATGCCGAGCGATCTTATCGTTAGTTGTACGTTGGGGCTGACTCTATTGCCAGAGAATCTCTCTCTCTCACCATTGCATATACGTGATTACGATTAACGACTCACGATTCACGATCCACGATCCGCGATCCGCGAACTCCGACCTCCGATGGCTGACCATCGACGCGAGGCAGTTAACGTTTGCAAAACGTTCCACCGTTTCTTCGTTGCGGGTCCGCGCGCGCAGGTCGTTAAATGCGTTCGCGCGATGCAACCTTGAACGAAATGCGTCGTGCCTAGACCGCATCGCTGGGGCCGCGCGTAGTCGCGAAATATTCTCTCGAAGAAACCTCCCGTCAACGACGGACAAACGAACGTATTCATTCGGCTGCGAATCTTTTCGAACGACCGAGCTACTCGTCGCTTCGGTTCTTCGACTCTTCGACTCTTCGACCCTTCGACCCCTCGATCCTTTGGTTCCCCCGTTTCCTCGTTCTCCCGTTCTCCGGTCACCCAGCCCCGTGCGGGTGCAAGGGAAATCAGTGGTCGCGAAAAACTGGACCCTCTGTCCCCAGATTCGGTAGTTTACCATCCAGCACCGAACGGTTCTCCTACCCGCTCCCTCCAAGTTAGCTCTCCTGGACACCGCGACCGACTACGTGGCGGGAGCTTACGTAACGAGTCCGCTGCCACGAATATGCATATGGAAACTCGACTCCTCCGACCAAATGACCAACAGACGAACGAAACGATCGACGGTCTCGAAAACGCCGAAGAAGATTCGCGCGTCGCCGACGCCTTCAAAGTCCAAGTTCCGGGCAGGAAATCGTCGGAGTTCGAGCGTCGATTCGGGGCGGCTCATTCGCTGGGAGGCTTCCAACGACGTCCTAAGGGAAAGTCTCGAGCTCTCCTCGTTTCACGGCATTTGCCACGTTTGTCTCGTCCGATCGTGGACGACGCTTTCTTGCGCAAAACCCAGGTCAATTCGAGCCGCCTTGTCCATGCGTTATCTTCGCTGAGCCCCTTCCCGCGACGCCCCATCGGCTATCGTGCCGTCTTCTTTCGAAACGCCGACCGATTTTCTGAATACGCGACGAACCGATAATCCAGAGTCGCGATCGAGAGGAAGGTGATGGAATGCTCGTAGCAGATTGCCCGCTAAGAGTCCCTACGTCGACGAAGAAGCCGACGTGCCAGTCTCTCTCTCTCTCTAAGTCTATCTATCTATTTATATATCTATAGCCCAGACTAATCTCTGTTCGGATCCGCGAAACGGAAAACGGATATTGGGTAGCGATGGCTTTGGCCGGGGGCAAATCGAGACTCGAGAGAACGGAGGCGCGAGAACTCGGGCCCCTCGTGGTTCCTCGGATCCCCTCTGGATCTTGTCCGGGCCCCCTCCTCGCTGCTTCTGGGTCCCCACGGCGGGCCTGAGGGGCCCACCGGGGCCCTCCGCGGCCCTCTGCGGCTCACCGCGGCCCTCCACGGGAGAGCAAGCCGGAATTCAACCGAAGGCGGAGCGTATCGAGGGAAGAGCTCGTCGCGCCTGCCCCTCGACTCTTCATTCTCGACTCTCGACTCCCTATTCCCGACGCCGCGGCCATCTTGGTGCATCCGCGGATCCTATCTCTCGTCCTATCCTCTCTCGGGGCCCATCCTTTCGCTCGGATCGTCGTTCGTCGATGTTCGTCGATGTTCGTCGATCCGGTGGCGCGTGGCGTTCGCGGGAGAGGCAGGTGCTCCGAAACCTTGCCACGATTCGCTTCCAACGACGAGACGGCGAGCCGACCGACCCAAGAACCGCGAAACACGGTCAAGCGTTCCGAGAGCCGCGCCGTTATCTCGCTATTGTTGCGCGCGTTGACCCGTGACGACGCAAGATGGTCGACCGGTAGAAAAAGCGCGATAACGAGTGGACTTGGATCCTCGACTCGAACCCGCGAGAAAGCAATCCGGCCATTTCGTCGTAAGCAAACTCCGACTCGAAATACCGCGGCTCCGCTTCGGCTGTTGGACGAGAGTTCGAGGAGACGGACGCGGAATCCACCGTTTGACCGTCCGAAGCGCAGCGGAGCAGCGAAAGATCGAGAGATCGAGTGACCGGCAACTCGCCGGTTTTCGAGCAACGATCGTCGTTTGACGGCGCGGGAGCATCGACGGTTCTCGCCAAACTTCGACCATCCCCGGCGCTGCGGCCACGGAAGGTGCCCCTTTCGATTCGCGCGGATGTGGTCCACCGCCGCATCCGCATCCGGATCCGCATCCGCGAACGCGACCTCTCGAGAACGAGAGCCATGCCACGGAAACCTCCTCCGTATTCCCGCCAAATTCAACGTTGTCGCTCATTCTCCATGTCGCTATTTCCTTGAGAATAATTCGCGGCGGGAAAAGAGTCGAAGCTTCTCTCGTTGGCAAGCAACGAAAATAGAGAGATGGACGGAGAAAACGAGAGTGAGGGAGAGAGAGAGAGAGAGACAGAACTATTCTCCCTTTTCGCGTTTCTGCTCGAAAAAACGGGCAGAGAGCTTCTCGACTTGGACTAATTTCCTCTTCTCCTTCTCCTCGTCCCGCTCTCGCTGTCCTCCGTTGCTTCGTGTCCAGAGGTCCGACAGGATCGAGCGAAACGGTTCCGAGCGAGCAAAGGTCGCCTCAACGACGAATTTTACACTTTGATCCGAGTTTAAAAACGCGTCGCACTAACGTCCCGACTCTGTGGCTCCCGGCTCGTATTTACGCAAAGATTATTACGACACGAGAGACGCGCGAGAGCCTCGAGAGCCACGAGAGCCACGAGAGCCCCTCGTTTGCCACGATAACCGCTTTCGAGCTTCTGGCCTTTTTACATAAATATCGCGTCCGTTCCGTCGGTGCCGCTCCTCCCCGCGAGTCCCAGCGGACCTCGCCCTAACCTGTACCTGTCGTGCGGTTCCGTGCCACCTTGCGTCTACGAACAGGTCCGATTCGCGTGCTGGCAAACAAAAACTTTCAACCAAATTTCCAAGATTATAGAGAAGCATGGGAGATATCGAGCTCGATCTTTGCGCGATCCTGCCACGATCTTGCCACGATCCTGCCACGATCCGATCTTGATGTTTGCTAGGTAGAGAAGAGCGATACCGAAATCCGAGGCAACGCCGATCTCCCCGACCGCGACGACCCTGTCGACCCCGACGATCTCGACGACATCGACGGAGGGAAGAGGGAGAGAACCGCGGCAGATAAAGGGTCAGGGAGCAACTCTACCAACGACTCTCTTTCTCGAGATAGAAAAAGAGGGAAAGCGAGTAAGAGAGAGAGAGAGAGAGAGAGAGAAACGCGAAAATACTTTCCTTGAAATACGGCAAACAGAGGGGCAGCCGTTTCGGAGAAAGAAAAAAGTTACGAAGCGACCGTCCGCCTCTCCGCCCCTCCGCCCGTACTCTTTGCTCGCAGAGTGACGCGCGACCGAGTGACTCAGGACAGCCGACGCGTCACTTCGACGACGAACGTTTAAATAGAAATAATAACGACCCTGCCGATCGTTAGAGCCGATAAAATTCAAGCGCTCGAGGGAACGGCAAGGAAGCGCGATGACAAGCTCGCCCCCTTGCCGAGTTTCTCCTTGCCGTGCCCGTCGACCGACCTACCCGTCTAAGGTACTCCTTCTCGAGTACCCACCTACCTACTTACTCGTACGCATACCAAAGCGAGCGAAACGATGAGCCGCGAGGGAAAATCCGCTCGGAATTCGTAATACCAATTTCGAAAGCCAATGCCCCGGAAGGCTTCCGTTTTCGAAGGTACGCCCGAGGCAGCTAGGATGACCAGGACGGCGAAATATCCTCGCTGAGGTCGATGCGCGGAAATCTCCCCGTTTACGGAGGCCGGCCTCCGCATCGACGATTCCGAGGCCACGGACGACGAGGAGGAAAAAGCGGACGACGAGCGACGGTGCGTCGCGAAAGGAATCGCAAACGGGCAAACCACCGAGCGAACCTCCGAGCCAACCTCCGAGCAAACCTCCGAGCAAACCTCCTCGTTAACGTGGCCAGCGATCGCTGTACCAGCGGCAGCTATGAACGCCCGTTATCGCCGACGGAGCTGTCGTTATCACTCTGATATCCAACGTATATACATCCCCCACGAGCGGCCCCTGGTCTCCAGTACCTCGCGGACCACCGACCCAGTTGACCGGTTTACCGAGAAGACGCTCCGTCTGCGCACAACTCTATCCTCGATCCCCGATCCCAGATCCTCGATCGAAATCGGAAACTTGCGAGCCGCCTCGCCGTTTTCCTTTTGCGCGCCACTTACGGACACCGAGGCTACGCTCAAAGTACTCACCGAATTCTCCGTGTCTGCGTTTCACCAGCTCCTCGCTTCTTCTCCTCTTCATTTTTCTCTCTCCCACGCTCCCTCTGTTCCTCTGTCACCCTTTCCGTTTCCCGCTTTTCTCGCGGTGCTTGTCCCTCGAGCCGTTTTCCGTTTTCCGTTTTCCGTTTTCCACTTCCCGCTTCCCGCTTCCCGCTTCCCGTTTCCCGCTTCCCGCACGCAGTTTACTCTTTCTCGCTTTTCGTTTCCCGATTATCGAGGGCTCGCTGGAATTCTGGTCGCAACAAGGAGAAACGGCGTCAAACTGCTCGGAGACACGGATCGATCGAATCCCGAATAAACTAGACGGACGATCGCGCGCGATAGGAAGCCCGATGGGAAGAGTCGATTCAAGTCGAGTCGAGTCGAGTCGAGTCGAGTCGATTCGATTCGGCCTGGCTACCGAACGACCGACCGGTAGGAGAGTTCGCGTTGGCCACTGCGCTCTATGATCGGCTGCGAGACTCCTGCATAATATGTACATAGAGGAGAACCAAAGAGCCGACCGAAACCGACGGAGAGGGCGGTCGCGATAACGGGGATGGAGAAGGAAAGAAAACGACGAACGAACGATCACGGTTCTCCGGATGGTCGCCGCGAATCGGCCAGAGTCGAGTACGGTCGAGCACGATCGAGCACGGTCGTGTCGAGTCGTGGAGAATCGTACGAACACGCGACTCGCGCTTTACCCCGCCGAAAGAACCGATGCGTTGGGAGGGAAAAGAGGGAGACGACGCTCCTTCTTCAACCTCGATCTCTCTTCTTCGCTCCTCTCTGCTCCCGCTCTTCTTTCCACCGAGGGAGAGCCTCGTGTCCTCTCCCAGCCTCCTGTCCTCACCCTCTTTCGGGATTAAGCTTATTTTTATCGATTACCTGCCTTCAACTAATTGCAAGAATCGGCCCGCTCGAGGATAAAGTACCAACTTTGTCCCGTTCGAGGTTACCGACGAATCCTTCCACGCATCGGCGCCGATCATTCGATTCGCCCTCGGTGACTGCGATTCAACGGCCATTCGTTACCCGATCGTCCAGCCACCTGCGTTTCGTTATTATCGTCCCACCTATTTCTTCGTCCATTCTTTCGGACCCCCTCTCGGATTTCGCGAGTATCGATAGATCTTTTGGCCCTCGCTTCGCCCGTTCCCCGTCGCCCCGATCGCTTTACCGTTCCTTCGAATCCCCATGAATCGAGTCGTTGCTTTCCCATCTTCCACCCGGATAGATAGCTAACGATAAGTACGTGTGCATACGTCCGATCCGCCAGTGCGCGTTACAAATGAAAACGTGCGGAGAGAGAGAGAGAGAGAGAGAGAGAGAGAGGACCATTTTCATCTCCTCCGAAACGCTGCACGCCATTCGACGTCGAGTAACCCGACTATGGGTTAACCTTCGCTACGATCCTAACATCGATACAGCCTATCTAATAAGAACGTAGACGCGGTGCTTTTCACATTCGACATCTTAAATGCCATTTTGCTACATTGTATCCATCTACAAGATCTCCTCCGGCATTGCCTCGCATTCGCTAATTTCTTTTTTTTTCCTGAAATTCATTATGCACACTTCGACCGTAATTCACGGTGATAAACTGTACGAAAAAGAAAAGGTCTCGCAAACGTATTAATAGCTCTAATAGCGCTTTCTTTTCAATGAAATATCTCCACGATTTCCCGCTCATACAATTCGATGCTTCTAAAGCACTGATTTTTGCCCTCGCAATTACGTGGTTGAAAAATCAATTATTATTCCTGTCATTGGTCTCGGCAGACATTCTAGATCAAGATAAAATTATTAAAAGTCCATTCCACTGTGCGTCGAGCCCGTGTAATTCTCCTCTGTGCCTCGACGCCGTTCCTCACGGTTCGAGCCCGTACGGCTCGAGACTCTCCTTGTCGAGAGGTCTTTTAACGACCTCTCTGCTAATTGCTTATTGTTTCTTCGCCATGCGAAACGACGGCTGCTCGCCGTAGCGCGCTATTGCTCGCTAGTCTGCGTAAATGCATAGCTATCGAGAGAAACTGATACGGTCACGAGAACCTTCCAGCTCGTCGACTCCTCTGCTCCTTTCCTTCGATCGCTTCGCTTCCCATTCATCGGACTTTTAAGCCTGATATTCCCGTGCGGCTACAATCGATCAATTTTGAGAACAGCTTTTCAATCAATTCACAAAGGTCACTTAAAAGCAAAACTTTGTATTGCCAAATAATTTCCCCGTGGCCCTGTACGGTGATGCATGATGCTTCACCTTAAGATTGCAAAAGACTACGGAAGGTCGATACGTAAGAACAAAGTCAGGCGTATACCGTACACGCGACTACGTTAAACGACGCACTTGTTAATAGCCCTTAAATAAGTCAACGTTTATCGCATTTTCTCAGATCCTTCGCTCGTAAAATATCTTGCAACGACACCGATCCAACGAATCCCCCCCCCCCCCCCCCTAACTCTCCAGCGTTCCCCTCGTCGTCGAAACACGATTTTCAACGAAAGGAAAAAGACGCACGACGCAGACACCGTCTCGAATGGATCTGTCCAACCGACATCCGATAAGTAGCTTTAACAACCTCCTCTGTTCGCGAGTCCTTCGTATCCAGCCACTTTGACTCGCGTATGTAGTTCTCTGCTGCGAGCCTCGAGAAAATTTTCTTACAAATCGCCAAACACTTTTCAAGCTTATCCTGTTTTTATGAATCATCGTTGGTTGGGTATTTCTCACCGCCAGAAAAGGATTCGGGGAGGATCTGGGAATCTCTCTTTGAGGTCGCTCGGCCAGGCCTCGAGAAAAACAAAGCCCCTCTATTCTTCTTTTATTTGTACTTTCTTTCTATTGTAATAACAGTTTACACACTACGTGCGAACCCCGGGGGGTCTGCAATAACAACTGGCCCTACCTATCAAACGATCGTCCATATTTTTCCTTCGCAATTTTCCTCGGATTTATCCTCGCCTACTTTCTTATCATTCAAATATGTACCCATACTTGTCTATGTACAAGTACGTACCACCGCGTTAATTCTCTCGATTACTTCTAATATCTACAAAACAAAGGTAACAACACAGCAGACGTTGTAAATGTCGTTATAAAAAGAGAACATTTTTCTTTACACTCCGATAATGTCACGACGCTCGGTCGATCTAACGGGAAGTTGGTGTTATCCGTAGCCAAGATAAAATGGAAAATGGAAAGTGAAACATGAAACAAGGTCGCGGGTAATGAATTTCTGTTACTACCAACGTCTCTCCAATGTAGCATATCGTAACGGATAGGTCTGCTACGGGTAAGATTAAAGTTAAGTTTACATTCTTCATCGTCCGACTCTCATCGTCTCCGTATAAACCGTATTACTCCGTATGGACATGTTTATTCTTATACGTGTAATTGAAACAATGTGTAACATAACGAGAAAATGCAACAAGTGTAAATGCCCTAAAAGACGTATTCTGACAGATTGTAGCTGACCAATCTCTCGTAGCCTGTATCACTCAAGCGTCTAACCAGCATCCGCTACCGACTTTCTTTCGTATAAACTGTACAAGTCACGTTACACCGTTATGGCGACTAGACGCAACGAAGGAGTCGATGCACGAGAACAAAGATGCAAACCACAAAGGGATCGTCCAGATGCAAAGAGCGCCGATCGTGTAGGTTGCGCTTCGAATTGCGCGTATAGAAACTGTAAGAATCCTCGAGACGTTTTCCCTCGGCTGGCAGGTTCATGAATCACGCTATATCCTTAACCGATGATCAATCCGCAACCCAAGCGAAACTTTTGTTTACTATGATTCATCGAACCGCTCAGCGCAAACGAAAACGGTAGCGGTTGTAGTTTTTTCTCCAAAACCGCTCCTACGGTCCAATTTGTATCCACGCTACCTACGAAGATAGAGTAAATCTTAAATCACCGTACAACCAAACAGATATTCCACGCAACGTCGTAAAATATCTTACCTCTGAATACAAGGTCGGCCTTGGGTAAGTCGATTTGATAAGCGATTCTTCCTACAGATTCTTGCATTCTCGAATTCGCTTCCAATTCCACCCCCAACTGTAATTGTTGACTAGCTTTCTGGTAAAAGCAGAGCTGCCAACCGGTGAGACCTGTTGTCAAATTTCGTTCATTTTTTTCCTCGATATTGCTACCACGTGAAGTCGAAATGTAAGAAAATAATCCAACCTAAACTGGTGCTAATGGTAGACTCGCCGTTTGTGTACTTTCCCGCTGCCGAAACTGCAAACATCTGAACATCCAGTGCACGCTGATAAACGACCTCTGCGCCCAAAGCCAACGACGGTGTTACGCTCCGAAGGTAATGCATCACAAAAACACCTATGGGCAATTAGTTTTTTAACCTTCGGAAACTTCCGAGCAAACACCTATCTATCTCTCACCCTTCTACTTACCAGTACCCTTCAAAACGTCCGGATTACTCGTCGTCAAGGACAATGTGTAAGCATCGCCGCGGTAATCCGTCGTCAATTGTACGGCCGAAAATTCGTTCCTTTGTACCTGAGTCATTAATTTCCCTCTGAATTTCTCACCAAATTGATGAATAACGTTCGCATTTAAATTTCCGCTCGAATCGATGTCTCCCAACAGTACGGGATATGCCTCCGTCGGTGCTATCTGCTTCGTTCCCACGTACGTTGCGCCGAATCTAAGAGACGTACACCCATAGAATTCGGCCGGCGATCCAAACGTGCTCTTAATACTCTTTTCTAGTGGAAAGACTCACCTATAGCCGGACGGGGTCATGGAATTCATATTTATCGTGTGCGAGATTTGAAAATGATTGCTGAGACCCTTGTTTACCAATAGCTTTGCACCTTCAAAATTCACCGGGAACACCTCTGCGATACATAGCGGGAGCAAAAGTTGAAAGTAAAAATTAGCAATTATCAATGATTTCTCTTTTCACTCGCTTATTCGGATGTTAAAGGGCCAGATCCGTAAATCAGGAATGACAATGAAAACGAACCAATGGCCCAACACCTAGGTAACTTGTCCAATACCTTTACATTGCCTGTGAAGTTCTTCGATCGTTCCCGGATTTTCCAAACGATCGGGCACTCCGGGAGAAGCATGCATGCCCAACGAAGCATCTTGCTTTCCAATATTTTCCACCGGCTGAAGACTCGTCGTTACCGGTACCGGCGGAGGTGGTGGAGGTGCAGCTGTTGCTGCGAATACGTTTCCCATTTTCGCAGATTTTTTTCTTCAATCAATTTTATCGCAATTCGGTATACACGAGGGATAAACGGGATAACCTCAACGCCCCGCGGCAGACCTAGAGTTTCTCTGATCTTTTCGTCTCGCCTCGCCGCGAGACTCGTGCCCAAAGCGGCCAAAGTGATCGATGTACACAATTTACGCCTATGGCTCTAATCAGCTCCAACGTGCCTGAACGTGCCTAGAGCCGGTCAGAGCAGGTCAGAGCACTCAAGAGTCCTGGAAACTGCTCGGAACACTCGAACGCCCTCGAATCACTCGAGGCATTGGCATTGCATTGCTCGGTTAATATCGTTAGTACGTATCGTTTCTATGTGGCGACGGTTCTGTTTTACGCCCGAGTTTCAACGTTACCCGTTAGATGCCACTTTCGTGCTTTCGTTTTCCAAATACATAATTATAATCTCTAGTGGAACGAACTTTTTAATTCGTCAGTACTACGTATTAAAGGGATGGAAAGATAATTTATTCCCTGCCGAATATCACAGACTCCAGGTCTATCCTACCAAAGGCAGTAACGAATAAATAGACTATACCTTTTTTGAAATTTCTCGGACAATCAGTATTCGACGATGAAGATATTTGGAGAAAAGAGATCTTTATTTACAGCGACACAGACATTACCATTCCATTATACAAATTTTGATGCTATAGCCAATATCTTTGTATAGTCTGCGCCTTTACTGTGCGTCTTTTCTTTCATTATCGTTCTAAGAATATGTGGAATCGGTACTTGGATCCGTGTACCCAACGGCGTTCCGTTATCGTCTATCAACACGACGTTGTTACTATCAAATTTTGGTACTTTCGGGCTTTGGTTTTGCTTCAAACCGACCAATATACCCTTCTTCTTTTCCCCTTTTATTGCCAGCAACACTCTGTCCCCTGTTTAATCGATAAAAAGCATTTCAGTCTCCCGGTAGATCTTTCTCCAAACGCGCTTCTTCTTCTTCTCCTACTCCTTAGGCTCACCGATATATCCGACTCCAACTTTGTTATAAACTTGTATACATCGTGGGGGTTTACCCTCCGTCATGGCTTGTTGTCCTATCGTGCTATTATCCACGACCCTTAATCGAGACAATTTGATAATCTGTGTACAAACAGCGGAGGATGAAATACTTCTGGCTGCAATCCCAACTGGCACGACGCGCAACATGTTTATGAACGTTTCTAAAAACACAATAAATTATAACAATCGTCACTTGAATCCAACTAGTAAACCTTCTCGTTGATATTGCATAGAGGTTATTTACAACGAAGCATTAATATAACAAAGCCGCGGTAACAGATGCAACTATCGTATCGACGTAATGTTATATATTACAACTGATAATTAATCAACTAAACCGTTTCTCGAATCGTCGGTTTACCGAGTACTGAGAGACATTCCGATCATGGCTCAGACTCTTTGCCTGTTAACGATTAAAGCGGCCTTTCGTTTTCACACTTTTTCGACAGAGAACGTCTCGGGGAGGGTCCATTCGGCTTCTCATATCTAACGACTCCCGTCTTTTCAAAACCGAAACTAATGAGTATTTTACAATTGTCACCCGATGTAAAATATATTGGTAGACGATTAAATTTCCGGCTCTAAATGTCTCATTAGATATGGAAATTCTTTCCAATAGTTTAATGGTTATTAGAAGTGAGCGTACATTCAATCGTGCCTGAACGTGCCTAAATCTGTGATCTATATTGGAACAATTGAAACCAGTGTACCAGAAGAGTGTACCGGAAAGCGAACTGTGGTGAAACCAAGAGAGACAGAAAGAACAGGAACGTAACCTATAATACAATCATCCACGATATTACGGTATGCGTGTATACATTGTCGAGAAAACGACGAAATCAACGTACATACTTAAAAGCTCAAAAGTAAAATTAACTGTCTTCTGTATTAAACACTAACGGATCTTGCTCCGACAGGTTCGGTAGACTGAATATACTATTAAATAGACCTATTAGTATGGATAAAGTTCGTTGTATCGAGAAAATAGTGAATCGTCTCAATGGTACTTGCCCTCTTCGAATAAGCTCGACGTTTTTCCTACGAAATTTCACAACGGATGGAGAGTCGATCAAGGAAACGGGAAATGAGGAGACACGCAATATCGACAAGACGAAACCTAATCCCGGTAGTTTCGCGGAGGCTTTTAACAAATTTTCCAATATCCGCAGCAATGATACTTCAACAAAATCGAAACCTCTTACTTTCGTCTCCCTTCTTAGGCGTTCGAGATTCATCGATGTAAGTACCGTTTGTCGCTCATCTAATACGAGAGCTCCGCGTATCGTACACTATCGCCAACGATTATTACCAGTTCAATGCTATCTACGACATGGCATTTTATTTTAGTTGGGCGATCCCGAAGGGAAAGTTGTGCTAGGAGAAATATTTCATGTCGTCGGAGATGATCTGTACATTGATTTTGGCTGGAAATTTCACTGTGTATGTCAGCGGCCTAAGAAAAACTCAAGGTAATTAAATTTGTCGTAAGTTGCGTCACGTTATGACCCTTGCATTATTTTAGCCAATATGTCAGGGGATCCAAGGTACGATTGAAGATAAAAGATTTAGAATTATCAACACGGTTTCTGGGTGCAAACACGGACATTACTATTTTAGAGGCTGACTGTATTCTTCTAGGCCTTGCACAGTCTCTGCCAAAGTCGGCAAACATAGTCGTTTCTTAGCTGATATCAAACATTTGTATCGTGTAATAAAGGCTTCGTTTGTACATACATACTTTAATTTGGATTTAGAATGAGTCGACAATCAGTCACCGTAACATTAAGAAACCAAAAGGTAAATATGGGGTATGTGTCGATAACTCAAGGGTGTCGTCGAGGAACAAGTATTTTGGTAAAGTGTTACAGGCGAATAAAATATATTAGAACCTATCCATCTAGACGATAAGGTTTAAGAAAAAACAAATCTGGCCGGAAGGTTTAACGATTGTCTGTTCAAAGAAAATTTCTAGATACAATGTGCTGTCCTTCGGTAGAAACGATAGGGCGGATAGAGCATACAGCTTCTGAGTTAACGAAAACAGGGTCAAGATCTGTAGGTACCGTAGGCATATAACGAATATATTCTTTTTACGCATCTCTTCGAAAGATGGCGCCGAATAAACACAATTTAAAAAGTACTAATGGAAGTCGTCTCATGATACTCGTTTAGAATATCGATATTCGTTGTAAGCGTTGTAAGCTCTTACAAGAGACGATCGAAACGTTATCAACATTTATGTACAATTTTATTTCATCCGGTCAGTTTTATTACATTGTAACACTGTAAAATGGTAAGTTCACTATTATACGTTTATCACAATGCACTCGCGATTACAACGCAACTAACCTAAATTTACGTAATTGTTAATACGCAATTTTCATACTTCAAAATAGAACATTTCGCATACGATGTAACGGAAAGTATTCGCATTATTTTAGCAATCCGTTTGTCGTGGATGTCTAAAAGGACTTTCCATTACCGATCGCATAAACGCGTTCGATGAAAACGCATGGGTCTGTTTACACGAAACAGCAGAAAGTGTTGAAAACACAAGGCGCGTTAAATTAAGTCATGGAATAGAATTAATCATCGGGCGTAAGGCAAGTTTGTCATTGTTATATTATGTGTATCTTTGTTACGCCGGAATTAGTGATCGCAACGTTATCGTTCTGCCGTTATATTATTATATGCTTGTAGATTGCTCAAAGTAAAGGACACAGATTCGACTTGTGCAGTGCCTGTCTTCGACAAGTAGAATCTTACATTAATTTTCGCGCGCGAATGCTCTTTTCCTTGGAAACGTCGAATAATATATTTGATTCGATCGATCCCTCGACCGTTGATGTCGTTGATGTTCCTGACCCTCCTGACGCGAACGCGAGAGAAACTGCGAAATTCGGTGAAACATTCGATCCAAAAGTACGAAGAGACGACGAGCTTTCGAAGCTCTCGAAACATATGACACGAAACCAAACAACGGATAATGAGATGAACACCATCGTGAACAATGACACTTCGGTTAAATCAGAGATCTCGGAACCTTCGATTCAAGTAGAAAATTTGGTTGAAGTCCGTAGTAACGTTACTTCCTTCTATCACAGTCGAGACATACAGGAATCGTATGGCTATGTACAACACGATACATCCGATTCCATGGACAGTCCCGGAACCTACAAACTACGAAATAATCGGGAAAGTTTTGATCCGCGCTCCTTGGACTATTCCGACGAGGACCCCGATTCTTCGGTATCTGAAATAATTCCGTTAAAAATTGAGGAAAACGACATTGAATCGGAAATTGATGTTTGCTCCGGCGAAGACGACGAAGTATTGGAATTGGACGGTCAATCCAGACGAGATGAAATTGTTGAAATAAAAAGCTCTTCGGAATCCGATATAGAGGTGTGCGATTACGAGCCGACAGGAAAGAAAATTAGAAGTTATAACGCTCTTTCTCCACCTTTGCTCTTTTAACGGCTTTGATCATTCGGTGCCAGATATATATACGATTATATATACGATGATAAGATGAATGTGGGGGGGGGGGGGGGGTCAGCGAGAAGAGGAGGAGGAGAAGGAGGAGGTGTCAAATTGATCAATCTGCAGATTCAATATCTTTTGTACGAGTAATAGCAGTAATCTTTTTTGCTTACAAGCAGAAAATCAACATTTGGAAAACATTACAACCACACACCGCCGACTTCCTGGCAGTCCTGGATATTTGAAAACTATCGAATAATTTACAATGACCCATGTTAAACGAGTCGAACGTTTAATATGGCGCCACGCAGCTTCCTCGTCTGTTCCTTATAATATCGGGAACGAATCCATGTAATGCAAAACACAAGTCAATAAACATAAAAACGTTTTAACACGGCTATGTACTTTTCGCATTGATTGTGCGTGTAGATTTTTTCAGTCAATGAATCGCATACTACCCACGAGAAAATGTCTTACTTTCTCGGGAAAAGTTCGCACCGATATATACTTGTATAGCGTACTGTATAAATATACTTTGTTTCCTAATTATATTTATTTTTATACGTGCAATTCGATATTAAAGTAACAAAAGTAAAGAGAATTGAAATATTTTTAGTACCTTCTCACGTCGTAACGTTTGGTTCTTTTTACAGTTCTTTCAGTTTTCTTCTCTTTTCTTTTTGCTCCCACACAATTCCCTTAATGTAGGCCAAAACTTTCTTGGCACCTCAGAGATAATATGCTCTGATTCGCCCGACGGATAGGGACATCCCTCTCCCTCACGCATTTTCGATTTTGACGCGCTATTGGTCGAGACAACCGCACATTCGTCGCGTCCTCATGTGAACGACGAAAGTAGTGTTTTACTATTGGTTGTCATTCGTCGATCTGAGGTTTCCAGGACCGACGTGGTGGGGATAGCGATGCAAGAGCAATCTCCCCTTCCGTCTGAGGTGCCAAGTACTGTAGTTTTACTATATTACTTTTCCGTTTCAGCAACTTCCCTCCCATTTTCCAATTTGATGCACAATTCAAACGGAATCCAATATAGGCCCATTAGCTCAGTTGGTTAGAGCGTCGTGCTGAGTAGCACTGTGACCACCGTGGTGTGCACATCGTGGCGGATATAGTTCAGCTATCTTACCAAAATCTTTACACTTCTTTTCTTTTCTTTTTTTTTTCCTTTTGTTGTGTGCGAAATGAAAGGGGGAAAGAAAAGATTTAATAAAATTATACACCTATACAACTAAAAATAATGAGTAAGGACAATATATCGGATAAAAGACTTGTTAACAGTGGAATGGCTAGTTCTAGTGGTTCAAATAGTGCAATGAGACCTAAAGGACAAAATAGGGCTAAATCCTCTAAAACCATAGACATCCGTGGTTTGAATCCGCTCCTAATCGAAAAAGACCTGATAAAACAAATTAAAGATCTAGGAGGCCACATAAAAGCAAATAAACATCAAGCAACTCCTAACCTACAAGCAAGCAGGAAAAGGCTGGCTTCGGAAACCAACAATGGCGGCGGTAAACGATATAGCCTACCAAATATCCAAGATGGCCAAGATGCCGCTCAACCCGAGGAAGACAGTGAATGGAAATTCCCTAAAAAGGTATCCAGGAATAATAGCCCTCTTCCGGCAGATAAACCAACCTGTGGCCCATCGACTTCAAACTCCTACGAATTACTAATGGACCATGACAATAACGTCACATCTGATGAAGTCAATGGCAGTGCGGTACTAGAAGACGAGGAAGGAGTTACAAACATAAGCAAGGTTAAGAATTCAAAACCACCTCCTATTCATGTTCAAAATAATACCTTAAAGGCAATAGTTCATATACTAACTAAAAATAACATAAAGAACAATGCCTTTAATGTTAGTATTAAAAATAAAGACAATCTAACAGTCAATTGCAACAGCCTTGATAACTTCTATAGAGCAACTGAAGCCCTGAAAAAAGAAAATACTAAATTTTTCACCTACACACCTAATAGTTTAAAACCAAAAAACTACATTTTAAAAGGTGTTAAAGCTGTCACCGCTAATGAAATAACCACTGAAATAAATAGCCTGCAATTAGAAAAAATAAAAATACTAAAAGTGACAGCGGTTAAACTTAGTAACAAGGCAGATACAAACAACGAATACTTCATAGTACAACTCTCGCATGATAGCGACAGCAAGTATCTCACCCAAATCAAATCCATTGCTTACCAAAAAGCCTACTGGGAGATACTCAGACATAATAAATTAACGCAATGCAGAAGATGTCAAAGGATTAATCACACCAGCAAATATTGCAACCTAGACTTTAGATGCGTTAAATGCGCCAAAACACACGAACCGGGCAAGTGTGAGCTAAACTCTAACACTGACAAATCACAACTAACTTGCGCTAACTGCCAAGAAAAAGGGCACCCCGCATCATACAGAGGTTGTCCGTACTTAATGTACTTCCAGTACCTCCTAAAAACCTCTGCCGATAATAAAGATAAAACAAGGACAAACAACATCCAGAAAACAGTTACACCACATACTGCAGCAGCAACTAAACTCGCAACAGAGACATCTTACCCACAAGCAAGGCCTCCAAGGACTACTGTCTCTTATGCGGAAGTAGCCCAAGGAAGACCCACCAGCTATCCAAGGATCTCAAGAAATCCGCATCCACCCATCACTACTTCACCTCTAGAGAAGCCAGAAATGGACGTGGCCAAGTATATCAACGATACCTTAAACACCAAAATTCATGATAAACTGAATCTAATAGTTAAATCCATCACAGACGCAGTTAGCTCACAAATTTCCCAATCTTTAATACCACAATTTGATAATATTAATTCTCAACTCGCAGACCATGATAAAAAAATTAAATTCATCCTTGAAAGGATTAATAGTAATAATGATGGAAACTAGTAATGGCTAACTCGCTAAAACTTAATCCAAACAATAATAACATTAGAGACTATAACGCTCCAATTAACAATAGCATTCACGCTAGCTCTAGCTCTAATTCTACTACCCATAGAATGAGCAATCATAATTTAGCTACCTCGTCCAAGGTGCAAAACCTGAAAATAGTAGCCATAAATGCAAATTCAATTGGTGCAATACATAGAAGGGATTGTATTTTTAAATTAGTATCCGATAGCAACTGTGATATTTTACTAATAAGTGAAACCAAGCTCAGATCAACCCACAAAATCTCCTTTAAAAACTATAATATCATTAGAAACGATAGGAGATCTAATGGTGGTGGCACAGCCATCCTAATCAAAAGATCGCTTGACTTTACTGAGCCTGATTACATAGATAGAAATAAATTCCGCATATTAGAATTCACAATCATTAAATTAGTAAACATGGAAATGAAAAACCTGTATATAATTAGTATATATGCTCCACACAACAATAGTGCTGAGTTTTCCAGAGAGCTCTCTGAATTATTCAATATGCTTAACCTAGATAACCATAATAACTTCTATCTGATTGGAGGAGACTTAAATGGTAGGCGCACCGACTGGGGGGATACAGTGGATAATGTTAGAGGGAGAATGCTATTCAACTGGGAGAAAGATAAAAGTTTAGAATTTAAAGCCAGATTTATCCCTCCAGAATCTCCTACATTTCCATCCTCGGGATCATACTTAGATTGCTTTGTTATTGATAGTAGGATCCCTATCGTAGATAATAAAAAAGTTGCAACTGTCACTCCTTATGACAGTGATCATAACGCCATCCAAATAAATATTAAACTGAACCCTAAACTTTTCAAATTTAAGGCACCTATTAAGAATCATAAATACAATTACAAGGCCGCTGATTGGAACAGTTTCCAAGCATATCTTGATGGTAATTTCTCAGATGAAATCCCTGATAATAAGAACCTAACTATAAAAGAAATTGACCAACATTTAGACACTATACAAAAAAAAATTCTCGAAGGAATTGAAAAAGCTATTCCTACATTCAAAGCTAGTGACAATATTCTAAAATATTACAATCCCAAAATCCGTAAACTTAAAAAAACGAAAGCTCAGTTGGTTAGAGAAATCTTCGATATTAGGAAATACGATCCTAAACTTTCAGGTTCATACTCCACCTTAATTAAATCTAACCTCAAAAACATAAAAAAGAAACTAAGAACAGAATTCAATAAAGCTGTCACTAGTTATTGGGAACTCCAAATTAAAAATATTGACCACCATGATCCTTTCAATTTTTTCTCCAAAATTAATAGATTCCTCCGACCCCGGAAAACCAACGAAATCGGAAACCTTAACTATAAACTCCCTCATAACTTAGATAACTTATACAATGGAATTAATATAAACTCAGCTATTCATAATGTAGATGGTTCTATAACCATAACTAACCCAATAGATAAACTCAATTTTATTGGTCATTCCTTTGAAAAAATCAATTCACCGCAGCATTTTGTAGAGGCAAATATTAACAAAATAAAAATTGACCCAGTAGCTACTTATTACAAAGACACTTTAAAAATTTATAAAACAACTAACACCTCAATAGTCAGCTTTTCAAGTAATAATAAAGCCTCAGGCCCTACATGCAATGAAGAACAAGAGCTAAAACATTACTACTGTAATGTTACAATACTAAAACAAATTCTAAGAAAGTTGCCAAACAAAACCTCATCGGGAACTGATGGCATCCCGCCCATAGTTTGCAAACACCTTCCACCTAATATTATTATAGCCCTCACTAAGCTATTCAACAACATGTTAAATTCTCATTACTTCCCCACAGCTTGGAAAATTGCCAAGGTATTACCGTTACAAAAGCCGGGTAAAGACCACTCTAATCCTGGGAACTATAGACCGATCAGCCTCACAGCCAGCCTAAGTAAAGTATTTGAGGTAATCATCAACAGGCAGCTATTGAAAGTTTGTGCGGACAAAAACATCATCCCACAAAATCAATTTGGATTCAGGAGAAATCACTCCACAGTAAACGCCATCAACAAGTTAGTTTCAGATATCTCAAAATCAGTCTTGGACGGCAAGGTTGTCCCTGCAATCCTGATTGACTTAGAAAAGGCATTTGATTCAATTTGGATCGAGGCATTAATTTTCAAACTACATTCACATGGCTTCCCTAAACACCTTATCCTATTGGTTTTAGACATGATCTCTAATAAATCTTTTATTACTTGGGACGGCACCCACTCCTCCTCCCTTGAGTTCCTAATCCTTAACGGTCTCCAGCAAGGGACAGTTAACTCCCCCCTTCTATTTAACATATATACAGCAGACCTAATGAAGGAATTCAAATTTAGTGAGGAAACGGGAGATAGTCCATCGGCAATTGCATTTGCCGATGACATTATTATCTACTGGCCTGGGAAAAACTTAAAAGATTTAAAGACTCCATTAAACAATATTGTTAATGACGTCAACAAATATTACGCGTCTTGGAAACTTAAGATTAACCCAACTAAGTGCGAGAGCATTGTATTCCGCAGGACCACCAAAGACCTCTCGAAACTCAACAAAAGAGAAATAAACGAATTCAGACTCAACATAACTGAAACGGGTACCAATATAATAGTTGAAGTCCCTCACAAAAAAATAGTTAAATACTTAGGCTTCTACTTAGACCACCTAATAAGATTAAATTCTCATATTGAAATCCAGCTTGAAAAAGCCAAAATAGCTTTCAGAGTCAACTCTAGAATTTTTTTTAGTAAACATCTCAACTCGAGAATTAAAGTGATCTGCTACCTACTCCTTATCAGACCAATTATAACGTATGCCGCTCCAATCATTTGGAACACCAGTGCATACACTATGGAAAAGGTCAGAGCCTTTGAGAGAAGTTGCCTTAGACCCTGTTTATTTATGTATAGGTCGTACCACTCTAATTTTCATAAAAGAACCAGTAACACATCCCTCTATAATAGTGCCAAGATACCCAGAATAGACAACTTCATTCTAAAATTAACAAGGAAATACTTTGCAACTTCTAAGGTCAGTTCCAATCCCATGATAGTCAGTCTCAGCTCTTTTGACCCTACTACGGTTTTGAGACAATGTAGAGAAGGCTATATTCAACCCCAAACGTTTACTTATGTCGATAAAACCAATCTAATTCAAAACGACAAAAATATCCCCCTAATATACCATTGGCGACGAAACAAGGCAGACAAAAGAATCAACTTAATAGAACCAGAGGCTAACAACCCAAATAATTTAGTTTACTCAACTAGCATTCCGCAAGTTGATTATATCGATAATGATAGAGCAATTGTTAAAGACAATACAAAAAAATACTGGTGGATAGACTGCTCTCATCCAGACCTAATAGCCATTGCTAATAGGAAAAAGAGCAACTCTTCCAGGGGGACCATTAATATCAATAACCACAATCAGAGATACTAACTTAATCTTAATAATAACTCATAATCACATACACTACCCTTTAAGAGCTCTTCCAATCAGATAATACAGTACAAATTACTACTATTTGTTCATCTACATACTAGTTTAGAGCGTAACCATAATTAAGCATAAAGTAGTATTATTATCGTTACCTGATTAATTATTAAGATACATATCATAAGACTAGCACTAGTTAAATACACAATTAAATACTAATACAGCCATCTGCTAGACTCTCAGCAGATAGCTCATGCTCCTTTAACACATAATCCGTATAAATTACCTTTGAGGGTTTTTTTTTTTTTTATTCACTACTTAATTACATAAGTCATTTTTCCCTCCTCAAATTCCAATAAATTTAACCAATATGTTTTACCAGGAGCAGATAATTGACATTTAATATTAAGCATAACTAGCGTAAGATACACCAAAGACTCGAGAGCTGAGATAGTCAGCCATAAGTCGTATGACGTAGCAAAATTGCTCAATATTAATCTTAAGGTATTATAGTTAATAAGTTAAACTTGTTGAACCTTTTATATATTTATATATTGTATGTTCTCAATAAAAAACTTTTTATAAAAAAAAAAAAAAATAAAAAAAAAAAAAAAAAAAAGTTAGAGCGTCGTGCTAATAACGCGAAGGTCGCGGGTTCGATCCCCTCATGGGCCACAATTGTTTTTTTGCCTATGATGGAGCAAACCCCAAAAAAATTGATAATGCCCAATAATACTCTGTGACAGAATCAAATGAAATAGTGTAGTTTTTCACACAGTATCATGCTTTTTGTACCTCCTTCAAAAAATATCGTAAGATAAGTACAGATAAGTACGTATGAGTCCCATTGTCAAAAGCCCGTAACAATTAGGATGTCGATTACGACCGACGAGCACGAAGAAAGTTTTCACGCGATGACTAAAAACATGCTATCCATACAGAGAAATTACATAGATTTAAAATGTTACGCGGCCTTTGCTCTTTCATGTATTTCTATCGTTTCTATGTAGCCACGTGTAAGAATCTGCGAAAGATATCTTATCTTTCGATTAATAGCATGCACGTAACCTCCTTTACAACGAACCACGCGCCTTTTCATACGTATAATCTCCTTGATGCTATTCTTTTCGGATCGTCCGTTCTCTCTCTCTCCCTCTCCCGTTTTCGTTTTTTTGCTAATTACGATATGTGTTTATAAGCATTGTACTCGTGCTTGAAACGTAGCATAGCGTACCTCAGCTGAAAGGGTCGAAAGATTTGGACAGTAAACTCCGTTACTTGTATATATATTCCGTGTACTCGTGAAAAGTATGTATAGATTTGAAAAACTGAAGTTGGCGATTCGATGGTAAGTATACGGACAATTTGCAGAAGGTTTTGTAATTACCTGTAGAGTGGCGTTAAAAGCTATAATTAACTCATCGACTTACAGTGGTTCAACGAACTTGCGCAGACAAGAGTCACACGACTCGAGAGTACCTAGAATCAAACTCGACAAAGTAAGTTTGCCACCAATCACAATGACGGTGATTTTTATTCCACTGGTAAGACCTGTTGAATTGACAGAATCATCGGGACGTTCTTTCGCATATTACAGATTCTAATTGCAAACAGGGGAGAGATAGCATGTCGAATAGTAAAGACGGCCAAACAGCTCGGCATACGGACTGTAGCCGTTTACAGCGAAATAGATAGAGATTCCTTACACGTGGAGCAAGCCGACGAGGCGTACTGTATCGGGCCTGCAGCATCGACGGAGAGCTATTTGAGGCAAGATAAAATTATATCCGTCGCTAGAAGATCCAAGTGTCAAGCGATTCATCCTGGTTATGGATTTCTCTCAGAAAATGCAGAATTTGCCGAACTTTGCAACAAGGAGAACATTGTTTTTGTCGGCCCTCCGGCTGGGGCAATAAGGGACATGGGTATAAAGAATGCTTCTAAAGAAATAATGACAAAAGCTGGCGTTCCAGTTATACCAGGTATAATTTCAAAGAATTTCCATCGTCGAGAATACAATGAAACATGTCGATCGAAGCCTTCTTAAAAGGTCGATACTATTCCACAGGATATCACGGAGAAGACCAGTCGAACGAGATATTGCTGCGGCATGCTAAAGAAATCGGTTTTCCATTGATGATAAAAGCTGTCCGTGGCGGCGGTGGAAAGGGTATGAGAATCGTTTCGAAGGAAGCCGATTTTATGGAGGCTCTGAATTCCGCAAGGACAGAGTCTCAGAAAGCCTTTGGAGATTCCGCCGTTTTATTAGAGATGTATATCGACAAACCGAGGCACATCGAAGTACAAATATTCGCGGACAAGCATGGAAATGTTGTACACCTTTTCGAAAGAGACTGCTCGGTGCAGCGAAGGCATCAGAAAGTTATCGAAGAAGCTCCAGCGGTACGTACGATCGATAAACTTCAACGTGAGACTCCGGCACTTTCCAGCAAACCTTTATACGTGAACTATTCGTTCGTTATAAATGCATAGCCCGGTATTTCGTCGGAACTGCGGGAAAACTTGGGAGCCGCGGCAGTTCTAGCAGCGAAAGCCGTTGGATATGTCGGTGCTGGCACCGTCGAATTTATAATGAATCGCGTCAACGGTAGCTTCCATTTTATGGAAATGAACACACGGCTTCAAGTAGAGCATCCCGTTACGGAGGCGATAACGGGCCTGGATCTGGTCGAGTGGCAGTTACGCGTTGCGGCCGGTGACAAATTGCCACTGAAGCAAGAGGAAATTGGACTTTGCGGACACGCCTTTGAAGCGCGAATTTATGCCGAGGTAAAATATGCTGTGTTTGATTTCTCTTTCGATTTTTCTCGGCTCGCCTGCGCTGCGATAGCGTTCGATCAGCCGTGAAACCTTCTCATTTGCCGACAAATGACAGAATCCGAGCAACGGTTTTCTACCAGGAGCTGGGCCCCTCTCGTATTTGAGAACGCCGGATGAAGACGCAGGGACCGTCAGGGTCGAGACCGGTGTTCGTGAGAATGACCACGTATCGGTATACTACGATCCTATGATCGCGAAATTGGTGGTGTGGGGTAAGAACAGGGACGAATCATTGGCCGTACTAAGATCAAAGTTATGCGAATATAACGTAAGTAACGTGTGTTGTAACTTTCTGAAAAATCAAACGGAGGCGATGAGTAACGGTGGCTTGAGAAAAGATCAAAACTCAGAGAATTCATCGATTTCAGATAGCCGGGATCGATACAAATATAGAATTTATCAAGGATCTCTGCTCCTGTCCCAATTTTCAGGACGGTTTGGTTCACACAGGGTTCATAGATGAAAATTACCAAGCACTGTTCCCCGAATTACGCGTACCAAGCGATGTAACTGTTCAAGCAACGATTGCCTCGATACTTCTCGAAGATATCTACTCTCTGCGAACGTCTTTCAAGACCAACGATCCCTTCAGTCCCTTTGCCACGGAAATCGGACTGAGGCTGAATAATTCTCTAATGCGAACGTTTCTATTCAACGTCGGAAGCGAGGAGATAGAGGTTGACGTTAAATATGTTGAGCCTGAAATTTATTCTTTGCGAATTAACAACATAGGGCCTTGGCGAAGGGCGACTGGAAGTCTAAAAAAGTTGAAGGATGGATCGTTGGAGTTACATACGGAAATCGATGGAGTCATTACTAGAACCAGAGTAACCAAAATCAAAAATAAATTGCACTTGTTCACAAAGGTAAGTGTGTTGTAGATGTAACTTTGTGAGATACAAGTTGAGGTAAAGATCACTTTTCTCTCCTCTGTCCTGTCTTCTCTCTTCTTTCGAGGCCTTTAGCGAGGGATACGGACTAAGAAGCGATGTCGCGTGTGTTTGCACTTTTAGGATCGAGAATGGCAATTCAATGTGCCGCCGGCGAGGTTCGTTTCCAAGCTCGAGACTGATAAATTTCAGGCAAATGCATGTACTGCTTTGAGTCCAATGCCAGGATCAGTGGAGAAACTGTTTGTCGTTAAAGGCGATAGTGTAAAAGCTGGTGACGCTTTGCTCGTCATTAATGCAATGAAGATGGAAGTGAGTAAAAATGTTCCCAAAGTATTTTATTCTATTCTATATTCCATATTCCATATTCTACATTCTATTCGTTCGATTCATTGGTAATGAAACTATGCGTTTTATTTGTTTATAGCACATTGTTAGAATACCTATAGATGGAATTGTGGAAGATGTCTTCTGTTCGGTGGGCGACAACGTTTCCAAGGGCAAGCTTCTCGTCAAGCTAATGGACGATACATCTTAAAACTTGGAATACTTTCGGTTGCCCTCTTCCATTCCCATTTCCTCTATTCATACACCCAGTTTGAACATTGGTCTTATCTTTGTTTTCTTCTCTCTTAATTCATACAAAAATGTACAAATGTTGGAAATATACGGACATATATTTTTGTTACGGACAAACGGATACTGAATTATCTGTAAAAGCAGGGACGGTTATTATGTACGGGGAATCTCGATCGCATCAATCTTTCAGGGTATACGGCACTATATCTGTATACGAGACCGTTAACTAGATGTATCTCATTACTTTGACTGCCACCGAAGGCTCTGGAGTATTACATTTTGGGGAATTAAAGTCGAGTGAAATGTAATTGTATCAATGCGGTATAAGATGCATTTAATGTTAGCGATCATTAGCGGTATCTTGATTTGATCCAGGTAACCGAATATGACACTACGATCACCCTAGAGTATGTTGGTTAGTGTAGAAGGCAGGGGCTCCAACTTTAGTTGGGAAAGGCTTTGCCTAAGTTTCGAAAAATGTTTTGTGTTCACGGTTGTGGGAGGCGGTAGCGAGATCCAGCGAGATCGAATTTGATGTCTGTCAATGCCTGTAGCAGACGGTAGAAAGCGGTAGCGTCACCAAATTTCGTACCTTCCATGTCTTCTATACAGACAAATTTGAAATATGGCGCGTTTAAATTACTTTCTTTTTTCATCCGAATACTGTCATTTGTCTCAGCAAGAAGGACATTTTTACGACCATTATAATAGAAGAGCAAAAACTTTTATTGCAACTCTCGGCCACCCCTGGTGTCATCAGCCAGCCCTCGTCCACACCCTGGGGCTGTGTTGCCAGGCCGAGGGATTTTTTCCCTCGTGGGAGCCTTAGTGCGCATGCGCATGTGACGTCACAGCCGGATATCAGCTGTTTTCACGGACGTATGTGCAACAGTAGGTACGCGTAAGGGGCCCTTCCTACTGGGAAGTTCCCAGTCGTTTGAAACGATTCGTTTCCCGCGTTTTTCGTTACCACGTTCCGTGCCACGCCAATTTTGGCAAATACATGTTCATTTATTTCCATGTAAATATGTTATTTATTTTAAAAATGTCCTCTTCCTGTAATTTCTACCATACTTCAATTGCTGCGGGGGTCTAACGATACCCCATATTTGAGCGAAGTATATACGTTGCTGAGGCTTAGGAGTGCGCATGCGTCAAAAAATCCCACGGCCTGGCATCACTGCTTGGGGTGGACTCCTCTCACGCTAAATTCGACGACGCTACCGCCTCCTACATCCACGAACACGAAATATTTTTCGAGACACAATTAGGCCAAGTCTTTCCCATCTAAGCTTGGATCCCCTGGTATCAAGTATGTTGCGTATGTTGGCGATATTGACTACTACAAATAAATAACGGCAGATGGTGCTTCGACAGTTTGAATGGCTTTGAGAATATTGAAATTTTTCTCAAAAGCATTAATTTCAATTTAATATCGAATCGAGATATTGTCTCGTTGTACATTTATTTTTACACCATCTGGTATATTAGAAAGCCAATGCTACGTTCGTTATAACGCGCGAAACTGTGGTATTTGTGTTGCAGTTTCTTTACCAAGTAAAAGCAACCCCCGTTAGTAATCTTCAAATTATTCATAAATGACTCGTGACTGTGCTGTAAAATAAATCACAATGAATAGCTTTCACTCTCCCATGCGTTGTATCTCTCCTAACGCAAGGTAAGAAATTAGATTTGGAAAACTAATAGAAATTGTCGAGGGTTAGAAAAATAACCAACTTGGATTCGTCAGTTATTTCAATTTCTCACCGCACCTATCGTAATTTTCCAACTATTCTGCTTGTAGGGTTCTAACACCCAAACCTCAGGTACAACAAACTTTGGATTTGAGACAATCACAGAGGAAAGCCAGAAACAGTATCATTTGGTTCTTCATCAACGGTTCCTTGCTCGGCATAATTCTTTTCGACGTGTAAGACTTTTGCATAGCTTTACATTTTAATAAAGCATCGAATACTGTGACAAATACCAAGGATACAAATAATCTTTGTCCTTAACTTTTTTTAGACTGTACGGCGGAGCAGCTTACAAACCATTCTGTTGGGTCGAATGGTGCTTAGCCTCGATATTTGCCCTCAACGCGTTGTATCACATATCTCGATATACCTGGGCAACTTTGAATTTGCAACCTATCACGTTAAATCCTGGTCAGAGACATCTACTCGGCATCTCCGACGACGATCCGCTGTTCAAAAGTGAAGTTTCAACACTACAGAAGACATCCGAACCAAACAGTCCCGTCAATTTGTCTTGCATAAGCCTCAGCAGGCGTTTAACACCGCTCGGATCTCCGGGATCGAACGAATCTAGTATGTACTTTTCGTTGTACTTTTACATCTTAGAACGGTGTAAAGTAAATTCTTACGTCGGAAACTCTTTTAAGAGGACTTTTCGCAGTCGTCCTCGTTTTTCAGATACGGTAGCTGTTCGGTCTCACAGAAATCGAACCAGAGTCCCAATGGATCGTTGCAGAAATACACAAACATTTCCATGAATGGAACTTTGGCCGACGAAGATTTGATACAGAATGAATACGAATTACGAAATTACCTGAAGGAAGCTGATCAACAACGGAAACGGGTACTCTCCACCGACGTCGATCGACCTTCTAATCTGTTGAGCTCATTTTGGTCGCATCCGGCTCTCAGAAGTCCCGGCGAAGTCTCTCCTCTATTGAGAAGATGCGCGTATCAACTTGCGCCTACGATCGGTAAAATTTTATTTCACGTTCGATCCTTAGAACATCCGTTGAGGTCGTTACTTGCGACGATACGTCCCGTTCGGACGAGTAAAGCTTTCCTTTGATTTAGACAAGTCCAAGTCAGCTAGTCCATGTGCCGAAGAAGGAAGCTCACCCCGAGGGATGTTCGGTGTGCCTGATATCTGGAGAAAGTACAGAATCGATCCGAACAAAGTGAACGAATGGACGGCCAATCTTCGCATGGTCGGTAAAAACGCGATAATAGGAAGAATTCTATCGGTGTTTCTGGCTTGACCAAGATCTTTGTTTGACGTATCGTTTCAGTGGATCAGTAAAACCGTCGTTGAACGGGTAGCATTGGAAATAGACAATGTATGTTCGGCTTTAGTACGGCATGGTCTTAGTGATTCGCAACCAGGATTCGTGGGATTGGAGAGATTGAGAAAGCTGGCGCAAGCACCCTTTCTCGTATCAGCTATTCCAACCCTTCCGACGTTAGTTCCCTTTTTCGAGTTGTCCAACAATCAAGAGTATTTGGTCAAAAGAATCAAGACCCTGGCGAAAGGAGGTTCCATGAGCGAATTTAAATGGAATAGCGGAGGATCGCACAACGGGAAAGAATGGGACACTAGTTTGCCAACCGATTCGGCGGTAAGTTATTTTTCCTTCCTTCCTTTCTTCCTTCCTTCCATCCTTTCTTCCTTCCTTCCATCCTTTCTTCCTTCCTTCCATCCTTTCTTCCTTCCTTCCATCCTTCCATCCATCCCTCCTTTCCTTTTTTCCTTTGTTTCGATTATGGCCCTATTATAACTTTTCTATGATAACAATGGTAATTTCATCTCCTCTTTTCACCCCCTTATTCGAACAGATTATCATGCACTTGGTGTCGACTTACATGGACACACAATTAGAGGCTCCTTTGGACCAACCGGACGCGCGACCCTTCACGTCGAGATACATGGCCAGATCCGGCATGCCGCTGCCTCGAACGAAGGGGCCGGTGATAGTTTGTCAGTCCGTCAATCCACCTCATTACAGTCTAGCTCTTTCCGGTGATTCATTGCCGAACGATTACGAAGAGATGCAACGGGTAAGCTTTTCGTCTCTGATTTTGTCCCTTTGTTCCTATTGCGCAATGGTCTACTGCTTTCTTACGTCACTTGAAATTTCCCTGATTTTAGGGCAGAAACAATATGTTCCACACGCTTCTACTATTTTTGTATATCGTTAAAACACGAGACGATGGTATGCTTGGTCGTGTGAATTTGGGCCCGTCTGGAATAAACATTTTATGGGTGATAGATGGATAAATTCGAACAGCCCGGTCCCCATGAAAACCGCTCTCGAGCCGCACACGGTTTTCGTCATCCGTGATATTCGTAATTGTGCTCGGTACATCCATTGTAATTATCGATCGCATTATCGATTAAAAGGAAACAAATACGAGTGTTTTATACTACGAACTTTTTATTCGCCATACTTACGTTTATGTACAAATAAATTGTAAATCACGATCCGCAACCACTAAAAGTAAGTGTTCGCTCGTTCAATACATCACTTCATTCTGAACTATGTTCATCCGATTCGCAAGCTTTTCGAGTCCTCTTCCCTCTCCCCTCTTCCATACCCTACAATGGAAGTACGCGTCGAAGAATAAAACTAGTCAGCTCGATAAATGCGTCGACATTTCGGATTTCAAAGTATTTGCATTCCTATTTATTATATTTTTATCATACTACGTAGGGAATGCATCGATTTCTAGCGTGTTATTATTTATAGCAATCGTATCGCATAATATCCTTTTTCCCTCTTACCGGCCGTGCTATCAAAATGAAAACGCTTTACCTTTACCCGAAACTTTCAACGAATCTCATTTTTCTTTTTTTTCTTTAAACGATCCAATTCAGTCGTCGCGTGCGCCTTGTAAAAAAATTAAGCCGCACCGTTAATGCGTTTTATTATACAATCTTTGGATCACGGTTCTCGCGATATTAGAACCAGTTGGCATATTTACACCATAGTCCGATATAGGTATATATAGTGACACAGTTACGATGGTTTATGTATGTTGCATACGACTCGAAGGTATTCATAGTCTCCCGAATGTTCTCATTGATCCGTAACGTTATCACGGTCCTCTATACTTCTTCACGCTCGAGCCAATGGATCATGACACAGTTTAGGGGTATAATATTTCGGGACGCAAGAAAAAGTACAGTACTTTATAAATACTTTACTGTTAATCATGCTCTACAACTCTGTCTGTCTGTCTGTCTTTTTTTGTCTCCCTCCCCCCTCTCTCTCTCTCTCCCTCCCCCCTCTCTCTGTCGTGTTAAGATACTCGATCCTCCTTGGTTGAACGAGCAAAATGCAAGACAACGCTGAAACGTTCTGAAAAGTTTATTGCATCACGGCTAACAGGGGAAGTTCGGGAACTCATATACTCCGATTTCGATGCAACTTTGCATAAATATTTATTAGACATATCTAAGAAGATAGACAAACAGGACCTACCTTAAAGGAGGACCTCCCTCGATATCTCCCTTAAAGTTGTAAACGAGCACGAACGAATTCCAGCTATCTTCTTAGATATGTCTAATGAATATATATGCAAAGTTTCATAAAAATCGGGGTGTATCAGTTGTCAAACTTCCCTTGAAAGTACACCAAGGAATTGGATTTTACATAAACCTCCTCGGGAACGTGGCTGAGGATCAATGAAAGAAACGTTTCGACGGCGAAAGGGGAACGGGCGGAAAGGGAGTAGAGAGAAACTGTTTATCGAAATTTAAGGCGGAAAGTGTATAGTAAGCTTGTTCTATACAGTGACCGACAAAAGGCAACAAAAACTGTCTGGAAATGTGCGTCGAAGTCTTCTCGTTTGAAGACTTTTCGAAGAAAAGTTACGTTTCCCCGCCAGACACGAAAGGGCGATGCGAAAATAGAAAAGACGATAAGACGATGGCTCGCTACCCGCACGGAAGCATGGGGTAGAAGCGGCGTAAGGTTAACTTTCGAAGAAGGAATCGAGAGAAGGGAGATACCATTGGCGGGGAAGCGATGCGCGCGCATCTTTTCAATGGCGAGGACACATCGTGTGATTAGCCGAAAAAAGGAAAAACATGAGGGGGGAAAAAAGGAAAAAAAAGGAAAATAAAGAATTTGGGCGCACGTATCGGAATCGATTCGATTACGTGGTTGTAAATATTTTAGTACCCTCGGGTAATATGACTTCCTCGTCCACGTCCGTAAGGTGAAGAATTAGGGGCATCAATATTTCTTGATGCTGTATAACTTGTTGAGTGGTTACCGGTTCAGACTGCCTGGCGATCGTAATGGTTTTAATGCTTTCCGCCTTGACCAATTGACCCTCGGCAAAGGTGGTCTGATGCAATAGTCTCTGTTGCGCTTGGACCGGCGGCTGCACTTGCGCCAAAGTCTGAGCGTGATTCTGATTTTGCACAAAATTTTGTTTACACCTCTTACTGTGAGCGTACCGGCTGCCGTTGTTGTTGAATCTTCGATCGCAGGTAGGACAGGCGTACGGCCTCTGTCCGGTATGAATGAAAACGTGCTCCTTGAGGGACTTGAGTCGACGAAAGTTTTTCGGACAGTACTTGCAATGGTACTTGGCCTCGCCCGTATGGGAAGTCAAATGATTGGCGAGCGTGTCCGCCCTGGCGAAGGCGCGCGAACAGTACTGACAGATGTAAGGTCGTTCCTGCGTGTGCGTGCGCATATGCATCTTGAGGTAAGCGTTGGTCGTAAACGGTCGAGAGCATACCTCGCAGACGTACGGCTTGATGCCGTTGTGGGCGCGGAGATGGGCGATCAACGTCGTCGACTGCGTGAAGCTCTTGGAACAGATCTCGCAGAGGAATCTCTTGGAGCTGTCGGTTTCCTTGTTCTTCTTGAACGTCCGGTCGTGCTTCGACAAGTGATTCGTCAACTGCTCCTCCTTGATGAAACGCTTCGTACAGCGCGTGCACTTGTAAGGCTTGATCATGTTGTGCTTCGCGACGTGTATCTTGAGATGTTCCCTTCGATAAAACTTCTTCGGACATATGTCGCAAAGATACTTCTTACCTTCGTGTACCTGTATGTGACGTAGGAGGCCTTTCCTCGAGGTGTATTGCTTGTTACATTCGGTGCATTCCAAACCAACGATATCGGTGCGTCTCTTTCTACCGATCTTCTCGCCGTGCTTCTTCTCCTCGGGTCGCGGCTCAATGTCCCTCAGGTCTTCCTCCGTCAGAATACCCTCGGTCACGTGTTTTGCCCGATGCTCTCGCAATATTTCGTTATTCTCGAAACTGTCCCCGCAAATATTACACTTTCTCACCTGATCCGGATTCTTCTCCGAGCACTTGTCGTAATGAGCCTTCAGCTTGTCCTTTCGATAAAATTTTACATTGCAAATATCGCACTCGAAGTTCGGCTCCTCGTGCAGTAACTGATGTCGCAGCAACGACTTTTTCGTGCTGTATCTCTTCTTGCAGGTCGCGCACTCGTGATTATCCATCGGCCAGTCCAAACCGCTCTCAAAGTCCGAGTCGTTCTCGTTGCGATCGACTTCCTCGTTGGTGCAATTCTTTTGCTGCTCCTTCTTCTCCGTCGATCTCCTAGATTTCTCCGACGTTTTCTCCGACGCTTTCTCCTCCTTCACGTGCTGCTCCATATGTTTCGCCAACGACTGTTTCGAGTTACACCTCTTGTTGCAGCTCGCACAATCGAGATCCTTCCTCGGCTGTCCCAATCTCTTTTGCGAGAGAGTCTCGCGTTTCGTTCGCCCGTAACCTCCGTATATCCCGTATCCTCCGCCGTCGAATGCCCCCCGCTCGCAGGCCTCGTCGATCTCGTCCTCCTCAAAATCTTCCAGACCGTCCTCCGTTTTGATCTTGTCGATTATCTTCTGCGCCGCTTTCGCGGCGACTCGTTTTATACGCTTGTTAGGATCGTATTCCTCTCCGTGAACGAAAGTTTTGTGATTAGTAGCTATAAGGTGATTTCGCAATGTAAGCTCGTTGCCGAACACCTTGCTGCATTGCGTACACTTGTACGAAGAAGACTTGCCGCCACGGCCGTGTTGTTGTTCCGCGTGTCTCTGCAGTTGATCTTTCCTTGGGAATCTTTCGTTGCACACCTTGCAACTGTAACCAACCCGAGTACGCGACGTTTGCGTCTTCCTACGGAGGACGGAAGTACATGTGTCAATGAACGATTTTAAACGTAACTCTGTACCACCGGCGAAAGAACGATTTATCATTTTCCAGTACGTACCTGCCGTTCCGCCGGAATTCACTCCCCGAATCGACGTACTCGGTATCTCCCCGAGGCCCTTCTCGTTTCAGCTCCTCCATACGTATTCCTTCGACTTGTCTTCCCGTATCCTCCTCCTCCTCCTCCTCTTCCATCTCCTCCTCATCATCATCCTCCACCACCTCCTCATCCTCCTCCTCCTCCTCATCTTCCTCTTCGTCCTTTGCATCCGCTTCCTCTTCCTCCTCCTCCTCACCCATCCCTAATCCAACTCCGTCCCCCCCATCCCCCTCTTCATCCTCCTCTCCCACTAAAGCTTCCGCTCGTTTGTTCTCAATATTCTCGGTCGACGTAATGTCACCTTCGATCATCGTACGTTTCGCACCCTCCTTCAGATCTTGTTCGGTTAAAACGCCTTCGAGCACGTGTTTCGTCCGATGATTTCGCAACTTTTCCAGCGAATGAAATTCTTCCTCGCATACGCTGCATTTCAGGCTAATGTGGGTTATCGCGTGCTTCCGTAAGCCTCGCCTCGTGTAGAATTTCTCGGAGCACTTGCCGCAGGTGAAAACTTCCGTACGTAATCGTTTCTTTCGCCTCTCTCTGTCGACGTCCCGATTCATTTTCTCGCTTCCCGAAATTGCCCTTATCCTTGCTTCCTCTTGTTCCGGTACGTTTCCCTCTCCCTCCAGCTCCTCACCCCCCAACACCTCATCGTCCTCCACTTCCTCCTCTTCCTCGTCGTATTCCTCTCGTCCCATGTCTGCCTCGCTCGTTACACTCGTCGACGTTCGATCCATCGTGTTCAGTATCTTTCTTTTCCTTCTTTTTCGATCAACCTCGGTGTTCTCCTTGCTCGAATAATCCTCCAGGTCCCAACACATGTCTTCGCAGAGAGTGAGCTCAAGCGGCATCGAGTCGTCGTTCCCTTCTTCCTTCTTCTTCTTCTCGTGTTGCTTCAAGTGTTTGCTGAACGAAATCACGTACAGGTACTGTTTCCCGCAATAAGGGCACTTATTCGCTCTCTTGCCGGACGACAGCATTTTCGCCGGACCACCAGTATTTCTATGAGACTTTTCCGGTGTCTTCTTTAGCATCAATGCTTTCCGTACTTCGTCGTGCGAATGCATATGCTCCTTTAGGACGTTCTTCGACAGAAACTGCTTGTCGCAAACGTAACACATGAAGAAAATTTTTTCAACCCTGTCGGAAATTTGCGACGCTTTCTTTAATCGCGAACTAAGATTCAAATTTTCAAAATAATTTTCCTCGTCAGAATTTCTTTGAACGCTCGAAAATAGTCGTCGAACAGATTTACGTTTGCTTCTTCTGGTCTCGCTTTGCAACTTGGAAGAATCCTGTCGGACGCTGGGACTCTCTTTGCGCTCGATCGGTTCGTTCTCTCTATACTCGCCAGAATTCTCCACAACGATCCTCATCAGCGAATTTACACACTTTTCTTCGTTTCCTTCGAACAAAACCGATTCGCCGGAAATGGCAGGCTTCTCGCCCGACGAAACCACTACGTTTTGTTGTACCACGTAATCGTGCTCCTCCGTTGTAACAGCTTCGCCGTTGTTTCCGTCCATACTCTCTAGTTTTAATACCGTTTCGCTAACAGCTACATCAATGGGAACGCCAGCACCATCCTCGTCTCCCGATTCGTGAGTCCGCACGGGATCTTCCTGTTCGGCGTCCAAAGTGTCCCCGACATCGAGTTTCACGTTCGTTCGTACCTCGTCCCACTCTGCACGCACAAATTTTTCAAATGACGACCGGACGGTGAAAATTTCGAGCTCGTAGACCTCGCCTTACCTGTGTCCGGTTGCGCTTGTTCGGCCAACTTTTCCATCTGCAAGAAAGCCAATTGATCCTTCAGCAGGGATGACTTTGCATCGCGCCGCATCTCCGCCAAGTTCTCCTCATCGGCGATGTAGTGATCTTGAACGTGCAGTTCGTCCGTACGTTCGTTCTTCTCTGCGGATTCCAAGTGTACCTCGACTTCCACTTCGTTGAAAAACAATTCCTCCTTCATGCTGACGGCAACAAATTTTTCTCTGAGTACGACGTCAGCCTGCTCGACCTGCAGTTTGAACTCATACGCAGATTCCAATTTCTCCGCACATACGCAACACAGTTGCGTGGGTAGACCGTCGCCTGGTAACATCTAAGATGGACAAATAACTTGGTTATCCTAGGATCAGACGATCCGAAGTCAATCTAAGGTGTCAATAACGACCGTATTGAGAGATAAACGAAGAATACCATCGAATCTTTCGGAGACGTTCGAAAAATATAATCGAGATATTACTGGAACGATCGATCGCTTTTAAACGCTCAGAAAACGGAGCTCTCGCTCTGCTGATCTCGAAAACACGAAAAGAAAAATTCCATCTCCTCATCGTTGGTTGAACTTCATTTTTCGTGGCTCGCGGCTGCTAACCTACAAGTTACGTGTCTAACCTTAACATTGGCGAAACTCATTGCCTTTGTCGAGAGGGACGCGACTTCGTTTTCCAAAAAGAGATCTCGCATCGCCAGATTACCGAGGAGGCAGACTCGACATATTTCGACCGTGGACACGATGCCCTCCTCATTTTGCGGTGAATCCGACGTATTTATTTCCACGGCGTCCATGTTTTGTTTGGTGGACTGGTTGGCCTGCTTCCCGCAACCCGCAGACCCCAGTCCACGGTCCCCGAGCCCCAATCCCCGATTCCACGATACACGATCCAGGATCCAGGATTCTCGTTCCTCGATCGAAAAATCACGTTCGCGTCACTCTCGGTATTGGACGGTGTCACAGTTACAGTGTCACTTGGTGTCACTCGTGTCACCGATCCACCTAGCATCCACCGTTGCCACCGCTCTACAGCTGGTATGGGTGATGCGTTTCTTGATGTTCCCCCTTTTTCCCACTTCCTTTTCTTTCCTCGCGTTCCGCTAAATATGCCCTTGATTCGTGAATTTCTCGGCTTTTTCGCTCCACATGACACACTTTACATGCTCCTCAAGAACATTTCTCAATTAACTCTCCGTCGTCCCGTTTGAAACGATTTTTCTTCGACCGTCACATTTCGATATCTATCATACGCGTTTCATTAACCTCGTTGAACGGAAAGATTGGAAATCAAAATAAACGCAAAATGTACGCATTACGTATGCAAGTAAGCGGAAAAGGACGGAGGTAGGAACGTATCTGGGTAAGTATCTAACTGAAAGTGCTGCAAATACAAGCATACGTATGATACGTATCATGCGGCAGCCACTTGTTAGGCAACTATCGATACGTCCAGCCGCGTTCGACTCGGTGCGCACCGTGCTACGTCCTTGCACCTTTCTTGATATTCGTTGGATCGAGAAGCGCGGATCGCGCAGACCGCGCAAACCCCACGGATCAACGCCACGCGTTGTTACACGCTATTATCGTTCGGCCCGGACTCTAACGACTACGACTTTACACTTTCGGCGAACTTTTGTCACCACCGTCACCGTGCTCTTCTCTCCTCTCTGCCCCTCTATGCCCATCAATACCCATCAATGCCCATCAATGCCCATCAATGCCGCGCCCACTGGTATGCGTCGGTCATTTCGAATTACTAACAATAAGTTGTAGACGACAATCGTGCTGCATAGCCACACGTTTTTTCTTTCATTTCACGCGAAAACGTTTAATTTACGCTTGATGTTTACGCGCCTACCTTCGTTATATCATTTCTTTCGGGAAGAATCGTATCGCGATAGTCATCATTGAGCAACGGGGCTAAATCAAAGATTTATTTATTGGCTACCGTTTATTTTGCGTAGCTATTCAACTAATACACGATTGTGCGCAACCGCTTCTTGGAAAATATTTGTATCGCCAAATGAGGATGAATATTAATGAGTGGAAAGAACATCGCCTTTCGTTTGTCTTGCACGTCTCTGTAGATATCTTGTTTGTCATTAAAATGACTTTACGTTTATCAAGGCACTGTATTATCATATATAATAAACGATAAATAATTTGTATCTTACGAGGAAAATATGAAGACCGTTCTTATTAGCTTTGAGCGATACGGCAACGCGTCGGAGCTACAAACGGGGATTGAAGTAACAAAATGAATTGTACTGAGTTATCGACGTGGAGAATAATGTGGTCGCATACCGACCGTACGATATCTTTTGAACGATTGTTGCGCTGATTCGTCCCGCAAAAGAGTTATCTGACTTATCGACTCATTTGCAACGAACGTGAGAGCTAGAACGGTGGAAACTGGTGAAAACCCACGGACCCCGAGTGCACTTGTAGGCACGAAGAAAATATTATAAGAGGTGAAGCTATCTTTTTTTCTTGTCAATTGAATGCATCGAACGCGGCTATAGCTATAACAATAGCTGTAGTTATGTCCGTTATGTCCCTTTCGCTTCTTCCGCATATCTCGATACTGCTCGATACGTCCGATCCGTTCGATCAGGTTCGATACGACAGCACCGCGATGTGTAAGGACCAGCGAAACGTTAGGTCCAATTATGTCGATGAGGCTAGTGCGGATCTATCCTCGTATCTCATTCCTACTTCGAAGTCTCTGAAATATACTTCTCCGAAGAATTTCCAAGTCTCTCGGATGCTTCGATGACTCCAAAGGGTTTTCGTCTCGTGACCTTAGTGGCGCGGCACCATACGAGAGAATATTCGAAACGTCGGAGAGGTACGGAACGTACAGAACTTTTAGAAGTGCACGAGGTCGCAATCATACGGGATGAATCATCGTAAAATGCGCGCGCATGTATAACTGCTCGTCGTTTTCTACGCGTTCTATCGATTCACGTCGTACGCTTGTACGTGCTTGTACGCCTCGCGCTGACTCGCGCGCCTCCAACTGTTGGAGTCCAATAGAGTCAAGTGATACTCGTAAATATTCAGGAGACACTAGCGTAAAACGTGAAATACTATCGAGTGTTTTTACAATAACTCGAAAGTTGCTCTACCTTTTTTGAATGCACAGCAGGTCGGGCCATCTAAGTGGCGGTTTAAAGTTTCCCGATAAAGGTTTAGGTAAGTTATCTATAAATAGAAAAGCTTTCGGAAGAACGAACTCGGAATTAATGAAACACGATTATCATGGAAAAATTTGGCAGCGTTCATCGCTCAGTTTATCGTGATCTCAAAAGACGTTCGTCAATGATTCGTATTTCACGACAAGCCATACGTGTGCGACTTGGATGGTGTATGCAACACTTGTGGCATCGTAACCGAGAATAGATCGAATATGCACATTAGGCGCATATTTTATTCTTCGTTAGTTTTGTCTGCCCTCTGTATCAATATTAATTTCGGTCGAAATCTGTATGATACGAATATATATATGTGCGGGCATGCAGCCGTTACACGTTCTTCTGTACGAATCGGGCAATGAGAACTAAGAGATAAAAAAGGGGGCGAAATGGACGCAGTTTACATGCGTAGTGTTTAGTTACAAGGGTCTTGTCACGCTCTACGATGCACCGGAAGCACGTCGCGGTAGGTCTCTTAAAAAAGAAAGTCAAGTTCGTGAATCTGGGGAGGTAGAGAAGGACAGAGAATGACCGTACACGCATGCTTTAGGGAGGGAATTATTTTTAGCAATTCTTAGGCAGACGATTCTGATTCGCCTTCGCTAAAGGAGGTATCCCCTTTTCAAATTCAACGTTCTATCCTACATTTCAGGGAGCATACTCGCTCGGGGTTTGCACGTAATCCTTCATCCTAAACTGTTACATTTTTATTCCTAGCAGAGAAATGGATGGCGAACGACGACGTTACCAGCTAAGAAGCGCCAGCAGATCACGTTCACGCACACCTTCGGTTCGGAATGGTTCGTCCAGGGAACATGAGAGCTCGGAACTGCATGACGATTCGGATGTTCCGACTAATCACGAAGAGCTCCGTACGTCCATAGAAGCCACTGTTGAAACACATGAATCCTTTCCGTAAGTACAGATATTATGTACAGTTTTCGCTTGACTTTTACTCAGAGACGAGTCGGAGGTAAACAGCAATGTACATCTCGTTTGTCGCCTTAGACACGACGGTATCGTGGACGCGGCAAATCTAAGAGTGGAACTTGCCCCAGCAAATGACCCACAGATTCCCCATGGCAGCCAAAGTAAGAAGGTGGAAAGTGAGACATCCGTGTCTACAAAGAGGCCTGGACGTCAGTCGGCGCGACAAAAAGGAAAGAGGCAAATATTTTCAAACGGTTGCAGCGAAATGGCAGGAGATCTGGTCGATGAAAAGTGCAAAGAAAGACATAAGAAAGTCTGTTCGAGAACGATACTTACCAGTGATTACTCTTCGGAGGAAGGCGAAAGGGACGATTTACCTGGTAGACCACGCTCGGCCTTTGAAATTTATAAACAGGCTGGAGATTGGTGGAAGTACGTATATCTCCGAATAACGTCGGATCTATATCCATCTATCTTCACCTCTGTGCAGTCTTCGTTCGCCTGTTATACTAGTTCCATGCGTTAAATTCGATGTCGTAGTAACTGACGTTAATGATGAAACGTGTAGGAGGGGTAAGGAACGGAAGGATGGTGAGGGGGTCGCGCGGGATAGAAAAAAAAATGTTTCCAAACAGTTTATGTTGTACGCATTGCCCTCTGGCACGCTCGTAGACGAAGAAATTTAGAGGGGCTCAGTTGCCAAGTTGAATTTATATCGCGAGAACTAGAACTACGCGTATTGGGAATAGAAAAAAGATTCTGCTACGACGTTGGCGATTATTTTTGGGTTGAGTTATTGCTTTCTTCTATGTTTTTGTCAAACCTTTCAGCGTATTTCCTAAAACGGATTACACTTACTCGGAAAATTCCAAGTGTCGTTACGAGATAGCACCGGGCGTGCAGGCGATGCCTAATATGTCACGACGTCCTCTGCGTTCGAACGGTAGTAGTGGAACGTTCGATAGTGTAACGTCCATGAGTAAACGGAATTATAGTCAAACTTCGGAAGGACTGGTCGAGGAGAGTGGATTCGGTGATACCGCGGATATCGAAGAATCGAAAGAAATGAGGAAACGGAGTAGCATGGTAAGTTGGTATTATTCTGTATTACTCTATTTTATTCTGTTTTACTCCGTTTAGCTTGGTTATTTGAAAAATACGAATTACTCCGTTGCAAAAAGTGCTTGCTGGTAATTTATTTACCGGAATTTAGGCCTACGTATAGTTCGTTGTGTCTCCTTAAATGTTTAACGTTTCTGAAGAATTTGCATCGATATAACAGTGCATGGATGGATCTTTCGAATGGCAGCCAAAGTCGCATAGTCACAGTTTGGATGGAAAATCGAAAATTCAACAGACGCAAACGCACGTAGAACGATTTCAGTGTCACAGAGAAATAATTTACACGGTACCTGAGAGTTCGGTGGATTTGAGAAATAGGTTTGTGTTATACTCAAAATCTAAATGATCCGAATGAAGTGAAGAACAACACGGGGTGCAATAAAACAAATTGCTTAGGTTGTCTTTCGTATCCGATAACAATTGTCGTTACCTTTCTCTAAGGCGGTCACTGCAGCGCGGCACCGCATCGGACCGAATCGATTCGGACACAGAGCTAGAAGAGGCAGTATCCGTGTCAGGGAATCGGTACGATAGAAGATGGAAGCTAACGCGATGGTGCTCCAGTGTGACTACGATTATTGTTCTCTGGTTCAGTAAGATGCTCGAATTCCTAAAACTCAGGACAGTGAGAAGAAGAGAACCTCGTACTAGCTACGATTACTACGGTGGAAGATACAACGGTAGTGTTGCTTATCGATCACCACCTAGATTCAACGTGTTCGGCAATTCAGGTCACAGATCACTCCGTTGCGACGTTGATCAAACGCCTGATTATTCGTGTAATTTGTCCTCGCGAAGGAACGAAGGAGTACACAATGATACAAAAAGCGCGTCGTTTCACGTTTTATCACAGATACATTCTGCACGATCGAATCGATTTCGGAGCGATACGATTTTAAAATGCAAAACTTTGTTTTTTCACTTTCAGAGCCCAAATGGCACAAAGCGTGGAAACACATTGACCGTTACTTGAAGTACGTCTATCTCGTTGTGGTTCAGATGTTCATCGTCGATGCCTGGCTACTGAGCTGCTTTCCCACCCTCGGCAGATGGTTGCAACGTAAAGGCCCCAAGATTCTTTGGATCGTTGCTCTATTGCCATTGCTCCTTTTAACCGGTAAATTCGATTATTGACAATATTGGCTAACAGCAGTTAGCCGACGGACGATCGACTAACGTAACAGATCGAGCGATATCTTTCCGATAAGCCTAACCAAACGTACGCAAATTCGTAGCATTCTTTCGTGGCAACTTGGCGGTAACATTGCCAAATCCTATCCTGGCGTGTGCCTTTTTTTTTGTTTCAGGAACTTACGCCGTACGAAAGCTGTCCCTTGTTCGTCTGGATTCCACGCGTGATATTTCGTATGGTGTCACTGAGACAACTTACCGCATTTTTAACAGCCTTATTGATTTAGCGTCTCTCGAATACGGCTCATTTTTCAAATATATAAATAATTTGACAAATACGTCTCGCGAGATTTTCTCTACAATATGAACGTGACTTTGCTCCGGATGTTCAACGTTTATCGTAACTTGAATTTTTGTCGACGATGATTACCTTATCGTTCATTATCCTGCTTACTCGTGTTTTTCGCCGCGAAACGCTACACGAGACAGAAGCATTCGATAAAGATTACTCTTTTCCTTTTTTCTCGGTATCGGCAGACGCTGATCGTGGATATCCAATTCTTATATCTCTTCTTCCCTTTCCGTGCATAACTGCTTTTCGTAAACACATTTCATACAACTTCCTTTTTACGTACAACTGCGTTCGGTTATTAACTTTGAGAGACGGGATGACGGAAAGAGAGACGCAATTCTTTTCTTTTTCTTCCTTTCCTCCTTTCTTCCTATCTTTTATTTCTCTCTCTCTCTCTCTCTCTCTCTTCCCCTTCCTCTCTTTCAACTATTACATTATATCTCATTATTATTATTATTATCATCATCATCGGCGGGTCAGTGCTAGGAATTTTTCAGTTCCTTCTCTTCCATTATTGCTACTGCTGCAGGCCATTGGTGCTCTTAGTTTTCATATTTTTTGTATTCTTTCTTTGTTCCTTTTGTCTTGTGAGTTTACTAACAAACTAAACTTTGTGCGGCCAAGATAAATCGATATGGTGCTTTGTAATAACCTTACTTGGTAGGTGCAAAAATTTATATATCAAGGTTCTGTTAGAAATATTTTTCTAGTCTTGTTAGTAATTTCCAAAGTAGTCTGAAATTTATGGACACGCATATCTTTGTACATATTTGCACGCGCAGATAGATTTTCAAGTTACGTGTTCGATGTCTGTTTCATCGTGTATCGTGTATCGTGTATTCGTGTATCGTGTATCGTGTATCGTGTATCGTGTATCGTGTATCATATTTTATTAGCTTATTTAACTTATGACAACATATCGTTGAATATATACGTTTGTGACGTGATGGTACCTGTACAAGCACGTTCATATTTAATAAACTATTTTTTTTTCTTAATACCAATATACATGTTTAATGAACAAAATTTCGTTTGAATTTGTTTGAGATTCTCGTAAATTGTACATTATCCTGTATAATGGTCAAGAAAGGGGAAATTGAAATTGAAATTGAAATGGAAATGGAACTGGAAATGGACGTGAATATGAATATGAATATGAATATGAATATGAATATGAAAATGAAAATGAGAAAGATAAATAAAATAAGGGGAAAAAAAACAAGAAAGACGGGAGAAGGATAGAGGGGGGAGGATATAATTAACGTACTCGACTGGTGATATACGGTTGGAGTATTCGTGCTTCGCGGAGAACGTGGATGCGATCGATATCTCGATGTCATCGGAATGGTGAGTTCCTTCGTCTATCCTTCTCTCGGTAACCACTTCGACTTTTATTGCCGATTGCGATCCAAGAAACGGCGCGTCCTTACGTTTCAGGTTATTGGTGCTTATCGTACCTCTCGATGCCTGTTTCCTCTACGAGAATAATATGGAGTCAAGCAGCGGAAACACTTTTGAACGGGGAAACTGTAAAGTTGATGGATGAAAGTAAAAAGAAAGGATGTATGGAATCGTCGAGAACAATCGACTTCGAATTGATCGCCGAAAAATTGAGTAGAAGAATCGAGAAATTGGAGGATCGAAACGTCGATGAAATGGTAACTATCTTCTCTTTGCCTCTTCTTTTCTCCCCCTTCCGACCAAGGGACAACTATTGATAAATGATTAAGTAATATCCGATTGACTCTACGTAAATTTGTAGAAACGTATCTCAAACACCAGTGAAATGCTAGAAGAGCTAATGAGAAGGGATCTCGAAGTCTCGTCGGCATACAATGTAAGTCTTCGAAAGTCCACGCCCCGATTTAATATTATACTTGCTTGATACGTTCTCATTGTTTTAGGGTAAAATAATGGTTTTAGAGAAGAAACTGGAACAAGCGACGTCGCGAGACGGCATCGCCAGTGTTAACGAAATGGAAGCGATCAAGCTCGAGTTTGAAGGTTTGAAGGAACTGTATTCAAGATTGCAGTCCTGTTGCGTGGCTCGAGTAGAATCAGTTACGAACGATGACTTGGAAAAACGCGTGGAAACGTTATTAGCCGAATACTTTGGTGTCGTGCCATCGAAAAAACGCTTGACATATATACTACGGAAGTTGGTGGACAAATCCGTGGAAGAAGGAGGAGGAGAAGGAATAGCAGATAAAGAAAAATCCAAGATGACACGTAAATCCTCTTTCCGTCATATTCGTATCGTCGTTGCCATAAAATTGATCAACGATTCGGTCATTTGCCCTTTTGTACTTGCAGACAAATTGGAGAGGAACATAGCCACGGATGATACCGTAACGGTCGAACTTGTCCGCGAGATAGTGAAAGAAGTTTTGAAGACGTACGATGCGGACAAAACGGGTCGAGTGGATTACGCTTTGGAATCTGCCGGTAAAATTCCATCCTCTCAATGTCAATGGGAACGTCGATGTATAGTTTCGCGATAGTTTGACTGTAACACTGAACAATGCCGTTTGTTTGTTCGTTCCGTAGGTGGTCAGATCATTAGCACGCGTTGCACGCAGAAATACGACATAAATACCAGGGCTTTCAAGTTTTTGGTATTTACGCTCTATCACGAAAATAATAATCCTCGTACAGTGATACAGGGGAACCCCATACAGCCAGGTGCCTGTTGGGCCTTTCAAGGTTTTCCCGGATATCTTTTGATCAAATTGCGCAGCCTCGTGTATATTACCGGCTTCACGATCGAGCATGCACCTAAGTCAATTTTGCCGAACGGTGAAATGAGAAGCGCACCCCGGAAGTTCAACGTGTGGGTAAGTGGATCGATCGTACCTCTGCGGCAACCATAATCTCGTGCTTTGATCGTGCATTCCTTCCATTGACGCAATAATATTATCTCTTCGACAGGGTTTTATCGACGAAAATGACTCGGAACCTGTAATGTTTGGTGATTACGAATTCGTCGCCTCCGATGACAATTTACAATATTTCCCAATTCAGGTGAGTAACTCTTGAAACCGCAACATCGCGCCGAGAGATATCTATCCAACCCCCCCCCCACACTCCTTTTTTCCTTTTCCTTTTCTTTTCAAATCGTTTCGATAAAAGAAGCATTGTATATCATTTTTTTTATGTACAGAATATGAGCATCACTATGCCTTACGAGTACATCGAATTAAGAGTACACAGCAATCACGGACAGCTCGAGTATACTTGTTTGTACAGATTCCGGGTTCATGGAACATCGGTTTAAGTCCTCGTTGAAGCCATACTCCATGGAAGGAGGTTGCACATGCAACTAAACTAACTGGGACACGTTGGGTACAACGTGAATGTGCGTCGAACTGATCATGTAACCAAAAGCAACAAACTAACCAAATAGCGAAACGCGCACAGCGAACCTTTTTCGAATGAAGAGCGTAATAAACGCGAATGGAGATAGACCATTAACGATTTGCAATGAATCGATGAAGCATGAAAGGATGAAAACTGACACTGACACTGTAACTGTAACTGTAACTGTAACTGAAAGGGTAGGACGTTACTTCCGTCGTTGCTTTCGTCGTTGCTTCGATCTCTCGTCTCTCGGTCTATTGGCAAAAATTTCCGACGATGTCGTACAAACGGTAACGCTCCTCGGTACTGCCGTTCAAGATTTTTAAGCCACTAATTCACTACGTAGCAGATATCCCAAGAAGCGTATAATTATGGATCTACCGTCACGCGAGGACGACGAGAATAGCGTTGGATCGGAGTGTCGTCGAAGTAAGAGCCGTTAAACGAAAAACGAGCATAAAGGATGAATGGCATCGGCATCCCCGTATGTAGTTGTTGATATTTTTCACCCGATAGGTAGGACCGATGCTCGAAAAGTTACCCAAAGTTCGAAGTAATCGTCCGAATTGCGTAATAACGCCCAAACTTACGAACGACATGCAAAAGTACAAACTGTAAAGAAACTTTTAGTTTAAGTATTGGAGCAGTGGCTTTATTGTCAATTTTATTACGATATTATGGTTTTGTAAAAATTCAACTCTGTGTTTCGTGATATATGTGTGTTGGTAGCGCTCGGTGAAGCGTGTATCCAATAGCGTCCGTTCGCGCGTGTGCATCCGTGTGTGCGTGTCGGTACGTTTGTAAATTGATGAGTGCTTGTGTGCGTGCACATATGTATATCCTCTACACATTATATACGCAAATAAATGAACAATATGTTTACCGAGTCTAACGAGGGAAAAACGTTTCTAGCCCTTTTCCACTTCCTCCTCCTCCTCCTCCTCCTCTACTTCCTTGCTTCCGTGCCCGAGGTGGACTTTTTCGCAACAAACGAAAAAGATAACGAGGCACGAAGGGACTATTCCGGAACTCGAACGATCGTTGAACCGTTGGACGAGAAAAATCGAATTTATACTCCGTATGTTGTGCGTCCAATATATCCGTTCGATTCCGCCGCGAATATTTGAAACTCTGGCATACTAATGTATTAACCGACGCCATCGTATCGTAAAATGTCTGCGCTCCGTCCGTTTCCACCGACCGCTTAACGTACGCAAGTACGAGTATGTCGGGAAAAAAGTGGGAAATGATTTTTCGGATAGATTTTTATTTCTTTGAAAATAACGATAGTCGCGATGAATCTTTGCTATTATCGCACGAATCTCGATATGCGATACAAGTCCTCGAAGAATCTCGTCGTTGCTTTTAACCGGGGGCGATTACGAAGCATTCATTGGAAGAATGGTCAGAACGTTCGGAACATTTCCAAAGGTGCACGAGCATAAAATGATACAGAATTTTGAAGCATAGTAATCACGATCATTGAAATCCAATGAAACATCGAAGAATCGTGAGTGCAGAAAAGTGTTGCGTCGGAGTTGTTTCTGATGGTGGGAAATCGATTCAACGAATGCAGGGCAGAAGTAGTATTCTACCCTACCGACGTATTCGCGCGGTGCTGGTGTAGAAGAGTACACGAACGATTTCTTTTTCCGATTTTTTCACCGAAAGGAATGTATTATGGTTTTGATATTGACAAGAGGCTTTAACTTCCCTATCGGTGAGTCGACCACTTGACATCGAATGAGCATGTTGGAGCGAAGCAAGGTAATACGAGCGTACGGTTTGTACGCGGACAAACGGAAGAAAGGTTTGAAAGGCGCGATTCAATGTCGCGTCCGTCGATCTGTCCGTCTCTATGTTGGCCTCGGTCGACATACACGTTCACTGGAATTGCAATTTCTCTCGAAACGCGTGATGGTATCCGCCATACGAGTGGAACGACAGCTTTTCATCGGGTGTGAAATAATAGCGAGCTCAGCAATGATCTTTCGTATTTACCCGTTTATTCGCGTAAAACAAAAATAGACTCGGACATTCGCGTCGACCGCCGTACGTGTACAGTTGCGCACACTTTTCAGCGCGTATGCACATAAAGCGCACACGTTAATATGTACGCTGGTTAAATGCGCGCGTGCATAAGTGTATACATGTATTTCTATACATTATACATACATTATACATGATACATTATACATTATACCGTTTATACATTATACGTATACATATTTATACACGTCAAACACCCGTACACACACCCACACAAGAACACGTGCGCGAATACGCGCACGCACCCGCATACACGCAAATGCATACCTGTTTTATACACATAGAATTGTACATGGATGAAATCAAGTACGCCTCCTCGACCGCTTCTTTTTTTTTCTCTCTGGCCGCGCTTTTGTAAATGCGCGAGGAACTGAGAACGTAATTTAAACGGTCAAAAATACGATACATTTGCTTTGTTGAGACGAAGTGGTTTGGAAAGACGCACGGAAGAGAAAAAGTTGCCTCTAATTCGTCTCGATATGTGCAACGAATGCGCTATTTCGATGGACAAACGATTAATTTATCGATCAATTTGTCCGTGGAAACGCCCATGGTCAACGAAGATTTCGTCAAAATCGTTTCTCAAGGAATTTTTTCGATCTCTAACGTCGACAATCGCGATAGAATGAAATTGAAACTCGATCGAGTTCAAAGTCGGATTTTCATCGTAACGATGGGCATTCGATTCCAAGTGCCAAAACACTGCCACCGATGAAAAGCGACTTGTCGCGGATCGTATCGGAGCGAAAGAGGTAAAAACAAACGGAAGCGAGACAGGCAAGAGGGAACGTGGGAGAAACGGGTCGAACGGGAACAGTTGGGGAAAATCGCAAAGGTGGAATGGTGCAAATACTGACTTTGGAATGGTTCTTTTCAAAAATTACGTCAAACAACGAACGCGAGCATCGTCGAATGATTTCTGCGTGAGCTCGAATTGTTTTCGACTATTTTCGGCAACTTGGATGACTATCGGTCATTGCCAGCGCAAACGCATTTCGTGACAACGAAATGACGACGTTGATCGATTCTCGAAAGAACCGAAAGAAATAAATAAATACAGCACGGCGTACACCAACGACTCCTGTCGTGAGCGGCACCCCTCCCCCCTCAATTGTAAGAACAAACTCCGGTACTTTCCTACATTTCACCCAAGTCCTCTTTAGTCGGGCTGCCTTCTCATAACAATGGAGATGTTGATCGTACACCGAACGTAACAACAATAACTATCTTATAAACTAACAAGCAGTAGTAACAATAATAGGGTCAGTGTCTTTGACGATGGCGGTGTCGGGGTAACGGTTGTAAGAAAAGTTGTAGCGACAGCGGTAGCGGAATTAATAGCAGTGGTGGTGATGGCAACGGCAACGGTAGTTCGATCTTGCAATGGTTCGAATGGTAGGGCCAAGTTGTGTCGATAACGATGGTAATAATGGTAATAGCAATAGCGATAATAGTGACGTTAATGATGACGGTGACGGTGAGGCCGACGATGACTATGTCGATTACGATAATGACGACGACGATGACAAAAAGTAATAATAATATCGCTAATATAATAGTAGTAATAATATTAGTAGAGTAGTAGTAGTAGTAGTAGTAGTAGTAGTAGTAGTAGTAGTAGTAGTAGTAGTAGTAGTAGTAGTAGTAGTAGTAGCAGTAGTAGTAGTAGTAGTAGTAGCAGTAGTAGTAGCAGTAGTAGCAGTAGTAGTAGCAGTAGTAGTAGGAGTAGCAGTAGCAATAGTAGTAGAAATAGTAGCAGTAGTAGTAGTAGTAGTAGTAGTAGTAGTAGTAGTAGTAGTAGTAGTAGTAGTAGTAGTAGTAGTAGTAGTAGTAGTAGTAGTAGTAGTAGTAGTAGTAGTAGTAGTAGTAGTAGTAGTAGTAGTAGTAGTAGTAGTAGTAGTAGTAGTTTTAGTGGTATTAGTATTAGTAGTAGTAGTAGTAGCAGCAGCGAGAGGAGTAGCAGCAGTAGTAATAATAATAATAATAGTAAAGACTACATTATTAACATTAGTACCGACGACAAGACGGTCGGCGACGTCTTTCGGTTTTTGAAACGCACTCTCTTCGACGGTGGGATCCTAATTATTGTATATAACGCTGTTAATTTCGTTAGCGCGCACCTGGGTGATCTTTCCGCGTTTTCTATAAACAGACCGAAAAATATGTTACGTTGGAAAAAATTTGACGCGCGACACATTTTAAAACCGAAAAAAACGTCTCTTTCTTTCCGTTTTGTATTCAAGATACACGAACATGCAATGCTTCATCGTTACTATCGTTAAAGAAGGCGTACCGCTGTTATGCACGACAATAATCATCATTGTCATTGTTGCCATTCTTAGAAAACTGAACGACGACGGTTAACGTTAATAATTAACGAATAATGCAATGGAATAAAAAGTTGGCGCGGTGCGCGAGCGTAGACATTCTGTCGACTAGATTCGTGTGATTTTTATCGTACGTACGGCTCGATCGTGTCCTTTGGCGTCACTAATCCGTTGGTTAACGACACTCGGATTCGCCTCCTTCGCTAAATAAACGAACACGTTCGCAACCGCGGCCACGATTTTGGCCACGACTGGAACAAACAACGATGTTTGCAAGGACAATGCGGTTAACCGTAAATTCAAGTTTCGGCATTTCGCTTTAATCGCGATCGTCGTGATGATCGTGATGATCCTGATCATCCTGATCATCCTGATCATCCTGATCATCCTGATCGTTGTGACGGTAAAGACGAAGAAAAAATTGCGTGGCAGTTCCGACAGCCTTCCCTGGAATCCGTCGAAGCTGACCTAGAGGCCGAATATTCAACCCGATGAAGTTTAGAGCAACGATACAAAACGTCCATTAAAGATGATAATCACGATAACAGGGTCGTGCCAGTGACTCGGAAGCACGCTCTTGAAGCTCTTAAGATTCACCCAACGCCCGGGCTCCGTGTCTGCTCGTTTCTCCTTCGTCGGCGATGAATATCTTGCGACAGCAACCACAAGAGCGAGGACGACGGCGACGGCGACGGCGACGCTAGATCTTTTTTCTTCCCTTATTTACGGCGTCCTAGGTACTCTGCCATCTCTTGAAACTTCTCTTTCTCGTCCTCGAGCAGCAGCGCTTGGATGCAGCTTGTAAAGTATTGCGTACGGAAGCAGTTTTGTCTGGAGGAAAAATGCGCCCGAAACGCATGGAAAGTTAAATGGGGGAATCAACTTCGTAGGAAAATAGAGCAATCTCTATTTTCAACGTTACGTTTCATTGAGATTCGTTCGTAAGATCGCGTAGCATTCGATTAAACGGGACCGTCCGAAAACGACCAACGAACGAATCTATCGACGCATGAATGAAAATTAGCGACGACAAATTACAAAAGTGAAGCGCAAAATGTTTCTTTTGAATTTTTCGGCTGGCATCCCGCAGCAAAGTACGAAATGAGAAAAATCACAAAAATTCAGCAGTTGTCTCTCACGACCTGCAAAAAATGGTAATTTAAAAGGTCTCCATTGTCGAGTATCTCCTCCTCCCCCACCGCTGTTCTTGAAAAAATGCGAGCGTTCGTTCGACAGAACGAGTAAGTCGAACATCCAGAGTTCGAATTAATGCGCTGCGATTTGCACGCTGTTCAGCGTGGAGGCGTGACGAAGGGTGATTAGTTGAAAATGGAAAAATACGTAAAAAAAAGGCAAACCTCGCGAAAAAAAGGTTCGTGCCGTTTTCCCCCTTCTCCGTCTCTCTCCCGCCACCTTACTCTCTTCCTGCTCATCTACCGCCCTCTCACCCCCATCCCACTCCATCCCACCCCACTATTTAGCCAGCCCCGCACCGCCGAGAGCACTTTCGTTTCGTTTCCTCCGTGTCCCTTCGCCGTCCTTGCTCGAGGCAATGTGAAAATTGAGAGGAACGGAGAAGGTGGCGAGTGGCAAAAGGGAAAACAGGTCTTTGGATGTTACCGCGTTTCGTTTGTACAGAGAGAAGAGAAAGAAAGTGTCGTAGGAGGATAGAGGAAAATCGCTTCTACAGCGTGCGGTTGACTTCGCGACAACCGGTGCTCGGAGACAACCGGAAAGGCGGAGCATCGAAACTCTCGACATCGACGTTGACATGGACATTGACATCGACGTCGACGTGGACGTGAATTTTCGATCGTATTTGCGATATCGCCAGGAAACAAGCCAAATGCAGTCTTCGATGGAATGAATGGGACAGGGGCAAGAAGGCGCGGAGATATGGTAAATGTAAGTGTAAAAAAATTGAAATCTGCCATTTCCGCCAGGAGAGATAGGTTCGACACGGAAAGAGGCGAGAAAAGGGGACGGAAAAAACGTGAGGAGCGTATAGGTAGGATTGCTCGACAAGTAGGACGCGTAAAGGCAAAATAACGTAAGCGCGTCGTAAACGAAAAGGGAAAATCATAAACGTAAAAAAAGAAGCTACCTAAACCCCCGGCTCTGCTCCGTGAAGTTGCTTGATCCACGTTTGGATCTTCTCGACCTCGTCCTGCAGCAGTAGCACGTCGAGACATCCTTTGAAGTAATCCGACGTGAAGCAGTTCTTTCTGAAAAAAATTTAGAGGGAATGAAGCTGGTATCGAGACATTCTCCTCCTCCTTCACTCCGCGTCTACGTCCCGCTCTCGTGATCCAGCCGCGTCGCGTTTGCTGAAAAGATGTGAAAAATATCCGAAATCAGGCCGATGGTTAGCCATCTTCCTTCCTACAAAGATCTCACGGCGATCGTAATCGAGGACGAGAAGAAGGAACTTTTACACCCGATAAGGACCTAAGTCTACCGTTAAGCTTCGACATTTGCCTCCGTGGTGACGATAACGCTCGATCGTGCTCGTAGACGGAACCGATCAAAAGCGACTCTACGATAGTGTAAACGCGCTCGGAGCTCCGTTAAAATTAAAACAGGTCGAACAGAAATCTCGTTGCGTTTCGATACATGCGTCGCGGCCCGTTTGCGAAACTGATCGATTCTTCTTTCCTTTCCATTCTTTTTGCCCCGTTTTTTCGTATTTTCTCCATTTTTTGCTCTTTTCTTAGTTGCGTCATTCTTTCTTCCTTCCTTCCTTCCTTCCTTCCTTCCTTCCTTCCTTGCTTCCCCTTTTCTTTCTTTCTTTCTTTCGACCCCCCTCACTTTATTCCTTCTCTTCGTTTTATGCTTCGTTTCGTGTAGCAAGGTTTCTTTCGTTCTAAATATGTTCCTATCTACCGAGCAATGGAGCACTCGAGCAATCGAGCAATCGAGCAATCGAGCAATCGAGCAATCGAGCAACCGGGCAACGGAACGAGCAAACGGCATTACGACGGAGGAAAGTCAAAAGACATGTCAGTTATATTCTGCTTCTCGATACAGAGGAAATGATGTAACAGAAACGCATCGACCTCGCGGGCCAACGCCATTCTAATTGTAAGAAGATACGCCAACCGTCCACGATGAACGGTCGTTTAATTTTACCTGCAAAGCTGATGCAGCTGAGGCTCTCGGAAAAGGTTGTAGCAGTCCTCGCAGATACGGTCCAGCCGGGCAAAGATGCTTTTGTCGTATATACCCTTACACTGAATATCGATGAAGGATCGTTTACCGAGAGGATGTCCGTTCAGAATCCCAGCGTCCGCGAAACCGACGCAGGACGAAATCAGCAAAAGGCTCACCGACCACACTATCATGGAGAGCAATCTCGGACAAGCCGTCGTCGAGGTTGGACGTGCCGGACCAGCCGGACGAGCCGAACTTCGAGCCGAACGACCTGCACGAGGAGTCGATTCGCTCAACCCGGATACCTCCGGGCACCAGGCCGCACGATGCGTCCTCCAGGGGTACGCCGTCAAGGACGCGTTCGACGTTGACCACGAAACCGGCCACAATGAACAGCTCGAGGACGACGGTGCTGCTAGCGGCATTGGTGGTATTGCCGATAACGCCGATAGTGGCAACGCCAATGGCAATGGCAATGGCAATGGCAATGGCAATGACAATGGCAATGGCAATGACAATGACAATGGCAATGGCAATGGCAATGACAATGACAATGACAATGACAATGGTAATGGCAATGGTAACGTCAATGGCAATGGCAATGGCAATGGCAGCACCAACGGAAGCGCCAATGCCAACGACGACGACGACGACGACGACGACGACGACGACGACAACGACGATGACGACGACGACGACGACGACGACGACGACGACGACGACGACAAGGACGACGACGACGACGACGACAACGACGGTGACGACAATGACGACGACAACGACGACAACGACGACGGCTGCAGCGGCGGCAACAGCGACGGCGACAGCGACGGAGACGGAGACGGAGACGGAGACGGAGATGGAGACGGAGACGGTGACGACGACGACGTTGACGACGGCAACGACGACGCCGCCGACGACGCCGACGACGACAGCGACGTTCCGAGCCTCTGATGTCGATGCATCGTCTGGAAAGATAAAAAATGTTCGACGTTGAAAAGCCAGAGACGATCGGAAAGGAAGCGGAGCGTTTCGCAATCTAACAACGAAAAGCAATTAATGTTAAAAACGCAAGTCGAATCGTTTTGACGATCCCTACAGCGGCACAAGGCGTTCGCCTCTACTTCCGGATTTCGAGTGATTTCGAGTCATTTTCGAGCTGGGCTTTTCATCGTTGCACCTTCTCTCTGCGAATCAATCATTCCCGCACTCTCTAATTGTAAGTACCGAACATGGAACGTTGGGAGCGTGCGCGAAAATATGCTTGCTGGAGTGAAATGGATGTTATATTGCACGGTGGTTGAACTTTTTATGACACCGATCCCCCGGTTTCTGCCGAGGCGGAAAGAGAAAGATTGGAACGATAAAGGATAAACGATAAACGATAAACGATGAACGGTGAACGATGAACGATGAACGATGAACGATGAACGATGAACGATGAACGATAAACGATGAACCATGAACGATAAACGATAAACGATAAATGATAAACGATAAACGATAAACGATAAACGATAAACGATAAACGATGAACGATGAAAGATGAACGAGACAAGAGAAAAATGGGCCAAAGGGTCCTGAAGCTTTTGGGGAGTATGGTGATCCCACGGTGAGCCGAAAGCCCGAAAACCCAAAAGCCCGAAACCGCTCGAGAGAAAAGGCTAAAGACGTAAAGCGACTCCTAACCAGTCCGGCGGCACTCGCTGTGAATGGACCACACGCAGGTAGGCCCCACCTGTAAATGTCCTGAACCGACAACTTCATTAAGCCAAGTCGAAGCGTGGCGCGCGGGCAAAAGCGGAGCGAGACGGGAGTGAAGGGGCGAGGGAGGAGAGAGCGTGGAGAGGAGCGGCTCGCTACGGGCTGACGGGGGGATACGCAGAACCCCCTTGCGCTCGAGGGCCTCGTTTCTCGCCGTTCCCGTTGCTCGATCGCTCGATCGCTCGGTTGCTCAGTTGCTCCGTTCCTCCGTTCCTCCGTTCCTCATGGAGGAGGGGCAGCACCTGCGTTCGCGGAGAAGAGCCTTTCGGTCGATTCTCTTTTTTTGGAACGTAATCATCGCTCCCGGGTGGGATCTTATTTTTAGCCGCAGCTGATTCTCAGAACTCTCGAACCACTCCTCGTCGTATCGAGAACCCCCTACCTGGTAATTGCGCGCGGCTCGATAATTTCCTTTCATAAAGGCCCGACTGCCGGCTCCGTCTATGGACCTTCAAGATTCCAAATTTTCGAAGCCTCGAGAAATTTTCAGAGACGTACTCCCCACCCTGTCTCGTTCAACCGAGTGTATGGATACTCTCGAGGCCGAATATCTTTCCAAAGAAGAGCACACAATACCCTTCGATCTTCCTGCTGATACTTGAAACGTTGAGTTGGACGCTTGCGTCAAAGTGAAAATCATCCGGGCGTATTTCGCCAATAGTACCGAAGCAAATCTTTCCGTAGCGGTCGATCGGTATTCTCGTTGCATGAAAGAGAAGAGAGAGGAGCCTCCGGCATCGATGGTATCCCTGGACTCGCGAATCGATAGATAAGTGAATGAATTTCAAAATAATAACGAGGAGAAGGTACGAAAAACGGATAACGCGCGGCAATGAAGCAACAACGGGAATTCAAAGTGTTCGGAGAAGCCAGAGGGTAGAGAGGGTAGAGAGGGTAGAGAGGGTAGAGAGGGTAGAGAGGGTAGGGAGGCCAGAGAGGCCAGAGAGGCCAGAGAGGCCGCGGAAGACACTAGGACAGAGAGGCAAGGAGGCACGACAAGAGGACATGGGACAGTCGGCGGATAAAGAGGGAGGAGGAGAAGGAGGACGGTGGAGGGGCGAAGGGAGGCTGAGGGAATCGAGGGAATTGAGGGAGTCGAGGAAACCAGGGAGCCGAGGAAGCAGAGGAAGCAGAGGAAGTAGAAGGGGAGTGCGCGCGAAACGAACGTACATATATACGTAAACGAAGAAAAAGTCAAAGGAGACCGGTTGCCCGACAGGTGAGGTCTTTCCTCGGCCGAGCCAAGCACAGGTGTGCAATCTGCAAATCCCCTGTGGCAAAAAGCCACACGTCCCTCGGCACCGCTTCGCGACTCGTTCGTGCGTTTTCTCTCTTTTCTAGGCGGATGCGCGACCAAAAAATATCCTTTTTCTCCGATCGACAAACGGCGGTCATCTTCGACATCTCTGACTTTGACATTCCCGACCCGAATACACGGGTCAATTTTCCCAATGGCTTCGCGTACTTCCGACCATTCCTTTCGTAGAAAGTACTCCCCGTTGCGAGAGGGAAACGCAGAAAGAAGCGCGAAGGACAACGTATTCGGAAATTGCGGATTGGAGATCGGCGTGAAGAAAGATCAAAGATAAGGACGAAGAAGAGACTAAAATTGAAAAACTGCAGGTGCAAAAATCCAGAAAATAGTTGCAGAATAGTGACCGAAGCAAGAATTCACGGAACTACCCGCGGGCGATAACAGCCGTGCTTGTTAGTATTTGTTACGAGCAGTCGAGTCGTGCACCTGTGGGAAAGAAACTCTGTTTCTAGTCAGAAACTACCCGGTTTTCTTTTCTTCCATTCTAAGACATTTCGTAAAGGTAAAAACGACGCATGGTATAGAGATACGAGTGAATCGCGGTGAACTCAACAATTGCCAAAATGATAGAGTAAGACGCGATTTACGGGATCAACCGAGAAACGGATAGGACGGTGATGGGAATACACGAGGCTGCGGAAAGGAAAGAAAAGGGAACGAAAATAAACGAAAGAAACGAAAAGAAACGAAAAGGAACGAAAAGAAAAGTAAAGAATCGAAAAGAAGAGAAAAGAATCGAACAGAAAAGAAAAGAGAAGAGAAGAGAAGAGAAGAGAAGAGAAGAAAAGAGAAGAAAAGAGAAGAGAAGAGAAGAGAAGAGAAGAGGAGAAAAGGAAAGAAATGAAAAGAAAAGAAAAGAAAAGAAAAGAAAAGAAAAGAAAAGAGGAGAAGCGATGGAACGAGGAGGATGGCACGATCGAAACGATCCAAACGCGCGGCCCTTGGAGGGGAAACGAGACGAGAGGCGAACGACGAAGAAGCACGAGGGCGAAACGGTCCGTATCGTTAGATATATCGGCTGGCTCTTCTCGCCAGGTGGTCCTTTTCCCGTGCCGGATGACTCAATCGTGAGAAGGAGTTGCTCGACCAGCTCGCGAGGGGCCTCGGCAAGATATCGCGCGCAATCGCCTCGCCCGACCTCCTCGCTTCGCCGCGCCGCGCCGCGTCGCGTCGCGTCGCGTCCCATCGCGTCACGCTTTGCCCCACCTCGGCACACCTCCTCCCGCACCGCTGGCTCTTGCCTCTTCGTCACTCGACGTAATCTACAGAGCCTCGGATTCTCTCGCCTTGACTCCCTGCATAGCGTCACACTACACCCCATTCTATCAAGCTTAACGCTCGACGCTCGACGTCGACGCTCAACGCTCAACGCTTCACGCTCTACGGTCAACGTTTCGCTTCGGCCCGTGACCGTTGCCTCTTGAACGTTCCGAGTCGACGTCATCGCGTCTCTTGGCTGATACTTGCCAGACTCGCGCTATGTTTCCGTTAACCAACCCACCGGACCTTCCCGACACTTCCCATTCCTCGACCAAGGCTGCCCGGCTGCCCATGACACTAAAGTGGAAATCCTCCAGCCACCGAGGATAGAAAGAAAGAAGAATTTGAGAGAAGAAATGCAATATTATCCGCCTGAATGTAAAAAAGTAGCGTAACGCAACTTGGAAGATGTCGACGACAGGGCTATATACGCGTCGTGTGCGCGGATGCTCCGCCACCGAGGTAAAGGGATACGAGGAGTTAGCAGCGAAGAGGTACGGCAAGACGAGATAGGGTGAAAAGAGAGACTCCAGAGGTCCGTAAAAACGAAAGTCATTAATCAAACTGCAACGAGGCAACGGAGGACCGGGTGGGTCTCGAGAAACCTCGGGAGAGCCATCTATCTTAAACTCCGCGGATACATTTACTTCGTGTTCTCTTTTACGGAACGATCGTTTTTCCATCTTTGAGCATCTTCGGTGAGCCGCGCCTTCTAACGGTACGTTTTACTCTTTTCGATGACGAGGAAAATACCTCGCGGTCCTTGATTCCTATTCCAAGAAACAACAAGGAAAGCGCATCCTTTTCTCGATTTTCCAGGTGGGGGAGTCCTGAATAAAGGGGCGATACGACCGCCAGTGACGTTCGAGAACCTTCTGGAGATTTCCCCGAGATAATCTCGCCCGAAAGCTATCGCGAAAGTGCGCTATATTTGTGCGATTATCAGCGAGCGAGGAGGACGGCACTTGTCCGTTGCGTGCCGGCGAACAATATGAATACAAGAGAGAGAGAGAGAGAGAGAGAGAGAGAGAGAGGCCGACCAACAAAAGCAAGACTAAAAAACGCACGGGCGGATGGAGCATTGCACATATAGGTGGTTAGTATCGATGCAACTAATACCAGCAAAGATCAAGGGGGTCATGTCAAAGACAAACGCTTCGTAGAAAAGAATGGAACATTGAGAGGTAGGGAAGACAGGGCACGAATCAAGGCAACACTAGGTATAGCAATAGAGACAAGGGCAGAGACAGGGACGGAGATAGAGTCGGAGAAAGGCGAGTTGAATGGACGGCGAAAGATCGAGGCGTCCTCGATTGCGGGAAACCTGGAGCAAAACTAACGACTACCCGCTCCCATTCAAGATCAGCATGGTAAGTTTGTGCGCAAAATCGCCACTCAGGTATCGTCCCATGTGCGCAAATGCTGTTGACAACCTCGACGAGAAGGAAAAGGTAAAGTTAGTGGAAGTAGCAGTCCGCGTTTCAATGCAAACTTGATCGAAACGTATCCATGATTCATCTTGCAACCAAAATCTTTCTTTCGTTCTTTCGTTTTTCTCTTCCCTTCTTTTCCCTTTTCCCTTTCACCTTTCTTTCTTTTTCCTTTCCCATTCTTACTTCTCATCCCTTTTTTCATCCATCTCTTTTCACTCCGTGGCTTCACGTTTCTTTTTCCTCGTTTTCTTGCAATGATTTCGTTCCACCTATGGGTACACAATAGCTACATATGTATGTTGCACGTACAATGAACTTGTAAAATATTCGTTAAATCCTACCAAAATCTTGCCTCGATAATTTTTTATAAATCATCGAATAAATCGATGCAATTCATCGACGGAAGAAAACGGTCGATTCGTTTGATTCGAAGAAGTGCGAATATAGCGATAGAAACTGAAAAAAACGCTTGGCGTCATAAGTTTTCGTGGAATTCAATCAGCGCTCGAGTCAAACTCCCGATCGTATAAAAAGTTAAACGACTGCCACGCAAACTGCCGACTCACGAAGACGGTCTACTTAAACAGGAGAGTCGATGACGTCAATCGTTGGCGATAATTATGTAAGGACGTTCCTATTAACTCGAGCGGTCGGGCATCGATTATATCGTACGCCAAGCGATTCCGACCGTCGCATCGGTCGATCCATTATCCGCACGGTGTAGTGAGCGTCTTTTCCCCACTTCTGGTACCACTTTTTTTTATGCATGCGGCAAATTGTGTACAACCCTTGGGGCGATCCTACGACTTGCCATTTGTTTCAAACTTATCTGTTCACCTCCCTACTCATATGCCTTCCCATTTACCTGCCCACCTACTTACCTACCTACCTACCCACCTACCTACCTACCTACCTACCTACCTGCCTACCTACCTACCTCCCTACCTCCCTACCTACCTATCTACGAATTTTCTTATTAATTTACCAATATCCTACCTAACCCAGACCGACATCCCAACTACGTGATCAGATATGTTGGGGGTAGCACTGAAACTAAAAGACGCCACGATAGAACGAAAAGAGCCAATGAAGAACGAAGAGTGGAAAGACGACCGCCTTGCCTGTGCAACGCAAGAATGGCTTGTTCTCTAGGCATGTCCGGGCGAAATCCGTGACTCGATCGCTCGATCGACCGGTTCGGTTTCATCCTCGAAACTGAAATATCGCTGGTCGATCGATCCGCTCGGTAATTTTTTTCGGCGGCCGTTCGTACCGAAACTCTTCCAGAGTAAAGTACGCGGAGACACGATTACGATCGGTGATCGAGTATTGAACCGAACCGGTGAACGTAATTGAGCTTGTAAAACGAGAAAAGATAATTGTCCTCGAGGGACCTTCGACGAACCGGGGTTGACAGGAATCAATGGAATTCTCGCGATGGGTATCGCTGCAATATTATCGCGACATCGGGAAGGGCCAGCCGGTAGCAAGCGCGTCAAAGGCGGAGACGATCGTATGTGATGCACGTATCTGAAGTCAGCGACGCGCTACTATGCACGTAGGAATGTTCAACAGGTGCGCCGGTGATTTGAACTTTGCGCGTTCGCTTGTGCTCCTGCTCGTGCCGGTGCTCTCGCTCCTTTCTTCTCTTCTTTCTCAAAACGATCAGCCGCACTCTTCTTTTCCATGCGCGGACGCGAGCATGAAGCGATTAGCAATTCCGAACATGAATAACCGTTCGTCTACCGCGCCCACTGGGAGATCTCGTGGATGGTGTTGTCTCACGCTTTTCTCTCAAATCCGTTCGGATCTTTATTTACCCCGTCCCGAGAAACGGCCTTTCTTCGCATTACGCGTCGAACGCATCGTCCTGCAAAATTCTCTCCTTCCTACGATTCTTCGGATCTCTACGACAAACGGGGACTCCATCGACAAACCATTTTCCTACTACAATATCTCGCGAGGAATCCGGAGAGCGAATCGTTGGAAGAGAATCGCGAGAAGACAAGGAAAAACGATAAGAAAAAGTAATATGAAATGACTTGGCTTCCGGGTTGGAGCCGCGTTGGAGATTGGAATGAATCCGACGTTTCGCCAACATTGCAGTTGGCTTCATCAGGGTTTCGTAGGAACTCTGATACCGACGCGAGTATCAGAGAGGGCCCTAACTTATACCTTTGCTCACCGTTCCGCATAGGTGATGTTGAAGCCAACTGCAATGTTGGCGAAACGTCGGATTCACTCCAATCTCCAACGCGGCTCCAACCCGGAAGCCAAGTCATTTCATTACCAATTTGGCCGCGAAAGCCGCAAAAGTTTTAAAAGTAACAGGGATAACATTAATTCAATGTTTAATTCAATTAAATCTTGCGTCATTGGTCGTATGCAGGACACGTCGTATACGATTCGACGATGATCTTACAGCAAGAAACTACCAGCAATCGACGAGAGAGAAGGCTCGCTATCGTTTGTCAACGCGACTAATCGCCCGCCGGCCATAGTACCGATTAAAGCAAGAAAACACAGGAGCCGGGTCAATCCGTCGCCAAACACGCATTGCCGTTGCAACCTTCCACTTTCGCTTTCCATTGTTATTTCCTTCCGGTACTGGAATCACGGTCTTTTCGATGCCCGCTTATACACACTGGATGAACAGACAAGTTACAACGATTGCAACTACGGCCTAATGACTGCAAGGAAAAGTCTAGGAAAACAGCTCCTGCAGAAGTGCAGCCGATTATGCAAAGCATGCTAGGAGATTTGGTAGCGTTGGTAACGTTGGTAGTGGTAAGTCGTTGCACCATCGCTCGCAGTCTCCCTAGAGTTTCAGACTTGGAGCTTCTAGCTTCGAGCTTCGGGTCTCGCGTACGAAGAGCGAGTGGTGGGGCGACGCGTTCCGGCAGACAGCTTGGCGTCCTACGGTTCGCGTTATGAGAAACCGTAGCCTTTCTCCGTCTCTTGTATCCAGCCAGTCGTCCCCACCGTGCTCGCCACTCGCCATTCGCCACTCGCCGCCACTCGCCGCGGCTCGTCACTCGTTACTCGCCACTCGTCACTCGTCAATCGTCACTCGTCATTCGTCATTCGTCACTCGCTTCTGCACCACCGTCCGTCGATGTTTCGACGATATTGCATCGACACTCATCGGTTCTTGCAAGAACCAACTTTCTTCCATTCTTGGTAAAGCCTCCCAAACTAAACGTTCCGACTTCTCGGAAAGAGAACAAACGAGGAGGACGACCGGTATTTTCCACCTCAACGGCGGAACATGTAATACAAAATGATGTTTGAAATCAACGAGGAAGGTGACGAGAGGGACTGAAAGTAACATGAGTAATACCGAAATCGAATCACCGAGTTGATCTTATAATTGGTCAAAAGTCCTTTCCAACGACTACTAATTCTCAAAAAGCAAAACTGAACGATAGCATCGTAACGTAACATTGTGACGATAAGAGTATTTCTTTTTCTCGAAAAAAAGACGAGGAAGTACTTAAGCCCGTAAGCCTGTAAGCCAATAAGCTCGTTACGTGCAACGACGGCTTCGAGAAAATCATTCTCACCCTTTTTGCACATGTGCGAAAAGTGTACAATTGTACAATTGTACTATTGTACGTGCAACTCATAATCGCATTTGCTCGAACCTCACGTTTTCGGTGGGTCCTACGAGAGTAGCTATAGGTTCGAGCGGAGAAGCGCCGGGAACGTTGATGCGATTTTGAGGCGCTTCCCTTTTTCGTAAGATTTCGGCTGGTCGGAGCGCGCATGCTCGCCGTGCTTGCGAGGTCACGATTCACCGGGTAGCGCACGGTGATGTACGGTGACGCACGATCGCGCACGCTGGCACACGCCAGCACGCAGTGGCGCACCGTCACCAAGGGAGGCGTGTCCGAAGTCACGCTACCGAGACAGCTACAGGTGGCTGCTGCCTTCCTTGTCTCAATTTTCTTTTTACTTCTTTCCTTTCACCCACCTCTTTAACCCTTTGTAACGCGTGTCACGATCGCGACCGCGACCGCGACCGCGACCGCGCATCATCCAACAATTTCTTTCGTTCGTTAGCATCGAATGCCTAACTATCGAAGATAGAACGAGCCAATTTCCTCGTCGGTCTTCTTCCTTTCTATCCCGATTTTTCATCTACTTTCTTGCTTCTTTCCTCTTTGCCACTTTAACGTCCATCTCTCCCCTTTAACCGTTTCTTCCATTATTTCTCTTATTGATATTACGAAATTGGGATCTCTTTGTCCCTCCGTCTCTCTATCCCTGTCCCTGTCTCCGTACCTCCTTCTGTTTCTGTTTCTCACAATCATTTGGCGCGGAGCTTCCTACGTGAGTCAACTCCCGTTTGGCCCCCTTCGGTATCGAGAGCAAAAGATTCTGTGAATGAACTCTAAAGATAGTTTCCCCTCCGAAAACTCCCATCTTTCGTATGCAGTGTTCCGTAGCTCGAACTCGCGTATCTTCGATCATAGATCCGTTACCTCCGACCGTTGCTTATTGTTAAACTTTCCCTCACGTTTCTTCGTGACGGTCATGGCGCTCTCAGGAATTCGAACGAAACTGACTCACTACGGTAACGAATGGTTGGTCAGGCAACGATCGTCAGGTTTCTTTGGAGCAACTCGTATCGTGTTATACTTTCGCTCTCCTCCAAATTCTTCATCGCGTCCGTCATATTTTCTTTCGTAGGAGCTTGCTGAATAGGATCTTGGATGAACGTTGGGAAATAAGGGGCAATGCTACGAGAAAAAGTACCTGATATTTCGGGGTGCTGGAGTTGAGGGAAATAGAGGAGGAAAAAAGAAAAGGGGCATCAGATCGGCATAAATAAAGCAGAGAAACGTCCGCGAAGAAAGAGCCCATCCGGAAAAGAGTATGCAGTTGCGGAACATATAACACATATATATTTATGTGGTTCACGCTGATAGAGCGTCGCGTAAAACGACCAGACATTGCATTCTTTTCAGGTGATTTCGAGCAAGAAGAAAGTTGGTCAAGCTTGTTCCGTCATTTCGTCGTAAGTCAATATATCAACAATGTATGTATGTATGTATGTATGTATGTATATATGCGTGTATGTATGTACGGAACCCTGGAGAGCGTATTCGTCGAAATTGCAAAGATGCTCGGAAATCGGTAAGTACAGCGGTCAGCCAGTTATGCTCAAATAACCATCGTCCGTTTTCCTTCATCCTACCTTTCGCATCTCTTTAAACAAAAGGGATTCGCTGAAGGTGCGCTCGCAAACGTCGTTCGTGAACGTCTCCGTTCAACGTACGAGGATTGCTCGATCGTTATCGAGAAAAGCGGATTGCCGTTTTTTTCGTTAACCGATTTCATCTCGACGACGACCAAATGAACTCTACTCCCCGCGCGAATACCGTTTCCCCAAAATGAAGCTGATACCGTTCCTTTTACGGAATACAAGAATTCAATAACACTTACATTGTAGCACTCTTTTGACATCCCACTCCACCTTTCGTTGCTCCTTTCTCGTTCGCTCCCTTCCCTTCCCGCTCCTTCCACGCTTCTGATCTCGCTCGCTACTTCTCTCTCACTCCCCCACTCTGTTCTTTCTCCTTGTTCCTTTCTTTTGGTCCTTCTTCCCCCTCTTTCCCGCCGATTGGACACTCTCTCTTTCTCCTTCTCCTTCTCCTTGGGCACCTCTTTGCCCCCCACCGCCCCCGGCCCCACCGCCCGTACTCGGTGACCGGTGGTAGTCGTGTTGCTTGGATAAACGCCGAGCCGGCGAGAAGCTTCCTCGGGATTAGCGAGCTTCCGTCGAGTCGGTCCACGGGTTCGCGGTCGGTGATCACTCGATCGCTCGATCGCTCGATCGCTCGATCGCTCGATCGCCCGACGTGACTTTCGCGCGCACTACTTTTCGGAAACCTTCCCTTACTTCACTAATCCCTTCCCTTTTCTCTTTTCTTATCCGTTATCTTTTACTTCGAACACTTCGCCTCTTGCAGTCTCGCCCCTTGAACCTCTCCCCTATTTCGTTCTCCGTCAAACTTTTTCCGACTTTCTACAACTATCACCGACACTTCCGTGTTCGAATTTGTTCCTCGAGTGGCGTGGGAGGAAACACGCGAGACAAGTACTACGACGGAACTGTAGTATCGCGATCTCGAGAAAGGCGCGCGCGCGCGGCAGTCGACAGACTGCCCCCGCCCACCCCTCTGCCCCACCGCCCCACCGTCTCTCCGACTCTCCGTCGCCCGCACTAACCGCTCCGCCGTCCGCCTGTCCGTTCGTTCCTTAGTTCCTTCGTTCCTTCTTTCGTTCGTTCTATCCTCAATCAGTTTCTTCGTTCGTACGTACGTTCATTTGAAAGCCCGTTTACCCGCTCTCGTTTGACCGTCCGCTACGTCGAATCGTCGAATCGTTAAATCGTCGAATCATCGTAACGTTGAATCGTTGAATCGTTGAAACCATGAAACCCGTTCGAGATAGCGAAACCGTCGTGAAAGAACGATGCCAAGTGTATCGAAGTCAACTGTTCTTAAGCGCGATCCGGCGCGCACAGGTGGGCCGTGCGTGACAATCCGAGGGACCGATCGGATTGGCCTTTAAAACCACGAGCGAGATTCCTTTCTCACTCGCTCTCCACCCCTCCTCTTCCCACCGCCCCTCGACGGCCGCCCTCCCTCCCCCCGCCCTCTCGCCGTCACGGCCCCTCCTGCCCCTCCTACGTCCTCGGATCGGACCGACTCGTTGCCCCTCTTCGTTTCCCCGCGATCCCGCCACAATCGTACTTCTAGTCGCGTTCCGTCACGAGATAGCGGTAGAGAGAGAGACGCGCCTCTCGCGGTGGTTCGGGTTAACATTAACTAGCGCGGTTGCGGCCGCGCTTATAATATGGCCGAGACGCGCACCAATCGGAACCTCGCCTTCTCTTCTGACCCTTCCCTCAGCCGTCGCCGCGATCCCTCCTTCACGCTCCCTCGCCACCTCTCTCACTTCCGTCATTTTCGTCAACGACGTCACCTTCGTCACCTTCGTCACCACCGTCACCACCGTCACCTTCGTCACCTCCGTCACCACCCGTCACCACCCGTCACCTCCGTCGCCCCCCGTCACCCCCCGTCACCCCCGTCACTTTCTTCGTTAGGTCAGTCTTCTTCGTCATCGTGACGATAAGGCATCGTCATGCAGCCTCATTTACCGCCCTCTTCATTTCCATCCGGGACGGGAAAGGAGCAGCGTGACGGTACTTTCATTGCCAACTTTCTTGTTTTATCGGCAGGACGATATCGTGCTTCAAACGTCTCGTCGTTTCTCCCAATTAGAGACACTCTCCCTCTCTTCGTTTTCTACGTCTCCTTGTATCCTATTCGCTTCCCTTTTCTCCTCTTTTTCCCCCTTTCCTCGTACCTTCCGTTCTACACAATTTTTCGTATTTCGCTTTTCACGTATCCACTTTTTCTCCTGCTTTCCTTCTACAGCTTTCCCTCTCTTGGAAAAGCAAGATAGCGAAGAAGATAACGAAATCGAAGAAAGAAAAATATGATGGCGAGGTCTAATTCGGTTGCACGGTTTCTTCCCTGTTTCCTGGCTTTTCCCGAATACTCGGAAATAATCAAGTAAAATTGCAAGAGAAAAACGTGTCTCGAGCGATACGTCCTTGAAACACGGAATCCTCGCCACAGTGCAAACTAGTCCCACAGTTGCGTCAACCGATCGTGCATTTATTTACTTTCGTTCAAACTCTACCTTGCTCCGTCCATCGCGCATCGTGCATCGTGCATCGGGCATCGTGCATCTTGCATCGTGCATCGCCCATCGTGCATCCTGCATCCTGCATCGTGCAACGTGCATCGACGATTCTTCGGTAATGCGATTTCTCGATCCCCCGAATCTTCGATTGTCCCGGCCGCGATAAGTAACGAAATACACGTACGTTCTTTCTTTTCGAGCTATAATAGCAGTCCAAACGTTTACACTTTCATAGAGATGCAGGATGGCCTATCCGATCGTTCGTAAGACTATGCATTCCACTGATAAAGGAAAGCCATGGAGCGTAGAAAGAATTTTTTCGCGGGCCCGATGAAGTAGCTCAAACGTGCCGCTTCGATTCTGGAAATTCCCGAACAAGCACACAAGCTTGCGTCAAACGACTGTGAGCTCCTCGATGACGAGCAATTTCTTGGAAAATCGTCTCATTCCTTGGGTTCTCCTCCGTTTCTTATACACGTTTTTTCTTCTCTTGGAAAGGACGGACAATTCGTTGCATAATACTTCGCATCTTTCGTCGTTGCACGCGACGCGTATAATCGTTACTCTCGGATCTACAAGCAAGTTCTTTTCTCTCACCCCATGTCTCTTCCCGTTGATTTCGGCGAGCATTCCAACAACATCAAAAAATATACGAAAACGAAGAAGAGGGCTCTCAAGCTACAGATCCGACGATCATTTTTCAGGACGCATAGCGATCTTCAACTTCCTACCGCTAATTGAAGCGATTCTCTTCCGATCGGGTAGAGTCGATCGTTCTCTCGAAAATACTACGAGAGCGATCGTGCCCGACCGTGGAACGGAGTCCAGCGCGATTGTAGCGATCGTAACCCGACACGGTATCAAGGACCGTCCGTGAAGCGGCCGATGGATTTAGCGTTCGCATCCGTACCAGTCGGCGAGTATATTCCCACTAATTTTCTCACGCGTACAATCGGACACCGAGCGACCTAACTCCCTCGCTCGTTTCTCCTTGTTCCTTGCCGTTCCCCGCTGATCCTCGTTGCTTCTCGTTGCTTCTAACCCTCCCCTATTACTTTCCGTTCCTGCTTGCCATTCCCGTCAACGGGCTGCGTTCTTCACGGCCCCTCTTCACCGTTTCTTCTTTTATCGACAGAGTTCGCTTCGCGTTCGCCACGATGGCTCGTTGTTGCTCTGCGAACCGCGCTCATTCGACCGATCTTCTTTCTCGATTTTAGATTTTTAAACAAGGTACATCGCCAGTTCGACATCGAAAAAAGCGCGTGAGAACGAGGTTTAAGGTACAAAAGCGCGAAGAGGAATAAATCGGTGCGGCCCGAAAAGTACGGCAAATGCAACTTTACTCGAGCAGTTTTCGCAACTATCCGAAACGCGAGTCTTTTTTTGCTACCACGCCAGAGTGCAGCGTCCCAAGAGAGGAGACGCGCATCGTCTCGCCCATGTAAAATTCGAAAGTAGGTTCACCGTTCGACGAGAGCTATGAAAGTTCCATCTTGTTTCGCCTTCCAGAGAAAAGAGACGTCAAACTCGCACAGACGATTTAGCATGGTTGAAAGCGACCAAAGCGAAGGATAGGGAACGGGACACGACTGCCGATGAAAAATTCCATGCGATACAGTAACTTCCATCGAGCAACTATACGACCGTCATACGGCTATTGCTTCCTTTTCCTTTCCTTTCCTTCGCCGATCTCCCATCGCATCGACGCGACTCGTCGTTTGATGCACGTTCGATCACGCCGAGATCGATTCGACCCGTGTACGTTCGATCGGGCGCGTAATCTCAAACGAGAGTCAAGAGAGAATTAAATCCACAAGGGTAAACGGGGAGTAGAAGGGAATCGGAAGAAGCAAGTTCCGAACGGAGGTGAGAACGTCCCCCGTGTGTCACGGTACTCTACTCTTCTCAAACTCTTGTCGCGTACTTTAAAACCACAAGATCGCGGGGTTAGAGGAGCGATGGAGTGAGGGAACGAGGGGTGAGGGACGACAGGGAGGAAGGGGGAGAGGGACAGGGAGAGAGAGAACAGAAGAGCGAGTAAGAATATCCTTTTTCGAGGAGTACACCGTGGTTGGATGCTATAAATAACTCGGCAACCTCCCTGAGAACGGAAAGTCGCTCGCCTTCGAGTTCCGTAACGAATTCCAGGGATTGCTTTCCGGATCGGTGCTCCTCGACCGTTCGGTCGCTTTATTGCTCGATTGTTCGGTTGCTCGATTTCTTGGTTGTGCGATAAGTCGACTGTGTAGTTGCCCGTTCCGTAGTCGCTTATTCGCTAGATTCTTTCTATTTCTTCGCCCCCCCCCCCCCCCAACTGTCAACCTTCTTTGTAGGTTTTGCCCTTCTTTTCCCTTTCTTGCGATACAAAATTTTTCAGGAATCCATCCATCGCTCCAATTTCGTCTACGATTACGAGTCAACTGGAGGCTCCTCTCTTTTCCATCGCCCTCTGCTTTCCCTCTGCTCTTTTAGCAAGGGTGTATCGTCCCCGACAGTGAGCTCGAAAGAGCGTGGAGTGGGTGAGAAGGAGAAAATGGTGAGGGGCATATCGTAAAAATCGTAAAAATCGATAGTTCAAACTTTCCGAGCGTTGAAATCGATTGGAGAGATCAGCCGTCGATACAAGTGGCTTCGAACGCGCCAGATCGGTTTGAACCGTTTGAACGTGACGCGCGACAGCTATGCCCGTTCGCGCAACAGTGCCCCCCCCCCCCCCCCGCCCCGCGCCCCAAAAAGGATCGTTCTTTAAAACGGTACGAGCAACTCGCCCTCTCGTTCCCTACTCCTGAGGCCAATCTTCGAACGTTCCTTTACATTCGGTGGACGTTGCTCCAAGTTTGCACGTCGTGTGTCTGTTGCAGGATCTTCGATGCCGAAGAAACGAGAGGAAGCGCTCTTTCGACGAACGATCCTTGCCCGAATACTCGCTCGTGAAAGCGAACGCGATGAAAGCAAGTTAGATCGTGTATATGAAAAAGCAACGATCTTGTACGACTGTTCTCGACGCAGGCAAACGAAAGACGGGAAGAGGTGCAGATTCGCGGAAGATACACCGTCCGAACGTCCCTTCTTGACTGACTGTCAGCGGTCGACGGTCGACGATCGACGCTCTACGCTTGGCGCCAGAGGCAAACACGAGACCGGAAATCTTGTGTACCTCGTGCTTTTCCTCGACAAAGGCAAAGACAAAGACTTTTACCTGGAGACCCTTATATCCCGCGTCTAGAAAGAGCAACGTACCTAGATGTTACTTTTCCTCGACAGCAACGGTGGTATCAGCAACGTTAACCCGACCAACGACCCTGAAGCTACGGCAGCGATACAAGTGCTACTGCAACTGCGACTGGGGCTAAGGTCACTGGGTCTGCAACTGCGACCGAATCACTGACACCTTAACGTCAATGTCAGCCTCAACGTCAGCGTCAACGACCACGACAACGACAACGACGTTTGCACGAATGACGTCCTTCTGATCCGAGCGTCGCGGCGTTTCGCGTCTAATATACACCTCTCGACGGGTGTCCAGCGTGCGCGCGTCCTCCTCCTTGCTCGTGGAAACCCCTTTCTTCGCTACCCCGTTGACGCGTTATCGATGCCCTCTCCATTCCCGACAGCCTCCCCCAGAACCACCAGCTGCCAGCCTAATTGCGAATCGGCAGAAATAGAGTCTGCAATCTTCTTCTTCTTCGCGAATCGACCGATACTCGTCGTCTTCCGTTTCTCCTTTTAATTCTTCTTCTTCATCTTCTCTTCGGATCCTTCTTCCCCTTTCTCCCCTTCTTCGTTCTCTTCTTCTTCCTCTTTCACCACGGCTTATGTTTTCACTTTTTTCCCTACACTTCGTTGTATGTTTTTCGTTAATGAAGGGACGGAAAAAAGTTTGTTTCCTTATTCTCCACCCACACGTTTTTTCATGAGAATAATCTTTACTTTTTTTCACGTTTCGCCTATCGAAAGAAATGTCTCTTTCCTTTCAACTCCTCATCCTTCTCCCTCCTTCCTTTCCTCCTTTCTTCCTTCTTTCCTTTGCCTTTCTTTCTTCATTTTTTGTTTGCTTCTCTCCTGCTTTCTTTTCTCACATATATTTCTCGCCGACGGGGCGTCCGCACTTACGATTTACGCGATCGGAGGGAAACGGAGTCACAAGGAGAACGTGGGCGACACGGCACCGCAGCCAACGACAGCGACGACAGGAGGGCGGTTGATGATAATTTTAGGGCGCACGTGGAACGGCGCGTCAAAGAGATTGACCTGTTCGCACGTGTCACCGAGCCGCAATCGTGTCGACGGTTACGAGACCTGTTCCGAGATCCTTTGCCTTCCTTCTATCGTTGGTACATCGGTCGCGAAGCGTCCAACGAGAGTTTATCGGGACCCATTCTTCGAAGAGCTGATCCACGTTTGCGATGAGCGAAACGATCCTCCCGCTACCTCGAAAGAACCAACAAAATGATTCCACTGTTTCCACGGAGCAACGTTTTCTCGCGCCTCGAACGACCATTCGCGGGCCATTCGTTCAAATTCGTGCGCGGACGTAGCTGCAGCGTCGCAACGGTTACAACGATTACGGCGGGCGATTGCCAACAACGGTGATCGTGCTGCAATGCGCATGCGTCCTTGCGAGTCAGACGATGCAACGTCCTCTCTTTCTCTCTTACGACTCAGTTAGACTCGGTTCGGCTCGATTCGGCTCGGTACGGCCCGAATCGGCTCGAGCGGACAGAGCGAACGGACCGACTTCTCCGGTGGTTCGTCGGTGCCGCTGCCACGCTGTCTAGGCGGTTCGCGCGACTAGTTTCCACCGCTCCTGCTGCTCTTGCCACGGATAAATCGCATCCTTTTCCCGGCTTCCTCTCCTTCGCCCTATGAGCTTCGTTTCCCTTGTTACTTGTTGCTACTACTGCTGCTCCTCCATCTCCATCTCCATCTCCTCCTCCTCCTCTTCCACCCCATCGTCATTCTCCTCCTCCTCCTCCTCCTTGTGTTCGTCTTTTTCTCTTTCCACGAGGCCCTTCCGCTGTTTTCCCCGTCCTCTCCCTTAACACAAAAGCAATTCTTTTTTAAATCTCTGTATTCCCATATTGTAACAAATCTTTGAGTATTGTACGATCGGCGATCACTAGCTCTTTCGAAACCGTTGAAATTATGCACAGCTTCTACGATTGCGGAACTCACCGGTTGCTAAAGCACGCGAGCGCGAGAGATGCCGTTGGTACGCTTTCGATCGCCCAGTTCACGAGCGACCTCAACGCTGGAAATCGAGAACTTTGAGGTCAACGTCCCAGCTTCGAAGAACAAGCGACATCAATGGCCGAGGAACAACGAGAAGGAAGAAAGGTCTCGTAGTTACGCCGGGCCCTGCTTTTTCGAAATATTCTACACGACGCATCTCGTCAACCGCGCGTCTTTATTCAACCAAAGACTAGTTCACTTTTTGATTAATTCTCTCTTTCCCTCCCTGCCCCTTCCTTCCTTCCTTCCTTCCTTTTTGTCTTCCCTACTGACCATGCTGCCCTGCTAATTCTAGAAATAACCTAAAGAGCATGAAGATTGCATAGGAGTTAAGAAGGAGATCTCGACTTCTACTCTCTTATGATTCAAAGAGTTTAAACAGTTGTTATTGAACAAGTTTGATCGCAGAGGACTAGCTGCTCGGTCATTATTTGACATTTGTGCAACTTTCAGAATTACACGTTTTGCGTACTCAATGGCACTTTCCTCTCTCAATCTAATCGAACACGAATACAGTGGGAAAAACACCGAGGATGATTCTTCACCCATCGTTTCGATGGGAATAAAGGAATCTCTAAGGCCCTCTTATTAATCCGTTTTTCGCGATCTCCCTCGACCGCGACAGCGTTACCAATCTCGTTCAACATGTCGACACATTTAGCTGACGAGCATGAACCTTATATCAGGTGGCGAAAGTAGTCTTCTAACTGACATCGTCGACGAGCAAAGCGAACAAATCTCTTATCCGATTCTTCCTTCGAACGGAAGAAAACTGCCGATACATGATGTTCGATACGCAATGCTCGATGCTAGATCCTCGATGCCCGATGTCCGATACTCGATATTCGATGCTCGGTACTCGATGCACGATGCACGATGCACGATGCTCGATACTCGATACTCGATACTCGATACTCGATACTCGATACTCGATACTCTATACTGGATACTCCATTTGGCGATTTTCGAGTCATCCGTGATCACGGTGACCCCTCGTTAGAGCTGCAGTTACGAAGAATGCGTCGATTGTACCTATGCCGGCAATCTAATTTACTCTTTGAAACAAGTCCTGTTAAAATGAGGGGCTATTCCTCCCAAGGTCGGAGACCTTGAAGGTGAAACTCTGCAGGATGATCGTACGTTACCGCGTTCTGACAACCCAGCTCGCCACTGTCTCTCGAATGATCGTTTGACAACTAGTGCGCATAAAACTCTCGACAGTAGCGTCATTTTCGCCACTTGCGGACTCGGTCGGAGTATGGCTGCTCTCATTGCCGATTCAACCGAAACATCCTTTACCTGTGCCTACGCCGTCGCCGAAATAACTTTTTCTCCTTCTTCTTCTCACTATTTATCGATATTTTCAACGGAGTAGAAAAGACGATACGGATTTGAGACAGGAATAAAAACATATGGATTCCTTTATATCCTTTATTTCCTTTGTCGCTTTTATTACACCGACTGCAAGAAGGAAGTTCAAAATTCACGCTGGCAAAATTGATCTACAAGACATTGTCTTCAAATTCTATCATCAAAGAATCCTGTTTTGCACATTAACATGTTCGCTCAGGAGATTGCTTTTACAACAAATACGAAAGATTTACTCTTTGTCAGTCTCTATCCGTCTCTCGTAAAGTCTCTTTCATTCGCACAATGTCGAAGATAGAAACGAGCGAATGTCAACGATAAAGGTCTTGCGACTTCTAAATCGAATAGTTCTGTTTTTCATTAACTATACGGAGACGTATCGAGCAAAGAGGGGTTTACAGGAAGGGTTGGAAAGATGAGGAGAGAGCAAAATTCAAATTGCGAAGAACCAACGGACTTCGGATACAATCGGGCCGACTCGGCACAACTCGGTTCTATCGCGCCGAACCTCCGTTGAGCGTGTCTGCCATGCACACCACTGGAGGTTATCTTGGTTGGTTAACGGTAATGAGAGTAAGAATTAAGCGTATGGAGAACGTGGTAGATCGAACGCCGATGTGGCGCCAGGGGGCAGGCGCCGCGAGGGACAACACTGACCTTCTTTCGTCGACCGAGAAATAACTGAGTCTAAATTGGGCCAATTGATCGTTAGGGGCGGAATCGATTTTTCGTCAGTAGCGAATGTCGTGCGCACCACACGTCTCCCTCTCGCACATTTCAACTTCTTTCATTTCGCTCTAATGAGCCCCTATTATTGGCAACCACGAATCACATGGGAAAGTACTAGGCAGGTAGAAATGCGTAGGTGACGGCAAACTTTTCTTCTCTCTCATTATATTCCAGTTCCTTCGTTTGTATTTCGAATCTTTTCAACGTTGCACAAACAACTGCCGAATCACAAGTTTACTACCAGCGAAACAGTACTTGTCGTTCGATACCTATTTTCATCGTACAATTACGTCACGAAGAAATAGCGGCGAAGAAGATTCTCGAACGCGCTCGGTATATGTTTCGAAGTAATTACCAAATGGAACTAGTGGAAGACGTGGAGAACCCCATTATCGCTCTATCCTTCGGTATGCCAATGCTTGTAACAATCATTGAGAGATCCTTGTCAGACTATTCAACAAGTGCCGGTACAAATTACTCTCTCATTTACGCCTTTCTCTCTCCCTCTCTCTTTCTGCCCCTATATATACATATATACGTCCCATCTATCCACTCTTCTTCTCAATCGGTCTGATGCAAGAAATTAATATCGGTGCCAGTATCGAACCATTCTTCCTTCCAATATGTAATATGACTTAAATGCAAAGTTCACGAATGAAAAATGTTGTTGATAGTTTTGATATTCCTCTGTGAAAGTACCTTCCTTCGATTAGTTTTATTTCAATGACGTTTCCAGAAAACACATTGTTTGCTCCCTGCCACTGTAATAATTCAGTGATCCTTGTTCTCCCATTTATCTCTGAATAAAAACATATTCAATATTTCACCCACAATGGCACACATAAATACCGGTGGTGAATGCGGCGAACGAAATAATACAAACAAACGTTGTATCAAAAGAATCAATGTTTATTTTTTTCATATCTCCCGCTCCTCAATTCTTTCGGGATAACTCTGTACACAATTATATTATGACAATTTTAATACCAACTTTGAACAAAAATAAAGGATGCATCGTTATTCGCGTCAATGAGTTTTCCTAGAGTAGACTCGATAATATTTTCGACCGTTTTCGAAAATCAATTGTCTAATACGATCGTACAAATTTTTTACCCAAAGAGGGATTTTAAGAAATCGGTTCTGTCTTCCGCCGATTCATCTTTCTGTTTCTTTCTTCTTATCTCGATGTCGGTATCTCTTTGTTTTGCCACAGCTAGAACGATATTTTCCGTGTCTTCCAATCCCTGCCTTCCATGGTACTTAGCGCTCCTACCCACATTGCGGGAGAAAAAGTTTGTTTCTCTCTTGGCTTGTGCAATTTCTGCACGAAGCCTTTGCTTGCGTACCGCACGTTCATAAGCCAAACGCTCGCTCAAATGTATCCATTTGAATCTGAAAACAAACAAGTATATAAACCTATGTATCAAGCAATAATTTCTACAAAATTTTGGATCGTGTATACGCTATTTTATTACAATAATTAAAATATTTTGTTTATTTACCTCGGTAAGTATTTCACATTCCAAATAACGTCGTAGAATTTACTCTTCTTTCTCGAGGACACCTGTGTGTTGTTTAACGTCGAGGCAACATATTTTGCTACTCTTTTACTCTCAAATTCTATCCATCCTTCGCTAAAAGTTCTGGCATACATCTTTTTTCTTTTCTTCGTTTTACCATCGTCTTGGGTTTCTAAAAAAAAAAAGAAGCGATCAAGGGACACGTTTAACTATCTACGGTCTTTCTAAAAATGGTCTGTGATCAAGAATCGTCGGCTGACCATTTTCTGTTAACTGTAAATATATTCTTCCGACTTTGCCATACGCTGAAAAGATTTCACGAATTTTTGTGATGTTCATGTACTTTGGTATAGTCGAGAGATATATTATTCCTCTTTTCTTCGTTTTAAGACTAACAGATTCCACATTTACGTTGTTTTCCATTTGATCAGTCTACGTTCAATTTGTCTTTCTTGCACAACAAAATGAGATATCCTCATAACCTTTGACAAATTTAATATATACACGATAGCCTTGCTTGTTGTAAAAAAATTAATTTGTTGTAGATTTAACAATTACAGATTCACTATTCGTTATGTTGCCGCGGTTTCTGTGATTGCTCTGCTTCGTATCATCGTAACGACCACAACATCGTGCCAGCCGTATCGACCGTGCCACCATTGATCGTCATGTATATAATGCACGACATAGATACGACAAGGTGGCTCGTCGATGATTCGTCCAACTAGGAAATTTACGAAACCTACAAAAGCTATGAAAGCTGTTAAAACTACGAAAGCTACAAAACCGTAAAAGTTGATTTTGACATGTACACGATCGATATGAAATGTAATGCACGTAATTAATGCGAAAATGACGGTTGTACCCTCGAGGTTGGGAGACACGGCAACGCTTCTCCCATTGAGCCGATTGCATGAAGCATACATTTTATAGAATGGTAAAGAAATGTTACCCCCTCGAGCTAGTATGGACAGTACAGGTCAGCATACAACATATACAACCTATACAACGTGTTGAGCGACAGAGAAACAAAGAAATTAATTGTGATTAGTTTCTTTATTACTACCGGAGATCTGAGAGTAAGAGATCTATCGATAAATTGGATTAATATAATTCCTCATTGATTCGATTACTGGGACTAATAAAACATGTAATAAAAACAATTTTCCAGTAGTCACAATTAGCCGCAATGGTAGATACCGATCAAACGAACGCGCCTTTTTCACCGACTGATTCTAATATGACGCGGCGTGGCGCGGCGTGGCGTAGCGCAGCGCGGCGCGGCACGGCACGGCACGGCACGGCAGAGCACAGCACAGCGCGGCACGGAATACCGCTCTTCTTGTTGTTGCGCAATGAGAAACGCGCAGCGTCCCTGTATGTGCACAAAGTCACAAGTACATTCGTAACACAATGTATCGTTGAAAAATCACGGTTTTCCGCGAGGTGCCGTGTTTTAACGAAGATTCTGCGGAAGAACGTTTACTACGGCGACCATTCGCTTGAATTGTTTTGGATCGACGAATCGGTTACGGGTGAGCAAATACACATTTCTGGAAACGTTACTACGCTATCTAGCGACTCAAACAAAATGGCGTCTCTTCTCGTCTTGGCGGTACTGTTTACGTGACTGAACGTTACGACCATCTTTTGCTGTGTACATATTGGATGGCACAAATTTATGTCTTTTCTTAACATTATGGAACCGATTTCATTATAAGTGCGCTCAAACAAATAAACACATCCGCACCTGTTGTGGTGGTTTTTGTAAATGTAAGATGGAAACACGATAAGTGTAAGGTTTACTTACTGCATGGCATGATACCGTACGACATGATACAGTAATGCGACAAACGGAAGGAAACCATAGTATTATCTAAGTTTCGCAGTTCTCTAGTTACCGCAACGCGGATTTCTCAATTTTTCAACTGACCGTTATCACTTTGATCCTTATTACGAAGAAACACACAAACACTTACGGTACTGTGCGACTCCTATGTGGTTAAGATATTACTTTTATTTTATATCGCTTGTATCGTTTCTTGTAATTGAAAAAGTATCAGTCATTTGATTCTTTTGAATGTGTCCCCCACGTTGCTGTTTTTTTAATTGTCAATATCGATGATGCTTATCGTAAGCATGTAAATTAGCAAATTCCCCTTCAAAGTCTCCTAATAATCCTTTATTTTCGATCGAGAGAAGGATGTATCGCTTTCATTTATGTCATCCGAATAAAATCATTATTTATATACGCATATTTTGGTATAGACGGCGGAAAATGTCCAGCTCGTACGTTTTGGAACCACAAGAGAGCGGATCTGAAAAAAAGGACGATACTTTGATTATTGTTGTTAACGACGATGGGACAATATCCGTCGATCAAGAGACACTACAAAGTTTGATCAGTAAGTATCGTTTTACAGTCGGCGAGCATCGTCGACATTAATCGTCTTATTTGTCTATGTGCATCGTTTCAGTGAATCAATCGAATGCAAATGTCAGCGTCGTGAGAGTTGGTCAAACTTGTACGGATACTGAGAACGGTGATATAACGTTAACGGTAGATCCTCCTCCTTTTTCGAGCACGACCGTAGCTTCTGGCAACAGCGGTACCGACGCCGTTGGCCTGGTCGATCCATTTATGGAAATGGATCCAGAGCAGCTGGAGCGTTTGGAAACGGCGTTGCAAAGTGAAGAGGCAAAACAGATACTAGGAGAGAATGTTACCGCCATGCTGGGTGCGCATAAGTTATTTCACTTTGGGAATAATCTTCGACGAATGTGTTAATAGTATAAATACGCAGATCGCCACAGACCGACATAATTATCCGTGTCTTACAGATATGCTAACAGTGGAAGAACAACAAAACTCTATAAGGTACAGCGTAGAATTGGATCATTGCTATACCAGTAGATTATCTCCTTCGGATCCAAAACCGAGAGACCCATTACCGGTAATTGACTCTCCCCTTGGTGGAGATGGTTCACAATGTACGCATAGAGTTTCGCCTTCGCGCGTATCTGCGCAAACATCACCTGCTGTTGATCCTGAAAGTCCAATTGTGACAAAGACTAAAACATTCGTCAAAACCGTGAGTGATAAATTACGTTTGAAATGAACATTAAATTGTAGCTATAGAATTGATTAGCGAATAGGGATGCTATATCGACAATTACTATTATATTTCTTCAGGCAAAACCTGTTGGCCGTCCTCGTAAGAATCCTTTGTCAATTACATCTGCAACTACTTGCGGAAACCCAAGATCGGTAGCAAATATCGCGGGCTCTACTAAACCTACCGGACATACCATATCGAGAAATCTGCCGAATTCCTTGCAGCAAGGAATCGGAAAAGGTAATTTTATGTTCTGTTATATTTTATAACTTGTTTATTGTATTTTAGTAACAATAACGAAAATTGCACACGACACCAGGTGCAGGTCGACCAACCGAACAAGTCGAGGACGAACCAACGTCATCGTCGACAGATTCTTCGGATTTGGAGCCACCGTCTGACGATGATTCGGATTTTGGCCCAAGAGGTCCCAGGAGAGGCGGCGGTAGTGGCGGCGGTGTTAGAGGCAGAGGCGGTAGAAAAGGTCTCACCACCAGAGGAGGAAGTATGGCGGCTGCTCGCAGGCGAGGACCCAATAAACAAATGGACATGGAACAAGTGCGTCGATTGGATATGGAAATGGCAGCCGCTGTTAACGCGATGAAGAGTCCCGAGAAGGACGAAAAGTCTGGTAAGCATTTCTTCGCGTTTGCGGAAGGTGTTCGCTATTGAATGAACCTGTGCACATTAGCAGCCTATTAGTATCTCGTGTAGTTGGATATTCTACAAGTATTATATTATATTATATTATATTATCTTATATTATATTATATTATATTATATTATATTATATTATATTACACTATATTATATATACTTACATGCCTTATTGTACGCTGACTCGCGTAGTCAATGTTTCGCTCTCTTGATTCCTTTTCAGTCTTTCGATGGCTTTAATTTGCAGGTACGTTTAGTCCTCTAAAAGGTAGACGACAATACAAGCCTACCGTTGGTAGGAAGAGGGATGATTTGCAACGCATAGAATCGACCTCGGTTGTAAGTGACAATTCGTCGGTCGTTTTCGAAAGACCGCTGCAAACGACGAATCAAGTGAAGGCTAATCTGATCAGCGCCAATATGATCAAGGGTGACATGATTCTAACGAAGCCCGGTCAAGGAAAGGGTAATCAGAAAGTTACATTCGTACAAAAGCAAGTACTCATGAAGCCGAATGAGTTGAAAAATATCGGCTTCAGGAAGCAAATGGTAATTCCCAAAGGGAAATTTATAAATCAAGCAGGCACAAAGTTCTTTGCTACGAAAGACGGAAAATTGGTTCAAGTACCAATAACTACTAAACCCACTGGCAGTAATTCTAGCGTTTCGGTTAATCAAATCAAAGAAACATTGTCGCAGTCTTTTTCCACGCAGCAAGCCACTTTGATACAAAGTCAAACGTTACCAGTTCAGCAGCAACAGCAGCAGCAGCAACAGCAGCAGCAGCAGCAGCAGCAGCAGCAGCAGCAACCACAACAACAATCACAGCAACAGCAACAACAACAACAACAGAATTTAATCAAATTTGCCTCTACCGTTGTATCTCCGAAAACCAAGATCTCCGAGGTAAAGAAGGAAAAAAGAAAGTCTGACGGCAATTTAGAATTGTTTACGAAAACAGAAACTGAATATGGAAAAACTGCAGAAGTTAAAGTCGTCGATGGTGAGTAAGCGTTGTTTCTCACTCGAAACTCTATTTCCTGATATCGCCGACACTAACCTTATCACGGGTGTTGTATTGACTTTCCTTCATTTCGTTCGATTATAATTATTCAGGGACGAAGAAGCATCCAAAGAAAGAGCATCGGAAGTCTCCAGGTTACGTCGTCGACACACTCGGGCCTGCTCTCTTTTCGACACCAGATATAATTCGAAGAGTCGGTTCGAATGGCGATTCGAAAACAACTGAGAGCACAGTAACGTCCTCGATATCTACAACTGCTACGACAATTGGATTATGTGGGAATAACGCTAGTGCCGGATTATCCGTTTCGAGCGCGGTGCAATCACCATCGGTGCCGTCGTCATCAGCGACGCGTACCAGCTTGGGCTCACTCGTCGCTACCATTACCACTGCTTCCACGAGTAACACGCATTTTGATGTAACTCGATGTTCGTCTTCAAAGCTCGTTGCCGCCTCTTCCGCAGTGCCGGAGCACAAGGTACAGCAGGAAGGTAGAGAGGCAGAAGGAACGTCCTCTCTGTCACGGAGGACCGAGGATGATCATAAATCGGCTACAAAGGCGCATTTATCGGACGTATTGCAGCAGCCTATGGATTCAAGTAATCTTATTACCTACATCATCGTCATATAATTATATTTCTACTTTTTATATATATATTTATATTTGTTGTTTTTCTTTTACGTGAATGACATACATAAGTATCGTTAATGTCATATTCCTCGCGCAGGCAGTATAGAAGGAGAAGAGCACTTGCTGGCCACATTAGAAATGGAAGCGAGCAAGCATGAAGAGGAACTACTAGCCGAGGCTCTACTTTTACAGGAGGAACTCGGAGTCGACCTGGCCGATCATGTACGAAATTTCCACTAATATGTAATCTCTAAAGATCTACAAGAAAAAGCGTAAAGGGGGGGGGGGGGGCGGCTTGTCAAACTATGTTTATTGAAAAAAGTATTAAAAATCAGCTGCTACCATAGGCTTTTCTTTCATTTAATTTCGTTCATCTTTCTTATCGCATCGTAGACGACGCTAAGTGAGCAAGCAGGCGGTGTACCTCCGGAATCATTAACGTCGGGAAACATACTTGTTCCAACGTTAATTTCATCGGAACAAAGTAACGCGAAATCGTCGGACGTAATTACTACCAGCTTGCTGGCAACAACAACAACAACAACAACAACGGCGACCGTGGCGGCGGCGACGCCGACGCCGACGCCGGCGACGGCCACGGCGACGTTGATGACGACGGCAACGGTGGTGGCGATGACAGCGGTGGTCATGACAACGACGACTTCAACAGCATCGACAACGACGACAACAGCGGTGGCAACACCGACCAACGTCGTTCGGGAACCCTTGAAAAGACCTGTCAAAGACGAAAAGGAACCGATACAAATCATTCGCGGCGGGCGAGTTATAACGTTGCCGCCCATCGAGGCCCCAGCAACGAGAAGCAAGAGATTACAAGCTAAGACGGAATCGACGCAGAAAACGTCAGAAAATGTAAAGCACGTAGAAAGGATCACGTAAGTAATATATCGAAAGGAAAGATGAAAGTGCGAGAAGAAAGGGGTGTAAAGGAACTTAATTGTCTAAGGAATCGTTGACAGTTTTTTTTTATGTTTATTGCAGTATACAAAGTGTACAGCAAAGATCCCTTTCTACGAAGGAGAATAGTCGTACCGTGATTGATGAGAATGCGGAGGAGGAGGTAGAGGAGGAGGACGAAGAGGATCAGAGGGCAGGAGAGGGTGAGGAAGAAGAGGAGGACGGAGAGGGCGAAGATGAAGAAGAGGAAGAGGAAGAGGAAGAGGAAGAGGATAATTCCGATTCCGAAGACGATCCGGACAGATTATGGTGCATTTGCAAGAGGCCGCACAATAATCGTTTCATGATCTGTTGCGATATATGCGAAGACTGGTTTCACGGAAAGTGTGTGCACGTCAGCAAAGCTATGGGTAAGCTGAAATTATAGAGAAATTCGAATGCGGAAACGTAAAAAAAAAGTAACGCGTATATTCCGATATCACATATTTAAAATATTTCTTTTTTTCTCTACTGTGCCTCTTCCCTTCCGGCAGGCCAACAAATGGAAGAAAAGGGTATAGAATGGGTCTGTCCGAATTGCGCGAAAAAGAAAAGCGAGGAAGTAAGAGCGAAAGCGAATGTACAAAGTGGTATGGGGAAGCAGCGGAGCAAAGCGGATTCATGTCCGAACGAGGATTCCTTCGTCTCGAAAAATCTCATTTCATCGTCACAGAGTATATCTCCTGGCAGGGAGCAAGCATCGTCTTCGGTTCCACATGTCACGGAGTGCACTACTCTTCGATATTCTGGCAGCATGCAGTGCGTAGTTTGTAAGAAGGAAGCAAGGAATTCGAGCATTTATTGTTCCGATGCGTGTATACTCGCCCACGCTCAGGAAACTTTGACCAAGGACAAACCGTCGGGATTCACTGTAGTGTCCGGAGCGAAAACAGCATCAAGATCGTCGCCTCTCGAAATATCCGCTAAGCCAAAGCCCGAGGCTCGGGTAATCGTTTTTGAAAGGAAATCCGGAAGAGTGTTGACAGGTAAGTAACGGTTTCCGCGCGACAAGGCCAACGGCAAAAAGTCGAACATTTCTTCGCGCCGCTTTGAAATTTTCGTCAAAAGAAAACTTTTTCACAAACATTTTCTTGCCTGCTATTTCTTCTCTTTAGGCGCCGATGCTCCGACAAGATCAAACTTGAGGCTATGGCTGAAGGAAAATCCAACTTTCGAAGTAGTTGGCACGAACAATGTCAGTGCAATACAAATAGGAAAAGCTCTAACGACCGTTCAGGCACAGCTGCCCGGAAAAGCTGTACGTACCGAGATCTCTGTCGTTCTCCCCCTTTACCCCGTTCCTCCTTATTATCGACCTCTGTTTCTCCGAGCACGGTACTCTCGTCGCTCTGTCATTTCGTAATACGAGTACATGTTTATTATTAATGCTTCTTCAGATCCCTCGGATTCTTTTTATTGAGCCGCTTATCGTGTTTCAGGGTAAATCATCGATAACATCTCCAGGGAAGATGCAAGCACTTCCAAAGATGGTGTACGCCAAAGTACCGGGTTCGAAACAGATGATTTTAACGGCCGGAAACAAAAAGTTTACGGTAATATCCAGCGGGCATCAGCAGCCACCGCAGCAACAAGTTCAAACGTCAAACGGGAAGGCGGTACAATTGAAGCAAACCTTGCTGACTCAAACGGGAAAAAGTCCGATAATACTGAAAACGACGGTGGCAAAGTCGGCCGTGCAAACGCAGCTAAAGTTGCAGAGTGCGACTTCGCCAAAATTACTTCAGAATAACAAGAAGCCGGAAATCAAACAACCGGTCGTTCAACCGAAGCAACAAACAAAAGTAAGTCCAGCGAAGAAACCCGAAACCGAGCCCATACGGTTGAACATACGGAAGACTCTGACGGAGCTGTTGTCGACTCGTATCAAAGAAACTGACGATCTGAAATTAACGGACGAGGAAATCGCCGATTTGGCTGTCAATATCGAGCTCGAGCTGTACAAGTATTTCAAGGATACCGGGGCTAAGTACAAAGCCAAGTATAGAAGTCTCGTGTTTAACATAAAAGACACGAAAAACCTTACGCTTTTCCGAAAGATCGCCGATAGATCGCTGACTCCGGACGCGGTTGTGCGCCTAAGCCCCGACGAAATGGCGAGTCAAGAGTTGGCCGAATGGCGGGAAAAGGAGACGAAACACCAACTCGAGATGATAAAGAAGAACGAATTGGACCTAATGGCCCAGGCAAAGTCGATCGTCGTTAAGACACACAAGGGCGAGCAAATAATCGAGAACGACGGTGGAATCGACCACGTCGATCCAAAGACGCCGGTCCAAGACATTGTGACGGCATTGAACAGCGGCGATGGCATAACCTCGACGGTCGAGGACGCCGACAAGGAAAGAGAGAGGTGCAACGACGACGAGAGATCCTCCTGCACGTTCAAGGGAGATTCGAAGAAATCGAAGAATCTCGAGGAGAGGAGGAGAAGAGACAGGGAAAAGGATAAGGAGAGGGAGAGAGAGAGGGAGAGGGATAGAGAGAAGGAGAAGGGAAGGGAAAAGGATAGCGGCGGCCGGTCAAGGGGAAGCAGCAGGCGTAACAGAAGTATAAGCCGAAGCAGGCATCGTCATAACCGCGACGAGGGAGAGCACAGCAAGACCAGAGACCGGAGCAGAGAGCGAAAGTCGACGAGAAACAAGGAGAGTAGACGCGAGAAGGAGAAGGAGAAGGAACGCGAGCGGGAGCGAGAACGGGAACGCGAACGCGACCGAACGAAGGAACGTGAGAGATCGAAGGTACGCGAAAAGGGAAGCAAGGAAAAGCCGAGGCAAAAGGAGAAGGAACGGGAGCAACGCCACCGTGGCATCGATAATTCCAGCATGAATGCGAACGGCTCCAGGAGCCGTCTCACCGAGTCGAAAGAAATCATGGACAAGAGGGACGAAGAGCGGAAACGGGACTCTGAGAGGAAGGAGGATCAAGGGAATTTCACGGGTGTAGGAGGCGGCATATCGACGGAGAAGTCGATCGACGATCGCCTCTGGCGACACATAGAGGACGAAGCAACGACGAATACGATAGACGGTAACGACTCGGACGTCTCCGATAGAGAGCCAACTTCGACCGTTACGATAAAGACACCGGACATCAACGAGGAGATCGAGAGGGAAAGGGAACAATCGGAACCGATTACGGAGAGAGACGTTTCGAAGGGAGCAGCGGGGGGTGGATGGCAAACCGTATGGCGAGGTTTCGTTAATATGGTCGACGTGGCGAAATTCTTCATTACCGCTCAAGAGGTGAGCGGCCACGCGAGAGATCTCATGGACGACTTGCCCGACACGGTCGACGTTGTCGGTAGGATAAGTCACGAGACCGTCTGGGACTACATTTCGAAGATGAAGAGGACCGGCTCGAAGGAGATATTGGTCATCAGGTTAACCGCTGCGAATGACGAGGAAAAAATCCCTTACATAACTCTTTACAGCTACTTGAACAGCCGTAGTCGATTGGGAGTCGTCGGTAATGTCTCGAAAAATATAAAGGACTTTTACATAATGCCCTTCTCGAGTCAGAGCACGATACCGCAAGTTTTGCTGCCCTTGAACGGTCCCGGATTCGAGGAGCACAGGCCTCACTTGCTCCTCGGAATAATCGTGCGTAACAAGAGAAAGCGCATCGTCGGTCTATCCTCTTCCGCCGTGCCGGCGAAGCTCTCCAAGAAGGAATCCGACCGCAGTTACACTCCCCCTTTGGTGGTAACGAAGGACAAGACGATCCCGTCTAGCTCGACCACGTCGTCGGCGTCGGCGTCGGCGTCGGTATCGGTGTCGATGGCTCTGCCGGGAGTGGCTACGGTGTCTCCGGCCTCCTTGCTGTCGGCTCCATCGGCACCGGTGCCACAATCGTCGCCGTCATCCTCGCCGTCACCGTCGGCAGCGGTGCCAGCGGCGCTGCACCAGCGGCAACCGGCAGCATCCCCTACGCTCGCTTCAACCTCTCAGGCGAAACCAGGAAGCATCGCGAATCTCGTCATAACCGATTCCACGAAGGACAAGCAGCAACATTCGGTCACGCAAACCACTCTCGACAATTTGAACAAAGCGCACATCGGAATGTCGAGGAGCACTTTACTCGATACCGCGACGATATGTAAAATCGTTCCAGAATTATCCTCCAAGATCGATCTGACATCCTCCCCTGGCAAGGTACAGCTCGACGACGACGACGACGACGACGACGACGATGACGACGACGACGACGACGGCGACGACAACGGCGACGGCGACGGCGACGACGACGATGACATCGACGACGACGACGGGGACGAACCGTACAGTCCAGGCGAGATGGACGAGGAAAAAGTCGAACACGATTTAAGGGGTCGTTCGGCCCGTTCGGTTCGCTCCAACCCCACCCGTTCGATATCAGCGACCGCTCCCGGTTCCATGTCCGTCTCTGTCTCCGTTTCAAACTCTGCCTCGATATCGGCGACCGTCGACGGCACCGTCGGTATCATTTCTTCCAGTAAGAACTCGACGGAATTGCAACGAAAAATGGAGGAGCTCAACAGGCAAATCGAGGAACAGAAGCAACAAATACAGAGTATCAGTTCGTCGTTTCTCGCTGAATCAACGACTACTTTGCCGGTGAGACTTTTAACCAGATATCTTTTTGCACGGGTCAACTGTCTCTCCTGCCGTCCTGTTGTAAATCAAATTCACACAACATCAAAGATTACATTCATGTTCAGTTACGTTTACAGCACACAGTACGTGGATGTACGCAATTGTAATGATTTAACTGAAAGTAATAGAGTAGACATCTTTTTCAACAGCATGCTGTTTTTACGAATGGAGTAGACATCGGCAGTTGTTCTACATTCGTCCTATTGTCAAGAGACCCCTCTACTCTTTTCCGTCGTCCCCATCTCATCTCATCACGCCTCTCCACTGTCTGTTGGCTTCTCACTCCACACCCCCCCCCCCCCCCCTCACCCCCCTCTCGTGCACCTTTTGTTCTTTCGGGCCTTACTTGCTCAAATCATGTAAGGCCGGAGAAAGATTGAGAACGTAAGATCAATCACAAGTACGAGTAACCGTAAAAAATGGCTTCTTTTCTATAGCAAAGAGTTCGTTCAATGAAATTCTCGCGATTCGTGTAGAAACACTACTTTATTATCGTGCACCTTTTGCAAAAACCGCAACATTCTTTTTTAACCTAATCGTATTCCTTCCTAATTTTCCATCGTCTTTTGCTTGTTCAAGGGCCTTGGATTAGATCCACCGGTGAGCAATGACAGCGAAGAGGCGTACAGCCCCACGGATTCGAGGTCCTTCACGCCTCCGCCACCGTCGAGCATTTCAAAATTTGCTCAACCGATTCTTGAGAAGGTATCGGACATAACGATACCTCCGAATCTTCAGGAAATCTTGGCAAACGTTAAACGACAGGAGAGCTCAAAGGTAGACCCTTATTTGCCGTCCAAGCCAAGCGCAACTTTCTTAACTACGGTCAATTCTTCCATCTACCAAAACACCGAAAAGTACTCGTCCCCGTTAACGAAACCTCCCGCCGGAGGCGGCTCCGTCAAGTCGAATTCCGATAAAACCGCTTTCGACGGGACTCAGCCGTATCGAGAGTCTTCCTTTACAAAGGAGAATAAAAGCACTTTGAGCTCTTTGAGCGACTTGGACCTGATCAGAAAGGCGGAGGAGGAATTGGCAGCTGTCGCGGCTGCTTCTGCCTCGGGATCTTCCTCGTCGGCAACGGTGTCCTCTGTGTCGGCTACCTCGCCCGCGTCGGCACCGTCGGGATCGGTCGCGATGCCCACGATTCCCGAGAACCCTGCTACACCACTGTCCGGGAGCTCGGTCTTTCCGACGATAGGAACGGCGGGAGCTTCGTCGGCGTTACCCTCGATGCATTCGCCGGGCTTTCCGGGCTTATCAGCTGGAATGGCCGCCTCAGCCTTGACAGAATCCATTCACGACGATCTACCAGCCTATAAGGCGGGATATCCAGATTCTTTCAAGAGGAGCTTCGCGCCGGAACAGCCGAAACCTCCGGGTCTCGAGGACGAAGAATTTCCACCCTTCCCCTCGACTCCACCGAGCATGGATTGCGCTGGCTCGAGAACTAGCTTGTCCTCCCGCTCCAAGTTTATTCCAAAGAGCGGAATCGTTCTTAGCGTTAAACGAAAGATCAACGACGACGGTACTGCCTCTTCCACTCCGACCAAAACTCCACGAACGAAATCGCGATGGGGCCAGGGACCTTCGGATTCTCTCGATTAGCTCCTCTCTTCGAGAGAAGTTAACAAGGAAACATAAACAAATTCAATTTGTCTTCGCCTGACGCATTTTCCGGGTTATCGGAACCTCTTGATCCTCGATCTCGAACTCGAACTCTGAGACTTCGTTGAGAGACGCTCGAAAGGACGCGCTTCGCTACCAAAACGACCGTACAATGCCTACTTATCGTCTCGTCAGACTTTTCGAATCAACGTATTTAGTATCTCGGTCGTGTTCTCACAACTTTTCGATATATGTATGTTTAAAGTGACCAGACGACACGCCGATCGTTACATACGCAAAGGGGCTCCATCGTTCCAATTTTCAAACGTTGAGATGTTCCCTCGATAAAAGGAACGAGAACGATGTCCTCGTCGTTGTGATTTCGACGTCGACGACGACGACTACGTCTTATGAATAAACGCAAAGTATCTGTCGTTTCGCAAAGTACGAGATCGCAGACGACCGATGCTTCATTGCGCCAATACCGATACCGATAAGTCTCGGGAAACTTCGGCACGACGAATTATCTGTAAATACCAAAGCAAAGAAACGGAAGCGCGTGCTCGTAACTGATATATTTGAGTCCAAGTAAATGTAAATAGTCTTTCCAAAAATAATGTAATATATTGCTTAAATTCGACACTATCGTCACCGTCATCGTCATCGTCGCATCGTCACCACTGTCCCTGTCGCATCAACATCATTACCACCCCAGCACCAACGTCACCATCATCACAATCATCATCATTATTATTCTTATTATTGTTGTCAACCCTGTCATAGCTGTTGTGAAATGATAAAGGAAGAAGGTATGAGTTTCAAAGCAAATGTGTAAGAAAAAGAAAGAGAAGAATCAAGGGATTATGTAACTAACACTCCTCGAGTATACGTAGCAGGAGAGACGCCCATGTATGTAAATATGAGTTCGCGAGTGACCAATGTTAGAACATGTATCCTATTCGTATGGCTGTACATTTGTACAACTTCCGTATCTTACGCGTCCCCGATGTTCCAAGATTCGTAAACAGTACCGTGTACACATCGGAATTTACGTGCATAATGTACACTCTTGGATTTGTATTTCCTTCATTCGCGAAATTAAACGATCCTTCGATGGCGTAGCCGTCGCATTCTCGATCCCGTACCGGTCATTTGTATCCGTTTAGCATATTATTATTAGTTACTATGATTGTTTTTATTATCATTACTACTACTACTACTACTACTACTACTGCTGCTGCTGCTGCTGCTGCTGCAATTATCTACTATTAATATAATATTAATACTACCGTTATTCATGTATCAGTACCACTATTTCTACTACTGTCGTCGTCGTCATCGTCATCGTCATCGTTACAATCATCAGCGATAGCAGCATCAGTATCATTATTCTTATAATTGAAAGTAAGCTGGTTCTACTGGTGTCATCGTAGGTTGCAATGTTTATTATATTTTTGATGCATCCGAGCATTTCCATTCTGTTCGCCCACCCATTTTATCGAATAGGCTCGCCTCGGCTCAGTTCGCATTGTATGATATCGTTTCTCGAGCGTACCACATTGCGAAAAAACTGATAACATATCACTGCTATAATTTTTTTTTTATCTATATGTTCCGATAAAATTCAGACTAATGTAGATGTAATCATTTTTAGTTACAACTAATTATTGTTGGACCATCGTACAGAGAAATATTTACCAACGACTCGCGGTCTATTTTGAATGTGCACTTAACGATTACACACACACGCATGCATACGTGCATATGTACGCGCGGCATTACTAATTCTGTATTCGAAAGCTTCTCTTAAAGTTGAGCAGTTTGCTATCTAGTAGGTGGACAGCCACCTAATATTTTTCTTTTCTATAGACATAATTTTGCCATTAGCATGGATCGTCATTGGTGTTTAGCTGTATTTAGAGATATATTATACTTTTAAGATTTATTTCGTAGGAATTAGGACATTTTGCGATTTATCCAACATCTCCGGACTAAGGTAATAGCCATTTATGGAGTATCCTTATTGCGCCATTGCCATTGTCATTATCATCATCCTCATCATCATAGTTATTATTTTCATTGTTGTCATTATTATCATCGGGAATATTACAATTATTATTATTTTCTTTTTTTTTCTTTTTCCCCTTCTCCTATTACTCTAATTTTTACCGAAGTCAGCGGAACGTGACAAGCTGGTTTATTTATTCTGGCGTATTTAAGAATATTTCCCATGATATTACATTTCCTCGGGATGACGGTCTTTTACACTTCTTCATGTGTGATTGGGTGTAGTCAGGTGTAGTAGCAGCTGTACCGGGTATCGCTTAAAGGTGTTTGCCGTGATCCCGGTAACCAAATGTTTAAGAACAATATTATGCGTACTTCTCGTTCTTTCCAGATTCTTCGACTTTCCTATTTTCTCCTGTTTTCCAGATTCCATAAATTCCATTACTATTATTATTGTTCCTGTAAAATTTCATTATTTTCGCAATCCCCTTAATATTATTTCGATAATAAATATTATTATTATAATTATTATTAAAAAACAAAAAAAAAAACGTGCATTATAAAGCGATAGAGTATGGCAAGCGGTTTTGTTTATTTTAATCTTCATTTGCAAGAAATCGCTTCTTCGATTACAATCGGTGGTGCACTCTGCCAGGAATCCCGGCAAAGTTAAGTTCCTTTTTTTGTAATCTTGAGTACCACTTAAAATTTTATAACGTTTTATCAATTTTATAGTTAAGCAAATTAATATTCAACGAGCAGTATTTTAAGCTTACTTCTAGCGCATCGTCATTATCACTGTAACGTTTAATATAACTGCGTTTCGATAACTAGGAAAATAGATTGACGTAGACATATTTTCGCGTATCATATCCTACATACATACATATATTTTCCGTTCCTCACATTCTTTCCGCTGATTTCGGTATTCTGTCGAAGATACAAAAGATATCAATTATTTATCTACGATACATGTAGTTTAAACAGTAATGTCCAGTTAGCGCTACGTGTCGCCAACATATTTTTTGACACGCCATGTCCTTTGTAGTTTTATGTTTCACTATACCCGTGCTGCCAGCTATTTCCGGAACGAGAAATCGTCCATTTTACCGAACACGCGTAATGGGTGCAGAGGGTACAGAGCCATTTTGTTTGGCAGAGCAACGTGGCAGCCGGTGCACCGGCTATTCTATTTGTCATGAAGTCTGGTGAGTATTACTTTTATCGTTAACTACGCATATCAGTTACTTTACTATTATACTCGGCTTCAACGTACCCAATTCTTTCACTTATAGAACGGATTTTCCGCCACTAAAATTTCCCCCCCGCTGAATTTGTAACGCGCGTGGCACTTTCCATTACTCTCCTCTTCTCCGAAAAATTTTGAAACTCGTTCAGCAACAGTTAATTACTCCACAGCGTTTGGACTCTTTTTTTCTTTATTAAAGAATGGGAATAATTATTTTACTTGAAAACGGAACTGACTAATAAAATTTTCGAACGAATCTTTTTGTTCCTCGCATTACCGTTCCACTTATAGTACGATAGTACGATAATTCAATGTTTTATGTTCTATTAATTTTATCCAAGTATTCGTATTTCCCGGTTTAGCTTGGTTTTTTTCCGGTTTTGTTAGACGGACTGTATTACAGGGGTGCGGTTGTATTCGCACATGATTAAATCGATAAACGTTTCTGTTACACATGACGTGTCTGTCGGAGTATCGACCGTAAGCGATTCGTTTGTGCAATTTTTTCTCCTTCTCGATCCTTACTTTGTAGGTTTTCTGTTGATTTACCGACAATCTGACCAACGTTGCCATTTCCTTTTCCAGTCTTATTACTGCTGGCTGTGGTAACGCATGTCACAGTTTCTCTCTCGGCCACCGATGTATTACAGTCGACCAATTCATACTTGACGGCGGCTGATAAAGCTCATGCAAAGAGAATTCTTGAACCAGGTTTAAAATTGACCGATGTATCTGCCGTTTATTACGCCATTCTGGGATACTCATTTCTCGGAGAAGCAGTATCAGATAAGCAGGTGAACATTCCCTACAACTAGGTCTAACCGTTTCTCCGGTTGAATCGTCGTATCGCGTTATTATCCGTACGTATCCGGTAAAGACGATTCAAACGAGACATGTTATTATTATTGCATGATGAGAGACAACTTTGCTTGATGTACAAAATGATCGTACGATTAGTCTTCCTGACGATAAATCCTAACAACATATTCGCGATAACTACAATGAAACCGGCATTGTATGTACAGAATCTCGAAATTTCCAGGAGATTTGTGATTTCTTGGCAAGAGCTGTGAAAGATGTAGACAACATCACGGCTGAAAAAGGATTCCACATTGCATTTGTGTGGAAAAATGTTGGAACCTGTCAAGGAGATTCTATATCCATCGTTGCAAAGGTAATGCATTCAGCTTTTCGCCGATCCATTGTCAAAGAAATTATAAAATGAAAGTCGTTAAATAGTTTATCTCTATCGATGATGTTTTAAAACTTTCGTTCTACTGGAACCACTGCTGAAGAAAATTGAATGATTCTGATTCAGGAGTTCGAAATATACGAAAAGCAAGCTTTTCGATCGTCAAACTGACATTAACCTTTCCAAACAGCTCCTCAGGGGTGTCGTGGAGAAGGATTCTTCTACAATTTCGGAGCTGTACTTTGCGATTAGTGGTCTGAACGTTTTGTCTGAGAAACTTTCGCCCGAAAATGTGGATAACGTGACGAAAGTCATACAGAATACACTCCGGAAGGATGACAATTTATGGAAGTACGTTTTCTTTCCTTATTTTGTGTCGCAACCGGAACTGTAAGATTCATTTTACCAGTGTTCCGCCATACGACAGATTTTCATTGGTCGATAAACATACGCTTTAACCATCTTCCACATTCACATTCCTCGCTTTATTCGCCGCTTATACTCGCTTAACCAACAGCTTGGGTTATGCCTTCCATATTGCGTCGGAATTGGAAACTGTTGTTGAGTTTGCGTTCGACCGTATCGAGGATGCAGTTATCCAGGCTGACGAAGTAGATGGGCAGTATCTACAATTCGAAGGGGGACTATCCGTAACCAGTAAGTACAGCGTCTATCTGGTCTAACCCAGACAAATGTGGTAACTTTGGTACGTTCAACAATCGATCTTCTTTAATCTTCGTCTCTTAGGTTTTCTAGTGACCGGTATTTTTAAACTCTCCAATTCATTGAAGAAGAGACCACCGCTTACGTTCCAGCAAACTGTCAAAATGGCAAACTATCTTCTTTCTCGACGATCCGTGCAAACACCGAAAGGCGTTACGAGCCTACTTTCTGCATTGACTGTATTAGCGAGTAACGACGTTGGAAAATTGATCTCCGTAACTTTGGCCGATGAAGGAATCGATATATCGAATCAAAAGCCATTTGTTACGGTAAAAGTTTGCGATGTCCTCGGTAATCCTTTTGCCGGCCCGATAAAAGTAATCGCAAATTCAGCAATGAGAATCGGAGACGATAACATTGTACTAACCAAGCAACCTTTTCAACTATCTCCAGAGGACAGGTATGTATGCGCGTCTATAAGAGAAGTATGTAAAAGGTGTAGAAATATAATTGAAATGAAACAATTTCCCAATACTTTGCCGAATTGGTTTTATCGGCACCAGTTTCGGTTATACCTTGGGATATAGCAATTGTTGAAGTAACCCTTTGACCTCTGTCTCGATCGCGATGAAGGTTAAGAAATTCAACGAACATAATCTTCTTATGTCGTTGATTTCAATTTCTTCATAACACATGCAGTGCATTCGTTAAGATAAGAATAGTTTATCGTGTATCGAGTTAAGTGCAACGTACAATTACCAGAACATCGGTGTACGCGCACGTATTCATGATAATCTATGAAATTAGCCTATTTGTTAAGAGTACATATAAGCGTATTGTAAACGCTAAAGGAGTTGGGTCAATGAAAACGAGTGGTTACGTATTTTAGAACGCTGTATACGATGAATTTGATGGATGTGAAACCTGAGCGTGGATTCTATAAGATCTCCATCACTGCAGAATCCGTAACTAATATCGTTACCGTGAAAGTTCTCTGCGATGTTACGGTTGACCATCTGGAAATCGGGACAGGCGATGCCGACCAAACGACGCAACCGAAACTCACAAAGTAATTGCATTTCTCATTTTCGCTCTTTCATATTCACGTCCGTAGAATGAAAATCAACTGTCCCCTTGTCTGTATTTCGTACAGGGTAGCATATCCTGAGAAGCTCGGTCAAAAGATAGAAGCGGACTCTCAGCAAAAGTTGGTGATGCGGTTTTTACTGAGGGACGCTGCAAGTAAGAAGTCTATGCGCGCGCATCAAGCATTCGTTCGGCTTTCTTCCGCGTCCTCCTCGTCCGAGTCGATTGTCGGAAAACGTGGGCATGAAATTATATTTGTCGCCGAACCAGACACTTCGAACCTTTACAAATTCGACATGGTAACTAATCGATGGCCATAACATTTTTCTTATTCATGCGTTCAAACGTTTATCATACTTGTCCTTATTCGCATCGTTGCCCGTCAATGAAGATTCCAAAGGTGTTCATTAAAAGACTGGGAAACATTTTAGCCCGTGGGAGTAACGGCAGCCAATTTTGACCATCAAAGCGGCGATTACAACGTGGAATTAATTGTCGGCGATGCGGTACTAAGTAATCCATTTCGATGGACTATAGCCACGGTGAACTTGAAATTCCCGGAACCGGTCGGAGCCGAGCACGCGGGCAAGAGCGCTTCTCACAAACAAAAATTACACATTTACAGCAGTAAGCCAGAGATAAAGGTAAGAAGCATTCGTTTGCCCCGTTCCTCTATTTTCGTCTCAGTTTCTCGGGATTTCTTGGTTTTCCTGGTTTTCCTCTCCCCCTTTACGTCGCTGATTCCCTTGTTCTTTTACAGTTAGTCTTTTGATAGATTTTACAAACCAAACCAATGTTCGTTGGTGACAGTCAAAATGTTCGATATTCTCTGTCACCTCCATACATTGGGAGAGTAATCGGCAACGATGTCGTTGTCGGGTGTACATGTAAGTTGAAAAACTTTGTACGGCCCGACAAACAAAAATAAAAATATGTAGTGGGAAAACGCAATGGGACGAGAATAAGGGTGATGGTTGGAGGAACGGACGTTGATATCGAAGAAACGGGTAATACATATGTTGTTTCAGCACATGTTCCGGGAACCGGAGAAGAGACCGCCGGCCTTTGTTTCCAACTTGTTCAGCAGTCTTTGCCTTGTACCGGTTCTCCTCTTACTCATCCTGTGGGTGAAGCTCGGCGTAAACATTTCGAATTTCCCGCTGTCCGTCAGTGCGGTTACCTTTCACCTCGGTTTGGGAAGTAAGTATTGTTCTGTGCCTTTTCTTCGTATTCTCTTTTTGTTTACGATCAATTCCAATTGACGCGTGCATCATATACTCGATATAGATGTATCCTTCTCTTGTTCGCTCGTTCGTATTATAGAATCGATAACTGCCCGATGCTTGACAAACAATGTTTTTCCGATTGATTTGTTTTTATTCGGGCATATAGGAAATGTGAATCTTTCGCAAATGTAACCACTACGTCTGTGGCATTTGTAGCCCGATATTCACGACATACGTAGATACATATGTCTCTCTGTAAATTCGAGAGATTTCGCGTCTATAAACGCGAAAGAGAGTACGCGTTTATAAACGTGCGATGGATATGAGGTGTCGTCGTTTGCTTCGCGAACTTTTTGTTGTTAATTATTGGCAATGGTAATGTGTCAGTGTGCGATGTCTCGTGTTTCCAGGTATCTTCGTATTATTTGGTATATTTTGGTTAAAACTCAACATGTTCCTGACTCTCCGCTACCTTCTGGGTCTCGGTGTCGTCACGTTCCTCGCCGGTAACAAGATGTTGTCTCGTATAGCGCTTAAACACAAGTCGCGTTAGGTATGCCAAGCCAGTTGGCCAATCGTCGAGTTACGAACAAGACTTTCGAGCGGATAATTGGAAGAGGCGAAGGAGCAAGGGGTGGAATGAGGGAAGAAGAAACGAAGGATGGAGGAGAGAAACGGGAAAACGTGACATTACAACGCGTTAGAATCGAATAACGGAACGAAATAGCAGAGTTGTCGATTACGAGAAGGAACGAAGTTATCCGTTTGGTGGTGCAACACGAAAAATCGACATATCTCGTGACCGGCTGAGAATAACTTTTACGATCGGTATAATTACAAAGCATATTTGAGAGAATGTGTGTGTGTGTGTGTGTGTGTGCGGCTATTTACGTTTTTTCATCGTTTATCCTGATAAGTTATTTCACGCTCTGCTCAGCGGCATTTACGTTCAAGCGAAATCCCACACTATGGCAATAGGAGAAAATTGAAGGATCAATTGAACGCTGCTCCCACTGTACACGTATAACTGACAAATACGACTGGTTATCGTCATTGTTACCGCCCTTTTGTATTTGTAAAAAATAAAAATACCGATTTGGACAGTCGCAATTTCATGTTTCTCTGAGATTACCAACAATTATACAAATGGAAGTTTGAACGTCATATAAAACCGCATTGCTGCTTGCGCCGTTCAGAATATACGCGATTGAAAATTAAGCAAATTCCGCCGGTACTACTTGAACGGGAATCTTTTGTATTAGAGGTTCTGGAATGTAGATTATAAATTCAGCAACAGCGACGATAGAACGTGTCACCGCGGTTAAAGAGAAATGGCGGCATTCGTTTACCCCGTGCCTCCGTGGATTTTTTGAAGCTTACATCGTCCACTGCACGCAAGAGTGATTTTACAAGTATCGAATGGGGTCAGGGGATGGCGCTATAGCGATACGGTGCATGGCGAAACATACCGAGCAGCAAAGAAAAATTACAAAATAAATAACATCAGGTTCTCTCTACGAAAGCTTCTCTATCAAGGATACGTCCAGATATGTACTCGACGGTAGCGTACCTCCGGTTGTCGGGTAATAGCTTTGACTGATGTTCCACAGATATACGGCTTTTTACGGATACCTGCAGATGACGCGACCTTGATAACATTTCATTTCTCTGGATACGTAACTGGCAAACATCTGCTCGAACGAGGCCCAGTCGACGCCAGAGGGCAAGGGAGCCGCAGAATTCTTTGGTAAACTGGGACATTATCCAGTTGAATGTAATAAAATTTTTCGTTTCTCACATGCGAAAGAAGATACATGCAAATAGATGAATAGAGGAACGAAGTATCAAATGTATACATATATGAATATACATATGCAACTGGGTATATTATAATGGAATTGTAATAAGGAGGGCAGTTCTAACCGGATCGGCCGACAAACCGTCTTGAGGAAATTTCATTGGGGAGACGCCGCGTATAGTCTCGTCGAAGTTCGGGGGAAGTATCTTTTCACATTGCGTTTCGTACTTCCGACAAATCTGTACCAGCGCAAGAATATATTCTGCCTTGTTCGTTAACACTTCCAACCTGACAATACCGTCGTTGTAAAGGGTGGACATTGTCGTTGCTCCTGCCCTATCTTTCTTTCGATCTGAAATCCATATTACCTCGCGCACCAGCTTGTAAAAGTATGAAATTTTCGAAAGGGTCTAACCGGATAAGAATGGAGAAACTGCTCCCCGATGTTAATAGATCTTGGGGCATACCATTCGATAGGTCTCTAATAAAAAGCCTAAAAAATCGGAAAAAATTCAGAAGTATGCACACCATTGGGCGTAATATCTGTGATTTTTTTCATAATTTTCTATGAAGCCAAACCAGAGAAATCGGGCAGAAACGGTAAAATACGTTTTACTCTGTAACTACCCGCATAGTAGGGGTAGCCGTTTCATACTTTGCAGGAAGGGTCGTTTTAGAGACCTATCGAATGATATAGCCAAAGATCAATTAGTTTGGGGGCACTTTTTCCATCCTTATCCGGCGAGACCCTTTCGGGCGACTGCGAGCCAAGTACCAGCGTCGTGCGTTGAAAATGGCAGAGGATAGAGGATATCAACGATCTCGGGGTATAGACTATGTGTAATTAAGCACGAGAATCTTTGAAGCATGGAAAATTGGATAAACGGTTTACCATGCACAAAATTCTCGTTCATTTTCCGATACGTGGTACGAAATACGTTAAATTGGTCGGAAAGTTGTTGGAGTTGTTTCACAGCATCCCGCTCGTAGAGCAATATCTTCTCCCGAATTCGGGCGATTTCCTCAAACAGAGCTTCCGTTCGGAGAGTCTGTCGATTTATCGTTCGCCGATCAGCACGATCCTTTTCGTCGATATCTTCGTACAACTTTCTCCGTTGTTCCGTATCTAAGAACAGATAATAGTTTGCCGATGCAGGAGCGATCGGCGTTATCGATGTAAGTACATGTACTGGTTTTGGTCGTACGACATCGCATCGACATTGACATGATGACGCGGTCTAATAAAGATATGATACAAACTTTTTCGATAAACCGAAAGTATCACTCGCGATATGTCCCACATATCGGAGAGACGTTTTTCAAGCAACGTCGCGGTCATTTTTCTCTCGTTCCTCGCGTCTTCGGCGAATGCGTCGATCTTACCTTGTAAAATGATAATCACACTAATTACCATTGGCGTAAAATATTGAGATACTTCGAAGAGCGATACTCTGCTTCGAAATACTAGGCGTTGGAGCTCGAGCCTAGTGCGAAATTTATCAAATCCAACACTATTCGGAGATACAGAGAGAGAGAGAGAGAGAGAGAGAGCGATTTGACGAGACAAAAGCGCCCCTTACTAAGAGCGACACTTTTCGCGGCACTCGAAAGATCTTCCAGGCGGCGAGTCGTGAGCCAAACTGCATTTCGCAAAAGAGTCTCATCGTTATCTCGTCGAGAAGCGATTTTTCGCAAGTCTCTGTTTCTCACGCCCAACGTTTCCTCCAAGTGTGAACGAAAAAGCCTCTCAGCGTTTCGCGATCGAGTCCGTTGAATCTCCATCGATCTCCGAATTACCTCGGCATGCGAGTTTGAGCTCCTTCGACGCTGGTGATCGGCCTCGCGGAGAGCGTTCTTCAGAACGGCGATTCTGAAAGACCACCGAAAAGCCCTCGCGGTATTAGTAGTTGAACGGTGAAGAAGATTGTAACTGCGGGTGCGACGCGAGGGAACGGAACGGTACCGGTGATCTCCAAGGTCGAGAGCGCGGTCAAACGTGCGTCTAGCAATTTCGACGTTTCGTTCCATCTCCGGGACTTTCGTCTGCACGATCGCCTCTCGCCCGATAGATTTGCGGTCGCATTCCGCGTGCAAAGCACCAAGCCGAATTTCACGCGTCAACTCCTTTTCTTTGGCGATTCGAGCGCTTTCCAGCGATTTCTTCCTCCGCTTAGGAGCCATCCTATCTCCACTCGATCGGAGTGTCGGAGTATCCGTGCGGTCGTGGCTGTTCTTCGACTAGTCTGAGCGTAATCGTCGCAACCGACAACGTTCTTGCCACTTGGGACCCTGGGATTCGTGAAAACGCGTCAATCGACGTATCGTTCCTCCGCTTGGCCATTCTTCTGTTTCCCGATCGATATTTCGATCATCTTTCCTCTTTGCTTTCCGATTATCGCTCCCCGTTCGTAGTCTTCCCCCGTTCGTGGTCTTCGGGTTTAGATAATATCAGAAATGTTGAGCGCGAGATCGTCAAGCAAGTCGGAGCATACGCGATGGAACTCGTGCTATTATTGGGATGCATTCGGCATGATAGAGGGAAGAAACGAGACCACCGAAACACGATATAACCGACCATTTGGTATTCTCCTGGTGAGACGCGTGAGACGTTATGCTAATCGGAAGCTCTCGGTAGCCGCAAACCGAAGGTCGTGCCGACATATAGATCGCGCTTTGACGAAAACTTGGATTTTCATGGACTTGCCATGGACCTGTCATGGGCTTGCCATGGATGTTCTTGTTCGCCGATCAACGACGTCGCGTTGAGGAATGCGTTGAGCAGCGGGGAACAACGGGGAGGAAGGGAGAAGCCGATTCTTCCCGTTCGACATCCGGTTGAAGTGAAACTTTTGCAAAGTCATCGGCTGGGTTCAATGTCGCGAGACACGGGCGTGCGAAGCAGGTAGAGCGGAAGGGAAAGATCGAGTCGAGGGAAGAGAGGGGAAAGGTTTACTCGCTTCTCGAGCAAACATCTCCGGTAGGACGAAGAGAAGAGGATTGGTTGGTCCCGCTGTTCGGAGAGACGAGAGTCGCGAGAAACTAGTTTCCGCGGGAGAGAGGCGGAGACGGGCGAGTCTCGAGGTTTTCGTATAAATGTCATTCGTTTCGTCAAATTTCGAGAAATTCGAAGCTGTCTTTTGTAGCATAGCCGAGGCAGGCGCGTCTCGCGTCCTCCGAACCAGGGACCGAAACTCCAAAGGAACAACGAAGGATCTCGTCTCCATGGCGATGTCGAGCTTGGGGGCGATCGCGTTGTCGCTGCTGCTGGCGATAGTGCTCGTGGAGGGCGTCTCGACGGTCCACTCGGCACCGACGACACCCCGAATCCCGAAGGAGAAGGTTTCGAGTTCCGAAGGCTTCCGGAACGAAGGTGAGGCGATCCAGGAGACGGTGAGACGACAGAAGAGGGCTCCTCTCGGGAAGAAGCTCGCTCTACTCGGAGGAGCCGCTCTGATCGGCAAGAAGGCCCTCGTACTCGGCGGTACCAAGGCCGTCCTCGGTGCCGGTCTTCTCGGTGCTACCTTGTACAAGGCCAAGCAGTGAGTATCGCTTCGTCCCGTACTTGTGTTTTATCGAGACGCTATAACGACTCACTGCTTCGCTTTCGTCAGCCATGGCGGCGGTTATGGCTACGGACACGGACACGGCCACGATTACGACCACGGCCACGGCCACGGCCACGGCTACGGCAACGGCGGTGGTTATCCCATAGAACAGCATCACTATCATTATCATTACGAGGAACCCAGTTACGTGGAAAGTCATCCTCCTTACGAGCCAAGCTGGGGACACGCGTCCAACTGGGCGGCCGGATCGGGGTAAGAAAGGCAATTCCAATGGACGGAATTTCATCGGTCGGCTCGCAACTCGCTCCGACGTTCGAGCAATGGTCCATGGTCGGCCCTTTGTCGCAGGTGGTATCGATGAACGTTACGGAACGCGGAGTGGTTCGTGCCTCGGGACTTTTCGCGGTGCTTGGCCGATGACGTTCCATGTTCGGAAAAGCCTGCGCATCGATCGTCGCAAATACGATCGTGAAAAGTCCTTCCTGGCGGAATCAGCTGGAGGGAGAGTCGCATGGACGATCGGCCGAGGGCGAGAATCCGCGCCTGTTGGATCGCCATCGAAGGAGCGAGGCGTCACTATCGGCGACCGATATCGTGATTGCCGCTGGTCGCCTTGCCACCGACAACGGACCGTTCGCTGTGCTTCCGAATCTTACGATCGAAAGATCGAATATCGATGCGAATAAACGGGAACAACGAGTAACAAATTTCTTTCCCGTATCTTCCTTCCCGCCCCGAACGCTACTCTCGCGCAAAGAAAGATCGTCGTTGATCGGTACGGTACAGTTCCAAGCCGCGGGCGATTGCGCGCGTTCCGAAATTTGCAACGACGGCACGTTCGCTTCGCAGTGAGTGAAACGAGTCCCGCGATGAAAGGGACGCGCGACATTGCGAGACAGATTTCCGCGAGTCGAACGTGCAACGCCCGCCGCGCGACGTGTCGGAACGACGCGTCCGAGCGACGTGTCCGAGCGATGCGACGATGCGAAAGCATTCCGGCAACGAGCCTAACTTTGCGTAATTTCACGTGTCGCGAGGCTATCGGTAATCTACTTGGAAACGTCTTTTCTTTACCTTGCCTTTCGTGTAACTTTCTCTTTCGTCGATGCCTCGTCTTTCGTAATAGCCGGTGTTTCGCTTCTGTCGCATCCCCTTGCTAACGTAACATTGCAACTCGACCCTTCGAACGAGCAGATTACGATGACGATCGAGGCGTCGCTCGATCGTCAACATTTCAACCGTGCCATGCATTTGCATTTCACTTTTCTGACATTTTTATCCCGAGAATGCCATATTTGGTCCCTTTTTTTATTAACCCGGGGGCCTGTATTATACGTTTCGCCCTCCACGATTCGAACTTGGCGTTCCATACTTTCGATCGAATACCGAAGGTAGGTAAAGTCGTCGAACCGCGCGCTCTTCGGCATTTTTCGAGTAGGAACGAAAGGCCCCGCGCGCGCGCGCGCGCAAACTCGCTTCTCGATCGTCGAGCGATCTTTGGAGAGTAATTATCGCGGGAAGTCGTAGCAGTGAATTCGTTGGAAGAGCAAACGACAGACTTTTACGGAGGAGCGATGCGCGAATTAGAGTCGAGACGCGTCGATCGGATTGCGTAGGTGCGAGGGCGCGTTGACGCGTTCGATCCGTTTGCCCGATCGAGGGCTCACGGAACACGGCGACCACCTACGTTCTACCTCCTACCTTCTAGACCGCTCTGTTGCCCAACCTCGATCACCGATCCGCTCGAAATTTCGACCATCGAAAATCTTGGCGCTCCGTTTATTCGCGACACGCACCAATTCGACGAGTCACTCGCTCGGCATACGAAATATCCGAAACGGAGAGCGGAGAGCTGTTTGTGAGATGAAAATTGAGACGATCCAGCGTTGCTCGTAGCGATTCCATAACCATCAATTTCTCAACTCCGGCATCGAGTTTCCTATCCTGTTGCCATATAGGCGAAAAATTTGTCTATTCTTGTCTCGAAACCGTTGCCTTCTTCCTTCTTCCTTCTACGGGGAAACCCGACTCGCTCGTCGTTGCGTGCATCGAGCGATCGGCCACCCCTCTGCGAGAAGCAAGAGATTCGAGGGGACTGTGCGTCGATCGAGGAAGGGCCGTTTTCGACAAGGCCTACCGTTAACGGGGGAATACGGTTCGCGGGTAGGAGTTCCCGCGTGGAGGGAAACGATGGTCAGGGAGGGACCGGCCGCCGGGGGTGCTTCGGCGATTGCAGTTGGAGCGGTATAAAGTCGGCCAGCTACTCGACCAACAGTCACAGCCGCTCGAACAATCGGAACGTCCATCGTCTTCCTCGAGACTCTTCTTTAATTTCGTTGCCTCCGTTGCCCTTGTCCTGGCACATTCATCCACGGTACACGTTTCCGCCTCTCCGTTCGCCCATCCATCTCATATCGTTTCTAATTTCTTTCGTTTTCATTTTCATTTTCTTTCGACAGATGCGCGTCTCGATTCTCGTACTCTTGGGCGCGATCTGCTGCTGCCTCGCCCTCGATACTTTCCCGGAAGATGCCTTGCAAACTGAAAGGGAATACCGAAAAGGGATATCGAGCGACGTCGGCATCGGAGAACCGGGAAGCGAGCAAGACTTGCCGATTCACTCGAGACCAAAGCGAACGCTTCTACTGAAGAAGAAGCTTCTCGGCGCAGGACTTTTGGGCTTTGGCCTTGGTATCGCAAAAGGGTAACTTCCTTCCTTCCTTCTAGCTTCTAGCGTCTAACTTTTCATTTCTCCGCGACTTCCGCCCAATTTTCGCCACGTCGTCGGCTTTATCCTTCTCGATCCGTCTCTCTTTCAGGTACAAAGCCGGCCATTACACAGCCCCGGAGGTTCACCACGTTTACTTGTCTCCTCCGCCGTCTCCACCAGCGATCAAGTACATCGAGTACGTCGAAAAACCCGTCTTCGTCGAGAGGATCGTCGAGAGTCACGGCCATGGCTCGAGAGGACCGCAAAAGGACCCTCTACCTTCCTACGGGTGAGCATAGAAGCGAAGATCCCGAATCTTCCTCTTTCTGCGCCGGCTAATTTTAACGTAATCATCTATCTTCCTTCCCTAATGCGATTGCAGAGTCTGGTAAGGAGGAAGCTCGCGTAAAAATCACTCTGTCCTGTCAACTATTCTGCCAACGTTCCAAAATCGCCGAGAGGACGTCGACGCGAAACGACGCGGTCGAAATTTTCAAGCGACTGCGCGCACGCTTATACCCTAAGTTGAAATTAGAAAAGTACAGTGTGTCAATGTATATTTGTGTACAAGATGTTGCGTTAAGAGGAAAAGGAAAAAGAAAAAAGAAAAATAACTGACAATGAGATAATTGTATCGTTTGCCGAGGCTCTTCTCCAATCAACTCTGAATTCCTGGAACCACGCGACAAACGGATTTGCAAGAAAACCAGATCGCGCGCTGATCGTCCAATTAACTTTATTTTTATTGCCCAAAAAGACATCCTTGAACGCGCAATTCGACGTGGCGTTCGTTTCAAGAGGTACGCGCGTTTCGAGCCACCCTAGGCAGAAGTCGACGCGACGGGGAGCCGATGCTCCACTATCTGGGTCCACCGACTTGCCATTCGAGAGCGTGTTGTCTTTGTAATGCAACGGGTCGCGACGCCACGCTGAGAACGACGATCGCGCGACGCGGCCGATCGGACGACCCTCTTTCGTCTCTTTCTCCGTAAGACTTTCCCCAAGTCTTTTCGTATGACAGGAGCGACGATTCTCGCTCATCTTCCGCGTTGGCTTAATTACCTTCGTCGAATACCGTTTTTGCCCCCTGTTCTCGTAAATGCGAGGAAAGCTCTATCCGTTGGATCGGAGAGAGAGGGAAACTTCCCCGAACGGCTTACCAGAGTAATTGGCTGAGTTACAATCTATCGATCTATCTATCTATCTATCTATCTATATATCTCTCTATCTCTCTATCTATCTATCTATCTATCTATCTATCTATCTATCTACAAACACATAGCCCCTTTTTACGTACGATACGGAACGATACGACACGATACATCCGAAACATCGATTATTGCGTTATCACCCGGAATACGTATACTCGTAATTGTCTCTTGGTTTTTGTGCGTATGCGCGTCTACGGATACGTTCGTACGTTACGACGCATTGCCTCTCGATTGACCGTCGGCGTTGCGCTTTCGTTTCTTTCGTTTCATTCGTCAACCGTGAAACGCGAACACCGTTGCGTGCTTGCAGGTACCTTGTACGTCCTCGCCGTTTACGCCTTTTCCTTGATCCTCGACAACGTTGCTCCAAGTTTCGGTCGAGAATATTTGTCAAATCGTAACTCTACTTATTTCCACCACCATCAAACGCGCAAACGTCTACAACGGAGATTGTCGTACGCCACAAAAAAAAAGATTTCTATTGTACGTACATACATTCCTACACACTCGCACGTTCACGCCCATTCACACGCGCACTTACATATACATATTGTCACTCTTTTTTACATAAATTCTCATCAATTGCGCACGAATTACGCCCCAATGCCAATTTCCCTGTAAGACTACCTCGCATCGGTCGATTCCTTGCTCGGCCGGTCGAATCGGTTTAGATTTCACGGCAGCAGACCCAAATAGAACTCAGTCGTTAAAGTATGCCCGAAAAAATCAGAGTCTCCTTCGATGAGAATTTTCGACGAGTTGTCCCTGATAGAAACCATCCACGATAGAAGGCAGATCTAATCGGTGAACGATACCGGAAAGCTCTCTCGCATTCCGATCGCCGAATCGGTCTTTGGGTTTTAGGGAAGTTGACGCCGGTGAGCATAACCGTACGTAAGAGGATACGGTGGAAGTTGCAAATGTAAATACAAATGCTAACGCGACGTTTGCACGTCGTGTATCGCGTTAGCGAAAAAAGCAGCGAGTCGCCGACGCGGCAGCGCTCGTTCTCGAGATCCGCTCTTCGAGCCCTTTTTCCTACGATCGAAATGCCCGGGGTCGACATGGCGAAATTTTTAACGATCGCGCGATCTTTCGTGGCAAAAGAACTCGGAACGTTGTCTCGCCGAGTCGCTTGTCCGCCGAACCGTAGCTTCCGCGGATCCGCTTCAACGGAGGGACAAGGATTCGACGGAGAGCGAAACGGAGGCGGCGTGCCGATAATTATGAAGAAGCGGCTTGTGCCCGGGAGTCGAGGGAACCTCCTCGATCCGTTCCAAATCATTCGCAGCACCTGCGCTGTTTTGCTTGTACAGTCGCGGTGTCGTCCTAAGATTTGGTTGCTGTTGCTGTTGCTGTTGCTGTTGCTGCAGCTGATGATGATACTGTGGCTCGGAGAAGCCGAGGGATATTGGCTCGTCCGCTCGATCGAGGCTGAACTGCCTCTTGAGTAAACGGCAACCCGAACTTCTTCCTGCGAAGGAAAGTTGGAAAGGATTAGGACGCACGGTCGGGCCCTGCCGGAGTGCGCTCGACAGACTCGTCCGTGGCAGAGGCTTTGCCGAGAAAGAGAAAAAGTCCTCGTCACTTGCCGTGTTGATCGTTCGGGGAAAGACATCTGTAGTGATTGTACGGACTGCTCAAATCGTTTTCGTCTATAAATCCGGCAATTCTTCGATGACGTGCCGACGCTGTCGCCGGCGTCGCCCCCGGACCCGGAACCGGACCCGGAACCGGAACCGGAACCGCAACCGGACTCGGACCCTGTCCCTGTCCCGGTCTGTACGGAACCGTGGTGGAGCTCGCGACGGAGGCGAGAGACGTGCTCGAGGCACCGAGGACACTTGGCGCGACGATCTGTTCCGCGCAAGATCCAGAAATCGAAGAAATTCCAAGGGACGCTTGAGTTTCACCGGAAGGGCTCCTCGCTGCACTGGGAACGCTTCGGCGATCACCGGTCGTTGGAAGCCGCTCGTCTCTCGTTCTTCTCGGGGAAGAAACGTCCGCGGGATCGGCCGCCGATTTCACGGAACAACTCGAGGAAACGGTCGTTCGGACCGTCTCTCCCTCTTCCGGCGGAACCACCGTTGCAACGCCGCCGTCGTCGTCGAGAGCAACGGCGACGGCGGCTTGGCTCATGACTCGGACTTCCCTTCCGTCGTCTTCCGTTCCAGATTCCTCCCTCCTGTCGCTTTCCCCCGTTGAGAAGAAAGGGGCTGCCTCGGGCGTGGATGCGATCTGTCTCTCCGGTGACTCGGGGGGTTCCTCGTTTACCATACTCTCCGCGATTAGACTCTCGTGTAAACTTGGCAGGTTCGAGAGCATGAAATTCGAAGAATCTTTGTCAATGCATTTCTCGAGAGTCGTAAATACCTGTGAGGTCGGTTCATGGACTCGAGCGGCAAAGAAGTACGATCTCGCGTGTCGTACTCTTCAACAGAATACGTTGATACGCTATGGGATTGGAGGACAGAAAAAAAAGAGAGAGAGTGGGAGCGACGGAGAGACAGGGCTGAAGGTATGCGCTGCCGACAGCGAGCCTCCCTTCGCCTCGACCACACGAATCTCGCATCTACAAACGCGCACGAATGCTTTCCTATCGACTTACCCGTGGTTCTCCCTGCGGATGGCGGCAGTATGGCAACAGATAAAACGATTAAAAATCTGAAAAGCAAACAGCTCGAGTGAAGATCTACCAATCGCGAAGACCGCGGGCAAATGCAACGATACTGACTTTTTTCCGCGAGAAAGCTCGACCAACGTGTAAGACTAATTGTGTAAATGTAAGCCGAAAGGAAAACGGGAGAACGGGAAAACGAGGACAGAGAGAGGCAACTGAAAAATGTCGTGAACCCTCTTCGCCCGAAATCTTGGCATTTCGGGTGCGTGGGTATTCGTCGCAGAGAGGGAAAAGGTGAGAAGGCGCGAAAAAGAGCGTCCGTTGCGCGTCGGTCGGAAAGCGTGAAAAACCGTGGAAGACCAAGATATATCGACGATGCTTCCAAGGACTCACCCGAGAGGAGGCGGCGTTGGAAGTTCCTTGTCAAAGCCCTGCTTCCCCAAAAGCCAATAAGTCGGCATTTTTCCTTTCCCCTTGACGTCCGTTCTTCCGCGGTATTCAATGCGGTATCCACCAGCCTCGCACAGCCGATCTCGCGTCGCTTGGCTGAGGTGTATCCGCCACGGTGCACCGGTCGATTCCATTCTCGAGGCAGTGTTGACCGTGTCACCGAACAGACAATACCTCGGCATCGTTAAACCGACGACGCCGGCACAGCAGGGACCTACGTTGGAGCGCGTAATCGTTAGCTTCGGCCGTTCCGTGAGGTTCAGGCAAACTAAACTAAACTAAACTAGTTTTGGCCGACAACGAACGTCCAGCAATGAACGACCAAGAACGAAACGTCGCCGTTGGAGAAGAAAACTCGGACAAGGACGAACCCGTGTGTAGTCCGATCCGTAGTCTGAGCTGGGTTTTCGGTAGGTGCCTCAGCTTGAATTTTCCACTTTGATGCAGCAGATCAAGGGCCATCGTTGCTATCTGCGAGGCGTGATCGGGTATTCTTACGGGGCAACCGCCCACCACCATGTAAGCGTCTCCTATCGTTTCGACCTGTCGCGATTTCCAAAGGAACGGGTGAACACGATTTTGTCGCAAGATAATTCCTTTATTTATCGCGCCTACCTTGTATACCGTGTACGCGTTGATAGTCGCGTCGAAGCACGTGTAGAGATCGTTGAGAAGGTCGACCACCTGAAAGGGCGTCGAGTGCGCCGAAATTGTCGTGAAGCCGACAATGTCCGAAAAATATATCGTCACCTCGCGAAACTCCTCGGGATCGACGGGCATGCCCAGCTTCAACTTCTCGGCGACCGAACTGCAAAACGTTTCCGCATACGCAAATCGGCATACCCCGCTCGAGTCGCGTCGAGTAACTTCTCCCCGCTCAACTAGATCTACCTATCCTACTTCCTGCCAGCTCCAATTATCTCGACTACCTACTCCGAACGAACGAACGAACGACCGACTTTACCTGGGTAACATTCTGTTCAAAAGCTGCTCCGTCTTCTTCTTCTCCATGTCGAGCTGTTCCGTCCGCTCTCTTATAAGTTCCTCCAAATTGTTCGAGTACTTTTCCAACATTTGAAACATCGTGTCGACAAAGTTGACTTTCCTGTTGACCGAAGGAGAAAGGATCACGGCGGAACGAGCGGCGATTCCGAGATTAAGGGTTCAATTTCAAATTCGAGAAATTACCTTCCGTGGTTGAGCTTCTTGAAGAGATCGTGAACGTCGTCAAAGTCTGGCCGCATATCGGCAGCCTCGGCCCAGCATTGCCGCATTATGTTTATCGCTTCCGGCGGGGCGGCACCCTTACTCACGGACGGTCTGATGAGCGGTGGTGGTTTCATCACCTTCTCGATTATGTCTGCGGCGCGATTACGTCTGTTTTTATCGAGGAAAGATGGCGATAAATGCTCGAGCCACGATCGTCCCTTACCTTCCGGGGAGAGGGCGAGCATGCAAAACGGTTCTCCGCGGACCACCACTTCCTGCATTATAATACCGAAGCTGTAAACATCGCCCGGCTGTGTTCCCTTCTTCCGCAGGTTCGGGTGTCTCAGCAGCTCTGGCGCGGTCCACAACAAATCTGCACCGATGTTTTCCAACATTACCGGGTCGATCGTGCGTCTCATCGCCGATGATCGAACATATACCCTACCTCGAGCCGTTTTCGCGGCGGGGCTGACGTTTTGCGTTTCGTAGAAAGCCGGCAAGCCGTAGTCGGTGACCTTGAGCACCCATCGGGCATCGATGACGCAATTGCGCGATGTAAGATACCCGTGCACGCGAATAGGCGTACCGTGAAGATACCGCATACCCTGACGAAACAGAGGGAGAAAGAGAACGCGCGCGCGAGAGAGAGAGAGAGATAGAGAGAATATCGTAGCTCGATAAATTGTAGCTCAATTTCGACCATTTCACCGATTCTCGACACTTACCCGCACGAGATCCGTGAGAAGGGACAGTCTGAACGACCAGTCGAGCTTGATCTCATCTTGTACCAATACATCCTCCAAGGAGCCCCTCGAGCAGTACTCGTAAACGAGGTACGGTCTCGCGGGCTCGTTCAGACATCCGATCAGAGGATTCAAATTTTCATGCCTCAGCCCGTGGATCTAGGTAGGCAAAATTATTCGTTCCAAGAGGCTCTTTCGCGTGCAACGTGTAACAATGACGTAATAACAATAGCAATAACGGTAACGATAACAAAGTGGGCGAACACATCTTTACCGTGACCAATACGTCCATTGCCTTGTTCTTCAGCTCAAAGTTGCCCTGACACGGTAATTCCTTCAGCTGCACCAAGTCACCCTAAGGAATACTCGTCCGAGTCACCACGCAAAATTCTCTCGTCGCTCTCTTTCCACGGTTTCACGTAGTTACGTTGCGCTTACTCACGTTGTATCTCGCTCGAGGATCTTTGAGAAAAGTGTGTCGCGTCAAATTTCCGCTACCCGCTTGCAAGTACGGCATCAACGACCCCACGCTACCCAGCTGAAGGAGATCGGGTTTTTCGACTTCCGGTCCTCCGAATTTCTCAAGCTGTTGCAGCCAGCAGCACAGCATCGTTTCGATACCTTCGTCTACCTGAAGTCACGTGTGTCGTGATTAACTTTTTATTTCACCCTCGATCTCACGAACCGGTCTTCTTCGACGAACGCTCGAAGAATCGAGACTCACCCTCTTCGAGTCCACTTGAGCCACTTGAGGGAAAACAAAGTCCGTCATCGTCAGGATGATCTTGTACGGTCCCTTGGACATTCTTTTCTTCAGCAGACGTTTCCTGCGAACATATAAGAACGAAATTACCGAACCAAATCAACGAGCAGATAGTAGCGTCTTTCAAACTTTCCAAATTGTTAGGCGATAGAATGTATACGCTACCATAAAAACGTTCGAGTCTCGATCGTACGACCGACAGGTACGAGAGCAACATATTCTTACGGCCAAAGTACGTAGGCACGTATACATACATACATACGTACATACATACATACATACATACATATATACATATATTCATACGTCCATGCATAATCCGTATATACATGTGTTTATATGCAATATTATGTACACATGCAGTGTACCTACGATAAAAGGTATGTGTGCACACGTGACACATGTATCGTATAATATTAGAAAGTTTGATTGGCCATCGGTGGGGCTCACGATTCGTTACCGGATTAAAAAGGCGCTCGCTATCGCGAGCGTGGTTATCAGGAGCGATCCCAAAACGATGGCTACGATATGTGTGGCGTGAAGCGACGATCCTCGGGAGACATTCGCTGAAAGGCAAAGTAATGATTTTTTCAGGATGGGCCCCCGATTGAAATTCTTCTTACAATTAGTCCAAACGGAACCCTTTCCTTTTCGCTCGAAACGCACCTTCGCACTCAACGTTAACGTCGACGTCACACTCAGGCGGCTCGGAATTTTCCGCGAAACGAAACGCGGCCGCGTTCGGAGATAATGTTCGAAAGTAAAGCTCCTCCTGTCGTTCGATGGCGAGCATGATGGGTCTCCAGACATCGTCACACCAATCCAGCAAAGCGTACGTATACATCTTGTTGTTTCGCGCATCTATGCTGCCGTTGTCTCGCGTCAAGATGGTCAAACTCTCGTTCAGCCGATCCAACAGACTCGGCCTCGCATATTCTTCCGTGCCATTGTACAGTCTCTCTACGTCGTACCTGCGAACGTTTCCAAGAGAAGCCGGACAGGTAACAGCGGAAAGGACGACTCCCTTCCTCCCCTCCGTAGAAACGACCACGGATTATGATGGAAAGCTTACCTCTGATCGAAGGGCATTATCGCCAGCAGACTGGCCAAAGTGCCGGCGCTCAAATTCTTCGAAGGGAAAAATCGGCGATCAAACCGCGTTTCCCGACCATCGTCCTCGCCCCCTTCCTCTTGTTCCATCGTCATCCGCATCTCCTTCTCCGTCACCTTGTCCCTCTCCTCCCCGGCCGCCGCTTCACCGTCGTAATCGTCGAGCAACGAACTCGTCGACCAACGAGCCCTGTAAGTTACGTTGAAGGTAGAAAAATTGGAAGACGTCGAGCCGCTCGGTGGAACTGGAACGGACGAATCGAGGGAGGAATCGTCGGTGAGGTTGCTTCTGGGAAGGAAGGCATCGTCGTCTTCCGGCTGGATCATCACGATCATGGAATTCGAGAGAGGATTGGAAGCTCGTCGAGCGCCGTCCAACTCGGCAAGAACGTGGCCGATCGACTCGTCCTCGTCCATCGTAGGCAAACAGATCAGCGTAGCTGCGTGAAAGGTGAATTTCGAATTTACCTCGAGCCGCCTCCGATTGCCACGAGACGGGCTTACCTTTGCGGGAGAGGCCGTGCGCGGGTCGCAGAAGTTTCCGAACTTCGTCGGGAGAAGCACGATACGGTAATATCGTGCGGTACCGTAAACCTATTCCGATCCTTCGAAGACGGTTTATCAGACTTCTCTCGAAACTCGACCATGGCTCGCGATCTGCAATGCGAGAAACCTCGCTCAACTGCGGAAGTCGGTGACGACCGGACCATAGAAGGCCCGCTTCGAAGAGAGAGAGAGAGAGGGACTCACCAGTCCCCACGATGATCACCGTTCTCCACCCGAGACGGTGGAACGTCTCCGCCAGAGCGTTCGCCATCGATGGAAACGACGGGGACAATCGAATAACGGAAGAACCTTCCTGCTGCTGCTCCTCCTCCTCCTCCTCCTCCTTCGAAAGCTCTCTCTGAAACGTCCGTCGCGCATACGCTTACCGACGATCGCTTTATCCGCCTATCTACTATTTACGAGCCTTGCTTGCCACCTTTACCCTCTTTGCCGCCTCTATCGTCACCATTTTTCAGTCCCGTTTCGTCGTTGCGCGTCGCAAGCTATCTGCTCACGTTTCTCTCATACGGCTCGAGCTAAAGGGAGAAAGGAGGCCCAAAGAGGGGACCGGCGGCGACGCGGCGGCCAATTTGTCGCGAGGCGATGGTTCTACGATAATTGCATGCGTCGCCTTGTCGTCGTCAACGACGAACAAGTCAAACGGGTGGACGGAAGGTGCGGACTCGGGAAAAAGAATCGGTCGGATGTTTTACCAGAGGACACGTCCAAGTGAGCAGTGGCACGTTCCAAAGACCAGCAAACTTTACGACGATCTCGCACACGGAAGAATCCAGGGCAGCCACGAGGGCTCTCGTCCTTCCTTGCTCGAGCACGTTCAACAGATAGCCGAGGCCCCTGTCCTGAGTTTCGCACGTCACTGCGCAAGTCATTTCATTCGTTCGTCAGGTTGAGCCTGATTCTCTCCCTCCCTCTCTCTCTCTCTCTCTCTCTCTCTCAGGGAGAAGGGGAGAAAGGGAGAAAGGGAGAGAGTCCCTTTTGCGGCCTTCAAAGGACTTACCGGTCGTGGGCGTCACGATTATATCCGCCGCAAAGTCGGATCGCTGCACGAAATCTTCAATCTCCCCAACGTCGAGTTCTCCATCGCATCGTCCTCTCAGAAAAATCGTCACACGAGCATCCCAGGTCGTGTTCGAGGGATACGACGTGCAAGGCGCGTACTCCCCCCTCGGGAGAAGGTAACATCCGGACAAGATCGCGATCGAGATCCACGACCGAAGCCTCCGCAACGAGTTCCCGGCCATCGGCCCTCGACCGCCTTTCCCCAAACGCGTCCGCCCACCCCTTTTAACCTCCTTGTCTTTTCCTCGCTTATCCACCACCTTTCCCTTCCCCTTAACCCTTCCTTTCTCTTTCTTCTCCTCCTTTTCCTTCTCCTCCTCCTTCTCCTCCTTGTTCTCGTTCTTCGCCGATATCGCGCACTTTCAAGGACGGACAACTCTCGCGACCCTCACGACCCTCTCGACCCTCTCGACCCGATTCCCTTGGACAAACTGTCCTGTTCAGTTGTCAGTTGTCAACGTTTACCAAAGATCACGCTGTCAAGTCCAAGCCACCGCCGAAACCTTTCCTCTCGATGACTCTCCGAACCCAACAAGGGGCAAGGAAGAAAATCCACTGCTGGAAATATCTTTTTTGCCGTTTAGTCGCGCGATTTTCTCACGATCGCGATCGTCAGGATGCGTTCTCTCCGACCGGCGAGTATAATTCGCGTCCTCGCTGTTCTCTTTCTCCTCATGATGTCGTACAGGATGTCGTCTTTCCGGTAGCAAGCTTCCGTCAGTCGGAGTGTACGTTACTCGACCGATTCAAGGGCGGCCGATGCGACGCATCCGACCGTCTTCCGATCGGTAGTGCTCGTTCCGTCGTTGATTGGCAGCTCCGGTCGATGACAGCGCATTTTGCGTTATTAAAAGTTATCGCCGGATGTCGCGGAAAGCGCAGAATTTCCGTCTATCCTCGAGCAAATCGTAAGACAAACCTTCGCGTCAATTTTTCTCGGCGTGGAGACGGATTACGTGTTGCATCCAACTGAAGAAACTCGAGGGCTCGTGTACCGGCGAAACATCGAAATATAAGCTGGTAGCAATTATCGTTGCGGATCGGTTAAATACGGCCGCTCGGCTCAAACGGAGAAACAGAGAAGCATCGGCACCTGCGACCTGCGACGACCCAACGGCTCCCTGACATTTCCCGCCATTTCCTGCTGCCCGACACCAACGAATCACGATCAAAATAGACATCGAGTAGGCGCGCGCCGGAGTTTCACGCGAGAAGAAAGGAAAAGTCACCGGTCGACGTCCACCCACTGCAACCGCGATAAAACCGATCAAAACAAAAGAAAAAGATCATAATGTTTTCCGTACGAAACCGTGAACGCCATCCGATCGCCCTGCCATTAACGGAGCATCGTTATTTATGGTAAGTTAATTTAACGCGCACGGCCGTCAAACGAACCGAGTAACGATAATCAGAGCGTGGACGATCTTTTCGTACAAAAAAGGTACGTGCAATTACATTACGCTAGATTAATCTACTGTAAACATTTTCCAGCGCATTTAGTATTCACCGATATTATAAATAAACTCGACTCTGCACTTTCTAATCGATTACGTGGGTTACGTACTGAGCTCTTTTTTCCATTACTCTCCAACGGAAACCAAACAAACCAAAGGACGATTCGCCGTCCCTTCTCGTCTAAATGAAAGTTTCGTCATGAAACCGAGGGGAAACTTTTTCCCCAACTATGAGCATGTAATCGTGGCTGATCTGTAAATATAATTTCTAGCTTCTCAACTTGAATTTTTATTCCATTTTTCTCCTACGCACGAGCAGACATCCGAAAACTTATCCTCGTAAATTTATCTCACCCTCTCTCCAACCCAATCTCATTCCCTCCGCCCCTCAACAACCCCTGCCTCCTGCAACCTCTCTCGCTCTTTGCCTACCTATGATAAAATCAAAATAGTCATTCCTGAGAACACAGCTTCCAGGCCGATCAGAGACGTCTCCGCTCCTTTCGGAACAAAGCCGCTCGAGATCTCGAGTTACTCGATCCGAAGGGCAGCAGAATTTCCTGTCACGCGACTAACAATTGTCCTCGAATATTCCCAGCAAAGGTTCATCCCCCTGCTCACCGATAAGGACCATGTTATCGCTTTGGACGGGTCGCGGTAGGTCGCGCAGTTTCTTCCTCACGGACACCGACGCAAAATTCAACCACTTTTCTTCCCGGCGGTCGACTGCTCGACTGCTCGACCGCTGGTCCGCTGGACCGCTGGACCGCTGGACCGCTGCACCGCTGGACCGCTCGACCGCTCGACCGAACGACCGAGGCCCGACTCGTCGAACCCCTTACCCGATGTGTCTCCTTCCCTCATATATTTTCGCTCCGAGGAGCGTCAACGTTCGAATACGAGAAAGATATTCCATCTCCTTTACTCTTCTCGAGAGGAGAAACACGGATACTCCTGTTCCGTGGCTTCTCTAATAAGACGAAAACTGCCAATGCGATAGACACGACGAGCGCCGAGTTTCGAACACGTTCCGGGCGATCCGCTCCGTAGGAGGATTTCCCTTCCTACCTTATCCCTCTATCGTCGAAGAGGGATACCGTCGAGCCTCGTTCATTGTCTCATAGCTATCGGTCGTTTCCCTGCACTGTCGGGCTTAGCTCTCGATTTAGCGAGCAAAGGAAGAAGAAATTGGAGAAATTCGCGCGCAGGACGATCAGGGCTGTCACTGCAAACGACGGAACATCGCACCATCGACAAAGTAGGAGTGATCCGAACGCGTCGACGTCCGGTATCGAACTAAACTCGCTACCTCCCTTCTACACATGCCCGTGTGACGTTATCGTAATAAACGAGCGCGCTCGTCCCGGGGAAAACGAGACCAGCCAGTGAGTTGGCCAGCACCACCGGTAGCGCGAGCACTACCACCGCCTCTTTCTCTACCCCTACTGCCTTCACCATCTCCACCACCCCCGTCGCGACAAGCTTCATCGTCAGCCCCATTGCTAGCATCGCTCTCATCGTACCCATCGTTCCCATCGTTCCCATCGTTCCTATCGCTCCCATCGCTCCCGTCCCTTCCATTACCCGTGATACTTTTGTTCCGATTTCCGCGTTTCCTCGCTTTCCCTTCGCGCCCTAGACCCTGCTTACTTTCTCCCGCCTTTAACCTCCGGACAGATTCTAAAAGATCGATTTCATTCGACCTCCTCCATCGGACGCGGCTAGGGCAAAAAGAAAAAAAAGATTTTCTCTTTTCTCCCATTCCACGCAATCTCACGATCCGTTAGCTCATCAACCGAAAGACTGCCTCGTTGTTAATTACGTTGCCGTTTCACCTTCGAAATTACGGTGTTAGTTGTAAACAGTGTGACTTTCAACGTATATCAACATATATCATAGAACGATACGCGTTGAGTTTAAATGGATTTAACGTTCGAGACTTTTCCCGATCGGTCGCCGAATCGTAAGCGTTCATCGGCAGGTTGCTTTTTGGTCGGCACCGCTTATCTTTTCCAACGATAACATATTCACCGACGCTGGCAATATCCCGATATATGCAAGCCGTCCGAGATTCGTTATGCCGCATCGACTATTGCACGTTTGTTTTCTACGGGTGTTCATTGAATGCAAATAGATATACATCATAAGAAGTAATCTGATTTTAATATTTTTAAGAAATTTATTTATTTTATCTTAAAAACGTACAAGTTAAGATGTAACGAAAGACAACAGTATGTAATTGAAATGTAACAAGGGATAAGGTGCAAATGTTACGTATAAATATGACGCGACTATTTCAGCCGACATTTTGTAGTCGCGACTAGTCGGGGCGAAGGAAATATTTCGGCCGACCCTGAGATCGATAGGACGGATATCTCGAAAATATCATGACAGGAGACCGAGCCAAATTTCAAATCTACTTCTATACAGCCGATGTGTTAGGTCGAAAGTTGTAAGTGTTCGTATCGATTAATGCAGATTGCATTAAACGATAGGGCAGACGTTCACTCATTCGTTGATTTCTTGCAGTTTTCTTAGCTGCTTTTTTATCTATACAGTTTTAGATTGTCGCGAAATGTAGTTACAAGTTATATAATCTTATTATCAATTGATATCGAGTCGAATGACTGACGAGTTGGATCTACAGTTTTATGAATAATCAGTCCTTATTAATCATCGGAGTCAGTATTTGTTTGCAGCCCGCTATTAAACTTATTAATTGCATATGTAAAAGTGGCGGGAAAATGTTTGGCACAAATGAAAAAAAAGATGCGTTCAGTCCCAGCAACCTCCACGTGGTGGAACTTGGGTCGTTATAGCTCGCAATGACACGAAAACTTTTTTTTTCAATTTTTACAATGAAATAAAGTCAAAATCAAAAGGTCGAACTGCCAAACAATTTCTATGAACAAACTTTTTGACAAAATGGAAAAACTTATTTAAACAAAATTCTCTCCTTTATCAGAATAGAAACAGAGGTCGCTATATGATAATTTGAACGGTACGTTTCATCTACAGTTGGTATCGCTACAAATTTGCGGCGATATCAACTGTAGAACAAAAGTCATGCTGAAAATGGTCAAGCAGCGACCTCCATTTCTGGTATGATAAAACAGACTGAGTCTGCTAAAAAATGCGTACCATATATTGAATATAAAAATACAGATAGGTAACTCTGCTAAAAAAATCTGTACCATAGATTGAATATAAAACGTGTAGATATAGATGGGGAACTCTAGTGAAAAAATTGGTACCATTGAATATAAAAGATATAGATGGGAAAATCTAGTGAAAAAATTGCTACCATTGAATATAAAAGATATAGATGGGAAAATCTAGTGAAAAAATTGCTACCATTGAATATAAAAGATATAGATGGGGAACTCTAGTGAAAAAATTGCTACCATTGAATATAAAAGATATAGATGGGAAAATCTAGTGAAAAAATTGCTACCATTGAATATAAAAGATATAGATGGGGAACTCTAGTGAAAAAATTGGTACCATTGAATATAAAACATATAGATAGGTAAGTCTGTTAAAATCTTCGGACCATAATTGAATATAAAATATGTAGATGGGTAAGTCTGGTAAGAAATTTCTACTATAAATTGAATGTAGGGTTTAGAGATGGGCAAATCTGCTAAGAAATTCGTACTACAGATTGAATGCGTAACAGAGAGATGGGTAAATCTGTGGAGAAATTGGTAGTATAAATTAAACGGGTAATGCGGTGATGCATAAATGTGCGAGAAATTTGAAGTATAGATTAAACGCGTAATGCGGAGATGCGTAAATGTGCTAAGAAGTTGAAATTGAAGAACATGTATTTAATTTCGGCGGAAGAGGCTTCGTTTCGGATCGGTTTCGGTTTCGGTTTCGGTTAAATTTGCTTTCTTCTTGGCTCGGTTATAAGTAGTCTCGATATCTTTTGGGTGGGATGGTTGCCTTATTTAAAACTGGCCAGGAGTGGCTTTATGAAGGTTGAGGTTGAGTTTGAGATTGGTTTGATTTGTAAGAAAATGAAATACTACATGAGTTTAGGGCCTTTTAATCGGATACGGTGAGGATGCAGCTACCGTCGACTTTGACGGTGAGCAGGGGGTGAAACTCTTATGCACAACCTTGGACAGACAGTTTTAGTTGCGGGTTCAACTCTAGAAGGCGCCACGTACAAGAACTAAACACGTACAGCTTTCCAATCCATAAGAAACCTACTGAAACCTACCAGCCTCTTTTCAAATAATACGTGAGATGTCATGTGCGCGCGACTTGTTGCATCGAAGCGCATATACAAGACGTAGTATAAAAACATGTGTATGCCAAATGTTGCCAAGAAGAGAAAAGATAAAATTAAAAATTCAGCGAACTTCACAATAATGAAGCGAAGTTCAGTATACCTCTGTAAATACTATTATCTTTAAATCAGTAAGCAACAATACTATATATACGATATATATAGCAGAATGTGCTATATATATAACTATTAGTTGCGGGTTCCAGGATAGATGGCAGCACATTGGCGGTCTGAATTTTTAACATAGGAGTTTCCACCCCTGAATAATACGCGTAAGGGGTTAGGATGCGGCGGGTGATGGAAAATACAGAGAGAATATAGAATAAAAATTTTTTATTATTACTTAACCTTTACAGATTTATAGTTTTGGGAGAAGATGGTTATTTTGCAAATTGAAGGTTGTAATAGACTATTGAAGATTATTTAACTTTTACAAGTATGGATGGTACGGTTGCATTCAAATTTGTGAAAGATACCTGCAAAATATAAGGAGGTTATGGGAAAGAGTGAATGCATAGGTGAGATTTTGAAAGAAACACTGGTGGCAGGTAGAGGTGGATTTTGTAGAGACGCGGGGTGCAGAAAGTAAGGATACATGAGAAAATATGTATGGGAAAGGTAGCATAGCGGAGGGAAATATGTTTGCAGCGGTATCTGTCATTACTTTCTCCAATCTGAAAAGGGAAATAAAAATGGAATGATTTATATAATACAATATAATATAATAGAAAAGAAATGTAATTTATTGCATGGTTTTCTTACCAAGTAGAGTAGAGGTAGAAAAATGTATGTTGTTTAAAGCATCACTGGCGACGGATATATTTTTATGTTCAGAATATAGGTGACGGATGGAGGCAAAGGAAACGTGAGTGAAATATTGGCACAGTGGGATAGAGGGAAAAGAATCAAAGAGAATAGCATAGGATAGAATAGAATAATGTTAGGGAGGCGGTAAGGAAAATGGTTTGGGTTCAAAGGAGGCAAGTTTAAGCAGCGAAGCAGTATGAGATTAGGAGGTTATTCTTTTACTTAATGTACGAGTGGGATATGTATAAATTTCATTTCATTTAACTTAATAAGATTGAAATAGAAGTTGTAAGAGAGATATAGATGTGCAACTGTGTGTGGAGAAAGGTAAATTATATAGAATTTGTAGAATTATTTAATTTAATTTTATTTGAATTTAATTTAAGGTAACGTAGTTAAATGAGATTGGAAATGGAACGTGTAAGCGAATGTGAAAGTGAAATTAAGTGATATTAAATGAGTGGTAGAATTATCAGAATTTAAACATGAACTTGAACTTGAACTTGAATTTGAATTTGAATTTGAACTTAAGATATGTAAATGTGATGAAAGTGGATTGAAATAAAATGGTATTTTATAGGAACAGAAAGTAATGCGATGCAATGGAACGAAGGGAACTTAAATGAAATAAAATGTAATGAAAAGGAAGGGAAGGAAATGTAAAGAAGGGGAATGACTAAATAAATAAGTTGAAGAATTATGCAAGGTACATTTATTTGAGAATTGGTTACCTCATTTCGTTTCATTTCATTCGAAGTGGGTTAGGGGGTTTTAGGTTATAACAGTACTGCAATGACATTATATTTATTATATTTATTAATCGTTGGAGTGTGAAAAGTGTAGCGAGTTGAGAAAGCATAAGGAATGAAAGATGGAAATAATAATAATAATAATAATAATAATAATTGTGTGAGGTATAGGTTTGAGAAGTGGATATTGAATCTTGCGAGTGTTGCGTCGAGGGGGTTTTAGGTGAAGATGGTAACGCATTGAGATTTTATTTATTCATTCATTCCTTTACCTTATTTATAGCTAGTGGAGGAAGGGAAACGAATGAAAATTGGAATAATTAATAACTATGCGAGGGATAGATTTGAGAAGCGGTTATTCAACTGGACGCATGTTGCGCCAGGGTGTTTTAGGGGAAGATGTTAATGCGATGAGATTTTATTTATTTATTCACTTCTTTTTCTTATTTCAAGCGAGCGGAGGATGGGAAATGGAAATTATGATAATAATTAGGGGAGGAATAGATTTGAGAAGCGGATACTTGATCGCATGCGTGTAGCTTTCCTTTGCGGGGCTTTAGGTTAAGACGTCAATGCAATGCAATGATAAATTTATTAATTATTAACTTTATTAGTTTGAGTATGGAAAATTGTAGCGATTTGAGGAAGTGGAATGAATGAATTAATTAAAAATATGAATAATTAATAAATAAGCGAGGTGTAGATTTGAGAAGTGGTTATCGAATCTCATGTGTTTTGAGGGGCTTTAGGTTAAGACGATACTGCAACGATATGAAATATTTACAATTTTCATTATTTATAAGTTGGAGCGCCGAATTGTAGCGCGTTGAGGAAGGGAAGGGAAGGAATGAAAAATGGATCAATTAATAACTATGCGAGGTGCCGATGAGAGAAGCGGCTATTTATTTATTTATTGAATTTCATGCGTGTTGCGTCGGGGGGTTATTGGTTAAGATGAGAATGCAAGGAGATTTTATTTATTTATTAGCTAAGAGAGTGGAAATGGTTGCGAGTTTTGAGGAAGGGAAGGAATGAAAATTGAAAGAATTAACAATAATTACGCGAGATGTAGGATTTGAGAGGTGGTTATCCAACTTGATGCGCGTTGCGTCGAGGGGTTTTAGGTTAAGAGGTTAAGGCAACGATACTTTACTTGTTTATTAATTAAGGGAGTGAAATTGCACGTTGCTTTTGATCATGGAGGGAGGTTGGTGCATTTGGGAGTATATGTAACGGGGCGATGCGTTTTATAAGGGGATACACCAGGAAAAGGCTCTCGCTCACGAGCTCGTCGGTCTAAGTGCGAGGCGGTACAAGTGCGAGGCGGTACAAGTGCGAGGCGGTACAAGTGCGAGGCGGTAGTACAAGTGCGAGGCGGTACAAGTGCGAGGCGGTACAAGTGCGAGGCGGTACAAGTGCGAGGCGGTACAAGTGCGAGGCGGTACAAGTGCGAGGCGGTCAGAGTGCTTCGGTTAGGTCAGAGTGCTTCGGTTAGGTCAGAGTGCTTCGGTTAGGTCAGAGTGCTTCGGTTAGGTCAGAGTGCTTCGGTTAGGTCAGAGTGCTTCGGTTAGGTCAGAGTGCTTCGGTTAGGTCAGAGTGCTTCGGTTAGGTCAGAGTGCTTCGGTTAGGTCAGAGTGCTTCGGTTAGGTCAGAGTGCTTCGGTTAGGTCAGAGTGCTTCGGTTAGGTCAGAGTGCTTCGGTTAGGTCAGAGTGCTTCGGTTAGGTCAGAGTGCTTCGGTTAGGTCAGAGTGCTTCGGTTAGGTCAGAGTGCTTCGGTTAGGTCAGAGTGCTTCGGTTAGGTCAGAGTGCTTCGGTTAGGTCAGAGTGCTTCGGTTAGGTCAGAGTGCTGGGTTAGGTCTGGGTTAGGTCTGGGTTAGGTCTGGGTTAGGTCTGGGTTAGGTCTGGGTTAGGTCTGGGTTAGGTCTGGGTTAGGTCTGGGTTAGGTCTGGGTTAGGTCTGGGTTAGGTCTGGGTTAGGTCTGGGTTAGGTCTGGGTTAGGTCTGGGTTAGGTCTGGGTTAGGTCTGGGTTAGGTCTGGGTTAGGTCTGGGCCGCGATGGTGAGCACCTCCTCGTGGTGTGGCCCGGGAGGATCACATGGTGGGATCACGCTGGAGTGATCCCACCATGTGGTCCTGCGAAGACTCACCAACACACTCATTCACACATACACACGACATACACACAACACACATATCATTCATTCATACTAGACTAAGACGACGGACGGACGGACGGACATTCATACTACACTACACTAGACAAAGGACATACACGACTACATTATTGGGACGGATCTTTATATGACAACTCGGCGAAAAAATTTAAAACAAAACATGACTGACGACAATTCTAAATATACCGTTTACGGAGCAAAGGAGGGAAACCTTAGTTCCGGTGTGTCTGGTGGTGGTAAAGCAGGCCCCAGCACATCGTTATCCTGTGACTGCGGAACCGAAGGTGTGGTTGACCAGGCGCCTTCGGTTTCTTCTGCATCTGGAAGAAAGAGAAGAGAATCAGTAGGGGGTGGGAGATTTTCATCGAGGGAATCTCTTAACTTGAGTATGGAGGAGGAAGGCGGGGACGAGGAGTGGTTGGATACTAGCGCTGGGTCGTGCCCACCGACGTCTAGAGGCACCGATCTCAGTACTAATGAGGAGGACGAAATGTGGTTGGGACCAAGGAGGAAAGAAAGGGATATCAAGGTTCCGAGGAAGAGAATGAAAAAAGGAAATGGAAATGGCAACGGAAATAATAAAAAAGAAGAAGAGATGAGTACGGGAGAGGAAAGGCAAGATACGGAGTGCTCGGGTGAAGATAGTAGAGAGAGATTGATGCCTAGGAATGTACAAGAGATATGTGAATGGTTATGTAAGGATACGCAGGAGATGAATAAAGGACTGGAAGGAATGATTAGTACGATGTGCGACTTTCTTAATTATGTCAGAACGAGTCATAATATTAAGAAGCCAGTGAAGACGGCGGTTAAATCAGTTTTTGATCAAATGATGGAATACCGTAATAGAACGAAGAAGTCTGGAGAGAGAATTGCTAGATATATGAAGGTAGAGGAAAGAATAGCAAGAGAAACTAAGGGAGAAAAGAAATCAAAAGAAGCGGCATGTCAGACGGTAAGGGAAGAGATCCAATTATGTGAAGAGATGGAAATATGTGGAGAAACAGGAAGAGTTAGGATGGAGGTTCGAGAGAGTAGGGTGAAGATCAATGCGGCTACGCAGACGGAGGAGAGAGGAGTGCAAAGAAGAATACAGAAGAAGAGGATAGTCGAGATTAGAGAAGAGAATAGCAAAGGGACAGAAGAAACAACGGAGAGGAAGAAAAGGGAAGAAGTGCGAGAAGGATACAGTGTGAGGATGGCAAGAAGCAATGACAGGAGTACGGACAGGAGAGATAGTGAAATACAGACGTCAGGAGTACCGGAGCTAAGAGGAGGGGATAGACTATGGACTGAAGTAGTTAGGAGCAGGAAAGGCAATAGAGGAAGAGAAGTGATAGAAAGAGACGAGAGAGTAAGAGAAACTTCAAGGGAGAGCATGAGAAAGAAGTCTCCATTTAGAAGTAAGGGTGAGGCGGTGATAATTAGGGCAAAGGATAAAGCGAAAAACAGAGACGTAGTAGAAGAGTTTAAAGAAAGGAATCCAGAGCTGAAAGAATGTGTGAAAACAATAAGAGAAAGTAAGAACGGTTCGGTAATTATAGAATTATTGAAGAAAGGAGAAGCGAAAAAGATTAAGACAAAAGTAGAGGAAGCTAGCGCGGCGGTGAAGGCGGAAGGAGTCGAAGTGGTGGCAAAAAGCCCTACGATAGAAATCGAGATAGACGGTATAGAAGCATACGCGGGGAAGGAGGATGTGGAATCTGCAATGACACGAGAGTTTGGGGTAGATTGGATGAAGGAGGTGAAATGGAAGGTTTACAGGAAGACAATTAGCGGCAATATGAGGGCGGTATTTATTATTCCGGTGAGAAATAGAGGAAGGATTATAGAGAAAGATAAGATAAAGATAGGGTGGACCATATGTCGAATAAAGGAAGCTGAAAGAATAATGCGTTGTTACAGATGTCATGAAGTGGGGCATTTGAGCTATACTTGTAATAGGAATGAGGGTAAGGTTATATGTAGAAGGTGTGGAATGAATGATCACGAGATGTGGCAATGTAAAGGAACGATGAGTTGCTATATATGCAAGAAACTGGGTGCGAATCAAGTTGAGGCACGTCACCTCACTGGTTCGATTGCTTGCGTCAAGGGGCGGGAAAGTCACGGGTTTGTGGTTAAAAGATACTAGGGTTAGGTGATAGGATCGGACAGATAAGCGGAAGGACACTAGGTGTATAGGGCATTAGTCGAGAAGTAATGCCTAGTGCTGTGCCTCGACGATTGCATGGAGTATGGAGGAGGGGTTTTAGTGGGTATTCCGGGAGGTAAAACTCCCGGCGAGTCCCACACTACCCCCCAGCATTTGGCTGGGGGGTGTGCGTAAATGCATTTCCCCTCCTCCAAAAAAAAAAAAAAAAAAAAAAAAAAAGGTCTGGGTTAGGTCTGGGTTAGGTCTGGGTTAGGTCTGGGTTAGGTCTGGGTTAGGTCTGGGTTAGGTCTGGGTTAGGTCTGGGTTAGGTCTGGGTTAGGTCTGGGTTAGGTCTGGGTTAGGTCTGGGTTAGGTCTGGGTTAGGTCTGGGTTAGGTCTGGGTTAGGTCTGGGTTAGGTCTGGGTTAGGTCTGGGTTAGGTCTGGGTTAGGTCTGGGTTAGGTCTGGGTTAGGTCTGGGTTAGGTCTGGGTTAGGTCTGGGTTAGGTCTGGGTTAGGTCTGGGTTAGGTCTGGGTTAGGTCTGGGTTAGGTCTGGGTTAGGTCTGGGTTAGGTCTGGGTTAGGTCTGGGTTAGGTCTGGGTTAGGTCTGGGTTAGGTCTGGGTTAGGTCTGGGTTAGGTCTGGGTTAGGTCTGGGTTAGGTCTGGGTTAGGTCTGGGTTAGGTCTGGGTTAGGTCTGGGTTAGGTCTGGGTTAGGTCTGGGTTAGGTCTGGGTTAGGTCTGGGTTAGGTCTGGGTTAGGTCTGGGTTAGGTCTGGGTTAGGTCTGGGTTAGGTCTGGGTTAGGTCTGGGTTAGGTCTGGGTTAGGTCTGGGTTAGGTCTGGGTTAGGTCTGGGTTAGGTCTGGGTTAGGTCTGGGTTAGGTCTGGGTTAGGTCTGGGTTAGGTCTGGGTTAGGTCTGGGTTAGGTCTGGGTTAGGTCTGGGTTAGGTCTGGGTTAGGTCTGGGTTAGGTCTGGGTTAGGTCTGGGTTAGGTCTGGGTTAGGTCTGGGTTAGGTCTGGGTTAGGTCTGGGTTAGGTCTGGGTTAGGTCTGGGTTAGGTCTGGGTTAGGTCTGGGTTAGGTCTGGGTTAGGTCTGGGTTAGGTCTGGGTTAGGTCTGGGTTAGGTCTGGGTTAGGTCTGGGTTAGGTCTGGGTTAGGTCTGGGTTAGGTCTGGGTTAGGTCTGGGTTAGGTCTGGGTTAGGTCTGGGTTAGGTCTGGGTTAGGTCTGGGTTAGGTCTGGGTTAGGTCTGGGTTAGGTCTGGGTTAGGTCTGGGTTAGGTCTGGGTTAGGTCTGGGTTAGGTCTGGGTTAGGTCTGGGTTAGGTCTGGGTTAGGTCTGGGTTAGGTCTGGGTTAGGTCTGGGTTAGGTCTGGGTTAGGTCTGGGTTAGGTCTGGGTTAGGTCTGGGTTAGGTCTGGGTTAGGTCTGGGTTAGGTCTGGGTTAGGTCTGGGTTAGGTCTGGGTTAGGTCTGGGTTAGGTCTGGGTTAGGTCTGGGTTAGGTCTGGGTTAGGTCTGGGTTAGGTCTGGGTTAGGTCTGGGTTAGGTCTGGGTTAGGTCTGGGTTAGGTCTGGGTTAGGTCTGGGTTAGGTCTGGGTTAGGTCTGGGTTAGGTCTGGGTTAGGTCTGGGTTAGGTCTGGGTTAGGTCTGGGTTAGGTCTGGGTTAGGTCTGGGTTAGGTCTGGGTTAGGTCTGGGTTAGGTCTGGGTTAGGTCTGGGTTAGGTCTGGGTTAGGTCTGGGTTAGGTCTGGGTTAGGTCTGGGTTAGGTCTGGGTTAGGTCTGGGTTAGGTCTGGGTTAGGTCTGGGTTAGGTCTGGGTTAGGTCTGGGTTAGGTCTGGGTTAGGTCTGGGTTAGGTCTGGGTTAGGTCTGGGTTAGGTCTGGGTTAGGTCTGGGTTAGGTCTGGGTTAGGTCTGGGTTAGGTCTGGGTTAGGTCTGGGTTAGGTCTGGGTTAGGTCTGGGTTAGGTCTGGGTTAGGTCTGGGTTAGGTCTGGGTTAGGTCTGGGTTAGGTCTGGGTTAGGTCTGGGTTAGGTCTGGGTTAGGTCTGGGTTAGGTCTGGGTTAGGTCTGGGTTAGGTCTGGGTTAGGTCTGGGTTAGGTCTGGGTTAGGTCTGGGTTAGGTCTGGGTTAGGTCTGGGTTAGGTCTGGGTTAGGTCTGGGTTAGGTCTGGGTTAGGTCTGGGTTAGGTCTGGGTTAGGTCTGGGTTAGGTCTGGGTTAGGTCTGGGTTAGGTCTGGGTTAGGTCTGGGTTAGGTCTGGGTTAGGTCTGGGTTAGGTCTGGGTTAGGTCTGGGTTAGGTCTGGGTTAGGTCTGGGTTAGGTCTGGGTTAGGTCTGGGTTAGGTCTGGGTTAGGTCTGGGTTAGGTCTGGGTTAGGTCTGGGTTAGGTCTGGGTTAGGTCTGGGTTAGGTCTGGGTTAGGTCTGGGTTAGGTCTGGGTTAGGTCTGGGTTAGGTCTGGGTTAGGTCTGGGTTAGGTCTGGGTTAGGTCTGGGTTAGGTCTGGGTTAGGTCTGGGTTAGGTCTGGGTTAGGTCTGGGTTAGGTCTGGGTTAGGTCTGGGTTAGGTCTGGGTTAGGTCTGGGTTAGGTCTGGGTTAGGTCTGGGTTAGGTCTGGGTTAGGTCTGGGTTAGGTCTGGGTTAGGTCTGGGTTAGGTCTGGGTTAGGTCTGGGTTAGGTCTGGGTTAGGTCTGGGTTAGGTCTGGGTTAGGTCTGGGTTAGGTCTGGGTTAGGTCTGGGTTAGGTCTGGGTTAGGTCTGGGTTAGGTCTGGGTTAGGTCTGGGTTAGGTCTGGGTTAGGTCTGGGTTAGGTCTGGGTTAGGTCTGGGTTAGGTCTGGGTTAGGTCTGGGTTAGGTCTGGGTTAGGTCTGGGTTAGGTCTGGGTTAGGTCTGGGTTAGGTCTGGGTTAGGTCTGGGTTAGGTCTGGGTTAGGTCTGGGTTAGGTCTGGGTTAGGTCTGGGTTAGGTCTGGGTTAGGTCTGGGTTAGGTCTGGGTTAGGTCTGGGTTAGGTCTGGGTTAGGTCTGGGTTAGGTCTGGGTTAGGTCTGGGTTAGGTCTGGGTTAGGTCTGGGTTAGGTCTGGGTTAGGTCTGGGTTAGGTCTGGGTTAGGTCTGGGTTAGGTCTGGGTTAGGTCTGGGTTAGGTCTGGGTTAGGTCTGGGTTAGGTCTGGGTTAGGTCTGGGTTAGGTCTGGGTTAGGTCTGGGTTAGGTCTGGGTTAGGTCTGGGTTAGGTCTGGGTTAGGTCTGGGTTAGGTCTGGGTTAGGTCTGGGTTAGGTCTGGGTTAGGTCTGGGTTAGGTCTGGGTTAGGTCTGGGTTAGGTCTGGGTTAGGTCTGGGTTAGGTCTGGGTTAGGTCTGGGTTAGGTCTGGGTTAGGTCTGGGTTAGGTCTGGGTTAGGTCTGGGTTAGGTCTGGGTTAGGTCTGGGTTAGGTCTGGGTTAGGTCTGGGTTAGGTCTGGGTTAGGTCTGGGTTAGGTCTGGGTTAGGTCTGGGTTAGGTCTGGGTTAGGTCTGGGTTAGGTCTGGGTTAGGTCTGGGTTAGGTCTGGGTTAGGTCTGGGTTAGGTCTGGGTTAGGTCTGGGTTAGGTCTGGGTTAGGTCTGGGTTAGGTCTGGGTTAGGTCTGGGTTAGGTCTGGGTTAGGTCTGGGTTAGGTCTGGGTTAGGTCTGGGTTAGGTCTGGGTTAGGTCTGGGTTAGGTCTGGGTTAGGTCTGGGTTAGGTCTGGGTTAGGTCTGGGTTAGGTCTGGGTTAGGTCTGGGTTAGGTCTGGGTTAGGTCTGGGTTAGGTCTGGGTTAGGTCTGGGTTAGGTCTGGGTTAGGTCTGGGTTAGGTCTGGGTTAGGTCTGGGTTAGGTCTGGGTTAGGTCTGGGTTAGGTCTGGGTTAGGTCTGGGTTAGGTCTGGGTTAGGTCTGGGTTAGGTCTGGGTTAGGTCTGGGTTAGGTCTGGGTTAGGTCTGGGTTAGGTCTGGGTTAGGTCTGGGTTAGGTCTGGGTTAGGTCTGGGTTAGGTCTGGGTTAGGTCTGGGTTAGGTCTGGGTTAGGTCTGGGTTAGGTCTGGGTTAGGTCTGGGTTAGGTCTGGGTTAGGTCTGGGTTAGGTCTGGGTTAGGTCTGGGTTAGGTCTGGGTTAGGTCTGGGTTAGGTCTGGGTTAGGTCTGGGTTAGGTCTGGGTTAGGTCTGGGTTAGGTCTGGGTTAGGTCTGGGTTAGGTCTGGGTTAGGTCTGGGTTAGGTCTGGGTTAGGTCTGGGTTAGGTCTGGGTTAGGTCTGGGTTAGGTCTGGGTTAGGTCTGGGTTAGGTCTGGGTTAGGTCTGGGTTAGGTCTGGGTTAGGTCTGGGTTAGGTCTGGGTTAGGTCTGGGTTAGGTCTGGGTTAGGTCTGGGTTAGGTCTGGGTTAGGTCTGGGTTAGGTCTGGGTTAGGTCTGGGTTAGGTCTGGGTTAGGTCTGGGTTAGGTCTGGGTTAGGTCTGGGTTAGGTCTGGGTTAGGTCTGGGTTAGGTCTGGGTTAGGTCTGGGTTAGGTCTGGGTTAGGTCTGGGTTAGGTCTGGGTTAGGTCTGGGTTAGGTCTGGGTTAGGTCTGGGTTAGGTCTGGGTTAGGTCTGGGTTAGGTCTGGGTTAGGTCTGGGTTAGGTCTGGGTTAGGTCTGGGTTAGGTCTGGGTTAGGTCTGGGTTAGGTCTGGGTTAGGTCTGGGTTAGGTCTGGGTTAGGTCTGGGTTAGGTCTGGGTTAGGTCTGGGTTAGGTCTGGGTTAGGTCTGGGTTAGGTCTGGGTTAGGTCTGGGTTAGGTCTGGGTTAGGTCTGGGTTAGGTCTGGGTTAGGTCTGGGTTAGGTCTGGGTTAGGTCTGGGTTAGGTCTGGGTTAGGTCTGGGTTAGGTCTGGGTTAGGTCTGGGTTAGGTCTGGGTTAGGTCTGGGTTAGGTCTGGGTTAGGTCTGGGTTAGGTCTGGGTTAGGTCTGGGTTAGGTCTGGGTTAGGTCTGGGTTAGGTCTGGGTTAGGTCTGGGTTAGGTCTGGGTTAGGTCTGGGTTAGGTCTGGGTTAGGTCTGGGTTAGGTCTGGGTTAGGTCTGGGTTAGGTCTGGGTTAGGTCTGGGTTAGGTCTGGGTTAGGTCTGGGTTAGGTCTGGGTTAGGTCTGGGTTAGGTCTGGGTTAGGTCTGGGTTAGGTCTGGGTTAGGTCTGGGTTAGGTCTGGGTTAGGTCTGGGTTAGGTCTGGGTTAGGTCTGGGTTAGGTCTGGGTTAGGTCTGGGTTAGGTCTGGGTTAGGTCTGGGTTAGGTCTGGGTTAGGTCTGGGTTAGGTCTGGGTTAGGTCTGGGTTAGGTCTGGGTTAGGTCTGGGTTAGGTCTGGGTTAGGTCTGGGTTAGGTCTGGGTTAGGTCTGGGTTAGGTCTGGGTTAGGTCTGGGTTAGGTCTGGGTTAGGTCTGGGTTAGGTCTGGGTTAGGTCTGGGTTAGGTCTGGGTTAGGTCTGGGTTAGGTCTGGGTTAGGTCTGGGTTAGGTCTGGGTTAGGTCTGGGTTAGGTCTGGGTTAGGTCTGGGTTAGGTCTGGGTTAGGTCTGGGTTAGGTCTGGGTTAGGTCTGGGTTAGGTCTGGGTTAGGTCTGGGTTAGGTCTGGGTTAGGTCTGGGTTAGGTCTGGGTTAGGTCTGGGTTAGGTCTGGGTTAGGTCTGGGTTAGGTCTGGGTTAGGTCTGGGTTAGGTCTGGGTTAGGTCTGGGTTAGGTCTGGGTTAGGTCTGGGTTAGGTCTGGGTTAGGTCTGGGTTAGGTCTGGGTTAGGTCTGGGTTAGGTCTGGGTTAGGTCTGGGTTAGGTCTGGGTTAGGTCTGGGTTAGGTCTGGGTTAGGTCTGGGTTAGGTCTGGGTTAGGTCTGGGTTAGGTCTGGGTTAGGTCTGGGTTAGGTCTGGGTTAGGTCTGGGTTAGGTCTGGGTTAGGTCTGGGTTAGGTCTGGGTTAGGTCTGGGTTAGGTCTGGGTTAGGTCTGGGTTAGGTCTGGGTTAGGTCTGGGTTAGGTCTGGGTTAGGTCTGGGTTAGGTCTGGGTTAGGTCTGGGTTAGGTCTGGGTTAGGTCTGGGTTAGGTCTGGGTTAGGTCTGGGTTAGGTCTGGGTTAGGTCTGGGTTAGGTCTGGGTTAGGTCTGGGTTAGGTCTGGGTTAGGTCTGGGTTAGGTCTGGGTTAGGTCTGGGTTAGGTCTGGGTTAGGTCTGGGTTAGGTCTGGGTTAGGTCTGGGTTAGGTCTGGGTTAGGTCTGGGTTAGGTCTGGGTTAGGTCTGGGTTAGGTCTGGGTTAGGTCTGGGTTAGGTCTGGGTTAGGTCTGGGTTAGGTCTGGGTTAGGTCTGGGTTAGGTCTGGGTTAGGTCTGGGTTAGGTCTGGGTTAGGTCTGGGTTAGGTCTGGGTTAGGTCTGGGTTAGGTCTGGGTTAGGTCTGGGTTAGGTCTGGGTTAGGTCTGGGTTAGGTCTGGGTTAGGTCTGGGTTAGGTCTGGGTTAGGTCTGGGTTAGGTCTGGGTTAGGTCTGGGTTAGGTCTGGGTTAGGTCTGGGTTAGGTCTGGGTTAGGTCTGGGTTAGGTCTGGGTTAGGTCTGGGTTAGGTCTGGGTTAGGTCTGGGTTAGGTCTGGGTTAGGTCTGGGTTAGGTCTGGGTTAGGTCTGGGTTAGGTCTGGGTTAGGTCTGGGTTAGGTCTGGGTTAGGTCTGGGTTAGGTCTGGGTTAGGTCTGGGTTAGGTCTGGGTTAGGTCTGGGTTAGGTCTGGGTTAGGTCTGGGTTAGGTCTGGGTTAGGTCTGGGTTAGGTCTGGGTTAGGTCTGGGTTAGGTCTGGGTTAGGTCTGGGTTAGGTCTGGGTTAGGTCTGGGTTAGGTCTGGGTTAGGTCTGGGTTAGGTCTGGGTTAGGTCTGGGTTAGGTCTGGGTTAGGTCTGGGTTAGGTCTGGGTTAGGTCTGGGTTAGGTCTGGGTTAGGTCTGGGTTAGGTCTGGGTTAGGTCTGGGTTAGGTCTGGGTTAGGTCTGGGTTAGGTCTGGGTTAGGTCTGGGTTAGGTCTGGGTTAGGTCTGGGTTAGGTCTGGGTTAGGTCTGGGTTAGGTCTGGGTTAGGTCTGGGTTAGGTCTGGGTTAGGTCTGGGTTAGGTCTGGGTTAGGTCTGGGTTAGGTCTGGGTTAGGTCTGGGTTAGGTCTGGGTTAGGTCTGGGTTAGGTCTGGGTTAGGTCTGGGTTAGGTCTGGGTTAGGTCTGGGTTAGGTCTGGGTTAGGTCTGGGTTAGGTCTGGGTTAGGTCTGGGTTAGGTCTGGGTTAGGTCTGGGTTAGGTCTGGGTTAGGTCTGGGTTAGGTCTGGGTTAGGTCTGGGTTAGGTCTGGGTTAGGTCTGGGTTAGGTCTGGGTTAGGTCTGGGTTAGGTCTGGGTTAGGTCTGGGTTAGGTCTGGGTTAGGTCTGGGTTAGGTCTGGGTTAGGTCTGGGTTAGGTCTGGGTTAGGTCTGGGTTAGGTCTGGGTTAGGTCTGGGTTAGGTCTGGGTTAGGTCTGGGTTAGGTCTGGGTTAGGTCTGGGTTAGGTCTGGGTTAGGTCTGGGTTAGGTCTGGGTTAGGTCTGGGTTAGGTCTGGGTTAGGTCTGGGTTAGGTCTGGGTTAGGTCTGGGTTAGGTCTGGGTTAGGTCTGGGTTAGGTCTGGGTTAGGTCTGGGTTAGGTCTGGGTTAGGTCTGGGTTAGGTCTGGGTTAGGTCTGGGTTAGGTCTGGGTTAGGTCTGGGTTAGGTCTGGGTTAGGTCTGGGTTAGGTCTGGGTTAGGTCTGGGTTAGGTCTGGGTTAGGTCTGGGTTAGGTCTGGGTTAGGTCTGGGTTAGGTCTGGGTTAGGTCTGGGTTAGGTCTGGGTTAGGTCTGGGTTAGGTCTGGGTTAGGTCTGGGTTAGGTCTGGGTTAGGTCTGGGTTAGGTCTGGGTTAGGTCTGGGTTAGGTCTGGGTTAGGTCTGGGTTAGGTCTGGGTTAGGTCTGGGTTAGGTCTGGGTTAGGTCTGGGTTAGGTCTGGGTTAGGTCTGGGTTAGGTCTGGGTTAGGTCTGGGTTAGGTCTGGGTTAGGTCTGGGTTAGGTCTGGGTTAGGTCTGGGTTAGGTCTGGGTTAGGTCTGGGTTAGGTCTGGGTTAGGTCTGGGTTAGGTCTGGGTTAGGTCTGGGTTAGGTCTGGGTTAGGTCTGGGTTAGGTCTGGGTTAGGTCTGGGTTAGGTCTGGGTTAGGTCTGGGTTAGGTCTGGGTTAGGTCTGGGTTAGGTCTGGGTTAGGTCTGGGTTAGGTCTGGGTTAGGTCTGGGTTAGGTCTGGGTTAGGTCTGGGTTAGGTCTGGGTTAGGTCTGGGTTAGGTCTGGGTTAGGTCTGGGTTAGGTCTGGGTTAGGTCTGGGTTAGGTCTGGGTTAGGTCTGGGTTAGGTCTGGGTTAGGTCTGGGTTAGGTCTGGGTTAGGTCTGGGTTAGGTCTGGGTTAGGTCTGGGTTAGGTCTGGGTTAGGTCTGGGTTAGGTCTGGGTTAGGTCTGGGTTAGGTCTGGGTTAGGTCTGGGTTAGGTCTGGGTTAGGTCTGGGTTAGGTCTGGGTTAGGTCTGGGTTAGGTCTGGGTTAGGTCTGGGTTAGGTCTGGGTTAGGTCTGGGTTAGGTCTGGGTTAGGTCTGGGTTAGGTCTGGGTTAGGTCTGGGTTAGGTCTGGGTTAGGTCTGGGTTAGGTCTGGGTTAGGTCTGGGTTAGGTCTGGGTTAGGTCTGGGTTAGGTCTGGGTTAGGTCTGGGTTAGGTCTGGGTTAGGTCTGGGTTAGGTCTGGGTTAGGTCTGGGTTAGGTCTGGGTTAGGTCTGGGTTAGGTCTGGGTTAGGTCTGGGTTAGGTCTGGGTTAGGTCTGGGTTAGGTCTGGGTTAGGTCTGGGTTAGGTCTGGGTTAGGTCTGGGTTAGGTCTGGGTTAGGTCTGGGTTAGGTCTGGGTTAGGTCTGGGTTAGGTCTGGGTTAGGTCTGGGTTAGGTCTGGGTTAGGTCTGGGTTAGGTCTGGGTTAGGTCTGGGTTAGGTCTGGGTTAGGTCTGGGTTAGGTCTGGGTTAGGTCTGGGTTAGGTCTGGGTTAGGTCTGGGTTAGGTCTGGGTTAGGTCTGGGTTAGGTCTGGGTTAGGTCTGGGTTAGGTCTGGGTTAGGTCTGGGTTAGGTCTGGGTTAGGTCTGGGTTAGGTCTGGGTTAGGTCTGGGTTAGGTCTGGGTTAGGTCTGGGTTAGGTCTGGGTTAGGTCTGGGTTAGGTCTGGGTTAGGTCTGGGTTAGGTCTGGGTTAGGTCTGGGTTAGGTCTGGGTTAGGTCTGGGTTAGGTCTGGGTTAGGTCTGGGTTAGGTCTGGGTTAGGTCTGGGTTAGGTCTGGGTTAGGTCTGGGTTAGGTCTGGGTTAGGTCTGGGTTAGGTCTGGGTTAGGTCTGGGTTAGGTCTGGGTTAGGTCTGGGTTAGGTCTGGGTTAGGTCTGGGTTAGGTCTGGGTTAGGTCTGGGTTAGGTCTGGGTTAGGTCTGGGTTAGGTCTGGGTTAGGTCTGGGTTAGGTCTGGGTTAGGTCTGGGTTAGGTCTGGGTTAGGTCTGGGTTAGGTCTGGGTTAGGTCTGGGTTAGGTCTGGGTTAGGTCTGGGTTAGGTCTGGGTTAGGTCTGGGTTAGGTCTGGGTTAGGTCTGGGTTAGGTCTGGGTTAGGTCTGGGTTAGGTCTGGGTTAGGTCTGGGTTAGGTCTGGGTTAGGTCTGGGTTAGGTCTGGGTTAGGTCTGGGTTAGGTCTGGGTTAGGTCTGGGTTAGGTCTGGGTTAGGTCTGGGTTAGGTCTGGGTTAGGTCTGGGTTAGGTCTGGGTTAGGTCTGGGTTAGGTCTGGGTTAGGTCTGGGTTAGGTCTGGGTTAGGTCTGGGTTAGGTCTGGGTTAGGTCTGGGTTAGGTCTGGGTTAGGTCTGGGTTAGGTCTGGGTTAGGTCTGGGTTAGGTCTGGGTTAGGTCTGGGTTAGGTCTGGGTTAGGTCTGGGTTAGGTCTGGGTTAGGTCTGGGTTAGGTCTGGGTTAGGTCTGGGTTAGGTCTGGGTTAGGTCTGGGTTAGGTCTGGGTTAGGTCTGGGTTAGGTCTGGGTTAGGTCTGGGTTAGGTCTGGGTTAGGTCTGGGTTAGGTCTGGGTTAGGTCTGGGTTAGGTCTGGGTTAGGTCTGGGTTAGGTCTGGGTTAGGTCTGGGTTAGGTCTGGGTTAGGTCTGGGTTAGGTCTGGGTTAGGTCTGGGTTAGGTCTGGGTTAGGTCTGGGTTAGGTCTGGGTTAGGTCTGGGTTAGGTCTGGGTTAGGTCTGGGTTAGGTCTGGGTTAGGTCTGGGTTAGGTCTGGGTTAGGTCTGGGTTAGGTCTGGGTTAGGTCTGGGTTAGGTCTGGGTTAGGTCTGGGTTAGGTCTGGGTTAGGTCTGGGTTAGGTCTGGGTTAGGTCTGGGTTAGGTCTGGGTTAGGTCTGGGTTAGGTCTGGGTTAGGTCTGGGTTAGGTCTGGGTTAGGTCTGGGTTAGGTCTGGGTTAGGTCTGGGTTAGGTCTGGGTTAGGTCTGGGTTAGGTCTGGGTTAGGTCTGGGTTAGGTCTGGGTTAGGTCTGGGTTAGGTCTGGGTTAGGTCTGGGTTAGGTCTGGGTTAGGTCTGGGTTAGGTCTGGGTTAGGTCTGGGTTAGGTCTGGGTTAGGTCTGGGTTAGGTCTGGGTTAGGTCTGGGTTAGGTCTGGGTTAGGTCTGGGTTAGGTCTGGGTTAGGTCTGGGTTAGGTCTGGGTTAGGTCTGGGTTAGGTCTGGGTTAGGTCTGGGTTAGGTCTGGGTTAGGTCTGGGTTAGGTCTGGGTTAGGTCTGGGTTAGGTCTGGGTTAGGTCTGGGTTAGGTCTGGGTTAGGTCTGGGTTAGGTCTGGGTTAGGTCTGGGTTAGGTCTGGGTTAGGTCTGGGTTAGGTCTGGGTTAGGTCTGGGTTAGGTCTGGGTTAGGTCTGGGTTAGGTCTGGGTTAGGTCTGGGTTAGGTCTGGGTTAGGTCTGGGTTAGGTCTGGGTTAGGTCTGGGTTAGGTCTGGGTTAGGTCTGGGTTAGGTCTGGGTTAGGTCTGGGTTAGGTCTGGGTTAGGTCTGGGTTAGGTCTGGGTTAGGTCTGGGTTAGGTCTGGGTTAGGTCTGGGTTAGGTCTGGGTTAGGTCTGGGTTAGGTCTGGGTTAGGTCTGGGTTAGGTCTGGGTTAGGTCTGGGTTAGGTCTGGGTTAGGTCTGGGTTAGGTCTGGGTTAGGTCTGGGTTAGGTCTGGGTTAGGTCTGGGTTAGGTCTGGGTTAGGTCTGGGTTAGGTCTGGGTTAGGTCTGGGTTAGGTCTGGGTTAGGTCTGGGTTAGGTCTGGGTTAGGTCTGGGTTAGGTCTGGGTTAGGTCTGGGTTAGGTCTGGGTTAGGTCTGGGTTAGGTCTGGGTTAGGTCTGGGTTAGGTCTGGGTTAGGTCTGGGTTAGGTCTGGGTTAGGTCTGGGTTAGGTCTGGGTTAGGTCTGGGTTAGGTCTGGGTTAGGTCTGGGTTAGGTCTGGGTTAGGTCTGGGTTAGGTCTGGGTTAGGTCTGGGTTAGGTCTGGGTTAGGTCTGGGTTAGGTCTGGGTTAGGTCTGGGTTAGGTCTGGGTTAGGTCTGGGTTAGGTCTGGGTTAGGTCTGGGTTAGGTCTGGGTTAGGTCTGGGTTAGGTCTGGGTTAGGTCTGGGTTAGGTCTGGGTTAGGTCTGGGTTAGGTCTGGGTTAGGTCTGGGTTAGGTCTGGGTTAGGTCTGGGTTAGGTCTGGGTTAGGTCTGGGTTAGGTCTGGGTTAGGTCTGGGTTAGGTCTGGGTTAGGTCTGGGTTAGGTCTGGGTTAGGTCTGGGTTAGGTCTGGGTTAGGTCTGGGTTAGGTCTGGGTTAGGTCTGGGTTAGGTCTGGGTTAGGTCTGGGTTAGGTCTGGGTTAGGTCTGGGTTAGGTCTGGGTTAGGTCTGGGTTAGGTCTGGGTTAGGTCTGGGTTAGGTCTGGGTTAGGTCTGGGTTAGGTCTGGGTTAGGTCTGGGTTAGGTCTGGGTTAGGTCTGGGTTAGGTCTGGGTTAGGTCTGGGTTAGGTCTGGGTTAGGTCTGGGTTAGGTCTGGGTTAGGTCTGGGTTAGGTCTGGGTTAGGTCTGGGTTAGGTCTGGGTTAGGTCTGGGTTAGGTCTGGGTTAGGTCTGGGTTAGGTCTGGGTTAGGTCTGGGTTAGGTCTGGGTTAGGTCTGGGTTAGGTCTGGGTTAGGTCTGGGTTAGGTCTGGGTTAGGTCTGGGTTAGGTCTGGGTTAGGTCTGGGTTAGGTCTGGGTTAGGTCTGGGTTAGGTCTGGGTTAGGTCTGGGTTAGGTCTGGGTTAGGTCTGGGTTAGGTCTGGGTTAGGTCTGGGTTAGGTCTGGGTTAGGTCTGGGTTAGGTCTGGGTTAGGTCTGGGTTAGGTCTGGGTTAGGTCTGGGTTAGGTCTGGGTTAGGTCTGGGTTAGGTCTGGGTTAGGTCTGGGTTAGGTCTGGGTTAGGTCTGGGTTAGGTCTGGGTTAGGTCTGGGTTAGGTCTGGGTTAGGTCTGGGTTAGGTCTGGGTTAGGTCTGGGTTAGGTCTGGGTTAGGTCTGGGTTAGGTCTGGGTTAGGTCTGGGTTAGGTCTGGGTTAGGTCTGGGTTAGGTCTGGGTTAGGTCTGGGTTAGGTCTGGGTTAGGTCTGGGTTAGGTCTGGGTTAGGTCTGGGTTAGGTCTGGGTTAGGTCTGGGTTAGGTCTGGGTTAGGTCTGGGTTAGGTCTGGGTTAGGTCTGGGTTAGGTCTGGGTTAGGTCTGGGTTAGGTCTGGGTTAGGTCTGGGTTAGGTCTGGGTTAGGTCTGGGTTAGGTCTGGGTTAGGTCTGGGTTAGGTCTGGGTTAGGTCTGGGTTAGGTCTGGGTTAGGTCTGGGTTAGGTCTGGGTTAGGTCTGGGTTAGGTCTGGGTTAGGTCTGGGTTAGGTCTGGGTTAGGTCTGGGTTAGGTCTGGGTTAGGTCTGGGTTAGGTCTGGGTTAGGTCTGGGTTAGGTCTGGGTTAGGTCTGGGTTAGGTCTGGGTTAGGTCTGGGTTAGGTCTGGGTTAGGTCTGGGTTAGGTCTGGGTTAGGTCTGGGTTAGGTCTGGGTTAGGTCTGGGTTAGGTCTGGGTTAGGTCTGGGTTAGGTCTGGGTTAGGTCTGGGTTAGGTCTGGGTTAGGTCTGGGTTAGGTCTGGGTTAGGTCTGGGTTAGGTCTGGGTTAGGTCTGGGTTAGGTCTGGGTTAGGTCTGGGTTAGGTCTGGGTTAGGTCTGGGTTAGGTCTGGGTTAGGTCTGGGTTAGGTCTGGGTTAGGTCTGGGTTAGGTCTGGGTTAGGTCTGGGTTAGGTCTGGGTTAGGTCTGGGTTAGGTCTGGGTTAGGTCTGGGTTAGGTCTGGGTTAGGTCTGGGTTAGGTCTGGGTTAGGTCTGGGTTAGGTCTGGGTTAGGTCTGGGTTAGGTCTGGGTTAGGTCTGGGTTAGGTCTGGGTTAGGTCTGGGTTAGGTCTGGGTTAGGTCTGGGTTAGGTCTGGGTTAGGTCTGGGTTAGGTCTGGGTTAGGTCTGGGTTAGGTCTGGGTTAGGTCTGGGTTAGGTCTGGGTTAGGTCTGGGTTAGGTCTGGGTTAGGTCTGGGTTAGGTCTGGGTTAGGTCTGGGTTAGGTCTGGGTTAGGTCTGGGTTAGGTCTGGGTTAGGTCTGGGTTAGGTCTGGGTTAGGTCTGGGTTAGGTCTGGGTTAGGTCTGGGTTAGGTCTGGGTTAGGTCTGGGTTAGGTCTGGGTTAGGTCTGGGTTAGGTCTGGGTTAGGTCTGGGTTAGGTCTGGGTTAGGTCTGGGTTAGGTCTGGGTTAGGTCTGGGTTAGGTCTGGGTTAGGTCTGGGTTAGGTCTGGGTTAGGTCTGGGTTAGGTCTGGGTTAGGTCTGGGTTAGGTCTGGGTTAGGTCTGGGTTAGGTCTGGGTTAGGTCTGGGTTAGGTCTGGGTTAGGTCTGGGTTAGGTCTGGGTTAGGTCTGGGTTAGGTCTGGGTTAGGTCTGGGTTAGGTCTGGGTTAGGTCTGGGTTAGGTCTGGGTTAGGTCTGGGTTAGGTCTGGGTTAGGTCTGGGTTAGGTCTGGGTTAGGTCTGGGTTAGGTCTGGGTTAGGTCTGGGTTAGGTCTGGGTTAGGTCTGGGTTAGGTCTGGGTTAGGTCTGGGTTAGGTCTGGGTTAGGTCTGGGTTAGGTCTGGGTTAGGTCTGGGTTAGGTCTGGGTTAGGTCTGGGTTAGGTCTGGGTTAGGTCTGGGTTAGGTCTGGGTTAGGTCTGGGTTAGGTCTGGGTTAGGTCTGGGTTAGGTCTGGGTTAGGTCTGGGTTAGGTCTGGGTTAGGTCTGGGTTAGGTCTGGGTTAGGTCTGGGTTAGGTCTGGGTTAGGTCTGGGTTAGGTCTGGGTTAGGTCTGGGTTAGGTCTGGGTTAGGTCTGGGTTAGGTCTGGGTTAGGTCTGGGTTAGGTCTGGGTTAGGTCTGGGTTAGGTCTGGGTTAGGTCTGGGTTAGGTCTGGGTTAGGTCTGGGTTAGGTCTGGGTTAGGTCTGGGTTAGGTCTGGGTTAGGTCTGGGTTAGGTCTGGGTTAGGTCTGGGTTAGGTCTGGGTTAGGTCTGGGTTAGGTCTGGGTTAGGTCTGGGTTAGGTCTGGGTTAGGTCTGGGTTAGGTCTGGGTTAGGTCTGGGTTAGGTCTGGGTTAGGTCTGGGTTAGGTCTGGGTTAGGTCTGGGTTAGGTCTGGGTTAGGTCTGGGTTAGGTCTGGGTTAG